>OV121083.1:27875538-28510415 GCA_921293015.1 Phorcus lineatus | reverse complement strand
CCTTGTCTAGTTCCTGGGAACAACAGTCTTTTTCGCGACAGCCAGTTTTTCTTCTAATAGCACAGTACCCCCTATTATGGAGAAAATTGAGGCGCTCAGTGTAATTAAGTTTTAACATTTGAAGGGCTATACTGCAAGTCAAAGTCATGATGAGATGAAAACTGTTTATGACAATGAAATCCCATCCTATGACACCGTTGTGAGATGGAAAAGAAATTTCCAAACAGGCCACATGTCCCTCGCAGATGAGCCAAGAAGTGGACGCCCCTCACTAACTGATATCATCAAGAAGGTTGAGACGCTGGTTCAAGAAGATCGCCGCGTAACTCTACAAATGATAATGAAAAATCCACTTCGTGGACGTCGTTTTGAGGACACGAATGACATCATTCGAGAGGTTGAGGCTTGGTTTTCCATGAAATCAGGCTTCTTCTATTCAGACGGTCTGCGGAAGGTCAAGAAGCGATGGGGAAAATGTGTATCTTTGGATGGTGACTATGTAGAGAAGTCTTAAAAACATGAGAACAAACTAAAGTTTGTTTCTTTGATATGTGTCTGCGATAACTGAAACTTTTTTATATCTCCTCGTATTGTTTCACAAAAAGTAAAAGTATAGCATTCGAACCAATGGAAAAATCTTTCTCATTTGGCAATAAAATCACAAATTGCATAAGTGGTCAATTATTCTGTGGATTAATATTTAATCTTATACGGTGCCTAAGGGACCTGTCACCTTGTAACTTTTACGCTGTTACGATGTCACGTTCCATCTATGAAAACACGGTCGAATCCGCTTTTGACTATTTTGCTCAATGTTTTGTCTTTGGTAATGATTTAAGCATAATCGACACCTTATCATTAAATGCCTAAATATATCTACCACATAGCGATATCGGTATAGCAATTCAGGTACTATTGAGTAATGTTAAGATATTTTTAGGAAACGTCACGGAATAAAACTCAAGCCCTAACCGTTTCGATTTAAATGAGTATTAAAAATATGTCAAAGGTCTGAAAATATCAGAAGGCACCACTTTAGAACTAGAATAATACAATTACAAAATTTGAAAAAGATGTAAAGAATGGTTTATAAGGTATGTTCCAGAAAGGAAAAAATTACTTATTTCTGTACCAAGTCCAGATTGAACTTGTTTCCATGGAAGCAAAACTTGTTTTTAGACATCAGAAAATGTTGAATGGTACCACTACAGAAGGTATTCAAAACGTAATAAAATTGGAAAAAATGAATTGAGTAATAAATGGTTTATGTGTTCTGCTCCGGAAACGAAATGATTACAGGTCCACGGATAGACGGACATGCAGGCAATGATAATAACCTATGGTTTAGCATGCCGGTGGAAACCAAAACACAGCTGGAAAACTATTATACGAACCATTAGTATAAAGGTAAATTAAAACACTAGTTCGAAAAATCATATTGAAATTGGTTCAACAATTGTTCAAAACCACAACTGATCATGTCTATTTTCATAGTACTGGAAAGTCATCACCCAACCATGAGCATTTCTCTGTTTCTCTGAGGAGGAGTTTGTAACAATTTATATCATATAGAGGGTCTGTTATGACAATAAATTGGAGTAATTTAGTGCTTTCTTGTCGACCATTCATTATGTCTCGGTTATAATTAAAAAATGTAATCGATGTTACGAGGAAAAACATTATTGGTTAAAATTACATAAAAAAATAATAGTTTCTATAATTGTAAATGAACCCATATCCGATTATGACCGTAAAGGGACACTCGGTTATTCACATCGTTTAATGTATTCATTGAAACACAAGTGTCCATATTAAACCATTATGGACGTGGCACGATAAGGGCTGTGCCACAACCATACCACCCATCTGTAAACTGAAAATTTGCAATTTTATAATTCTAACTTAGATAGTTTCCCTGGAGCCAACAAGCTACATGAGAAATCATATTGACTCAGTGTTTCTCAATATTGATTGACATCCTGCTAATCGCCTGGAATTATAGGAACCAAGAACAGTTATGATTTACAGCAACAGCCTCATAAATTGTGAGACAACATTGAATAGGAAATGACTCTGGTAAGACGGCCACTCCTCGTCGTTCTGTTTCGGCACCTATAGAGAAGTGCCAGGAGAAAACGTTTAAGTTTGAAGCGTTTAACTACAAGTAACTGGTTTCCACTTAACTCACAGATGTTTGAAACATTTATATGGTAACTCTGGTGATACTTACTCTAAACATTCGTTAAACTGACATTCGTTTATGACGTACAGAACGACTTTGCACTTAAAGTACGCTTTCAGTTGTATATGAAATAGCACTGTCCTGATTGCTGAATATCTCAAGACAAAGCAGCTATACCTGTTAATTTCATCAACTTTATCATTGAAACATGCTAATTATTTAAAACTTCATATCTAAAAAGTTAAATGTTTTAAAATTTCATCATCATCAAATTTTATCTCTCCCGTTTCTTCGATTTTTACAATCAGGCATACATAAAGAGTATCTTATTTAGATTTGAACAACGCTTAATGAATATTTACTTCAACACATGCAGTAGACACGGCTAATATCGGGCGTGACTTAAGTGAAACTCGTCAGATTTAGAGATGTGGCCAAGTCGTTTTATTTGCAAGGTAATCCATTTGCATTTTTGTATCCCTGCTTCATTTTCTAATTTCAAACTAAAAATCATTCTCTATCTATGAAAGTTGATGAAATAACATCGACATGTTATTCTGGGCACGATTCTTTGATACCAGGATAGAGTCGGGTTGAGGATGGTGTCGACTGGTGTGTGGTTTATTCAGCAGTGTATGGTTTCTTGCTTTCTTACTTATACTAAATCAAATAGTTCTCCAACTAAAATGAATAAAGAAAACCACCGCAAAAAGCTTCCGTTCAATGACATTGTTTTTATTACACATGTGGATCGTAGATGTTTCATCAAGTTTATTTTTGGATAAATTTTCGATATAAAGACATAGAAATTAGCATAATGTGACAGAAAGTATCACTTCACAGTCAGTACAGTTGTGTTTCTAAAATCCCATAAGAACTTCAAGTGACCTCTGTGTGCTTAACCAATCTAAATAAACATAGAACAACAATTTTTTTAAATATTATGTCGTGCTATCACATAATAGAGAACTGTAGATCTAAATGTATTAAGAATGGTTCTTAACATGAGTCTGACCGAAATGACACCACATGTTAGGAAATACAGCTGAGTTTTCGAACATCACGTACATTTGAATCATCTTAAATTCAAACGATTAACAAGTCATGTTATAAAAGGTGTAACGTTAATATTTATATATTTAATATTGATTGAGAATTAAGATGTATAACTGTGAGGCCTATGAGCACTCCCTAGAAACGGTGAAATGAACTGTGAGGTTTTGGAGTAAATATGCACAATGGAAGCGTAATGCATACTCTGAACAATAGAATTCATTTTGGTTACTCATTAGTTTTACGTTACAATGTAGCACTTTACTCAAGTACTAATATAACCGATTTGATTGATGGAGGAAGAAGATTCAGGGGAGGTTTTAACAAGTTCAATAATGAAATTCAACATGAGAGGGGCGCACTGGTACCAAGCATAGTCTTACCATGAAGACTGTATATATAGTAAATGGTAATTGGATTTTACAATAACCTTTAGAAAATTACAAATGCCAATTCTCTGAGGTTCATGCCTTTTATGTGTAATAAAATAGTCCTTTTCATAATTAAATTCTCAGGGACTGAGAGTTGAGTACTCTAGATGTAGATGTACTCTATACTTCACTAGTATGGACGCTCTTCAATACAACAGGAACCCTTAACATTACTGACATTACTAGACATTATTGTTTATGTGAGTTGCAACACCAGTCATAAAACAATAAGAAGGGTTTCTCAGAAAACCACAAAATTTTATAGTTAACTAATTTCTCAACACAAAACCTATAAGTCTCTTTTCGCGATCTCTTTAAAATATTTCCCTTTTCCGTCTCCTTATCTTCCATGGGTGTATCATTAGCTAAAGTGTTTCAAATCTGTATCGTGACTATCTTGCATTAATTCGTATTCCATGGCATTATAGTGCTCTCTGGGATATGTAAGTGAATTATTGCTTGAAATAAAAAGGGAGAAAGCAATCAACTTATATCATCAGATGTCTTTTCTCTCTACTTGTACTCATACAATTAACTCGATTGCTTCACGTGCATATATATGTAACGTAATGTCTTATTCGACCGAGTCCATCTGTTAGGTTCTGCTTCTACTGACCTTGTTGCTATCCAAGAAGTTCATCAGAGAATCTTTGAAATCGTTCTGAAACATGTGAATCGAAATGTTTTTTCCCACGCTTCTCATCATGAATCGAAAACTTTGTTTGATTATTATGTTGAGTCAATGTAGATGAACCGTTCGTGTATCGTGGGTGCTGCTTCACCTATGTGTATAGTCTTTCAGATTTTGGTTTAATATCCTAAACATGCACGAACAATGCCTGCCTAAATAAGCCTATAATATGCTTTCAAATCTAGATAATTTGGGAAAACATACTTCGGCAACCGACAAGAAAGTAGGTATTGTCCTTTATGTAACCGAGGTTTTGATAATGAAATTCATTTTACACTTGTATGTTCTTCTTAAGCGGATTTATTACAGATATATATATACCAAACCACTTTCTAGAAAAACAACCAAGAGATGCATACATATCTTTTGTACAAACTAATAATGAAGACATTATTCTACAATTGTCTTTATATATAAAGCATGCTTTAGCTAAAAGAGAGCTTCTCATTAAACAAATAAACAAAATCAACAGGACGAATATTGCTATATCATATTGTATGCTACCATTTTACTATGCTGTAACTCTTATGTATATGGCCCGGAGGCCTTTCGTACAATAAACATCTTTTGACTATTGACTATATAGTCTATACTTGAGTGTCATAAAATCCTTTGGAAGACGTTGATTTCGATCTGAAATGGTCAAGCGCTGGAAAGATCATTGAAATTAATCAGCACGATCTTTCAATGAACTCATCCCTGATGTATTTACAAAACGTGTAAAGATACAGAAAAGTGAATAACATATGGGAGCAATTTAGTGTGTGAGACCGGTACCTCTTTTAACTTAGTGTGTTAGACCGACTCACTGACTAACTCATAGCATATCACTAGATACAGTTTATCTCGCAAGAGTTGAAAATGTCCCTCCAGTAATGGTGCTCACTCAAACACTTTATAACGGTAAGGTGAATTTGCATTTCGACTAAACAAAATTGACTATTACATCCACACCTCTGTCGTTCCCAAAACCTCTACCCTAAACAAATCCTTAACATAGGTCAAATTGATCCGTATATCTTGGAGAGCATCCAACTTCCTAGATGAGTTTTAAATCCTAATTTCATCTTTGAAATTTAAAAAAACAAACCAGGTACTCTTAAAAGTCTTGAACGCTCTCATTGAAGGGTTGGGAGATTTTACCGGCTTTTTAGGGCAAAAATCTAAATGATTACACACGAAATTATTGACAGTCGTAATTGACCTACTAGCGACGATGTGTCACAAACTGCGACCTAATCGACGGAGTCGTGTTCAAGAAGAAAGTACGACGATGCCAGTGACAGAGGAGGAACGTGTGAAGAAAGAGACGGCAGAGATGCAATCAAACATGGCACGAGCTGATGAAGTGTCACTCCCCGGCGAGAAGGAGACTACTGGATGGTAGATAACCTTCCCATGAGCCTGTTGGTGCATGTCAAAGAACGGCGCATATGTCTACGACTGTGCTGCAACATAAAACATAGGAGTCGGGGGGAATGTCTCTAACAAAGGGATAACATGCTTTAAACGTTGATCGTATACCAATCACGAATGTCACTTCATACAATTCAGTGGAATGTTCTTATGTTGTCATACCATGTAAATGACATTAGAAAGAAATGAGGTAGCAAACATTTTGGGACGGTTAATGCTAATTCTTTAAGATGATATGGTTTCTATAAGCGGAGAGGTAAGTATAACATGAACGAATGGGTCGGTTAATCTAACAAACACACTGCAGTTAATTATATTTAACCTTAACATAACCTCTTGAAAAGCAAGTCTAGATTTGAATCTACAACATTTCAATGTCGCTTCTTTCTTATATTCAGTAAAAGAATCTTTTTAGGGAAATATGTTTCAGAGACTGAACAAAAGTCTAAGAGTCGGTATAGGCTTGAGAACATAATACTATATAAATATATCTATATAATATCGGATTTGATTCGAATATCAGTCAAGTAGGTGCCATTGTTAGAATCAACAGAATCCAAATGCAATGACGTTATTTTACAATTATTGCAATTATGTGATATACAATGATGACTGCAAGCTTGATGTCGACCCTGATTCATTCAAGGTGATAGCTTGTATGCAATTTGTGAAAACGGATACTAAATAATTAGGATAATAAGATATAAAAGGCATGATGTGGATATTGAGATTAGCTTACGGCTGAGTCACATTACTTGGTGTGTTTGACTCGTTACTCACCTGCAACAATAACTTGTGCAGTGTTTCATTAAGTTTGGGAAGGAACATGAGGTACCGATATCTTTACTGCCAATTAAAGAGACATAAACAGTGTTAATATTATGAATAATAGAAAATATCCACCTGGCACTTGTGATGTTGAGATATAATGATATAATATGAGTGCCCTTGTAATATCCTTTTTATGACGAAGAACATGTCCTGAATTATAGTTTTAAGGAGGAGTAAAGCTTATAAGGAGGGGTAAAGCAATATTTTGGCACGAGTATCATTAACAAAAATGGACACGAATATAAAGTTCTATTTGTTAGCGATCGGCACTCATATACACTGAAATCTACCTAAACTTTCAACTTAAAAAAGGAGGGGGTATTTAGAAACAATATAAAATTAAACGGAAATACACTGCTGTTTTATTAGAGGTAACCGGTGTATGTTAATAACCGGACAATTTCCTACACATGAACATAGACAGTTCATATGGGTGACTTATCTGACGACTCCATTTAACTCGCAAAGAGAAAATGGACGTTTTTTTATTTTTGTCTTAATAAAGAGTAAATGTTCCACCAATCCTCAGACATTTAACACTTTGTCGTGGCATGCTCCTAATCAAACGTCCAATCACGATTTGGCTCATTCTGTCCCACTCCTCTTGCATCGCCACGGCCAAGTTTTGCAGAATTGTCGGTTGACGTTGGCGTCGACGAACCCATTTCCTGATCATGTCCCAGACATGCTCTACAGGGAAAAGGTCAGGACTCATGGCTGGCAAAGGCAAATGGACAATATGGTGACGCACTGGAGGAAGTTATTCACGACACGAACGCTGTTGGCACGGGTATCATCATCTTGGAAGATGAAACGTCGACCTGCACGTTGAGCAAAGGGCAAAACTATCGGTGCCAGATAGTACACACCAGTGGCCATTCTTTGAACAATATGTCAGTCCACACCACACCATAACAGACTTAAGCCCGAATCTGTCATGCTGTTTCACATAAACGTTAGCTCCAAACGCGAACAGATAAATTCAGAGTAAATCTGGACTCATCTGAGCTACACCATTGATGCCTGTTTGCCATGTGCTGGCGAGTTAACTTCGTGGGTTGTCGCGCATGCAAATGGGCTGCATGTAGCTGATTTCTAATCGTTTGGGGTGTAGCGGTTTGTTGGTACCGGTTCAACAGTCTGCTGATCACAGAGTTTGACACATTGATTGTTTGAGGCTAGTGCTCGCTGTGTTGAACCCATTTGAAGCATGCCAATAGTACGTAGACGTTCATCATGTTGAAGACATCTCATTGCAAATTAAACGTAACACACTAAAGCAAGGATACGCTTAACAGTAAATCTTATGCAAGAACCGATAGGAATGTAAACATGGATAGGATTAACCAGCACGCAGCAGTTTTCACCTACCCGTCCTTAAAGTGTCAAATTTGACAATGAATCCCTCTCACGTGTATGACGCTATTGTGTGTCGCACGTGCAGCTAAGTGGTTCTGTTGGGGTGATAAGTTCTTATATCTGTGAACATCTCTCAAAGCATGTCAAGTGTCTATGACTATTTATCTAATGAAAACCTGCATAGGTATTTGCATTTCAATATCCCCTTCTCATTTTAAAGAGTAGATTAGGTTGACTATCCACCAGAAGCATTCAGAACGTAACGTCATAACTGAAACTTGACGTCAAAGCACTGTTCTTGTCGACAAGTCCCTATTGAGTTGAACCGCTATTTGAAAGTCCAGGTAATTAAAGCTTCGTCTTGATTAACTTGAGATGAGAGTGATGACGTATAACTGTTACTTTAATGTTAATGTGTTCTTGACGTAATTTTCAATCCTAACATTAATTTTGAGTGTTGATATCTGTTTTAATTTCCTCTGTAGTAAAATAATATAAAACAATGGACTCATGTATTCTGGCAATACCTTTTTTATGGACACGTAAAAAGTATTGACCTCTGGTCATTTTTTCCTAAAGTTCATTAAACAGGCGTTAGTTTCATCAGTCACCATGAATTCAGAGTACAGAGTGCCGACGAATTACTTATATGTTTTGAAATATATCCAAATTAAAGAAATCCATTAGTTTTCATATGGTTCATATTTTTTTTATCACAACATATTCTTTGTGAATACGAAAATAGGTCAAATTTCAAGGAAAAGGTGTTAGGCAAATTAATGAATATGAAATCGGCCAAAATATTCCAATGCAAAAGCTCATTCGGCAGCACAATGAAGGCAAAGACAAACATTTCAACAGTGGATAAACGGTTCTTAAATTTGTTTTAATCGTTTGCTTCTGAATTTGGGATATTTAGATGGTGCTCAACTTATGATATTTCTTCAGATTAATCAAACACGCGAGGCAAATTAAATCATTTTCCTTTAGAACTATAGTTTGAAGCATGAAAACAACGAATGTCATATTTGCTCATGAACAAATCATGTGGTCATGCAACTTTGATATTACTAGGAAATATCCGCACAAACCTTGAATGATTTAAATTTGGTGATTGTGTCAGTGAATGTGTGTTTAGTGTGTTTATGATTGCTGTGCTATATCTACAGTCTGTCGATATTTGAGAGAATCTTTGTTACGACCACTGTCTTCAAGTTCCAGCGTTCCACTGCAATGTTCCAAAAAGGTAAGATGTAAGTCTATATGGAGCTTCTGCACGTGACTTATTGTGGGTCCGACTAAGTAGTCCCCTAAGGTATACTGCATACCACGCTATCACGCCCAGTGTTTTACATGCATATCTGCTGCGTGAATCAATGTTTCTAAATGTTTTTCTTTCCTCACGGGAGAGAATGCATAGTTTTGATAAATGACTTTGTTATACGTGTGCGTGGATATCAATACAGTAAATCCGAACCCATATTTCACAGGTCTGCGTGTACAGATAAGACGTCGAGGGTGATGCAAAAAGACGTTGATTGAGTACTGCAAGATAAACAGATATGCAAATTGCACAAATACACAGGATGTTCACACACACACAGCACGAATTTCAAGAATCCCGACTTCACATCTAACGTCTAAGAATGCAGTTCCCGTTATGATTTGTTGGTAAATGAAATGATTCTCATCATCATAATTTGGAGTGTTTATATTTTCTTTATTTCGTACGAGCCTAATCTATGACCCTGGTTGTTACTTTTTCAAAATGTCATTTCCATAGACATTGTGAGAGTTTTAGCTTCATATATACAATGAATGTTATGATAAATCAATCGAAATGATGTTTCGTGTTTACTGAGACGAACAACTTCACAACCAAACACATCTCCCTTCAAAGCTGTAATGTCAAATACAATGTAAAGCAATGTAATATTTGTTAAAATTGGACTACAAAATACTGACGGCACTAGTTTGACATATTTAAAATTATGTTATCACTTTGTCTTCAAGCTGTTGCAATTAATGACTTGTCAATAGCTACATCTTATTACCTTCTTTCATGAAACCTCAAGGCTATTAACTAGATAAGATACAAGGAATGCCAACAACGTGAGGCAAGTAGTTAAGCACAATTCGCCGACTGATCGTCTTCACAGCTTACTCACTCTACTATCTTGACACAACCAAGTCAAACAAACGGTAGCTAAGAAAATTTCAATTCTGTAGTCTTTCAAAAGATGTTTAATAGCACAGCTCCTAAGGCTGAATCCATTACAATTACAATTACCAATCCTTTCGCTTCTGAACTTAAGAACACTCTAACCACCACAAACTCTTACCATTCTCTCTAACCATCATACTGTCTAACCATTATTAACCTTAACCAGTTTTAACTTTAAGCATCATACTCTATAACTATCATATATTCTAACCATCATACATTCTAACTATCATAGGCTCTTACCATCAATCGCTCTAACCATCAAACTCTCTAACCATCAAGCACTCTATCCATCATACGCTCCAACTATCATACCCTCTAACCACCAAACACTCATTCCATCATACTCTCTAACCACCATACCCTCTTACCATCATACACTCTAACCATGAAACGCTCCAACCATCATACTCTCTAACCACCACACCCTCTTACCATCATACACTCTAACCATGAAACGCTCCAACCATCATACACACTTATCATCATACCTTCTTACCATTATACGCTCTAACCACCATACGCTCTAACCACCATACGCTCTTACCATCATACGCTCTTACCATTATACGCTTTTACCATCATATGCTCTAACCCTCATACGCTCTTACCATCATACGCTCTAACCATCATACGCTCTAACCTTCATACGCTCTTACCGTCATACCTTCCAACCACCATAAGCTGTTCATATGATTTTTTTTTTTCAAAAACTCATATATTTTGCAAATGTTATGTATGTTATGTCCTATGGGCCTGTGGCCTCTTTGACAGAAATAAACTATACCATAAGCTCTTACCATAATACGCCCTAACCATCATGCGCTCTAACAACCATACGCTCCAACCATCAAACGCTCTTACCATCATACCTTCCTACCACCATAAGCTCTTACCACCATACGCTCCAACCATCAAACGCTCTTACCATCATTCCATCTTACCATCATACCTTCCTACCACCATAAGCTCTTACCACCATACGCTCCAACCATCAAACGCTCCAACCATCAAACGCTCTTTCCATCATACCTTCCTACCACCATAAGCTCTTACCACCATACGCTCCAACCATCAAACGCTCTTACCATCATACCATCTTACCATCATACCTTCCTACCACCATAAGCTCTTACCACCATACGCTCCAACCATCAAACGCTCTTACCATCATACCTTCCTACCACCATAAGCTCTTACCACCATACGCTCCAACCATCAAACGCTCTTACCATCATACCATCTTACCATCATACCTTCCTACCACCATAAGCTCTTACCACCATACGCTCCAACCATCAAACGCTCTTACCATCATAACTTCCTACCTCCATAAGCTCTTACCACCATACGCTCCAACCATCAAACGCTCCAACCATCAAACGCTCTTACCATCATACCTTCCTACCACCATAAGCTCTTACCACCATACGCTCCAACCATCAAACGCTCCAACCATCAAACGCTCTTACCATCATACCTTCCTACCACCATAAGCTCTTACCACCATACGCTCCAACCATCAAACGCTCTTACCATCATACCATCTTACCATCATACCTTCCTACCACCATAAGCTCTTACCACCATACGCTCCAACCATCAAACGCTCTTACCATCATACCTTCCTACCACCATAAGCTCTTACCACCATACGCTCCAACCATCAAACGCTCCAACCATCAAACGCTCTTACCATCATACCTTCCTACCACCATAAGCTCTTACCACCATATGCTCCAACCATCAAACGCTCTTACCATCATACCATCTTACCATCATACCTTCCTACCACCATAAGCTCTTACCACCATACGCTCCAACCATCAAACGCTCTTACCATCATAACTTCCTACCTCCATAAGCTCTTACCACCATACGCTCCAACCATCAAACGCTCCAACCATCAAACGCTCTTACCATCATACCTTCCTACCACCATAAGCTCTTACCACCATACGCTCCAACCATCAAACGCTCCAACCATCAAACGCTCTTACCATCATACCTTCCTACCACCATAAGCTCTTACCACCATACGCTCCAACCATCAAACGCTCTTACCATCATACCATCTTACCATCATACCTTCCTACCACCATAAGCTCTTACCACCATACGCTCCAACCATCAAACGCTCCAACCATCAAACGCTCTTACCATCATACCTTCCTACCACCATAAGCTCTTACCACCATACGTTCCAACCATCAAACGCTCTTACCATCATACCATCATACCTTCCTACCACCATAAGCTCTTACCACCATACGCTCCAACCATCAAACGCTCTTACCATCATACCTTCCTACCACCATAAGCTCTTACCACCATACGCTCCAACCATCAAACGCTCTTACCATCATACCTTCCTACCACCATAAGCTCTTACCACCATACGCTCCAACCATCAAACGCTCTTACCATCATACCATCTTACCATCATACCTTCCTACCACCATAAGCTCTTACCACCATACGCTCCAACCATCAAACGCTCCAACCATCAAACGCTCTTACCATCATACCTTCCTACCACCATAAACTCTTACCACCATACGCTCCAACCATCAAACGCTCTTACCATCATAGGCTCTAGCCATGATACCTTATTTACAAAAGGGGTTCCATATGATACCAGTAGTTTTTTGTATCAAGTGACAAAATGTTCTTTAAACATCAAACATCTTTTTTTTTAAAACATCGGCTGTTATTTGACAAATTACTCCCTTCTCAAACCAATGACTATACTCTCCAATTTCTGTTGTCTTTATAAGGGCTGAACATGTTTAATCAACTTTCACAATAAATTAACATATATCAACACCGGCATACGTTGATATAAACAGGTGAGTAATAAACAATTTAAAGGCTTTTTTAAACATTCTCGGTTGTATTACTTTTCATGAATTTGAAATAATTTCCCATTCAATCTTAAAAAAGAGTTCTACATACTTTATTAACTCAATTGTTAAACGTCTCAACATTAACAAAGTGGCAACAATTAATCACAAAGTCACTTGCCCTAAAAAAAATCTCACTCAAACGTTAAAAGTTCAATTGCAACCTGATGTTTGCGACCACGTCTGTAATTCATTATGATTGTAGGGGTGTGTTAAGGAACACGATTACCTAGAAACAATGTGCACACGAAACACACGTGCGCGGTAACTTACACGTGCCGCTTGTCGATTTCGATCAATGCGTGTTAATTATCTTCATGTTCACGGGAGTGACACAAGACAACACAATACGGACTTCACATGATATTGACAAGACTAGCGCCATCTGGTTGTAATTCCCACCTGTAAACTCATTATATGCACGCACACCTTCTTCTCTGTTTCTCTCTGCTGTTCAGTTCTACGGTAAAAGGTAAACATTTGGAGTTCACATTCCCTAAATGATGTCACTCTCCTCTCCGTGTTGACGTGACGTACTTGGTTTGTTTTCCATTCAATTTTCTTAGTGAACTTCAAATTGTGTTTGTTTGTGAAGCCTTTTCCTCGTGTAGAAATACGTTTTTAAAATGTGCTAATGTCAAATAACAAATGATGAATATTCTACTTAATGCCTCTAATCCTGAAGTTACACAAAATGTTGACATATATATAAAAATGATGTACCGTATGAAATCCCAGAGTGCCATTATCTATGGGCCACTGAGCCTTACATAGTAAATAAACATGTCTGCATGTCTGTCTTATCAACTACATCTCCTTTAGAGACACCACCCCCTGTCAAATACCAGGTTCCTCAATCAAACATATTTACTTTTCTCTGTAGCTAAACCATCTGCATCGGGAGATTTGGTTTATCTTTTCTGAATGAAAAAACTCCTAAAGGGCAAAAAAACAACCCACAATTCTCTTTCAAACTGACTAATTACTGTCATCGTTTACACAATTTCCACATATCAGACTGCTGAAGTTACGAAACCAGCCCTCACTAATAATTGCTTTGAAGCACCATTACATAAATTCTAATTTTTCAACTTTTGCTTTTGCATTTCCCAAAGCAACATTAAAGGTGTGTCACAGCCATTGCCATATTTACAGATACAACTTACGCATCATGTATGTTCAATTGTTTCCGATTGCGTTTACTTGAGAAAAACCTCATTTTATGATTAATGTTCACGATCGCGTCATAAAGAGACCTCAAAACCCCAGGGGCCTATCATTCCATTTACACATATCATAAGATTTTGAAAACGTCAATACCAAAACCGTCAAGTAGCTAGTATCACTGTCAATGCTTGAGGTCCGTCACTGTAGGTGACGTTAACCTTTCAACCTTAAGAAACCATACACAAATACATTTAATTTCAGCCGTGAAGGGGTAAAAGGTTTCAAAGAATACCCTCCTCCTACTGCCAGTATAACACAAAATATAGAAAATGTTCTTCTATTTACTGGAAAACTGTTGAAAATAAAGAAAACCTATCATTTTAGATATACGTCAGTATGATTTTGACATGTTGGTTTGGTATTCGTTCGTATGTATCAACACAGATAGAACATTCCCAGCCAAGATTTCCCTATTGAATTGTAGTAGTTATCGTATTGCAGGTGACTGCTCTTATAATTCATAATCACATAAGCTGAAAGTGATAACGACCAGTTCAACAGTAATTAGATAAGGGAGATGTGAGGTGATTCAATGGTGGTCTGGTGGGTTATGTGGAATAAGCTACACGGCAATTCTCCAGTATGTCTGACAGCCTATAGTCACATGGCGGACAATCAATAAAAAGCAAGAAGTTAAACCGACGCAAATATTGACTCAAATAAAGATAACAAGCGTTGATACGACGCCATCGGGACTTGATAAGATGTGCAGCCATGTAAGGCAATCAGTAAATATGCTGATGCGTCTGTTCGTGATCTTTGAATATGCTACTTTCCACCGCTGCTTCAACTGTAATCAATTAGTAAACATACGAAATGTCTCTATCACTACCAGTTTAGTGAAAAATTCATAGGAAAATTTACTTTAAATTCATTCAAGCCTTCAAAACTAAAGTCCGCTGCATGTCAACCATGGTAAACAGATCTGTTAGCGAAAAGATTACATCAAGTACTTTTGAAAAGATCGACAGTATCGCAAAGCTAAACTAGTAGTTGATAATCATTTAAACCAACAGGCCACTGGGTCTTCGCAGTCAAGATTCCTAAAGACAGACTGAGTGACAGTTTAGCTTTTAATCAGCATGTGCATGACGTCCTTCTTTACGGTTACCGGCGCTGCAGTGCGCACTAACGAGGATTTAAAGAGCAATCAAACATTGTAGTCATGGATACCGAGACATTATTGCTGACAGAAATACCATGTTGTAGACACTTATTATTATCTCTTCAATGAACAATGGATAAATATCAGTCTTCGGAATTATACTTTATAACTAAACAGTTTACAAGCGAATGTTTAATGAACGGTGACGCATGTATGATCGGAATATTGTCTCTGACATAGGAGTGATATATGAGTCTCAATGTAAGATCTGATAAAATTGCTCGAATTGAAGAAGCGAACCACTCCTTCCCTTGATACCTGTCGATTTAATTGTATATGCTTCTTTGCATAGAGACGCACTCACCCTCTCGTCTTGTTTATCTCCTTTACGAAGCGATTATAATCAATACTGCTCAAGTGATTGGATGTATGACTTATATGCGAGACGTAAAACAATATTTATTAAGTTTGTCTGTCTGTTCAATGTCATCTCCCAAATTATCTATTTCCAACAACAGAGAGCTCAGCGATGCCATTATGATTACGACTCGTAATTGAATTAATCAGAAAATATTGAAATCCATCATATCTACACTACGTTCGATCACCACTGATGTGTAAATAGTATGGTTTATTGAATTGATTATAGCGTAGGACTTAGTTTCTACAACAATCATTTCCCTTGTGAATTGCTAATGAGTATGACTTTGTTATATTGCATATATCATATGTTATACTGTTTCCCTCTCCTTGTTATTGCTTGGACAATACACACGGATCGAAGTCGGAACAGTTATTTCAGTATTAAAAACGTTATGACCCATATTACATTATTATTATTATCTAGTCTAACAATTACAAGATGACTTCTACAAGGCCTATATGCACGCACTTTTATTAGTGCCTATCGTCTATAAAACTTCGTTCGTGACTTAAGCGGTGAAAGTACTATGGTTTTATCATTGAAATATCTAGGGATTACCTCTCATTGGGTATATAGTATACTGATCCCAGTGAACATTTGCAACAGGTTATCTCTAATATCTGTTCTGTGCTTGCTTAATGCTATCGTTGAACACGTGTAACGGCGTTGTAGCACGTGTTTGATAACTCCACTTGTATCGTACTCATCTCCATATATTCACGGTTGTCGATGCTTCCGATTTTATCAAGTTCACGCAGAAGAAGCGAACTTGAATAAAACGTTTTATCTTGGTATTTTCCATACGAAATAAATTTAAAAAGATGATGATGATGATAGTTTTCTTCTCTAAGGGATAAAACTCCGGAGAAAATAATTACCTTCATATAAAATTACAAACTCTTGTATATAGAAATGTTTATAACCTCACGGATAACAACATGTGGAACTTGCCCTGGGAGCCAGTTTTCAGAAACTGTACTTAGCCAGATAACAACCATGGCACTTTTTCTGTCATTAACTTTTGGAATTCCTATTTAGCTAAGAAGTTTGAATAGGATCATATCTTCTTAATTGCCGTCAAACCCAGATCCATCCTCTAGGCGCCATTTGTACTGAGACAATTTTGGCAATTTTTGTAAGGAATTATTCTTTGTGTCTTCACCGTCTCCATGGTGTCCGGACATGGTACATGGATTGATTGCCTGTTTGCAATGTCTCCCAGATATTGCCTTTAATGTTTATCTTCATAATTTATTGTTAAATGAAACACACAAATCATTTGAGAATTAACTGTACTTTTGCACTTCCCTTCCCTTAGATATACAATGGCATGTTTGGCATTCATAATCACTTAACGCCTTGAGGAATTTACCAAATTAGTTCTTTATAAAGCCCGGTTTGCATTTTGATTTTTGAATGAAACTGACACACCCATTTGAAGTATTGGAAGGTTGTATTTAATGCAAGATTCAATGTTGCACACAATCTTAAGACCAGACCACGACAGCAGCTGTAACTGATGCACCAGCACTAATGGTGTCAGAGCAGTTTCAAATAAACCCTCATATTGACTTTATCATCTTAATTTGTCGACAAAGAGTCGTACTCATTTACAACTTTGCCGTGTTGACCAATAACATGTTATCAACGTGTGCACAACCAACGTAGACGATTGGTATATCCCTCACTGACTTTGACCATCTCAATACTTGAAACATCGATTATAAGATGAAACGAGTGTTCAATATACTATTGTAGCTTTATGTATCACAAGTTGATAACTATGTATCTTTATTTACTTCGAAAAGTGTGCGATAGCGCATTTAACTTTTACAAATGAATTCTGCGAATGCCAGAATCATAGCAGGCTCATCGTATTAGACAGGAGAAAATAGTAAATATCCACACGAACTCGATGTCGATCCTCGGTTGGAGTTTTTGCATTTAATACTCTCTTAATGACATATATATTTTCATGATATGGGCTCGCCCAATCGATTACGCCTCTGTGAGCTAGATATTAAAAAAACAACGATTGCTATAAATTTTCTTATCAGAACGTTAACGCTAACCAATAATCAGACCGACTCCATTAGGGTTTGAATCCAAATGGCCCGATCAAGTCGTGTTGCCAACAACAATTTATATACTATAACTATACTAAAATACATCAAGCAATCGCATCATTCGCCTCTAAAGCTCCGTCAAAAGGACCAATCTTAATTGTTACGTGGAATCGTAAAGAAATAGTCTTGGTTAAGGCGATTGAACAAACGAAAGATTTCAGTAAGATCGGCATACCGATGGTTTAGAAAAAGGATATAATCACAAGTCATTTTCATAGGTTTTTATTTTCAAAAATAAACAAAAAAGGTAAAACGGTGTCATTTCAAGTTTACAAATAAGCAATGAATGAAAGAAAGCAATGAATTAGACATTATTAGGTACACATTCGCGGACATGTTAGCCCTCTTTGATACTTATAACGTGGGTAGGAGCTTGTGTCAAGGATCTCTAGATGGAGATTTTCTTATCACAAAATAGGATCAGGCAATTCATATATATCAATATAAAAATAACAATCCTCGTTAATCTGTCATTATTACCAATCGTTAAAACGTACATATATAAACATCAAATGGATATGGAGACAACATCCAAATAAACCTACGCGTAAAAAAAATTTGAAGCGTATTTAAAACAATGAAAAAAGTATATTGAAAAATAAACCAAATCAACTTCATCTGGATTAAAGCAACAACCTTTTTTGAAAACTTGAAAATAGTAATTACGAACTCTATAGCTCATCAGGTTTTTATGAGTTTACATTAGAGAAAAAACAATTTTCCAGGCATTACATAACCAAGCCATTACCTTGTAAATAACTTAAAGGTCACAGAAATTGTCCAGTGTTAGTACAATTAAAGACATAATATGACAGTTCATTTCATGGAAATCTTAATTTAAGGGACTTCATTCTGAAATTTAAAGCCAAACATAGAAACTCTGTTCTCCTTTACAATTTTACTCCGAAAGACTATAAGAGGGTTTTTTTCAACTTAATAGTTTATGAATAATTTGAGGTTAATGTCGGACGTTGGTCAATGTGATATGATCATCTGGCCTGAGGCCTGATGACCTAAAATCAAATTAAGCCGAACTACTTCAAAATTGTTACTTAAAACGCAACAGTACACGATAAACATAAGGAAACTACAACCATTCACAAGGATAAACCTGACATTTGCTGCCCTCGTTCTCTCAAAGTTAGCGTCACACACGGGCAAGTGCTGATTAAATTCAACACAAAGAGCCACTTCGTCTGACCACTTTACAATATTTTCAGTTCAGAGTCACACACCCCACATCTACACACCATCCACTGGCTGTACCGCTAAATCTGGCCCGGTCGCCGGGAGTACAGTCTGATAAACTCGTCGTCTCTCAGTGGTCTCCAGAGGTGACCCATGATTTTGGCGACTTCCTGCTTGGTGTTCTCATACGATTTGGACGTCTTTTTAAGGTTCCTGTAGAAGTCCAGTGTCCACTCCTGGGACTTGGGCCAGTCACATCTCTTTAGGAGCGCGTTCCGCCGCACCACTAGGCAATTGAGTGCTTTCCCCTTGCTGGCCAGCAGCATGAGAGTAGCGTTCGAGAGTCTTTCCCTAACCACCAGGGTGCGCAGTCGCGGGCAATGCTGCACGATAAAGAGTAAGTGCGCGTCCGCTCGGTCGTGGAGGGACCTCTTGCCCTGGATACGCGGGAGCTGCTTCTGTGTCAGAGATTCTAGACTCTTACTGTAGTGCTCAACAATCGTACTCGCCATGTCCGCCGTCAGCTTCGAGTATGGGGTCGAAAGTCGGATTTCCGAAACTGGCGCTCTAGGTTGTAATAAGAGTTCTTTCTTTGTATTGCCCCGCAGCTCGAGGATCACTTTGAGTTGCGGCGCCATTTCTTTCACTAGTTTCCATGCCTCATACGAGACAGGTTCACAGTCGCAAGTGTACGGATCCTGCAGGAGATGCAGATAGACGAGCCCCATGCCGCCCAGCAGCAACACCATTTCCTCGTCCAGATGCTGCGGGCTCAGCGTCAGTCGGAAAAGGTTGGTGAAGCGCGCAAGCTCCGGAAGTGGGTATGGCACCTTGGAGATGTTCAGTAGCTCGAGGTGTTCCATTGTGTCCTGGCAACTTCCCACCATAGCTTCAATGAGTCCGCTTATCTCCACCTCATCCAGGAGAAGCTGGTTTAGGCGTAAGTTGCGAAGGGTGTGGATGTTCTGTAAGGTAAGCTTCAAGATGTCGAGGATCTTCCCGCCCGTTCCATGGATCCGCACTCCAGCAATACCCCGACTCTCACACGCAAATGTAAACAGGAACGTGTGCAGTTTGGGCATTGGAAAATCATTATAGAAGTCGAAGTAACAATTCAAAACGCGTAGGAATTCGTAGAGACTGAAAAAGTTATCTATCGGTGTTATAATGATCTTCTTGAAGTGAGCGCCGACCTTGATGAGACACATTTGAGTCTTCCTACAGCAGAGGTCGCGCTGGTATCCTTTGTACATGCTGAAGATGCGACGGGACAGGGTGCGTTCTAAGAGGATGAAGGTCTCCCAGACCCGCGGCGAGTAGAAGGTCTGCCGCCAGTTGGCACACACCTGGGAGGCCACGTGCCGAATTTTAGGGGTCAGCATCGCAAGAATGTCCTCCAGGAGCATCTCGGGGAAGTTGCTCCAGTCCCGCTGGATGTGCTGGAACTCTGTCTCGTCCAGTGGCTCCACCTCGCCAGACTCCTCATACTCGTAGTCCGAGTCGGACAGGCGGTACTTCCTCACGTAGCGACGAGCGCAGGCTTGCATCTGCAACACAGAACATACTGTCAGTAGGCTGAATTTTACATATATGAAGGGTACATATATAAGATCAATGTTCGGCCTACCCGGTATATCTAATATACGCAACACATCATTTGAGGACATTGTGAACAGCTAGTGCATGTGTCATTTCTGACATGATTACTCATGATAAACATATGCTTCCAGTTAAAAATCTACAAAAATGTATTCTCTTCTGTAGAGGCTAAATGACTGCAACAGACATCCATCAACATAACTACTACTGAAATATATTCATTTAGGGAGCAAAAAGTGACAGCGAGGAGAGGGTATCTATAAAGATGAGAGAAACGATTGAGATAAGAACGAAGATGAATGCGTTTGGGAGGGGTGGCCGACTCTAAACATAACATGATGATCAGGTCTAGCTCTCTTGGGTAATACCAAATTATCCCTGCAACTCTCCAGAGTGGGCCCTTGTCAGTCCGAATTTTCTGCTAACCCGCCACATGGATAATTCTGCATACAGCACTATCGAGGGACCGAGTTAGCTGAACACAGATTTACTTGAACAATTCTACATCGAATTTTCTATTAAGTCGCTAAGGCGTAACAATCTGTTTCCTCCGGAGCGCAGGCATAAAACGTCGCAACCAATGGTGCCGAGCGCCCCTAAATATGGTAAAGTGTGGTGTTGGTGTGCCGGGGGAGAGTGTTTACTTGGGAGGGAGTAGTACGTGACATCTTGCTTACTTCCCGCAATCAATAAAGCACATTTTAGCTTAGATTGTCTCTCTCAGCTACTTCAGCGTCATGCTTTTAGTTCGTCTTGTTGCGCCATTTCGTGTATCAAGTGAACAGAACTTCCGTTTATTTTCTTTATTCTTGATTTTCCTTTAACCGATTATTCTATCCTAACATGTGCCAAGCCAGACTCTGAAGAAAAAACAAAATGAGCATGCAATTTTATGTTTCCCATTTAAACCAGACGTGGTTAAATTACCAGACAAATGTTTTATTGCATGGCTACTGCCTACAAAGTTATTGGCCAGTAAACACACTAAATAGCTTCTGTCTTTACAAAGCATGTAAAGATACAGATAATTACCGTTATTCTCCTTAAAATAATGTTTGGGCCTTCAGGGGCTATCACATAACATTATTAAACATGAAAACGATCTCGCAAATTGGCCGACTGTTTATCTGTGTTAATGCAAGTTACACGGTCGCACAGCTCGGCGGAGGGGAGCGGAACAATGAGGGATTTATCTTGTTAACAATTGCCATATCTGTCTTGCTTCCGTAATGTAATAACCAGGTTAGCCAATAAATTATCAATTACTAAGGGATTGCATTTTGATATCCGCCTTGTCCCGATGAAGTGATCGATTGTTTCTTAGTGCATTTACATCGACATTATAAAACACATAAACAAACAGTTACACACTTAACATATTGCTTACACATTTCCCTTTATCCTTTATGATTATAAACTTTTTGGACCGGTGGTCAAACGTAGAAGATAGCATATCTAAAATCATCTACACACAGAAAGACACTCACACACACCGAGTCTTAGCCTCCGTATAGAATAAACAATGCGTTAGGATCACCAACCTTCACAACGTTCTGAGAATAATATGATTGAGATGTTTCCTATTCGACTCTGTACGTATCTATGAAGAAACACCTAAGGCACTGATCACATAATAATTATATTTCCATTGCACGAATAAACCAATGTCAAGAGCAGACCGTACATTGCACGGTCCCTAATGAAACAAGGGTTGTTTGTTGGTGCGCACAATGATATATTTACTCTCGGCTAATTATTAGGTTTAATTAACATCTGACTTCATAACACTACTTTGTGTTGATTCAATGTTCTAACCTCAGCAATTGTTTAATTATGATAACTAGTTACGTATCATGAAATGCATCGAGGATCTGTGTTTGAAACAATCTAGCACAATGAGTACCTCATATAATTAAAAATCAAATTAATGACTTCTCGAGTGATCAGTGTTTTCTTATTTTTTTTCGATCTCAAGTATACTAATGTTAAATCGATGAGTGGTTTACAACTACCAGGGGAAATACCCTTCTGTTCCGTCCTGTTCCACGATTCCTATTCAAACAATTAGGTCGTGCAGACTGCACTCGGGAAATAAAAACAGCTAGAGTTATTGAACAGTAATTTTCTTTCGTTGTTTGGAGAACAGGACATTATTTGCGTAATAAACATTAATAATGCAACATTAGGAATGAAATTAAGGACTAAACGAGCGGCATGTAAATATTCAACAGATGGCGTCATAATCTGCCATGGGTCATTAACCACGATGAAAGGAAAGTAGAATTGATATCGGAACATACCTATTAGCGGTTGGCATGGTATGGTTAGAAAAGACCCCCACTGATATCCAGTAACACCTGGTGTGATTATCTGTCTGACAACAGTAGGGTGTTCCACGGGCGTGCGGGGAGTTTGGATGGAGTGACAGTGATGTGAAGTCTTGTCACTGTACTGGTGACAAACTGGCAGTATGTTACAAAATTGGGTCACCTGCCCTCATCTCTATTTACATGTATGTTATAAATATGTACTTATTGAAGAATTTCCTGATCGCTCTTCATTCTGAACTGCTATCATTAACTATATCCAGAAAACTCCCAAATGCATTTACAAATGCCGAAGGCAGTAAACATGCTTTTTACGAGGACGGATGATAGATATGAGTGCGACGGTTCCCTTCCCACCTTATCGCGTGTGATTACCCGACACCAGCTGACAGCAAACAGAAGGAATAAAGTGCACGTCCCCCAGTGAGAAAGCTTTCAGAAATGTCTACATCCGCTCCACTTATACATATCGACTGAAGGCGTGTCAATGCGCCGGCCGTCTCCTTCTTACAACCAACTTTAGAATTCTTCTTGTACATCTTCCTTTTTATTAACATGTAAGGAAATTTCGCTTTAGCGATCTTCATAACATTACTGAAATGGGAATAACTTTCAAAAACACGAAAAAACCTCCACAAGCGTTTGCATAAACTGCTGGCTCTGTTGAGAAGACATATACAATAAAGAATCCAAGATTTTACTGTTTGCTTAAAGTATCCCATCTTTCTTACTTCTTTGTGATGCGTGATCCGTCACTGGATCACTTTACCAGCACGCCAGTTCTATCAATATTACCAAGGAAAATCATATTTCAGAAAACGTCACCATCCATGCGAGTGATTATATCTCTACAATGAAGAAACAGTGAATAGGCATGTCAAAAATCGTGTATTAAAATGGCATTCTTCAACAATAATTCTCAACAGGCACGTCACGGATGGTTTGTACTACACAACTTGCTCGGTTTACTACAGAAACTTGTCAGACATGATCAAATCCAATGTACCAGAAGATAGTGACATATGCAAAGAAAAATAGCATAGTTCTAATGATCTGCAGTTTAGAGGATATCAAAGTTATCCATAGGAGTCAACTACTCCATACTGAGCCTATCACATTTTTTTCTCTAAACCTCTATGGGTTTCATGATAGAGCTTTTGCTTTAAATAGGAATTTCAAACTGTAGAGACCACTCAGTCCATAGCAAGTTCGGTTCTCTATGAATCAGCCAACATTTGAAGTGGGTTGTTTTCAGGGTAATGACACGTGATGGCCTTATGTAAATGCCTTCAGGGAATAATTTAAGGAGGCAAAGAGTACTGGCAATTTTCCAAACAATACAACTTCATTTCCCTTAATAAAATCCTTAAATCAAACAGGAGTCCCCGTGAGTGAACGAGACACAAAGACAATTCGCGTGCTAGAGCGCTGTGAACACGTTACGTCATGGCAGACTGGTCTTGATCCAACCAGGGACAGAGTTGTCTCGCTCAGCACTCCGTGTGTTTCTATCTGATGCTCTCTACTGGCAACAGGCTCCACGATTGGCCCACATGCACTCACAGCACCACGTCACAACTGCTTTAAACAGAATAAAAAAGCATCCAATCTCAAATAAAGTCTGAGACAAAGACGCAGTGTACGCACAGCGTGCTGGTGCTACGTGTACGATCAATCAAGATGGCGTCGCCCGCTGACTTCGCAGTGATCTCGCCTGCGCGTGATTTCAAAGATAATACGGAAACTAAACAGGCACCTGAATGAAGATGAATGAATAACGATATTGATATCATCAGATGGGGCCCAAGATATGCGCTAATAACAACAAGCGATTTCATACGCCCACGGGCTATGTCAAACTAATATGATGCCACTATTATGCAGTAAAATCATATCGAATATCATATTTTAACGTGTCTGGATAGAGATTACACGTTGGTGAGAATCAACTTACCTCGACATATGCCAGGGGACTGAGCGTCACTGACACTTACCATAAAACATGTTTCTCAGAACTGTCAGTCTTCAGCATTTTTATATTGGCCATCAAACTGTATATCTCTAAACATTTGAACTACTGTGAGGAAATCCTCTATGAAACGAGGATGTCATTTAAAAGGTAACTGGCACTTAGTAACCAATCGCATGAAAAATCAACTTTTCACGTGTTATTTTATAGTGGCATTAAGTCTAAAATCTCGTCTTCTTTCTTGTATGCCTTTTTCCTATATGACGAAGCACTGAAAATTATCGCTGAAAAACCATTGGTATATGCTTTATATCGAATGTCATACAACAAAGTTTCAATCGTTTCAGACAGTCATTTGAATACGAAAGCATAAGACTACCGAGGATGTATACGACAGAAAAGGCTGGGAGTCCTCGGAAAATGTGCTCGTGTTGACGGATTACGTGTAGTACCTAGAGACGGACCCCGTGAGAAAAGTGAACAGTCAGCGCCAGAATGACCATAAGCACAACCTATAAAAGGCTGGAATCTGGTCCGAAGGTCTTGCTGCACGTCGTCCTATCATGATTATAAAGTTCTCCCATTACTAAGAGACATATTCTAAAACGGATACAGGGGTTTTCCACAAGGTCCGTCCTGAATATTTGATACTGCATGGAGAATAGTTCACTGGTCGGATGAAACCTATTTGCTACTATATTTGGTGGAGAAGCG
The DNA here is from genome assembly GCA_921293015.1 of Phorcus lineatus. NCBI lineage: Eukaryota > Metazoa > Mollusca > Gastropoda > Trochida > Trochidae > Phorcus > Phorcus lineatus. The sequence goes on along the minus strand of OV121083.1, from coordinate 28,484,646 downwards.
CTCGAGAAGTGCCCACGATCAACACAGGATCCAGTCCATTATGATATGGTCTGTGGTTGCTGTTCTGTGGATTGTCAGCTGGATCTTTTCCTTGTCACATTACATCACGATAGGTAAAAAAATAATATTCTATATTTACATCCTTTATTTGACAATCACACGCTTGAAAACAATCCCTTATTCGTAAATGATGATGCCCAACTTCACAAAGGCCACGAAGCAAATGTTCTTAAGAGTTCAGAGAACTGTTTGAAAACTTTCACAGCCACAAGAAGCGGAATGGAACACTATCCCTCAGACAAATATCACAAAAACACTTTTCAACATGAAGAAACCATGTTTCTTATGGTTTTTTCAGTACAAAGGGTGTTATACTCCATAATGACAGCCATTTGCTTCAACAAGAGATGATTGCAAGTCGTTTCATCACCAAAAAGTTGAATGGTTAATGAAAAGTGTTAATTTCAAGACACTTTTAAAACTTGACATTATTTTGATTTCTTCATTATTCATATTTAAACATGTTGAACACAAAACTTGATGTAACCTCTAAATTGACAACAGTTTTCCAAACCTTGATTATTTTTTTTCATTTGCAGGGAAAGGATATATCTTTTCTCAAGGTAGTTATAGCCTCCAAGTATCTGTAAACGATCGGTATAACGGCTACATATTCATATGAAGCAAAAGCAGCTGTCTAAATACAATTTGAAATTAGAAACCCCAAAAACTTTCATTCAGTAGAATTGATTACAAGATCCATAGCATTTTAGTCACGCCATGACCCATGTACGTTTCTTTGATAGACAAGTGAAGTTTTCGTCCAGCCAGATGAGTGGCACACACTGCCGCTCGATGTTTCTACGAGACATCATAAAGTCATCACTTAGTTAACAATTCTGTATCTCCCTAATACAACCAATTAAACACTCGTACCTCCCCGTCCAATTAAGCGCACATCGTATACACACGGACGATTAACTCCTGTGCTCGCTCGCTCGCTCCCCCTCTCTACTGGCAGCTGGGGGTGCGACCTACCTAACTTACAGCAGTAAATAAAATGTGTAAGGAAATCAATGACTTAACTGTATTTTAGCAGAGGAAATAGATGAAACAGGAATGACGAGGGCTAGAGGGAGTATACTCATTACAAACTCGGAATGATATGCACACTAGTGCACAGGCAAATTGTTTAGGGGTAGCACGCCCGGCTGATAGAGCTGCGCTTTGATCCGCCAAGTGGATACCACCCCAGGGGAATCGATGTAGAGACCCGGCGTTAAGGCTGGACAGACTTGACGAGTGGGTTGCATAATTGTGAGACTTTTTACTCAGATGAATTAATTCCTCCCCAACAGCGCAATAATTGTCATAAAATTTCAATAATGAAACATCGTGATTATATTACCTCTAAATATCATATCCCTGTTGGTTTGTGTGCACGGCTCATTACCGCGTACAGCGAAATCCATTCATCAAGTGTATATACCAGACCATCTAACCTAATGTTCTATTCATTAATTTGTATGTTCGTAGTATGCTTCGACTTCTCACGCCTGATCTAAAGGTTTAGTGTGAGTCCATGCTGTCCCGTGACCAACCATACTTTTGTTGCAGATGAACCTGCTGGATAATGGCCAACTATGATTCAGTCATACCGATCATACACGCGGAAATGCCAAGTGTCTCCAAAGACTACAATTAACTTTTTACGATATTTAAATTTAATTTGAATAAAGGAGCCTAAATCCATGGGGTTCATTATTTCAAATTGTGACATTTAATAACACTATCTACACTTTTACCATGCCAAGTTTTAATGTACATAAACTAATGTCACGAAAATGAAGCGTCGTTTAGATTAGGTTCACCTGCAGGAACATCCTAATTAGTAAACTTTCCGGGATCATTTTACCGGAAATAACAAAAAGAGACTTAGTATAGTTTATACAAGTATATCGATGCGTATGAATGAGGCTGGTCACGGACATAAGACTTATTGACAGCAAGTTAGAATGAAGACCGATACACACGGCAGGGACATGAGCGAACTCAGATGTGCAACCGGAACAGGAAGTAGTTTGTGTTTGGTCGCTTTTTATTGATATAGTTCTAGTTAGAGTTGTAGTTTTAATTCTCTTTTAATGCTAATTCGCTGGGACTGTAGCGTGCAAATTGCTGAGAACAGATGTGATGTAATGTGCCCATGAAAGAGACGGTAATATAAGGCCTCATTTGCATCCAAGGCAGTACTTTCGTAATGAACATTCATCGCCTGAAAACATGCAAAAACTTAACTGAGCATTTTCCAGGTAATTTGAAGAAGCTTTCGACATAGGCTACTAAATGCTTGGTGATGGGTGATCGCTCTCCAATGAGATTACAGTTTGATACGATTTCAACCTGGCGGTCTGTCTATATGCATGCACTGCCGTTTCTTACTGCCGCCATATCACCGAGATCACGTGCACATGACATGTCACATTCTTTCATCCGAGTCTACCGACACAACTAGTTAGCATAAAGCATAGTTGGAATTACAAAGCTATATATAATATATGTCGCCAGGTCGAAATCCTGTCGTGATTATTTCATATGTTCAATCGTAAACCGTCATATTTCACAATTCTTGCCCGATATCATATGGTGGCGCAGGGTAAAATCGAGAGGGATCCCCCATCACATCATCCCCAAACAAGCTGATCCCAACAACTCGAACAACAGACTAGAATTAGAATTCTATGCAGAACGCAAATGATAAGAGTTTGTTTCGGTGTAATGACAAATATCGATGGCAATGTCGTTATTCTTGTTGTAAGATTACCGAGTATAATCTGTGTTCAACTCGCCAAACCCACAAGTAATTATATAAAACCTTACTAAGGGAAGAGCAATGCGACTGTTACAGAATATGCCTTCAAATTCTAGGTTCTATTAACTTGTTGCGAGAACCAATTGAATCGACGCATAAGAAGAACGGAAACCACTGCCTTCCAATATCCGCCATGACTTAACAGGCCCGTGATCTGCCTTCTACACACTGATTCTCTTCCATATGCATTGTTAAAATTGCGTAATCTAGACAATCTGCCGCCGAACAGAATTACACCAACATCGTAGGCCAATAAAACAAGTATTGGGAATAATTTTGGATGTTTTTGTTGGGCGGAGATGAGACGATATGTGTGATGTGAGCAGGAGGACGGCACAAGAACCGTCAGTAGACTGCAGCACAATGATAGACCAGACAGGCGCTCGGGACCTCACGACGCGTGTCCACTGACAGTCAGGTAAGGGACCTGTCTCACCGCACGTCGATGAAATCACAGATAAACCTCGACAACAAATCAAAACACAAGGGTTCCCTAAAGAGTTCTTAATCATTATTTTCTTCTCCATAGCGAAATGAGAGAGTTCCTGGCCGAGGATGCATGTCTGTGAAGACACACATGTCCTTATTGAACTAATTACGTGAGAGAGCTGACACTGACGTCTCTACACAGGTGCTCCCGAGTCAGTCAGCATACAGCTATAGTATGCAGTCAGTCTATAAAGAAAAAGCACCAGATAACGCGCTCTGCTTTCTTGCAGCCACGAGATCATTTCTTATAAGACTTTTTGTTTGCCAACCAATTTCAGAGATGTCCACAAAACGTCTTTAAGAGTTGAAACATCTTGAGTAATTGGAAACATCTTTTTTCAGTCCTTATGACAACTTATATTTACTGGATATGAGTGTTGTGTTTGGAAGTCGGGTCTGCACAATGGACTGGGTTGGAAGACGCTTTGACTCTCTGTCAGTAAAGGCTGTTCGGTATAGGAAACAGCCGTATGCTATTTTAGATCCTGTATAAATAGCCTGGAGGAAATGAAACCAAATGGTGCGATATTTGAAAATAAATGAAGCTTTGAAAATGCTATTCTATATAAACGGGGGTTATAGTGGGGTAGTATAATCCCTCTCCACACCGCTACTTATTATTTCAGCTCCTAACGTTTACACTTTGATTCGGGTCCGGTCGGTTTCTTTTAGACGGAGTGTTGTATTTCCAAAACGAGATACTCTTGCTAAATAAAAAATACGTTTTCGAGAATCACACTTTTAAAAAGGAAAACGGTTATTTGATTAGGTGAAATATGTGAGTGTGTGGATGTATATTTTGTAGGGGAATACAAACAAGAGTAGCGAGTGTTATATGCTTGTGTCGGGTGGCGTCACGGCGGCGCATTGAACAGGTGCACTACGTCGCTGGGGCCCACTCCATCGATTAGAACTTATTTTCATAGTGAATACTACAACTCATTAGCGCCAGCGGGTCGAAAGAAACCGCCAGTGTTTTTTTTTTAATTTCTAAGAAGGGCTTGATTTGACACATGGTAGAAAAAGGATGGTCTTGGTTACTCGCAGTGTCTCTTAACCTCCACTAATGCAAGGAGTTAGCGACCCTCTGACGACACTGGTTGCAGGACAGGATCTAGCAGCCTGGCCAGAGATTCAGTGGTGCAACACCCGGGGCTCTAGATGATACGACACGATGGCATCGCTCGATAGAAGCATTCAGCACCAGGACATCCACTATGTGCTGAAACTGAGCGCCGTAATGTCCGGGTTTCAGCAACAATGGGATTTTGGCTGATAAACTAGCACAGTACAACGGCGATCTTCTATAACTACATTCACCCCCGCATCCATTAGCTCGCTCAACACCTTCATGTTGATATAAACTCAATAGTTTAATTCCACACCTTTCCCAAGTGGATCTCAACAGAACATCTTGACCGTCAGTCCTATGAAGGGTCTTACCAATCATACAACACCAACATGAATAATCAAAAATTGAAACTGGATTGTTATCGTAGAATTCAAACTAATTTCCAACTTTGGAGTTATTAAAAATAATATCATTAGAGATTTGGATAAATTGTATTGTAAATCAAATGAGAAGATTGTTCTTTTATTGTCACACCCTTGTAAAAGCCTGCGATAAAAAATTAATCTGATACACTACATTCATGATTTAATATGTTATTCTCAAAAGAAACCTATTACAAGGCAAACATTCTAAACTTAAATAACTAGAAATGACCCTAGGAGTTATAATATTTTGAAACGGTAAACGTCTCAGGCCTGATGAGTTAAAATCCGGACGTTTGTAAAACTATTCTGATTCGTCTAACATCAAGAGGATAGGTTTGAACAACAATCAGTACTTTAAGTATCATAATTGAGAGCACTACCTCTAGTGTTCATTTTAAGTTCAAATCACCTCATTCGCGACTTGCACATCTATCCCATTATGCCAAATATGGGACGATTTCGATTGATCACCAAAGCCCCTAATACCAAGCGAATGTGTGTTTTCTGACACCGATGCTCTCTTACATGGTGTGCGGTCTGGACTAGTATGCTCTTGATGCAGAAAATAGATGTGTCAAATAGATATCCCGAGACTCACGACAGCTCTTTGTCTGTCTCCCTCATACAAGACTTTAACAACGGTGCTATTGTAGTGGCTGCCACTAACACAGTAATGCCCCGCCGTTAGTAATGAATCGAATGAGATACACTTACTAGTTTTATAGTTTGATACGAAGTATGCCATTCACATATTACGTCAATGGTAAGTAAAAGTATCACGTCTATAACGCCTCTAGTCATGAAATACAAGTTACCTCTGAGAAAAAGCTTAAACAAATTTTCAAAAGTGATGCCAGTGTATTAACCTAAATGTAGACCCAAATTTTGAGACATTTACAATCCCCACAGACCAATGTACCTGCACATCAGACTTCATCATTCGAGAACTTTTTGATCTGCAGATGAAGATGAATATAATGTAAGAGGTAATTAGTCGAGGTCATCATTAAAGGCCACATATTTACTGCATGTACAATTGATAATCCTTATTCGTCAATGTGTCTGTACACACGATTTCAGCCTTCTAGGGCTTTCATTCTGGAAAAGAAGATGAAATTCGGTTTTAGGGCATGACCCCCCGGCTCTCATTAGGGGCCACAGAGTCACAAAAGTACACATTATAATCGAAATTGCCCAGCGTACTTGCGAACTTTGCGAACATGTATGGTCATACGTACTGTAAGTTGATGTAAGAATAATGCTTGCTGGTACGCTCTGTAAATCTCGATGTTTGTGATGCATTTCGCTGTAATTCTAGATGTTTGATGCATTTCGCTGTAATTCTAGATGTTTGATGCATTTCGCTGTTATTTTCGATGTTTGTGATGCATTTCGCAGTAATTCTCGATGTTTGTGATGCAATTCGCTGTAATTCTCGATGTTTGTGATGCAGTTCGCAGTAATTCTCAGTGCTTTTGATGCATCGCTTTAGTTTTCCCCAGTTGACATGTGGTGCACGTGCAACACTCTCAATTGGCTTTCTAAGTTTGAAGGCTACATATCATATCAACATGGGTTTGTATCTTTGGCAACGTTAGACAGAGCATGTTGTACTCTTGTTAAAAGCACACAGGCAGGTGAAGAAAACAGTTGTAGGAGCGGTGATTAAACATGCACAGACGGTGCCGACCTTTCAAGTTCCTAGCGAATCTCAGACCTGTCAACATAAACAACAACATCCCTGCTTCCTATGATATTCGTATTGTTATTCTAAGAGATTCTATTCTCCCCATTTCAGGATGCGTTTGTAATGGTTTACAGAGGCAAGTAGGCAGAATTCGAGCTATTGACGGAATGTATTTAAAAGTCCTACATCTTGTTTAATCAAACAACTTAATCACGCCCTATCTGAACAAGTGCGCCGTGAAATTGAAAGGATCCCTTAAAATGTCTGCACGTGACAGGTGAACAGTAATCTCGACCATCACCGCTGTGATAAGAGCTCACCAGCAACCTCAAAACCTCCTACGTAAATCAAAACATTTTACATGACTGTTGTTCACGGGAAACGTTCGAATTATTAGATCTATGATGGAGTTTCCTCGTAAAGATATCGCTAGTCGAAGTTCTCATTGATAAGGTAAATAAACGCATTCCAAGGCGTTGCTATGGAGACGGAAGCATGTAACTGATGGGTACCTGCCGATGCCAATCTGTCGACTCGTCCACTGCTATCATAAACAAGTGTTACCGGAATATATATATATATATATATATATATATATATATATATATATATATATATATATATATATATTATAAAGTTAAACAGTTCTGCGTGTGATAGCAAATGGCGCGTACCTGCGAAGTTGAAGGAAACTTGTGTGGGTGAAGGTGTACAAGACGAACTGACATTCCCCCCCATGTCAAAGCTGGTATGCTCTTTCAATGTGGAATACAACATTGTTAGCAACATCGCGTGATGCGGAACTATTTGAATTCTGTCACAAACGTGTTCATAGCAACTCTTCCAGTTACACTGGTGTAGTTAACTCGTTCTTTAAAATTGATCTCTGAAATTCTATTTTGTTTATTCAGGGTAATTGTTAGATAAATAAGAAATAGTAAAATCGGCCCGGGTTTTTATCGTTTCTGTGAAACTTGCTTTTGCTCGTAGGATGCCAAACATCCTCCCTCGTTTTGTAAATATGATTTTACAGGGAACATCGGTCACTAAAAATAACATCCAATTTGCTATCAATGAAGAGCAATTGATACTATCAACCTCGTCTTTTGGTTTGAATATGCAGTAATGACAATAATTGTTTGTATCGATATCTGACAAGACCGTTAAAAGGAGCACAGAGTATGTTGTTGGGGTCAAATATGGCAAACTTCATAAATAGTGTTATTTCCTCTACAAGTAGTGGTTGTTTCTGATCTCAATGCTTACCAGTTAACAAAGTAACAATAAACAGGAAAAAGTCGAGATTTATGATCGAAAACCGGACACTGACGCGCGCCAGTGAGTCAAACGTAATTTTGGAAATCTATTTATAGCAGACACAACGAGAAACCTAGGTTGGTGTTGCTTATTATTTCATTTAACTAATATACATGAAAATGGGACGCTGAATTCTGAGTTCTTAACATTTAAACGGCCGTTTATAAAATTCAATCGAAAACAAGATTATATCATATTTTTTTCATTTAAGAGATAAAGATGCAACTTAATATAGGCGAATTGAACTCAACTCAGGTCATATGACATTTTGGCTGTATTTGAGCTACATACAATATTTATGAAACATACTCTGTGTCACTTTAAAGTAGTCGACTGGTGCTTGTAGAAGACCTCCAGATTCATCAACCTCAAGCTCCACGTGTAACATATCCGGGTATACTTCCATATACCTTTATCATAACACTCTCTCCCTCACGGCGTCTATCCAATGTTGATGGGTAACACGTGCATAAGTCTGGGTGCGACTAAGCGCACTATTTTTAGCAGCGACTGAAGGTCATGCTGGATCAAGTTTCTGCGCAGTGCCTCAGACTGTTCACTTCTTCACTGCGGAATTACACACTTACAAACATAATAATTTTGTTATGTATTCACAAATTCAGATCTATATCACGTATTACTTTGACTTTGGTAGAGGATTGATACATGCAGTAGAAATCACTGTAAACAAATCCACAATAGCACCCTGCGACGATTCATGCCTATTTGAAGAAAGTTACAAGTAAAGTTAGATCTATCGGTGAAACAGCTGTTCGATAATGCCACACACCCCGTATAAAGCGTCACGTCGTTTCGACCCACCATGGGCGGCCAAATTCGCCTTTAAATGCTGAGTTTACAATTCGTTGCAAAGTTTTGTTTGTAAACAGAGTTGTCTCATCATGTTATAATTCTGGATCGGGTGTTTATTTGATCAATAGGCTCATGATATCGTCCGGCAAAAGTTGAAGGGAAGTTGAGAGAGTCTGCGATGGGAAACATGGCCACAGGGGTACCTACCTTATCACTGTCTCTTCTCCGAGCTCATAACTACATCACAAATCTCTCAAGACGCCATTTTCTCTTGAAGGAACCGTCGCAGAAAGCCAGTTTTAGATGGAAGGGAGGTAACTCCAGTTTGAAGAACTCCACATGGTGCAATAACCTCATGCCCTGGCTATTCGATACCCTGTTTGTCTGTTGGTCTTACATAACGCCAATCTCTTGCATCACGACCTACAGGGTGTCCGTATAACCATTGCATAATACATTCTGGAAACTTCTAATTCAGCCAAGTTAGAATATTTCACAAAGTTAGTTGATACTTTTTGAAAGAGTGTTATTTCTAGGCTATTACTTTTAGTTTCAAAATTCTTCAACGAGTTTATCATAGACGTCACTTAAAAACCTCGTTATCTGATATAAATCATGCCAATTAACGCTTGTTTAGTTTCTATTTCACTTTTAGGAAAAAAACATCACCTAAACGTGCACTCTTCCAACCCACAAGAAGCTAGGGTATCAACATTGAAATCCGCCGGAGTTTTTGTGCCCAGAGCTACGTCTAAAAACGAGTGACATAAAAGAGTGGTGAATGTGACGGGTTGTGGGTTGGTTGGCTCGCTACCGACATCATCGTCTCGTATCAGACTGCGCATCTCCCGGCTGTACGTCCCCTGCCAATAACTATATTAATGAGCGCCGCATGTGCCTTATCACTGCTCAACTCAACACAAGAATGGCAATTTCTCCTCCACAGCTATTTCATCTCGTTAACACGCTATTATCCATTACATATCGGCGCACTTTTATGAGGCAGGAATCGAGAAAATTTGCACTGAATTTATGTGAGTTCTTACAGCTGAAGAAGATTACAGCGGTAATGAGTTGCGACTTGTCCCTCTAACTCCTATTTGTCCCGAGCTGCAAGAAGCTCGCATGTAGGACCTACACTTTTCATCTACTGCTTCCATGTTCAAATTCTTCATCAGGTACCCGCATCTTCTTAAAGGAACTTTTCTCTTTTAATGTTCGAACGTTAGAATTCCACTGTCAACATTATGAGGAAATCTTTTGGGGTTAAAGTTACAATATCAAGTTGATGTAAATAACTTTGTAACTTACTTTCTGTAAACAGAAATGTACAAACTTGACGAATTGTGTTAGTTATTCTTTATTGATTGAAGGATTTTCCTGAAAACATGACATTATGTTGAAGCGAGTTATCAGTCACCGTCATGCGTGATATCAGTGTCGAATTAAATGATTTACACTTAAATAAGATACATTCGTGTTATAAATAACTTTTCTTATTTTATCAACAATCTTTCGAATATAGCAATGCAAACGGCACGTAAACGTTTGTGAACTGCGGGAACCCTCATCAAACAGTAAAAATCCTTTACTCTGCAGACAACCAGGTCAGTAGCTTGTAATGTCCACTGAGTGATCACGTTTCAGTGGTTACGTTACACCACCATCTACAGTGGCTAACATGGTGTAAGTTCATGGCAAAGAACACATAACGTATCTCTAGCTCCTGTGAAAATGCTCTATCAAATGTGTGACATCAAAGGACATATTAAGGGTTTGAGACAACCAATTGCAATATCCTAACTCCATACATTTCCCTCAAGACACAACACAACGCAGGATTGGCAATGTGTTGGAAATCTCCCTTTTTGCATGTACAGCTTACTCAACGTCTCTGTATCGGACTTCATCTGTGAAATGCAATAATTAATGACTTTCGTAAGAAAAGCAACATTTTTGGTATAGGAACTTCTTGCTCCTTTGAAAGTTGGAATACATATCTTTCTAAGGATGTGGCCCCTTTTGTTCCCCCTACATTCCACGTAATGAAGGAGAAGTGAAGTATTAAGTTTTTCGTATTAAAAAGATGTTATCCAGATTATCTTGCTTTTCTCATTGAATATAATCACAAGATTATGTTTATTTATGTTAACCTCGCAAAAACGACAAGTGAACATGATTTAAATTTACTTTTACATATTTGAGTATAATTATTTATTCATGTAATGTAAGTAAAGTATAGCCACAAGAAAGCGGCTGTATAGTTTAATCTTAGTATCATGTTCATGTATGTACCTTTCTTATATAAGTTAAACAAATCCACGGATAAGATGCTTGATAATGCAACAATGCGATAAAGTGATAACATTTGTGACTACGTGATTGCAGCCAGTTATCTTTTAAAAATTGGAAATTAGTCGCTTACGCCTGATTCAGAATCTTTTATAAAGAATATGTACAGATTGTCAAAACAAAAACGATTTCCAAAGAATAAAAAAAAAATAGTGAGTATTATTTCCACGATTAGTACAACCATGTATACTATATTTATTCATCCCATCCGTGGGGTAAGCAGAAAGTTATTTCACCATTGATAACGATACAGTTTATGGAAACTTAAACTTTGGACATAGAAAGTCCATTACATAATTTTATATGATAATTTAGGCAATATATGAACACAAGATCAGCTAACCTGTTCATATTAACAGCTGAAATTCTCTCTATTTTACAGTTGGAATTTTCAAAGGAACTTTCAACCAATTATATATAGCCTCTTTGTATTTCGGCAATATCGTAAACCAATGAACACATCTGTATCAAATTGAGAACCACGTGACCATGTGGGTATTCCAAAATAATTGGCAACCTTTAATACGGAAAAGGATTGTCTCTTCAAATCTCAAAATTTAAAGGGAACAGTGGTGTTTAAGAATAAAAAAGACAGTACAATTCTTCATGACCGCACGTTTACTAAATTAGACGCGTAAATGTCACATGAAAGGTTAGAAAACTTTCTTCCATGTTAGTAAAAAAAACCTCCTTTACAACGGCACACGCGAGAAACAAGCGGCTACAAGTCGATAAGTAGACAATGTCATAAAGGCGAGTCAATTTGTGGGATATCGCTTCGTGACAGACAAAGATAGAGGTAGTTAACTATGCTTTAGACTTTAATTTAATATATCTTGTACTGGCAATCTTTGAGAGTTGAGAAACAATTAGTGATATATATGGATTTATGAATTTGCAAAAGAGTCGAACACTTTGTGCGATGCTGGACGCTATCAATTGTGACCTATATTCTAAAAATAGATCTATTTCCAAGGGGTAAATCGGTGACTGTTGTTTAAAACAGAACTGTATAGATCTATTTGTAATTGCAAGTTTGCCTGACTATTCTACTATTTGATGCTATGAACAAATAATTGTATAACTTTTTCTAAATAAAAGAAAAAATGAAGGTCTTTTGTTCAATTAATGGCCTTAATCTACTTATTTGCTGTAATGAAAATCCTATCCTATTTGTACCCTATGATTTCGCAGTATTTCCTAGCCTAACAAGGGTGCCTCCAACTTAGCCTTTTTAAAGGCTTTTCTTGTTTGAATGGGTTCCCATTTGATATAAAAAGAAAATATGCATTCCTAATAATGCAATAGTTTTGAACAAACACATCGTGGTGAAGAGAGAAATAGAACACAGTTTGTATAAATATTTGTAAAAATTATAGTTCCTGCCTTTTGGGGGTAATTTCTAGGAAATCTCTGACAATGGTAAATCTGATAGTCCTCGCATGACATCCCATTACCCAACAGAAGACTTACTGAAGATTGTTGAGTGATTGCATTACGACATGACATATTACACAAGACTGATATAACGCCACTTTCAGGTGGAGAAGGGGGTTGTGGTTGGGGTGGCGACCAGGGAAAGGGGGGGGGGGGGGGGAGGCAGGGAACGCTGATCAGTATAAGCAAGGTGGGGGTCCAGCACGCTAAACAAATGCACATGTAGACAGAGCTTGACACTCTCATCATACTGAAAAAATTTGACATTGTGTTAAAGAAATGCACGTGCAATCTATAAATCACCATGTTCGTGTATGAAACCACTCTTGCAGGTTCACAGTTAATCAGAAAAATGATCCAGCACTTAATTTCTAAAAAGTAATAGCTGTCAGTTTTTCTCCTTTCTCTATATTATGACATATTTATTCCATTTGGAATGCAAAAACGGGACATTAAGCCTGGATTGAGGATAAACAGTTTTGGCATAAAGTTTATCTGGAAATTCTAAAGAGAGAATAAAGAGTTTTGCTGTTTAAGTTGAGAAATATGGCAGCACGGAGAGGCCACAACTCTCTGGTGTGTGTATATAGAAGATTTGGCCAAAAATACCATCGTGATATCTTATTTTCTATTATTTCAAATTAGAAAATCATATTTCGCTATGGTTTTTATTATATAAACTTCATAAAACCGGTTCTTTAATTTTGGAGGTAACCATCTCGATAGATTAGCTTATCCATATGTTTAATCATATTAAACAATTAAATTAAATACTCGTTGTTCAGTGCACGTTAAATCATGTGTGTTATGAGTATGGTAGGAAGGGTGGTATCAAATACTTATTTTTTGCATCTGTAGGGTATCCTGTGTTCTTCATTCCCACTTTCTCCATTTAATTAAGTGTGTGTTTGTTCACATGTGTGTGGGTGTGTGTTTGTGTGGGTGTGTGTGTGTGTGTGTTTGTTCACATGTGTGTGGGTGTGTGTTTGTGTTTTTGTGTGTCTGTGTCTGTGTGTATTTTTCATAGATTTGATTTAAACATATTTTTTCCAAAAAAGGGGATATATATATATATATATATATATATATATATATATATATATATAAAAAGGGAGAGTAGGTTTCTCACGCGAAGGAAAGTTATATATAAGAAAAAGTAAACATCGGATTGTCCTGGCTGGATCAATCTTCTTTAATACAATACGATGAATTCATTTCGACCAGTGTTTCCGTCTTTTCAAGTAGAAAGATGAGTAAATAATTATGCAATAGTACAGATTACAGAGTAGAAACGCATTGTAAACAAAAGTAAGGATGAAATTACTTATGTATCATTGGCTAAGGCATGCAGTCTAATTTTCATATCATTTATGAAGCTTTATTTTTTGTCTGAGGACGGTCTATAAAGTCATTTAACAATAATTTCAAATTTACCGATGCTCTTTTGTTGTATATTTTTACTAATATTTGATTAAACGCACTTTATGTATAATATTGGAAGACATAGTCCACTGCATGAAATAACAATAAGAATGTTCACAAGTAAATTTAGAATAACATCCAAGATGGTCTGCTAGTCCAATATTATATTCATCATCTTGTGATCTGCTGTTTGAATTGCTTTAATTTTAGTTTCAATTTTACCGATTAATAAAATATGTTGGTTCTTATATTCTGTATATATTTTTCCAATATATACAGTTTTGACAATTCAAGTGTACGGTGTGACGGTGTGACGGTGATACGAGGAGAGAGAGAGAGAGAGAGAGAGAGAGAGAGAGAGAGAGAGAGAGAGAGAGAGAGAGAGAGAGAGAGAGAGAGAGAGAGAGAGAGAGAGAGAGAGAGCTACCTTCTAAAATTTATTATTTTTCTACGTTGCTGTATTAGAACATCTATGCTCGTAAGCCATATACACAGGTTAACAGCATTGGCAATTAAAAGGAAGTAATTGTGTAGAAAAGCAGAGAGAGTACTTCTTTTGAATCTGTATTTGCATAGTTTTATACTTTTGCTGTTCACGTAATCTTCTTTATAATGACATTTTATGCTCTTTTCAATATGCTTATTAAACATTCTTAGTGTATATAAGTATGCCCCTTCATGCTTCCATAGCCTCTCTGCACGTCAAACGGACATTTCCTGATAAAACGTGATGCGCCATTGCACGAAGCAGATAATAACATTACATAAATCCTGTAAGTAAGACGGCTTTTCTAAACACAAGATAAAACCAGTTTATCTTCCTCGTGTACTGCTATGAGAGACGAGGCTTGTTGGAGGAATGTCGCCCTTTGCCGGGCGCGTCAGTCATCAGCTGTAGATAGCAGTAAACAACTTACACTGTAAACCTGAGCGGTGTCTTTTGGTTAATACATGGAAGGTCTATATATATTTTACAGCCGCTTCAAACATGATTTTTAAGATTCAAAGTATTTTAATCTTACTTAAACTCATTTTTGAGGAGTTATAAACTAAAGTATCTGACAAACATTCATGTAAATATATAGCTTAAAGATAAAGTAATGATGAAACCATATTATATGAGTTAAATACTTTAACTTAATGATTATCATTAAAGATTTTTCATTGAATATTTAAAATATTTGACCAACTTGACTTATCATAAGTATGCATAGTTTACCTTGTATTTTGAATTTGAATATTAAGGTTTTTGAAATCGATCGCTTTCATCGTTTTTCTTGATTCGATGTAGATTCCTTTGCAGAGGAAGTTGATAACTTGTTGGATATACATTGACTTTGTGTTTGATTGTCAACATGTGAAAGATAATGCAATCTTTCTGTAAAAAAGAAATGTCTTATTAAAAGAAAATGAAAGTCGTCCTGCTGTTTTTACATACTGGACGTGTACGAAAAGAGATATCAATATTTTTGTTTTCCATCTTGATAATCCTGCTCTAAATTTGATAAGAATGTTAATATATTTAGTCTCATGTACAATGCTTAGATGTTTTTTTAGGTTATAACAAAATCTTATATTCTCTAAATGATTTGTAGCGCGAGTTATTTTCAATGCCATGATTGGTAAAACATATCTATACAAGCATTTCTAAAACATATAGAAGAATACAATATATCACCAACATCTTCTGTCAACCAATCAAATAAAAATCCATGTGAAAACAATAAATTGCATACATGAGAAGTGAAATTAGTTTGACGAATATCATTAAAAATAAAGATAAATAAAAATGTCATGTAATTTTGTATGTATTCTACCAGATAGTTAATAGTTATAATGACACATAGCCAACAATACACCAACATGTTTCATTGATATCTTCGGGGAGTCTACATGCATATATATTACATGACATATATATATATATATATATGTATCAGGAAACGTTCACATTATCCATATGATATATGATATAACATTATTTGTCTGCATGCCTACATTTAACAATTTCTTACAAGCGATCAAATTAATTAGCCGCCATACTTCCGCCATTTAGCGTAGAATTGGTTGAATTTGTGTATCGAATATTTTGAAGAATACCTTAGGTTCCACTACTTAGATCCTTCGTAAGTTAGACAATATCTGTATTAATGCCCTTTGCCTCTTATTGCTAGATCTTCTATATATTTATTCATTTTGAATGTGGATAAAAATATGTCACCAAGACATCTATATGCATTTTCAACATCAATGACGGAATCTTTATAGTACAATTTTTCTCTGGCTGATAGTCGACCACCCCCTCTTTACAACTACAATATTTGTTTTCTAAAAGTTGACTTCACGTCACGTTTTTTATCCGAATAAGCTTCTCAAATATCCAATTGGTTTTGCAGTCCTTAAACAACATCATATATTAGATTGACATCATTGGCAAAGAGTAAAAGCAATATTTCTGGGAAATCAAGAAACAGCAGTACTCCATAATTACCATTATCAACGATGTCAGTACATAATTCACCAATAAAGAACGAAAAAAGAAGCGGGCTTAAAATACATCCTTGTCTCAGGCTGACCGTTATCCTTACAATTGCTTTAACAGATACATATATACTTTGTAATGCAACCAACATTTGGCCATTTAATCCTGATTTTAAAGACAATACCAAAGTATGTGCCTTGAAACGGAGTGGAAAGCTTTTCTAAAATCTACGAAAGCAACATGTAGTTTTTTCTTTTTCCTGGAATAATCGCATTTAGGGTAAAATGTAATCCGTTGTAGAATAATATTTTCCAAAGATGGCTTGAAATTCTGGTAGTTTATCCCTTATAGTCACCCAATATATGAATCTGGTATGGGTAATCCGTATGGTATGGCGGTATGAAGGAAGAAAAAATTCACATTTGTTTGTGCTTTGTTTGTGTTTGTACTGGGCATCATTCCCCTAGCCCCCGTTCCTCTAGCCCCCTGTTGTTACAAGCCACTAATTAGTACCGCTAGCCCCTTGACTGGCTGTTCCATTCACTGTGTTCTCTCCCCTCAGTCGGATAAGCTGATACTGTTAATTAACCAGCAGCTGAAGAGTTCATTAGCTGAGATAACGAGGTGAGTGTCTTTGGTGATTGTCTTTGGACTACCTGATGTTGTTTTTACTGTTACTTTACTGAGTAGAGTCGAGGTGATTGTCTTTGGTGTTAGATTGGACTACCTGAGGTTGTTTTTACTGTTACCTAACATTACGTGTTCCACAGATCCAAGCAGCTGAAGTCTGGTCTGAAGTGGACTTGTAGTATGCGAAAGCATACTCAATGCAAGGCATCTCTTGTTCTGACTGAGGATGGACAAGTGGTTGACGGCAATCAAGATCACACTCATCCTCCAAACATGGGTGAAGGGGCTGCCAGAAAGCTGAAGGGCAATATGAGGAAGAGGGCGAGAGAAGAAGCAGTGCCTATGCAGGTCATCTATGAAGAGGAGAAGGTTCGTCTGCTGACTGACCAGTCTGATGGCACACCACAGGAGACCGCTGCTAACCTGCCCCAGTTCACCAATGTGAGGACCGTACTTTACCGGGAACGGAGGAAACGATTCCCCAAGATGCCGAGCACAAGAGAAGACATCAGTCTTGAAGAAGAGTGGACCTCTACAGTACAGGGTGACCGTTTCCTGCTAGGAGAAGATGGTACCGGAGAAGACAAGATCATAGCATTTGCCTCCAGTGCTGGTCTTCAGGAACTACAGAAGGCTGACACCTGGCATGTTGATGGAACATTTGAGACATCCCCTGCACTCTGGTGACCATCCATGCTTTCGTTCTTGGAGTGATGCTGCCACTGGTCTTCGGTTTCCTCCCCAACAAGAGTGCCTCAACTTATGCTAGATTTTACAGGATGCTGCAGGACCAAGCTTCAATCTTAGGATTTTATCTAAGGCCATCTCGAACAATGCAGGATTTCGAAATAAGTTTGATGAGAGCTAGTGCTGCTGTCTTTGGAACCGAAGTGACTGATGGACACTATGTATGTTGTGTGAAATACATTGATGAATAAACAATTGTCAGAAACATACATTTAGTATTTGTTGTTTTGTTAAACGGCTTCTGTTCTGACACCTTAGCTAATGACCTAACCTAACTACAAATAGCCTATTAACATGTACAACAATGGTAACCTATCTCGTTACAGGGGAGTGAACACAGTGAATGGAACAGCCAGTCAAGGGGCTAGAGGAACTAATTAGTGGCTTGTAACAACAGGGGGCTAGAGGAACGGGGGCTAGAGGGGTGGAGTCGTTTGTGCACCCAGTCATACCATTTCATACCTCCAGGCATAAACTAACTTTATCATGCTTTACAATATCAAATTCATATACATATTTTGACCATTACCTATCAAAATCGTTAAGCCTTACTTTTTAACAATTATCTAACTTTCCTATCAGATAAGATGTCAGTTCTCGCATTCGCAGCTTACAGTAATAAATATGATAAGTAGCATCACTTTGAAATGCTGGTGAACAGCTAAAATGGATCAAACTAACATGAATTATCATTTTATAATCGTATGCGCAGTAGTGAAGTGTAAATATAGTTCAATCCGTTTAGATAACTGTTTGTTTCACCACTAGTTCCAAAAAGATGGAGGATAAACTCAGGCTTCCTTCCAGAAAAGCAGAAGGGTTAAAATCAACCATATGTATTCTAAGCAAAAACAAGTTCACTAGAAATATTCTCTAGAGCGGTTCGAATTGCATCCATCCGAGAGTGCATTTAAGGGTTTTTATAAACAAATCATTCTAAGCAGCAACGTTTCAGCGTCACGCTTTTTAACAACCTTCAGTTCATTTCATGTTCTTTGATTTTAAAGCACATGTTCACACCAATATTTTTTATATACAACGAATGCTAACGATCAGTACTCATGCAGGTAATCTACCTCGAAAGTTATTTAACAAATATGTACGTATCCATGTTATAAAGACGAACGGAAGTATTCATTGCAACAACGATCCGCAAATACTGAGATTTTGCTTACAATGACAAAGCTTATACTAATGTTTCTAAATTACAAGATTGCCTTACCTTAACTCTGAACTGAGAATAAACAATATTTCAATCTAAAATTATGTTATTTTTTTGTTGTAGTTGATGGTGTTTATTCAGGTAGAAAGAAATAACTTTTGATTTTAACATTATGGAGATGTTAGCATTGGAATTATGTTGGTCATATGTATATGTAAATATTGCCATCGAGAGCTTCATTGTTGGCTGTCCACGACAAGAAAATATTGTATCTTCTTTATACATGGGCTACATGGAGGATGCCACTGGGTTTAAACTGAATAAATGTAGGTAGTATTTGTACATAGGCTTAGTGACACTGATAGAGAAAATGTTCACTGAAGGCGCCGAAATTAGGAACATATTTAGCTAGATGTAGCATTGTTAAGAGACTTTGATCGGAAATGCATCACATAAATATGTTCTATTCCAAGTCGGAAAATGGATTTATAGTTGATCAAATCGACATTTGACCCCAGATTCCGTATTCATAGCAGGCAGTAGGGACAACAATTGCATGGTTTTACATCCGAAGCAGGTTGTCTACCGATTGCGTCAGATATTTTAGATGTTGTCATGGTGTTATTTGTCTTGAAACATCCTGTAATGGATTCATCCCGAAATACTGTGACCGCTGTTATAAAAGATCCAGTCTCTAGGAATATGTGTGTACATGCAAAAGTCTTGTATGTTTTGAAGAGTCAAGGTCGTCTGCTAACGAGAGGTGACTGAGAGAATGATAGTCCAACGATTGAGGATGATTTTGTTTACCAGATAGGTAGTCTTTAACATCATTCTGTGTTGGACTGGAGACCTGTTTGACCCCAAGCTTCGAATCAACCGGCTTTGCAATGAATCTTGCTGATTTAGGATACTTGTGAGTATATGTTTTCCTCCAAACGTAGTTCCTTCATGGGCACTGGTGGCAAGAGTTCTTCGCCTGTAGATTAAACCTCCACGCCAGATTGAGTCGAACGCATCTGTGAAGTCAAGACAAGAAGTCAAGACTTAATTATCAGATTTCTGATGTCGGTAGTTCTAAATCTTTCCTGAAACATGATGTTCATAGCATCACTGTTCTCCAGGGGGTGCACGGGCTGCAAGCCTTTTGTTAATGTCACTCTTTATCATTTATGACATAATTCGTACAAATCTCGCATATACAATTGTGCTCAATTCATTTATATTTACAACTAATTTGTATATTTTCATTATACAATGATCAATACCCTATGCCCAAGGCAACCATTTTGTTAGAAACGTTAATTAACCTGCCATCCTGCGGCAGCTAAGTTAATTACGCCAGCCAGGCCAGATGAGCTAAAATAGAATGAATGTATTTACAAAAGTTGTATTTTTAATAAAGCAAATGGGTAAGACAAGTTTTTTTAAAACATGATGTCACACAAAAATGTAGAGAAATTCTAACGTTTTCGACGTATATCAAGTTTTTTGTGAACGAGACGAAATTAGAGCCTCTAACGCACATTTATTTCACAGATAATGTATATCTCTTGATATTATATGACTAAAGATCCTCACTAATAATGTGAGTGAGTGAGTTGGGGTTTAACGCCGCTTTCAAGATTATTTCACTTATATCGCGGCTGCTAGTATTATTGCAGGGAGAAAGCCCGCAACACCATTGTGGTTATGCATTGCGGTGAAACCTGCGAGCATCGGCTGGAACTAGCGAACCATGGGTGGTACTGCGCTGAAACTCAGTGCAGCATTGCACCCAAACCTGACTGCGTGTAGAACTGTTCTCTATTGCAGACAAAGTTGCCGAGCCCCTGGCGGGAATCGAACCACGGATCTCTTGATCCGAAGCCGAACGCGCTAACCACTGCGCTATCCCGCCCCCCTCACTAATAATGTAATCGACAACCGAAGTTATAAAAAAACATTCAGTGATTTCAGTATACTTTAGGAAACCTTTATTCGAATGAGCACTTTGCACCTTGAGCCTTGTTTACACACCAGAGTCGCCTCATTTAGCGACTGCATCACTACTTGGTGAACAACAAATATGCTTTCGATGCATGCGAAGTTTTCATTGACTAAAATTTTGCAGGTAGTTTATGTTGAAATGTTTTGCCGCTACTTTTGCTAACTTAGTACGGAGAGAATGTAGACTTCCAGCACATAACAAAAACAAGTTGTTAAATAAATATATTTATTTCCTATCAAAATCCAACAAGGAAGAGGAATCGGGCAAGGTAGTCCATCAGCTGTCTCCACGTCTGCAACAAACGAGCTTGCGTAGTTTTATTTGCATTAATTAATGATTACTAAGAAATTGTTATATAAATTTTACATTTATTTACTTTAGAATTAGACTGCGCTGAACAACTGAGATTTATACATGAAAAATGATATTGATTGACCGTATGGAATCATTATGTTAATGTTTTTTACTCTGATTCTTGTGGACAATTTATCACTTACCGAGTACAGATGACAGTTGTCCTCTGCCGCCCATCCCCTGAGATCAGCGTAGCTCTGCGCGGGCTTGTGAGGGTCGTGTAGGGCAGTGCACAGCGCACACCAGTTGACCACCTGGTCTTCAGACAGAACATAATCACGTCTCCACCGGAAGTAGCTGTTGTACAGGCGTTCGTCATGTCCGACCCGCCTGATGTAAGCAGCGAGAGCACTTGTGTTAGAGAAGTCTGCCACGTCGATGTATGAATGAGGAGGTACAAGAAGTCTGTAGTTTGCCCCTCCCCTTACCACTGGTATCTGCTCTCGATGCAGCGCGCCCCAGAACTTTTCTGTGATATAGTCCCTGCATGGGCCATTCTCGAGGGCAAAGGCAAACTTGTATCCTCTGAAGACCGTGCTGCACCTTGGCGAACTCTTCTTGCAGATGAACGTCCCGCAGTTACCATACGTGTGTATATCTAGATTCTTCTTCAGCTCAGAGATCAGTCGGTACCTCTGCCCGGGATCAGTACAACTACTGGCTGCCCAGTACGACAGGTTCGTTTTATTTGCGAAGAAATTTCGCAATCTAGGTTTGACACCTTTTGGGCGTTTAGTGAAGTTGCCGTAGGGTGAATAGACATCTGCGTCCAGCCTGAACCAGCTAGTCCAGTTGAAGACCCCGGCATAGTGGTTCCAGTCGAGGAAGATGTAGTAAGGTGGTTCTGAGTTGTGCAGGACCCACACCTGGTCTGGGGTTCGACTCTGGGGCAGGACGGTCCTGAGATTCAGACTTCTTGAGTTAAAGAGAACGGCGTGGCTGTGTGGGAGCTGAGAATGGTCGGAGGTTACCCTACAGCGTCTCTTCCCGCATCCCCGCAAGTGGCGTTCTTGGAACTCCCAGTTCTTTGAGCCGAAGTAGTCAGTCCATAGCAAAATGTTTTTCCACGTCGAATTTTCAAAGTTTCTTCGTGGATAAACAGTCTTGAAATATGAACTGGATGCAAACGTGCTGATGAGATGTTTGTGTGAACTGCGGGAGGTTACAACCAGCATGCAGATAAGCCAACTGAGCGTCAGAAAGAGGACTAGGGCGAATACTGTCTTCTTAGTGCTCGTCACCATGACTTCTCGTCACGTGACTCCGCTTCTTGATGCCATTGGTTTATAATAAGCCGAGGTCCTGTTGGAAATAAAACGTATTTTAGTTTATTTGGATACCTTATGATATAAATCATGATTTCAATCTCACATATTTCGAAAGCATGGCTAAAGTGATTATTGTTTCAATTCGATTAACTCATTTCATAAGATTTATCGACAATTATAAAATAGATAAACTTTTCCAGCTTTTCGTTCGATGAAACACAGAGCCATACACAATTCGTATGTAGGTATACCTACACACACAAAATAATACTTGTATAACTTAACTGAAATAGACTTTTTATAAATTATACCACGACGTGAGATTTAACTCCAAACAATACATTTTACTGAAATGCCACGATTTAAGTATGTTTTTTACACTATAGGTTGGCGTTAAATTTTTCCATAGCAACACACCACGATTGCTATAAACTTATAAGCATATTTGTTTCTTTGAAAATAACGCATACTGTGTCATCATACATCAAATATTCTATCATTAAGAGGTATATATGTTTGATGTCCCCAATACTCTTGATAACCTATTATAACCTATTAAATGTCAATGTATTCTTATCGAGACTTCATTTAACTTTTAAAACTTACATCTGAATGTGGCGTCGTTAACTACTTTATCACCCATATGGTAAATCGTTATATTGTGACGTATTTTAAATATGAGCACATGTGAACATATCACTTTTGCCTAGCAACATTTGTTTCAGCGCGAGTTACCGTATGTCGTCGACTGTGACGACAGTAAATGCATTGTTAATGACGTCACTCTAGCGGGCCGTCGCAAGCGAAGCAGAACGTTACGTGAATATTTCAGTGCATTTAAGATTTAATTATTACCCTCGGAAGTGTGTCATATGACTTTGCGAAACTCGTGCGAATTTGTGTATAACCCTCGCTCTCGCTCGGGCAATAAAAAAATTCACACTCGTTTCGTAAAGGTCATACGAGACACTTCATCCGCTAATAATCTGTATGAACAGAACAGAAGTCTATTTCTCGTAATTCGTACGACTGTGTAAATTACATAACATGTCTCAAAGCAAATATAAAGATATTAAAAGATATTTGTTGGTTTTTGCGTAATCAAAAGCATCACAGACCTTTTTGGAAAATGTCTGTAAAAGGAGTTTACAAGAGGTTTTTCTAATGATTCATAAGTGCATATATCTAGAAATGTTCAATTCAAAGAAAGGTCATTTCTAAGTTTTCATCAGTCTTTTCGCAAAACAAAACTTCACATTCAAAGATTTCACGTTCAACAAGATGCTTAAGAGATTTCTACTATTCCCATGAGAGTCCACATATGTATACATGGATGATATGCTTATGTTCAATTGACCTATATCAGAAGAATACGGGTACAATGGCATAAGTAGATTCCAACCCGTAACCAAAATCGTATTTTACACTTTATATGTTTTAAAAAGTACTATGTTGTTGTTGATGGTCAAGAGTGTAGACAAATCTAAAAACCTATGGTTTGATTTGTAAATACTGTTCTTGTCTTCAGGGGGAACAGGCGATGTTCATAATAGTATCAAGCATTATTCTACATCCTCTACATAATTTGTTTCAATGAAATTAACTCACAATATTGGACCCCGATGATAGCTGAAATATTGGCAAAACGATTGTACCACAAAACCCCTACAGCCCATTACCAAGATTCAAGATTCAAGATTCTTTATTATTCATGACCAACAATGGTGGTATGAGAATATAGTACAGGGTACAATACATTACTTAATATGACAAAATGACGATTTGGTAACAAGTATTAAATCAATTGACATTCAAAGAAGAGAATATTAGGTTATGAGGCTTTTCTTGTTACCATGTTTATAAATGCTGCAAGGGATTTCAATTCTTTTCTTTTCTTAGAGGAGAAAAGTAGTCGGTACGAGTTTAAATTTGGTTTATTCACATATTCACTTGGTAAAAGGTTGTTTCTTTGGATATCTAGCGCAGTACAACGAAAAATATAGTGAAATTTAATAGCTGTTGAATTCCATAAATTACAAGTTCTATTTTCTTTAGGTGTATTGTTCCAGCGACCTTTTTCAATAGCCTAATAAGGTAATTTGTGGTTGGTGGTTCTGAATTTAAGTATGGGAAAGCGATGTGTTTTGGTAGATAAAGGTAGTTTTCAAAAGCAGTTCATTTGTGGTATTTATAAATGAATCCTTTTGAGCTGTTATTAACCGAACTTTGCCAAGATTGATAAAATTGGTCACTTATGATCGTCTCTACGGTATTCACTAGCCACTGCTTATCGTAAAGTTTTGGTAACAAGAGTACATATGAAAGCCCACAATTGTTTAGTATTGATTCAATATGATTAACCCATGGTGATTGATAGTTGCAAGATACATCTGAAGTGATTAAGGTTAACATGTCACCCGGTAATTTTTTGTTTTCTTATAACCGGTAATGCCAAAAGTTGATCATTCTTTTAGCTATCAGAATGTCAAGTGGTTTCCTACCAAGTTCCCCATACACCATAAAGTTCGGTGTTGATATCTTAAGTCCTGCTGCCAACTTCAAGAACTTCAGATGTACCTCTTCTTGGATATCAAAGTTTGAGTAACCCAGATTTCCGCTCGATATCGAGGTATCGGGAGAATCATTGTGTCGAAGGCTTTGATAATGCAGTCAAACGGTAGATCGAGATTACGAGCTTATCTTAAAAGAATGTACATACATTTTGCAGCATTTACAGATAATGATTTCTAACCAATAGTAAACTTTCTATTTTTGTTGAATACAAATCCAAGGTAACAGTAGTTGTCAACTATCTTAATTTCGTGTTCCTCGATGAAGAATGATAACTTGTTAACTCTTCGTTTGCCACTTCCGAATATAACAATTTTACTCTTGTTATTTATATCAAGTTTCCATTTATCGCAGTATTTTCGGAAAGAATTTAATGAATGTTGCAAAGATTTAGGATTTGTAGCAAACAGAACTGTATCATCTGCATAGAGTAACAACAACAACTGTATATACACAAAAACATCATCGTTCAATCTAGAGACATTCACGCCTTCACAATTATGACATTTCATCCACTGTTCAATGTCATTGAGATACATAAAAAATAATAAAGGCGACAGGTTCTCACACCAAACATTACGCGCGGGGCATCAACAAGAGTACTACTTAGTTTCGCTGTCGCTTCCGTTATGACGTCAGAAGCTCGCCCGCACAGTGCCTCTGTTGTAAGTGCTGTAAGATTGTTTATCAGGTCGATGTCAATATGTGAACAATATTGCTCACTTTTTGTTCGGTTTCATTTTCTTGCACGTTATTGCCGGAGAATGAAAATAACAGTGGACTATATATACGTCCAAGTGCGAAGAAAAAGGTTCGATTTTCATATTTTGTAAAATCTGTAGGTAGTCAATTATACTCTGATCTTTGCAAGTGAAGTCTCCCACTAGTGCTTCATCTCCGATTCGGCCATTACAGACATTACAGACATTTTCTTTTTTATTATTTTAGAAATTTTTAATCAACATAACCTGTACATAAACATGTAAATAAGTAAATAATAAGAAAATCTATCATCTACATGTATGTTCATTAAACCTTTCACTCAACTATCAATTGTCTCTGTGTTCAGTCAAGCGAAAGGACTATAACAACTGACAACCCATGGCTTTCGCACGTAAAATATGTCCTAAAAAATACTGGACTTTCTTATATATTTGAACATCCCTCTATTTGTACAACCCAATGGCTCGTCTCGAAAGTTGAACTTACCCTTAAAATATGAAACTCCTTAACCATCGCAGATGAATATCATTACATTTTCCACTGTAAAGCGCTTAGCAACTTCAGGAAACAATATTTGCCTATCTCTCTAACGAAGTTTCCAAATATATCAAACTTCAGAAAAATCATATCTACAAATAAATCCCAAAACTTAGTAAATTTATCAAAATTTATCAAACATCTTTCATCTCTTGTGAGAAAATAATAAATGCCTTTTAGACTTTGTGAGTTTATCTTCCCTCTTGAATTACATATATATTTATTTCTATGTATTATATTTTGTGAATATGCTATTGTACCACTAAGGTGGTTTTATGAGAATAAAGAATTGAACTGAATTGAACAAGCAAGAGATTACCAGTGCCGTGGACCATAAGCATGTTTTGATAAGCTGTTGGGGTAATGCCAAACAGCGGAAAACAATAATTTACTCACCACTTGCAGTGTAGGCCTAGGAGTGACTCGGTGATATCGCCAATAAATAAGCTATAACTTTGTCTCACGATACTTCCTACAACATACCGAATTGTTGTTTTTCACTGTGCTTGGAAGGAGGTTAATATTCATTAAAAATTCATTCAAACGGGATACGATTTGCGGTAATAGCTTGAGTGCGCCAAATCAAAATACGTGTAATGAAAAACACATTATTTTTTTAATTGAATTTAAGTGATATACTATGGACAGGAGAGAACGATAATACCATTGATAAAACTTTACTTTGACTAGTAACAATATGGGAATGCGCCCACCCAAATGAGGATTTGTATGAAGTGTTCCGTATTTCTCTATACGTCACAAAGTCTCCTCACATCCAACCACTTGGATTAAAGTGGCAACCTGATGTGAGGTAGCCACATTATTACCCCTAAGCCAAAATACTTACCCTGTAATTTACCCTTAAACTGTGATTCAACTGATTAATAACCATGACAGTATATCGGCATCTACTTTTCTGTAATGATGAAATGGGGCACGACTCTGTTCAAGGCTGACTCCGACACTGACAAACACCCGTTTAAACAACCATCAGGTACAATAACTAGAAACCAACACGAGCAAGGGTATCGAACCAGTTTTGGAGAATGTCAGCAGATAACGATGTGGGTCAAAGAGCGACCAGTTTGCTGGTTAACAGCAGATAACACCATCATAACTAGATTGAAGTATAACTGAGTATATGCCAGTTGGATACAGAAACGAGATTTTATTCCATTTTTACATATTACGATGAATTGAGCATACGACGATTTGGGATAAAATGTTCACAGAAAATTGTTTTAGGGGCAGTCTATTTAGTCCATTTCTGAGGACTGTACATGAACACTAATGCATTAAGCCGACATGCCCTACATCCACGCGAGATAAGAAACACCATGACAGTATGTGTAACATGAGAAGGCGACACATCAACAAATCCTTTCAGATTTATGGTGATTTTGACGAACATTCCATTTTCATTGAGCCCCAGAATAAACAAACTTATCATTGTAAGTGTATTCGTATTAACCCTCGACACCCGGTGATACGCACGTGACTGGTTTATTCTTTTTCTCTCACGAAACAGCCCTTCACGATATTAATCAGCTTACTAATCGAGTGTGGTTAAAAGGTACACTCTCTCCCAATACATGTCTAAATAAATGCGTACATCGATCTGAACAATAGTCTCACAATCAATCGTAGCAGATGTAACTTGATCTACCCTACCTACAATCCATTCAAACCTGAAGGTTGAACACGTTATCTGTAGGTAGTCAAGCAGCCAGAAATCAGAATCTCCCGCATCCGGGTCAATCGTTCACTCTACCTAACTTGTATTGGTGAAGACCCAACCTTTCTGACTGTGTAGTCATTGTCAACAAGAGCACCAGCCAGCGCTGGGGAGCCACGGCAGCCCGGATCGATAACTGTCCGAATTGCGCGTAGCAGCTCTTTTACATTGGAACGAAAACGGGAAAACAGAATGTCTAAAACTTCATTGTTACAGCAAATGTACAGACCTGGTATGCACCGACCATGGGTCATCTAGCAGTACTCCCGGTCCATCTCCACTCTGACCGCGTCCATGCTCGCCTCCTTCTCTCGTCACTGACCGTGGACTCCGCTCAGATGGCTTATGGTGTTGCAATCGGTTGCGTCGTACCGCGATTGGTCCCGACCTAGGCTTGATTTATGACTCTGTATAGTATTGTATGGGAAACTAACTTGTTATCAAATACAACGCTATTTCATTGTGCACATTTTGGACATTGTGACCGTTCCAAGCTCAAACCATCCACCATTCTAAAAAAAATTAAAATAATAGAATAAATTTCCGTCTTATCTTCACAATGAAAGCTGTGAAGATTAAAGATAAGCTAGCAAATCATTTCCGTGTAGTCTAAACCTACTGCTAGAGCCTTTATCCGGACTCGTCCTGTGCACCAATGTCTTTATTTCCGCAAAGGACATATGATATACACACGCCCTTATGTCTCGCACAGTTGACTTATGACCTGTTTATAGTCTTTCATAACCCCTCTTTATAGGGTGGCTCTTCATTTTTAATGTATTATTTGACGAATGTAGTTTATTGAAATGATGAGACTCAAATAAATAATCTGTCTGTCTATAACGTCTTTAAGTAATGGATTGCATCGGAATAATTAATATTTGTTTTTTCCTAAACATCACGTCATCAAATTTAATCCTTTCGAATATACAGAGATGTATGAAGACATTCATGAACGACCTGAAGAATAGTGCAATACTTCTATTCAATAGGGTACGTAGTTTATTTAATCTTTATGTTATATCCAATTGACAATTTCTATTTGTTGAATAAAGCAGCATTCGGTTACAATCTCTAACAGCCATTAGCTAACATCCTTGGGTTTTCTTTCATTTTCGGATAGGTTTAATTTGCCATTACAATGTGATTTGATATAATCGGGGATTTTTACGACTCTTTTTTTTTAGGCTTTTAACATGCTATGTTTATATAAATTGAAAAAATTATAAAGATATGACCATTTATAGTTTTCAATGAAAATCTAACAAAATCTACATGGCATTTATGTCGCACGTACATTTAATAGTTTATACAAGTTATATAACTAATAAAAGTTAAATCGATTGAAAGTATCTTACTGTACGCGTTTCAGTGGCACGTGTTGTCAGCGGTGCTATGTCTGGATTTCAATCAAAATCGCAGCTTTCCTCCTTAATGTTGTCACCTTAGGGATCCGATAAACATGAACAATTACTTTTCAGCATCACTCAGTACTTTTTGATAAATAAAACCATTTAAAATATTTGTCATACGTGACTCAAATAACTCAGTGTGTCTCTTTAAACATTTTTTAATCACGATCGTTTATGCTAGGCTAGAATACAGATTTGATAAACGAGCCATCGGCTAATGTAACTGCCGTTTCCTAATATAAAAATATGTCACTTCGGCTGTCGTCAGCTGACCTGCATATAAATCTGTTCGACTTGTTACAATTTCCATGATGCAACAGCCCGATATATAAGACTTGTCTCCATGACAACATCCAGCGGCGTGTCTATTTTCTGTCGTGATTGAACAGGTACCCTTGTAAGAACTATGAGATAATTCATTAGGTACAAGAAGATCTGTGAAATTACCCTTACTTACACTCCTCTTACCTATCTGCTTCTAACTAGAGATGTTTAACTGTTCCATTTAGTTAGTTGTGTAGCAAGGTTAGTACCGGTGTAAAATCATGGCATGACAAAGTTTACAATGTCCGATTTACACTGTATTGAATTTCTCGGGTATTTACTGTAGTTATCGCCTCAATCCTTCTCTCGCTGCAGAAATAGTTCTAAACTCCTAAATTCCTAAACTTACCTCTGCTATAATACGAGCTCTTCTTGGATATCCGGCAGGTTCCACTAGCGGCTAGATATTGAATTAACTTTCTCGCAATATTTCAGCCAATGAAAACACCGCATGCGTGGATAACATGTTAATTACTAGTATACGGAAATAACTGAGGCTTTTAGAATGGTTAGTTTTGAAATGGCGTCGCTGATTGCACTTTGGTCGTCTTCTTTATTTAGACCAAGAAGAGCCCGTATTACAACATAGTTAAGTCAATGAATATATGACGGAGCTACCTATGTGGGGAAAGAATAAGTCTCAATGAAGTGAAACACATTTATTATATGTGCGACGAAATACTTGGATTGACCAGTGAAATACATTGGCCTGAAGCTTCAAAATTTGGCTGCAAGAACCATTACGAGGACAAGGACGTTGTACCACATCACTCCTGTACTGAAGCAGCTACACTGACTTCCGGTTAAGGATAGGATCCAGTACAAAGTCCTCGCCCTCACCTATTTAGCTGTGAATGATGAGAACTCACCAAGCTACCTGAAAGAGCTTCTACAGGTATATCAGCCCACTCTTGATCCGAGATCTGCTCAAGTTCAAAGACTGGTCTTGCCTCAAACCCAGAAAGTAGAACTAGTAGAAAGATCACTTTCAGTTGTTGCACCCAATCTATGGAACTCTCTGCCCCCTGATCTAAGATCTCCAGCATCATTCAAGCTTTTCAAATAAAATCTCAGGACATATCTTGTTATGAAAGCTTTTTAACTTGGCTCATGTGATTGTTGATTAGCGCCGCCAAACAGCTATATAGGCGCTCTATAAAATCAATATTGTAACATTGAAGGCATCTTATGAATTATTTTTATTATATACTAAGTTCTTTCCATTTATGTCGTTATCAAAGAAGTGCGCTTCACGTGCATTTCTGGTGAGAATCCTTGAAGACATTTGATCACGTGATCTACCTTTAAATTGCGTTGAGTATGGCTACTATTAATAAAATATTCATTATCATTGTCAATATGGAATGACAGGATTCAAAGCTTAAATAAATGAAATTTATTCAAAATCAATGCAATAAATATCTATATAAAACCCCCCTCCCCAATTCTATCTCGCATACAAACACACTCACCGTTACCCAAACATACTCATGGAACACTCACCCACACGCACAATACTTCCAGTTAATACAACATTAACCTATAACAATTGATTACATATTACATATTTGCTTTATACTTATACAAAATATACCATCTAATACTTGTAACAATGTCCAAGAATACACATGGCAGAGCTTATTGTCCACTTAAGCCCAATCACGAGATACGTCTCATTGTAAAAAGTCCTGTGTCACAGTTACTCGCTGGACGCCCACACTTCAGCGGTCCAGAAATGCATACAGATCCTGGGGTTCGACCTCGCCCACTGGTCTGGTGTTTCACCTCGGCTCGGGTGTTTTTCGGCGGAACGTCGCCCAGGCACGATACTCGGGCTGCACTAGACCCGGACACTATACAACATGATAAAAAAATTATCATTCAACACACACGAGTATTACAACTCAGAATTCAACATACAACGAGCGAACCTGCTCAGAATGATTTATACACTTCAGCAATCATAGCATTATCAGAACAACATACGTTATTCACTACACATCAAATGCTTACACTCGCTGAATACAATATTGTTTGAACAATGTATAATACTGACTGTGCATTAAATGCAAGACATTATACATGTGAGACATGGTTTCACCAATATTACATTAGCCATATATTTTCCTATATGAACATTCATGTTACAACAATATAATTTTGGACAAATCAAATAATACTCACGTCATGAAAATACACCAGTCGACCTGTTCTCTCAAGCTTCCTTTCAAGACTGTACCCAACAACCTTTCCAAACACATTTTATAACTTTTCTGCATACTTTCCACACACCTTGCACACTTCCCACACACCTTGCATGCTTTTCACACATCACCTAACCATACTGATACCAACTACAGTTCAACCACATTAAGTGATATCACCTACAGTTAAACCAAATTATTGTGATCTTGACAATCATTGAAGTCAGTGCCTCTTACCTATAGCTGCGTTAATCATACGTTTTTTGTATCTCTTTTTGTACATTTTTATGATTTTAGTCTCTCATAACCCCTTACAATTTTGTATGTATTGTAAATATGTAATGTTTGAGGTGAGACTTAAATAAACAATCTGTCTGCGTTTCATGATCTGACCACGACTCTATAAGAAGAGACGTGTCAGACGGCTTTGACCGCCAGATTGTTTCAGCCAATAAGAATCGAGGCTGGAAAGACATCGGCAACTTTTGAACTGACATACAAAACATCACATCTAACCTTTGTATCTCGGAATACGAGCTTTTTCTGAAGGAACTCGAGAAAAGCCTAGCTTGGGTTAACGGAAAATGGTCGTGTTTGTTTCGTATTACGCTCATATTTGGTCGGAAATTAAGCCATGTCTGCGACCTCGAAGAAGACATTGAGGGAGAGTTACTATCATGACAATAATTGCGTTTGATTTGCCTTTTCTTCGTTCAAAAAGTACGAAGTACGAATTTCCTCGAATGGGGGCAGATAAATAAACAATCTCATTGAAATCAGCTCGATACTTTTCTCTCGTACCTCGCTGCGTTTATTGATCTGACCACGGTTCCGTAAGAGCCGTGTCAGGCGGCCTTGACTGCCAGACTGTGTCATCCAGTGAGCATCGAGGCTGGAAAGACATTGGCAACTTTTGAATTGACATTTTTAAAATCGCATTTAACATTTGTAGCTCGGGATTCGAGCTTTCTGAATGTACCCGAGAAAAGCCGAGCTGGGATGAACGCAAAATGATCGTGTGTTTGTATACTATCATGGCGAATACGTTCATGTTCGGTCGGAAATTTAGCTATAATTATCTGCGACATCGAGAAAGATAGGAAGATTTGTGACATTATTTGCGTTTGATTTGGCATTTTCTTCGTCCAAAAGCAGTTTTCAGAAATTTTGAAAGTTTTAGTAATTTACACACAATAAACTAAGACACCTGTGATTGGTTAGAATAATGTGAAGGTGAAAGGTCACGGTCAAGAAACGCAGCGAAGTACGAGGGACAAGTTTTTAAACTGATTTTAATGAGATTGATAAATAAATCAACTGTAGCACAAACAGAAAAAATGCAGTTAAAAATGATAAATGACATATACAGTTTACATATTTAGAACTAGAAAGTTTGCAGTGGTGGATCCACAGCGTCCCTCACTTCAAACTTTCCCGCAATCCTTGATCATCGGACAAAAGCAAAATGTACGTGGACCTGTGCATAATTATAATAATTACGCACAGATTAATAATGATAATGAAAGGTCACGGTAAAGGTCGTCTGACCACGACTGCAGTCAGATCAAGAAAAGCAGCGAGGTACGAGGTTTCGAGCTGATTTCGGTGAGATTGTAAGATATTGTGGCGCTGGAGCGCAAAAGAAAACGCTGAAGAATTGTTGTCAGATCACAGATAGACATTGAAAAATGTGTTACTTACTGTAGGGTGAGGCTTAGCACGTAGGAGTAGAAAACGTCAATGTTGAGAGACCGCCAATGTTACGTACGGATAATCGAGACACAGAGAAAGGAGTTACCAGAGGAGATTATTTGAACTTACTTGCATACCGCAAAATATTATGATAAGCGATAAAAATTGTAACAATTAAGTCATTTATTTCTCTTAAAATGACGCAGAGTATGTTGCATAAATTTTGTATTTGACTTGAATGAAAGCAAAATAATTTTTATATTGAGTTAAATTCAAATCGCCTTTCTAAAGAACTTGGTTACACAGTGAAGTTTGTAATGTAAATTGTCGACAGATATGGTTTACTTATATGTCAAGATCGTTAAATTTGTTTTCCATTTAAAGTTAAACTGAAAAATTAATAAATTATTATTGTATGGATGACATAAATTTCCCCAAATCAGTATTTAAATATATGTATAATATTATGACGTTTTGTGTAATTGATAGGAAATAGAGAAATATCTTCTTTAAAATGTACCAACACTCTTATTTGTACAAATAATTGTCAAGCAATTTATTATTATGATAACAATATAAATATGATATTATTATTTTTAAAATATTTGTAAAAATCTAAAATCTTCACCAAAAAAAACACAAAAAAACACACAAAAATCCTGGATGATATACCTCATTAACGTAGGCTAATTATCTTTGGGACATTGTTTTTTGACACAAAACATTATTCATGTATGTATTTGATTATTCCAAGACTTAATATACATGTAAGCAATGTTTTCATGATTAACATTTTTGTTCTGAAATTATTGATTTCAACCGAAAAGAGGAAACTTACTAGTTAACTGTGAAAGTCAAAGCTAACAACATAGGGTAAACAGATCAAGCAGCACAACATTGTTTTGCAAAAATGCTCTTAACCATAAAGAAATAGTGAAATGTTTACCATGCCATAAGTCCATCGGACCTTATAAGCATATAAACTTTTTCTTTTCAATGTTGGTATGGCTCCTTATCAACTGTTACAAGTCTCGCTTGGAAAATTTTTTTCAAATTGCTGGGAAAATTACCAGAGTTTCTTTTACAAATTTGCCATTTCGTTATGAAAAAGGGTTTTTAAATTATTCCTAAAGATTTTGTCAGATCCAGATCATGTCTTATACGGGGAGTTTGTTAAGCTTCCTTCAGGCAGGTGATCTTTATTACTCCGTTATTAAAGGTAAAAGAGGTAAAAAAAAAAAAACATTCATTCCTTTCGGCGTTGGTCTGTTAAATGATCTTTGAATTAATAGAATGTGTCTGTTTATGTATTACGTGTAACCTGTGTTGCCTTTCCTGTGTGTTCGAGCTCTGTAATGGTACTAACTGAATTCCTTTCGGGGTAATAAATTATTATTATTATTATTATCAAAATGTACATTTCTGAACACTGCACTATTCTAAGACTCTAAGTGCGATGACGTCGTAGTATTGTAATGTCATTACTTGATGATGTAAAACAATTGTGATGTCATGAACTTGACTGTCACAGGACTTGGTTCAAAATCTATACCGTCAAAACAATATAGTTCGATTTTAAATAAGCGATATATCCTGCGGAACACAATTTTGGATAATAACTTATATTCTAAATGAAAGCATGATGTTAGATATAAATATCAAACTCTAAAGAAGAAGTTAAACAAAGAATTCATAAAAGGTTATACAGATGGAAAGATTGGACGTGTTTACGAATATATCAAACATTGCGCTTATAAACATTTACGAGAATAAAAAAGAAAGTCTTGGTATAAAATAGCATTAAAAGGGGGTTGATAGCATTAAAACTAACATGTGAACGTTTAGATAAAAGCTAGGATCCATCACTTCCTTACAGTGCTGAGTGGCCCTTTAACAAAACATAGCATTCATCTTTTGATCATGGCAGTTGAAGCAAGAACACGTTTGTGCAAAATAACGAGATGTATGTGAGATCTGGAACTTATGTCAGAGTGATTCCATTCAAACCACCGATAAGAAATCTTAACCCATGTGAGAAAATGATGAGCTGCATTTACTTTTTCGCTCTGATGTTAATTACATTAAATAATAGTTACATTTTTGTATATTCTTATTTTTTAATTTATTATGGGTTTTCCACCCAAATACTACAGAGGAGGAACGATTTTGATTTTGATTTTGTTTCGTCATATCCATTTTTATATCTCTTAATTTCACGATTTCTATGTCACTCAATACCATATTGAGAGATCACCTAATATCTTGGTGTGTTCTTTGTGGTTTCTAACATCGTTTTTAATTATCTATTTGTATCATTTATTCAATAATGCTAAAAACCTGATAATGGCGGTAAGGCTCAGTGATCTTTGACGTGTCGTTATAGCGTTTTCCGTTAAGTATAAAAAGCAAACCCCCTTTCATGTGATATAAACGATTTAGCAATATTCACAGCATAAGTTTTTTCATGAATATCGTTCGTGATGCAAATATGAGAGAGGTTTATCATCAATTTTGATAGACATCTTGTACGTGCTTGTATCATAACCCAAAATCAATGATTGAAAGATAACAGTACAATTACACCAATCAAAGTCTCATCACTTCTTAATCATTTGTCCCTCTAGCTCACTGTCTTACTGTTGTATAGTTTTTTCATTGTTTGTTTAGTTATTATACACAAAGAAAGCATGTGTCCGCTTGAGTCAATAATGAAATAAATAGCATGAGTGGGAATAGTGGAGAAAGGCCATGTTACCTGACAGAACTGATTGCCTGTTTACAGTTTTCACAGTTCAAAAGGGATGTTAATTTTCTGAGGCAAATTATGACTTTTGCATTTAATGTTTGACAAATGAAGTATCACTGATATCCAAAATTATGTTTTAAATGAATTTCTACAATGTGTGCCAATGAGATTATTGGTTTGATTGTGATAATCTAACTGTACCCATGTAATCTGCAATGATGGAAAAAATACAATCAATGAATTTACAACCAAACATCTCTATGGTAGGTTTGCAGTTTTTCATACCATAAACATTTGGACAAAAATCAAATCTGACAGTCAGAAAATATTCTGTAACAACAATATTTTATGGGCAGAGATGGATGTTGACAGTTACTTGCATTTTCCCAGTAACAAAGATACAAAATGTTTTAAAAAAATAAAGCTTTTGAAAGGATCAAAAGGTGTGACTTCATTTGCCTCTGTAACAAACATACAACTTTAGATGAAGGAGCACTCATTACAGCTTTGAAGCTCCTACCATTGTTAGTAATTAAAATATGCTACCTAAACCCTGCTATGCCAATATTAGAAGGGGGGTTAAGACAAAAAATACATTTCTTTCTTCCTTTAACAAAGATCATATAATTTAATTCAGAAAATTTCAGCTTTCTATGCCAAATGATTTTGGAAAAGAAGTCGTGTAAAAGTTATAGGGACAATGCTAACCCTGCTCTGAGGGGTTCATGCCCAATTTCAGGTTCAGGGTGCAGCAGTTCTGGAGAAGTTGAAAATGTGAGAAGTTTACAGCTAAGGGGACACCAGATTGAAAAACCCCAGCCAATGGCCCATGAGCTAAAAGGAAGTCAGTATTTGATGTAATCCCCATAAAACATAAATGACTGGTGTAGAACCTCTCCTCTTTGACTGAGCAAACTGCTGCAGCAGTCTGATGTTTGTATCCATCTGTTGTTGTCAATTGGTACTATTTTGTTTTGGTAAATCATTTGTAGAAAGACTACTTAATAGACATGCAAAACTCTTAGCTTAAATGGGTTGTAGAACATGGGTAAAATTTGCGATTTATTTGGGTGTTGCAAAACTATTCAGAGCACCTCTTATCCTCCTACATAAAGGTAAAATATCCTACCTGCATTGATACATACATGATATAGGAGTATCTTATTAGGTGACCCAACGAAAAAAACAACCTCCTGTACACTTCCCTTGTACATCTAGGTAAATTTCCTGTTTTTATGTCTTAACTTTTAAAGTTCACTGATACAAAAACACAATCTAGTACTTGACACACTCTTTAATGAAAAATTGCAATGTTTTTAATAATAG
This sequence comes from Phorcus lineatus, assembly GCA_921293015.1. Classification (NCBI taxonomy): domain Eukaryota; kingdom Metazoa; phylum Mollusca; class Gastropoda; order Trochida; family Trochidae; genus Phorcus; species Phorcus lineatus. The sequence goes on along the minus strand of OV121083.1, from coordinate 28,446,857 downwards.
ACAACAAATGTCTTCACAACAGTAAAATTTCAATTAGGGTTTGTAAAATACGTTACATTTTAAAAAGCTTTGGTTCAGAAATAAAATGTAGTAAAACAGAAATTAAAAAATGTTGGCATTAAGATAAAAGAAATCTGTTCTTGGTCCCACTTGAATGTATTGTTCAATACGAGTCCGAGGACTCCTTGTCTGCTCTGCGAGAGTGCCGCCCATGCTTGTGTCTATGCTTCTTGTGCTTGTGGCGAGACTTTCTGTTTCCATCGTCAGAGTCACTGTCCGAGTCACTTGTGTCACTATCAAAGTCACTTTCGTCGCTATCTGTCTCACTCCTGTGCTTCTTCTTCCGTCTCTCCTTGTGAGATTTCCGCGACCTAACTGGTGACCTTGATCTTGTTCTGAAAACAAGATTGCACATTGACATATTGTGATATAATAATAATAATAATAACTTTCTTATACCGCGCATATATCCATGACAAAGCATGCTCAAAGCGCCATGAGTATTATTACCCTGGAGGGATAGTACTTTCGGTGCTGCCGATTAACAAGCGCTCCGCGCGACCATAAAGGTCCGTACTTCTCCCTTGTTCAGGTACCCATTTGTACAGCTGGGTGAACTGAGTGCAAAGTAGATAAAGTGTCTTGCCCAGGGACACAACACAGGATGAGACCCAAGTCACAAATTTTTGGTGTCTCCACGAGGATTCGAACCTGGGTCTCTGGCGTGAGAGGCAAGCAAGCTAACCACTACACCACTGTGCTCTGATATATCGGAACGTCGGTCTGCAAGGGCATGATATCCAAATGTACTGAACCATCAGTCTCTCCCAAGTGCCATCTGTCTACTTATGCTGTGTTCTTACATGACATCTGCTGGTGTAAGTGATGAGATTCCTGAACAAGCAATTTGAACACTGTTTTTTTAAACTGAGCATTTGGTCTAGTTGTGTAATGGTTGAAAAAACATAGATATGTCACCTGTGCGATATACATGTAAATACATGTATTTCTTACCAAATAGATGTAAGTCTAAAATAAGAGCAGATTTTGATTTGATTGAAAAAACAATATGAAGTCTAAAATAAGAGCAGATGTTGATTTGATTGAAAAAACAATATGTAAATTCCCAGTATTAAAACATCAATTTAGCCGACAGCTATTATAAGCTATAAACTGAATTCAGAATTCTTTATTACTTTCAGACTAGGTCTTAAGATTTAGAATAGCCCTTGGAGGCTAAGAAACTTAAAGTCAATTTTCAAAGTCTATTGTTTATAGGGCCGTTTTTAATTTAAGATAATAAACAGGGAAATGACATAATTTTGGCATTGAAATGAAAAAGATGCAACTTAAGATAGGCTATTTGAACTAAACTCAGGTCATTTGATATTTTGGCTCCATTTAAGCCACCTACAAAATTCATGAAAAATACTGTGTGTCACTTTAAGGATTCTCAATGTTCATTACTGGGTTAGCTGTTGACATGCTCATATTTTAATTAAATGATAAATCTGATAAAACAGTCAAAAATAACACATTAAGTTTTTAGATATTTGTATATATACTATATATACCTTTTCTTTTTCTTCTTCTTTTCTTTTTTGTCAGTCTTCTTATGTTTTTTTCCCTTCTTTTTCTTTGAATTCACTTTTTCCTCTGCAGCAAAATGAATTTCATAATGAAACACTGGTGTATCAATGAAGCAGCTGGTGCAATATTTATGTATTATCCTTTATCAAAATTCACAACAGCTTAACCATCACTGAATAATTAGGATATATCATTGACTGTGGAGAAAAAGCATTGTGTAAAAATGAAGCTGTTCTCCGGGTAATTCTTGCCAAACTTCAAGAAGTGAATCATGTGTTGTCTCTGAACATTAGGACTATAGTAGTATTAAGTCCTTTCATAAAGAGGCAAGTCTATGACTTTTTGAAGAAACTTTGGGGAAGTAAAGGGTAACATTTGGTAAGTCAGTGAGATGAGACTTAAGAATTTTAAATTCCTGTCAACATTGAGATATTCCATAATAATCAGTGCACGCTCATTTTTTTTTATCCTTGTACAATGTTTCAGGTAAAAAAAGGGCTCAACATCTATTTAAAAAACAACAGGAAGTCTAGCCAGTGACAGACACTGGCAAAAGTTGTATGCAAATTGACTTGCTTAGCACTATCCTGTTGGCCAACTTTCTTCTTTCCTACTACAAAATAGTCTTTCTACTGTAAGAGTCAATGAAGCTGTGACTGACCATTTTGTTTGAGCTGGTTGAGAGGCGAGACGAAGGGTTCCTCATCAGAGTCTGAGCTTGTGCTGCTCACATCAAGCAGAACATCCTTGCTTGGGTCTGCCTTGATGAAGTTCCGACACTGGTAAGTCAAGTGGCCCGCTGGCAGGCATATAACAGATTACTTAATTTTACCATAAATTACGTCATAAGATGCAAGAATAAAATATCAAGAGATTATCAAAATCTATGTTCCCTGTATTGATGAAGTTTTTAATGTTACATAATACATCAAAATTTTCAAAATGCAGATTTAGACCATGATTTATTGTTATTGTTTTCATTAGTTACAGTGCCTTGTCAAAATAGGCTTATAAGTGTTCTGACTTTTTATATACATAAACAATTAGCTTACTGGTTGTTGGGCAAACTTGAGTCATGTTGTTAATGGAATAGTGAGGGAATCAAACAAAACATTACACTTTCTAATTTCTATATTTCCCCCAAAATCTCAGTGACAACCATTCAAAAACATTAAACATAAAATAATTGTGACCTCCACGATATATCCTTAATTTACAAAGTGTTTTTATTGGAGGATAATGTGTTCACACTTCTCACAATAGTTCAGATAATCTAGTTTTTGGTTCATGTGTGATGACTGCGCACCTGAAGTTTAGGGTTTGAAGTCTTTTTACCAGTTGCAGCTTCCCAACGTTTTTGATCGGGTTTGCCTTTTAAGTCATTAGAAATGAAACATCTTACTTCAATCGACACAGGGATAAAAATTAGAAGGATAAACCCTTCAAAATCATTCCCGATCAAACTCATCGGGAAGCTGCTACAGACAAAAATTGGCTTCAGATCCTAGACGTCGAGAAAGGAAGGCGCCAAGCAAGTGAGCTTTTCTCACCATAACCACATCTCTGGCAAGCAGCTCTCACTCCCTCATTTGTTTTGTTTGTGAACTTCGTTATCAACCCTGAAGTGGAAAAGATGAGAAAGATATCGTATTGTTGTATACATGCTAGTAATTTCAACATAAAACTGTAAAATAACAAGCGTCTACGCACAAACGAAGGTGTGCTTCAAATCCAATGTAAGCCCTACCAGAAATACGAGTTTATCTTGATGGACTATAAGATTTGATGTGATCGAAAAAAGAACAAATTTTCAAATTAACGAATGGTTAAACGTACTGGTAAAAATTCAAGCCCTATATAAATCTAAATACAAATTAATGGATCGGTTTAATGATATCGACACTAAAAGCTGTAATTCAACATTCTGAAAGCAAATAACAACCTTGTATATCGCTTTGCATCTTCAGGGACCGGAAATAACATGGTATATTGTAGAACTTAACCTCGATTTAAAACGGACCAGACTCCGGTTGAAGCATTCGTAAAATATCAGGTTGCGCCGATGTTTTCAGTCTCATGTATAACTTACAATGATTGAACGCTGTACATGGTGCTTTATTCCAAGTTGACCTGTTCACATTTCTTCCTCTGTAAAGCGACAAAGTTGAACCACCAGAATTAGGCCTACAGTACCTAATCTGAGATAGCGGTGGTTTTGCAGAAATCACGGAGCTGTCGTAACCATAAGTTACAATTCACTATTGAAAACTGATAACAAAGTAAACAATTTATTTAGCAATCATGAAATCAGTTATATGTACGTTAACAAGAACATCTTTAACATTGTCAAAGTATAGGCTAGCTATTTAAATCATCGGAGTCGTGCGGTAATCGGGAGGTGTTGTGGTGTACAACCCACCTCACAATACGCATCATTGTACTTCATTTGAGAACATTACGATTCGATCGTTCTCATATATTTTACAATCTGCTATATTAATTCTTAATTTCTGAAATTCACGATGCAATCATTGAACGAGAGAACCATGCGCACAATGTAACACGAACTTGACACGACGCTGACACGATACCAATCAAAATTCGTCCTTCCAAAATTGTTACATCTCACTCCCATACATTTGGCATTAATTTGACCGCCATCATTTTATTGCCAAGATGATTTTGACAGTTGTCATAAAATAAAGCAACTAATACCTGGAATCATCATTAAACAAGTAAAACAAATTGTGTTTGGTATATTTAGTGTGGTCATATGATTCAATTCAATAAAAAGGTGTTTCGTTTGTCTCCCCGCTTCTTTGTTTTTGAAGATATCGTGAAACGATTGGGTCCCGATTGTGGTGTAGTAATCGTGTTGATGTCGTGTACGGTTCGAATCGCCACCGTGGCCTCAAGTTTAGCGCTGTACGGGTAAAGTTAACAGCACGATCGCAAGACGGACACTTTATCAGTGTGTTATGATTGTGCTGCTATCGTGCAATAACAGCACAATAGCAATATGATGAGTATACGAGAGTTGGCTCTAACTCCCCCATCTGCACATCTGGGTGTTGGGTAGTCCTGCTTCATCACTGTGTATATAAAGGAGCTTTTTCGTGTTTTTATACAGTATAGGTCCACATTCAGCAAGTCTAGATTGACTGAATACACAATTCAAATGAAAAATTAGGAGCCCAAAGAAAAAAAAATCTTATGGATGAAGGAACAGTAAATTATTAATTTTTTTCATAGACTAAGTTTAAGTCTAGGTGTTGGGCAGACCCGCGGATTGAAATGAGCGACAGAAGGGGAAGAGAGGGGGGGGGGGGGGGGGGGGGGGGGGGTTGATAGGTGAAATGTGGAGGCGAGTTAGGGAAGAGAGAGAGTGGTGTCAGGTAGGGTGTAAGCTCCATATGCGGAGATACCGATGTATATTATCTGCTGTTATGTCACAATAAACAGCTCGAACAAAGCAATCTATGTTACCTTGTGGTCAGAAAGTTGTGTAATATTTAGTGAAATCCGCTTTAGATAAAGCCTCCTGATAGAACTGTCCTATACGGAATATGGACACATTGTCGAGAGATATGCCTAACCGTGTATCGGAATTGTGGTGTTTTTTCATCGTGAAAATCATTTCTAATATACATTCCAAAACAGGCCTACTATATATATATATATATATATATATGAACATTATATGTAACTAATGAAAATGGAATAACCGTCCTTATGTATGCGCCGAAACCGAAAGGACAAGTACCAACTTACATAAACATTACTTATAGCATTGAAATGATACTTTAGCAACAGTCGGTCCCTCTCGATGAAATGCGACATTTTATGAAGGTTGGCATATTATTATATGGGACTCCAGCAACTTGCATAACACTGTTCATCTGCATATGTGCACTGTCCGTGTGGGAGGAGGCCCCAGTCTTAAAGTAATCCAAGCTAGTAGACAACTTTTTTAATTGAATTGATGTTGAACACTTATTTTGAAATTCCAAAATCATTTTATCAAACATCAATGCAATTGCTTCTTTGATAAAATTGGCAGGGATTTTGAGAGATGTTTATCTTCAGAAGGTATTTTTTCATTTAGCATGTTGAACCTAACTGATAAGAAAACAAAAGGCATTGTTGGAAATTACTTTTCAGCATTTCCGTCGCATTTCATGGAGTAAGCTCTGTGCTTTGTAAAATGAATTACATGTATCTCCTCCGCAATGATTAATGTCCATTCCACTGTTTCTCGAGGAGAAGGAAGAAGTACTATCAAGATGAACAGTATCAACCCCCAAATGAACAAGATTGTCATTGATTCCCTGTCTCACTGTAATGGGGTACAAATATCAATATAAAACGTCGCCATCATACATGTATCTTTTAAAACGCTATCGGACTATATCTTTACAAAAAATGTCCGGTCACTTAATGTACATTTCGATTAACAATATGACCTGTTATCACATGGGATAAAATGTTGTCCTACTCCATGACCGTATAAAGTAGAAGCTCTTAATACGGTTAAGGTTACTGATATGAAATAACAAGACCAAGACACTAATATTAAGAAATGCGGTTATAATGATATAATTAAATTTCAGTGACAGAACTGTATTCTATCAATAACGCTACTGCTGCAAGAAACATAAATCAGACTTTATTCATCCTTCTACTGTTTTTGATAATACAATCTATGGATTAATTCTATGAGATTTTCCTATCGGAGTCAGCGATTCGTCACACATAACATTATTTTTTATAATTTCTTTTAATTCTTACATTTTATGTGCTTGAAACATGCAATTTGTGAATGGATAAACATCCATTATTAATCGGAATCTTTTATGATTTATGATTCACATGATCCAACTTTCCTTTTTTGTTATTTTTAAAACTATATACATCGTAAAATTAGTGAAATAAAAAGTGATCAGCTTGATCCTATATTCAACGATAAAATAAACAACAATATTCCATTCAAATTCACTCCGTTTGTTGTTGCTTGAGGGTTCAAAAAGTCAAAGTTTTCCTGATGCAAGCGGGATTCAGGTATTTATCATTGATTATAATACAAATGATTAATTTATATAGTTTGTTTTATTGGAGAGGCTGAACAAGTTCTCCAAATTAACACTGTATAAATCAATTAAAGCTACTGTTGGATTTGAAAGCTATTTAACTGAAATATCAGTGAAAGTAAATAGAAACTCTTTGTGTTGTCTCCGTAGCTCTAGCCACTATCTTTTGATTGAAAGTGGTCGTAAATTAGGCCTACCAAGAGAAGAGCGGCTTTGTCCTCTCCGTGTTGTTCCTGTGATAGAAACTGAATTCCACTTTATCACAGAATGTTCATTTTACAATGACCTCAGAAAAACTCTTATTCCAAAATATTTTTGGGAATTTCCATCCTTCGAGAAGTTTAAGCAGTTGTTGACTTCTAATAATAATGTTATTCTCAAAATTTTTGGAAAATACACATTTCTTGCATTTAAAATGCGACATAAGTTTCTATCACAATGATCATTGTTCATTTATAAGACGAATGTTCAATGTTAAAACGGCATTTACTGTTTCAGATGTTACAGGCGCTCCATGGTATTTCTTCCTCTGTAATATTATCACTGTATAATGGGCCTGAGGCCCCTTTACCGAATAAAGCATTCATTCATTCATTAATTAATTTATATAGTACAAAATTTTATAGTGCGAATCTGAACACAAGGAATATAGATGTTAAGTTAAGGATTTTTCATTTACATTTAACGTACAAATTGCCTTTAATTGATAAAATATTTGTTTCATAACCACCATGTAATGATATCAATATCAGCGCTATTTCAGCAAGTTGATATCAGTTCTTCATTGGTGTAAATAGATAACGTTATCATCTCAATAGATACATTGTATGATAAACCTCGATGGAACGTTCATTGTGATGTCATGTGACACCGGTTAACCTCAACCCGGTTTACGAAGAACGAATATACATCAATATGTATATATATAGATACAAACTGGAATTTGCTACAGTGAAACAGTACAGATTTCGAATAATTAAACAGTCATATACATAACTCAATAATTTTCAACATTTCATAGATTCTTTCTGTCTAAATACATATGAATAATAAAAATGTGAATACGATTTTTTTTAAATTGCCTACAAGCTAGCAATTTTTTTTTTACGGAGTTCTAACGAAGTTCTCGGTCAACCCCGAAATATTGAAAAGCTTTGACAAACCAGGGGATGAAAACTAGGTTTCCAAAGCACGGAGACCACTTTGGTTTGGTCTGGATCGGTAGCCCTGACTAGGTAACAAAACCTACTCTATAGAAATGTGTTAGCAAACACGTAGAGGAGAATATTTCCTAAACAGGGACCTCAAAAATAATTACAAAGCTTCTTAAACGTTGCTTGGTCATTTTCACTCTTTTATCAATTATCAATAAACTCGCACCTTTAGCAAAGTACATGTAACACCCAAGGCATATTTGTAAATACATAAAGTCAATAAATTATTATCTTTTACTGATGCACTCTTGGCAGATAACACTTGTTTTTCAAAGGAAATTAGACATTCATAAAGATTTTGTCCTGAATAAATCAAGGCTTTTTTTTCGAAATGGCAGATGGTCCAAAACAAGTGGAATGTGGTTTTATGAAAAATTACCAGTAAAAGTCACAAACTGTTATAAATATTTAGGAATCGTATTTTCATCTCATTTAATGTGGTCCTCTGAAAATCTTTCTATATTTCAACTTTTCACATTATATCAAGGTAATTTTTTTATTTTAGTTCAAAGATTATTTGTCGGCAATTTATTACCAATTGCAACGTTTGGATGTGAAGTGTTTGGCTGCACTAAATTGTTTTACGTTTTTAATCTCTTAGAAAGAAAACACATTATAAATATATTACATTTCTTCATTTAAAAGAATTTTTTCAATGGCGCAGTGATTTTTTCCCCCCACATTTCTACACAGCTGTACTGACTGAACAACATACAGATTATGAGTGAAGACACGTGAGTGCTTGTAAAACAAATTACAATTTCCGTAAAAAAAATCGAAAATATGAAAATGCATGGAAGATATTTCAAAGATCATACAATATAGAATAATGGGAATGTTAACTTTACGAATCCTAAACAGCTGCTAAGTTGCAAACTCCAATGGAGATAAAAGAAAAGAAACGATGTTGCTCCTTACAAATGGGTAGGTTTGTGTGAGTAGCGCCTTAAAGATGCGTTCAGTGTGTAAATGCACAATATATTATTATCATTATCATCATCAGCACCGTCATCATCATCATCATCACTATCATCATCGTCGTTGTTGTTATTTTTTTTATTGATGTTGGTTGTGGTGGTGTTATTATCATTATCATTTTATAGTCTTTCAAATTATATGACACAATCAACTCATGAACATACATTTTCATTTAGACTATAAAGATTTAATTCTTCTTTTTTTAAAAATAAAATCTTTTAAACAGTAATATACAACCACAGTAATTGGGATAATAGAATCCTTCATAATTTGATTTTAAGGTTTTCTTGTTCAAACCTCTGAAATCTATTATCAATTCTCTAATCGGTAAATAATTTTGAAATAAAACGATGAAGCGCATCGATGCTTAATTAAAGAAATAAATGTTCTAGCATCAATGCTGCTATGATTGTCCCGACTGACACCGATTGTATCAAAGTCCAGACCAGAGAGAAGTGCGCACAGGTTGTATACAAGGAGGGGACGAGGAGACAGCTCTGTCGCACTCCACTGCAGAGTGCTTCAAGTATAAACTCAAGCACTTTTTTAAAACAAAAAGGTGTACTCAAAAGAGGTTAGGCCTAACTTAAACATGATGCTGTCTTGTATTAAGACAACATAAATCCCACTTCTTTACCTAAGATACAAGATACAAGATACAAGGTACAAGAGACAAGGTAAAGCTTTTTGAAACCGAAACACGTTAATACATGACGACATGAGAACATAATGTACGTGTCAAATACAATGTCTTCTGACTCAAAGAATGGTTTTTGGAATATTTCAAATATACTGGAGGAAATCGTTTTGATAATTGTCAGGTCTGTGGCAAGTTTTGCGTCTACCAGTCTCTACACGTAAGTGATGCTTGAAGACTTTTAACGCTAATGCATTCAAACAAAAGACGTCAAAACTACTTTAATCAAATAGGTCATATTGCATCAATACATAAGCCCACATTTTTGTTTCAACCAGATTTGATCCCGTTCGAACGGTTCCTATAAGAAAACTCATCAACATGTCAAATACAGAGAGAAATGACGATGGACGTGATCTAGTGTGCAGGCGTGTAGCTATTTGTGTGAGGGGTGATATCAGCTCCCGAACCATCTCGAGATTACGTCTTGTGTGTGTATGTATAGTGTGGCACTGTTCAAAGAGATGGGGAGGGGAGGGGATGGGGGGTTGAGGGAGGGGGGGAGTTGAATACTTGAGAGGAGTGACAGGGGGAGGTGGAGGTTTGGTGTCCCAAAACGTGTTAAACTGTAACAGAACACCTTAGGCAGGATGAAATACGATTTAATAACGAGAGTAAAACTAGTTAGAGAATAGTTTCAATACATATTCTATATGATATTGGCTACAACAACTTAGATCGCAAAACGAACTTTCTTGTTTGACGATCTTATATGCTCTGAGTTTGATCGAAGGTTGAATGACGTACTACCAAACAATGAATCAAAGACAGTTAATGGACAGTCGCTGAACGTAACCAACGACAGTACTGAAGCAAAATTTAGCAGTGACAGTTCGAAATATTGCACAATCTATTTTTGCCATTCAAATATGGACGTGGACAGATCTTAAGATATGCTATCATTATCCCAATTCGAAAATTCTTTGTTCAAACAATTGAAATTAACAAAACCATATTTACAAACCTGCACTATCAGCTTTATCCCAAGTTCTTTGTCCTCTTACTCTCATGAGCTAACATTGCGTAGGAACACATGTTCTTGTTTTGATCTCCTCAACAACACCTCCCCCCATCCCCTCCCCACCCCCTCCTATCCAGTGACCCTCGCTAGCTGACAGGGGTATCTGCGCATTACCAGAGTATATATATTGCTCGCCCAGCTCTAAGAGGTTAAACTAGAGACAAGTTCAGCATCAGGATGCACCGAGGTCCGAGTGGAGTTTGACTTTGGACCTTTGATTGTGATTAGCTCTGATATAAAAGTACGGACATATCAGCGGGCGCGCATAGAGAGAGATGGAGCCCAAACTTGTACTGTTTGTGGCCATCACGGCAGGGGCCTTTGCTGGTAGGTGCACACTTTGCTAAAACATATATTATGAAAAAAATATTAATTTTTCATAATGGAAATGATGATGATTATTATTAAATGAGAAATCATAGATGCACTTTTTTCAAATTCATTGTTTATGGTTTTGTATTTAGAAGTACTGCCTGTATGTTCTTTTCGTTATCAAGATTTTTACATGACAAATTTTAACATTAATTAAACACTGTATACTTTCTAAAGTTAATATAGTTGCTTTACTAAAATGTTTTTGAAAATCTGAAAAGTTAACTTGTATCTTTTTGTAACGGTTTCAACAAATCAAAAAGATAAGGAAATAGTTTTACGTACGGTATGACTTTGAGAGAAAAATACCAAAGCGAATTTTTAAAAAGCGATACTTATAACAAGGAGTTTCATTCATTGGCTCTACCCTATACTTTTCGTTATTTGTCATTTTTGAACTTTGACACAAATGTTTCAATGTTAAACTAGGTTTGTTTTCATTCCCAAGGTCCAATCACCACTCGAATAGAGCGAGACCCTTCATCATGTGCCGCCGAGTGCGTTCGTGAGTTTGTTTACGTTGCTCAATCAGCTGATCCCACTCACCCTTTCACTGTAGACTACAGGAACAACTCTAGATACACTTGATGCATGTAACGATTATGGGGAAAACTTGAAACTCATGCAGATACTGTTAAGTTATTGAATATTTAAAAGTATGGTGTATCAAGTACAGAATACGTTCGGCGATGTCATGGTTCATGGTTCTTTTACAAGGGTTAAGTTTGTATACACTCCTAGCTGAGCCTGGGTTTTCGACCTTGAAAGAAATGTAGATCATAAGGCCATATATGCGCTCAAGAGCAAGATCCGGGCTTTGTAAAACCACTTTGCAATAGAAGCAGATACCTCGCGTAGTTGGTCACTCGATCTTTTTTTTCATACGCAAAAACCGCGTCTCTAGGATAACGTAACTCTTATGAATGAAGGAAAATCAGTTATATCCTTATATATGTTAAATATTTTTCACATCTACATCAGATGAAAATAAAGAAAACCGTCATGCTGCTAAGCACATAAAAAATCATCCAATTCAGTGTTTGATCAAAGAATGATGCTTTCATATTTATAACCGTTTTATTTCTTGTAGAACTCGTTACGCATTTGTCCAAATATATATTTTGTGGAGGTTCACATGACGGCAGCTTAAATCTAAAAGAAACCATGCAACCTTTTTACAATCAATGTATGTATAAGTTTCAATATCTCTTCTGACCAATAATGAACCTCTGCTGGTCAACATGTTGAAGGAACTGAAGCAGTTATTTTAATGATGGTGGCTTTTTTCAGTATCCTTTTAGTACGTTTTGTTAGTAATTATTATAGTTGGCGACTTAGCAAAGCGACATGTAATGGTTTCTGGTATGATTTAAGCGTTCACTTCTTCGTTGATTCGTTCCTGGAGATCTAGAGAAGACCCGAACCCATACGTAGACTGGACAGTTGGTGGTATCTAGAACCGGATCTGGGCACCTACGTATATGCTAGTATATTTACTAGCACAGCTGACCATCGAGGTCAAGGAGCAGAGGACAAAGGAACAGTGTGCACGTGATCGCCAATGGGCACGTCTCCATCTCTCCCAGGTCACGTGGGGTTCAGATGTTATCACCAGTTCCAGGGGTGTGCTGGTCATTACCAAACTGTAAACAAGCCCACGGTGCTCATAGAACGAGATGCTGAGAAGTTTGTCAACTACAGTAACTGGTGGCGCATACGTCTTAATTGAAGCATTTGCTGATTAGACTGCCTGTGAAAGGGGAATCTTATCAATAATGAAAGCGTAGCTTTAAAAGACACTCCGTGGGTTAATTGTTGGACTTACGTATTGCAAACTTTATGAATATGGTGCCATCTATTTGAGAAGTAGACTAGCTGACTGGTGCTGAAAATTATAATCGGTTAGTAGAGTTAAACTTGATAGTTTGAAGTCGCGATTTTTATCGAAAACGGAACAATGGGGCCCGGCAATTACTCAAATGTCATTTTGGAAACTTCTGTAAAGCAGCTACATAAGTCCGACCGACTCATGCTCAGTTTTATCGTATTGGCTCAGCTGCCGAATCATATGGTTGAGTATTCAATATTATAATTATGCAATTGACATATCTAATTAATCCTGTGGACGTTTTGTGTTTCGCATACTATTAAGACTACAAATTATGGTATTGATTTCTACACTTTTACAACATGAGGTCAAATGAATGAGATGTCCAATGAATTTATTAGTGTGACATCAAGCATTGCCCTTTGTCAAGTACACTTGTTTTCTGTACTGTTATATTCTTATTTTATTCTTTGAGATTAAATATTCTCCTTTTAATAGGATAACATTTTAAAACCAATACTTACATGGTGTTTACAGCTATATCTATTAATTGACATGTATTCATAATTCACGAATAAGGAAGTCGATTACTTTGGAATTTCCAGACATATCACTTTATTGTATCGTGTGTTAGTAATACTTTTTTGTGACATATTTTATTGGATTTTTTTCGAAAAAGTTATTTTTTCTGTGAGTTCGCGATAGGTTGCTTTCATTTCGTGTCAGTCATGCTAGAAATGCTATCCAAGTGTATTTGGTTATCTGTTTTAAAAATACCTCACTACTTTTCTTACCTCGGAATATTTCATAAAAATGAATCCTTTCCCGATAGTGTACAGAAAATCTTTACGTTGCTTTTGTTTATAGATAAACTGCAATCCATCTAATAATGATATGGTGGTTTTTTTTAATACATTCACTATTCTCGAAAAGGGTTGGCATTATCGATTAGTGAGGGATAGGCTCTGTGATGGTTTATGGATAAGTCCCATTCCTGATAACTCTCAAGAAAATGTTCCATCCAATGATAAATTCTCTTGATAATTTCCTACTTGGGAATGAGTGAATGGGTTATTGGTTAGAGCCGCTTGGGCAATAGTTGAGCTATTGGCGGCATGCTATTCTATAATATACATAAATACCCAAGACGGGGACATATTTAGACACTTTCATATTCTAGTTAACCATATCTTGATTATTTTCTTGAATCAGTCAAGGATAATTTGTGAAATAGGTTTCCGTTAATGCCCTATTTTTTGACAGTTTCCAGATACTAAATATGCTAGTTTTTAGTTTTACACTTAACTGGTTCGGATTGTGACTGATATCGCAAAAGGTCAGTGGACCTTGCATCCAGCATGCCACCACTCCAGCCAATCAACTCTGTCTTGATTACATACAAACACACCTACCTACCTACCTACCTACCTGGCCATCAGACTCTGCTAGTATGTCAGGTCCTCATTCAGTGAGGTAGATATAGATATGAGCCAATAAATAGGTAAAGGTTAAACAGGCGGAACTCCACTTCAGATGTTGATTTCCATTTCTACTACCAGTGTACCTATTGCTTCTCCTTCGAGAGTTATGTCTTAACTTACAAGAAGAAGATAAATAATAATAATTGATATCCATGTTGTTTCTTTGTCTCCCGATGTTACTGCATTCATTACACATCTTTCACAGTGTCAGTGTGTAGTCCTATTAATATAGTACGTGACGTTCTCATAATACCAGCAACTTCTTACAAAATAATTCAAAGAATGAATTTAATAATCAGAAATTAATTATATAACCAGACCCCTCAGAAATTGTTTTCTAAAATAAATTACTTTTCCTTTCGTGAATGGTAAGTTAAACTGACAGTGTCTAACATCCGAATATAAGTTTTAGAATATTTCTTTACTATATACAACGGCTTGATATATGTCAATTCGGAAACAATACTGAATTGAAGGGTGGATGGGAAAAGCCAGACGTGTAATTTCCCATGAATAATGGTTTCATGTAAATAATAGCATGGCTTCAATAAATAAGGTCCTACTCGTAGGTAAGTGAATCAATATATCAAACATTCCTAACATCTTATGTTTAAATTAAGTTGATTAAAATGAAGAAGTAAAAACCGAATTTCCTTCGTTGTAAATTAAAGAAACGAAAAACTAATTTCAAAAAGCATTTCAACTTTTGTTTGTTAATAGGAAATGTTGTACGTGTACTATTAGGCCATCAAATTACCATGGAAGGAAGTCAAATGAAATTGATGACAGCAATAAAAGATGTGGATTTATGAGATGAAAACATAGCGCAGGCATACACAGCATGCACAGCAGAATATCAATGTCACGAAACTGTTCATTTTGTTATTTTGAAGAATTACCCCTTTTTTTCCCTTATGTTTATCACACTTTCACATTGAAACTATATAATATGTTCCAAAAATCAAAAACAAAGATTTGACATTTAAATTACTTATCCGTTCGTCTTAAAATAATAAAGATGGAAAGTTTTTATTTATTTCCTGCAACGTTAAGGGGCCATGCCATTGGCAGTATCTGAGATGGACTGGCTGAATGTGCTATCTACAATAGGTAGTGTTAGCATACAGGTAAACCACATCGCACAATAAGAAAGGCAGGCGTTGATGCGTGATCAGATACATGTACACCTGATAAGGAGGTTATCTGCACACATCTGAGGTTATCACTGCCATGCCCTGTCAAGTGACTGATGGACCAAAGCGCGAATTTGCCTTGTACCTGCTTATTTAACATTCTTTAACTTGTACGATAATGAATGTGGTGAAATAAAATCTTTATTCTCGTAAATAAATATTTTACAACATTCTTAAGTTTGAATAACTATAGTCCAATTCACTGAAATGCGATATGCTCATTATTCAGATTGCTTAAATTCCTAATAATTTAATCAGGATAAATTATGAGATGGAATTTTGATTAAACTTGATTACAATTCACGAAACTGATACTGAATCTGGCGATGTTTTTTCCTTGTAGCCACGAGTAAGTTCCAGTACGAGGCCGGTTCAACATACGAGTACACGTACTCTACCAACACACGCACCACTATAGCAGGGGCCGCAGAACACTTCGCCGGAATCAGCATCACTACTGACGTCACCATCGAGGCGCTGACGTCATGTGACATGATGCTCAAGGTATGACTACAATTCTTTTTCACATATTCTAACCTTATCGTGAACTCAGTAAATGTAACACACGCTATGTGGCCTATCTAGTGAACCGGATTGCACATGTTTTTGCGGAAACATAGCAAAGCGTTGAGGTTAGATTAGTTTGGAGACGTTGCATTCTCACGGATTCAACAAGAAATCATTGTTATTTGCAGCTTTCCGGTGTTCGAATCCAGCGGTCTGACCCGAGGAGTCCAAGCCGGATGACAAGAGGAGATAACTCAGGCGAGTTTCAGCAGAGCCTGGAAGCTCATCCTCTGCGCTTCTCCTACCAGGATGGCGTGATTGAGGAGGTGTGTCCAGACGAAGATGAGCCCAGCTGGGTCCTCAACATCAAGCGCGGAGTCCTGTCCGCATTCCAGAATTCTATGGGTGACCTCCAGAGGGACCAGAGAGTTACTGAGGTAGGATAGGGAATTTAGTTTAGGGTTTGGAATTATTTAACGAGCACTATATATTGGATTCCCCCTTTACAACTAATAATCAAAAGTCTTTTACTTCAGTCATTTAGAGATGCTTTATAATATTCACACGTACAAAACACAGATATATCCTTATGTTAATCCATAAGGACTTTAACATTTTGAGATAGTGAAGTCTTCTCTGGCAATAAACCGTACACATGCAGCAAGACACGATCTAATTCTAGCCAGAAAAAGGAATCAGAAGCTTTAGTAATTTAGTGCCTTTCTCGGCCGGCATGTCGCACTAATTTATTTTTAAAGGTTCAGTAGTACTGTACTGTATAGTACTGTATATGTTTCTTCAAAGTTCTTCAAATAAACATTAGTTTATCCCAAATATATTATTCTCAAAAAATTTCATTACTCACCCCGATCATCCGTAGTCGAAAAGGAAATTTTCTGGTATCAAGCAAAAACCACTGGAGGCTTTTTTTTATTCTTTGGAAACGTTTATTTTCGTTTTTTTAAGATAACTTTGTTTAAACATTCTACTGCCCCTTTATAACTTTTAAATTATTCACTCAAGGTTTTCGGCACTAACATTATCAAGATTGAATCAGAAGGAATGTTTGCACTCATGTGGACCGTGTATGAGTTGAGTTAGATAGTCCTATATATAATCAAAAGTTGTCAACTTTCGTTGTTTCTGTTCTATGAACTCTGTTTTTCTTTGCGTTTCTCATCTTGCTTATTTGCACTTTGCCCTGTTTCCGGTGACAATAAGGAGGGAATCCCTAAGTCAGATGGTTTCATCAAGTATAGACAAGTGTCAACTTCCTATAAGACTTGTCAGAACTTTCTGACACATATCACAATGCAGATTTAAGTGAGTCTTTCCGCAGACCGACAAACTTAACTTTTTAAGACAATCATCGGAGGGACATTAGACAGACTCCTCTCGCACAGTGCTTTTGTAGTTTTGTAGATTAGAAGGTCAGGTTACAGTATGTCCGTATTTAATCAATGATATCAATTCACCATATTGACACCTCATTAAGCATCAATTACGGGCATTTTGTGTCTTTGGTACCTTCCAACAGCTAGAATTTCCAAAAGATGGAGTGCGTAATAGACCACATTTCATGGTTAAATACTTGAGGGTTGAATTATCTTTACCTTTTGTAGAAGTAGTACATTCCAGATAAACAAAATACGATATTAGGTAGCAACCGTAGTAGCATGTAGCCAAATAAAACAAAAACAATATAAATACAACACATTTTTGGTTATAACATATAATTAAGTAGTTGATAACAAGGTGTTTAATTTACAAAATCAAACTTGAAGCTTGTACTGTTGTATCTCCCTCCACTCCCCAGTTACCTTTTTTTGATTTCTCATTCCACGTCCACCAGTCTCTCTCCCTGCAGGAAGTTCCTACACCAATGTTATCTATATGCTGCAATCTATCTATATCTTTATATAGACATTTGACTGAGTTATCCAAATGTGTCAATTTGGCTCAAAGTCAAATGATTTAACATGAAACAGACAGCTGAGTAATGGTGAAATGTGATTACAGAGTGACGTGACAGGTGAGTGCAGCACAGACTACCGAGTAACACAGCGAGGATGGAAATCGTCCACCATCTCCAAAACCAAGGACCTTTTGGCATGTGAGAGCAGGCATGGATTCAGGACATCATTCAACTCACTTCCATACAAGATGCCCAATGTGAGTCTCAGCAACTGCCTGATTGAATTTAAGCCTTTTATTTAATGGTGTTTGATCTTATGTAAGACTGTGCAACAAGTGTAAAACATGCAGGAATATTAGCCAGTTGAACCTGAGGTGGTCTTGCCTATTTAACAAATGTCGAAGGAAACAAATAATATTAAGATCTAGATCTCCTTCATGTGTTGTTTTACCTCAGTTCATAGAGTTATTTAATCATGTATGATATGTCTTAAATGTGGTGAAGGCATGTCTATGATAGCACCCTTATAGAGACTCATTCCCCTGATTTCAGATGCTGCAGTCACTTCCCTTGATGAAGAGCGAACACGAATGTCAGCAGACCGTGACGTCAGAGGGCATCCTGGAGAAGACAACCTGCACAGAGACCCACGTGTTCAGACCATTCTCCAAGGAGAAGAACGGGGCCATGACAGAGGTGTCCTCCAGTCTTGTGTTCAGGAGATCCTCACCCTACACCCGGAGCAGACAAGGTGATCCATCGCTCCTTAGTGTGTTTTTCCAATGATCGTTAGTTAATGACATTATACATAAGGCTTCAAAAGTAGAATGTTCTCGACTGAGCTACATGGGAATAAACAAAACATTTGAAGCATCACTTTTTAGATCTTTCTTATAAAAGTTTGTTACAATGCATGAACATCTCTAATCATCACCAGGATTTGTGGCAAGCCGAGCCCCTCTAACGTTCGATCACAGCTACGGCTTGAGGGATGAGGATGTGAACAAACGAGAAGCAAGCACCAAGCTGCAAGAGCTGTGTGATGTCACCATGACAGACATCAGGCCTGAGGTGCCTCAGCTCTTCTCTGAGCTCGTCACCATCCTCAAGAACTCCAATGACCAAGGTCTGAACACGATCTACAGACAGCTGGCGCGACAACAGATCTGCTCTGACAACACGATGGGACTGTAAGTTGCCTGACAAATCGGAAAAGAAATTAAGTAATAATGTATATGCTTTATTGTAATTCTTACAGAGACTATTTGAAGTGCATTTTCCGTCCAACCTTGAGCAACTTCATGTCACCATGGTAAACCACTTTTTGTTATCTTTCCTATTTGAAGTTTCTATATTGTAGGAAGTTCTTTATGGATGCAATCCCCATGATTGGATCCGTCCCCTCGCTGCGGATGATGAGGAAGCTGATTGATGACAAGGCAGTGGAGGAACAGAAGGTGGATATGTGGCTAACCTCTCTGGCTTTCATCCAGAATCCAACAATTGAAATGATCCAGGAAATCCAGGTATGGCACTGATATCAGCCTGAAAAGAATCTCAAAAAGAAGATGTTTTATACTTTCAAGTAGGTGTATGTGATGAATCTCTAGTATCACTCTTCTGATTGCAGCCCCTGATGGACAGCTATGACTCTGACAAGAGCACTCTTCTCATCGCAGCCATGGTGAACAACCTGTGTGGTAAGATGCCCACGTGCGCACAGATTCCAGTCATTGACAAGATCATCAGCAAGCTGGAAAGAAACATCAACAGAGCATGCATTGTCAACGAGGCCAACTACGATGATGTAAGTTTAAGGAATGAAGAGAAATTGATAAAGGAATCAACAACTATAGCAAAACAGTTCTGGTATATTAACAAAATGTAACAATAAATTATTAGCAGTCTATCACTGATTTCCATTTTCTCAATCTTAATGTCGCCTCACATTGCTGCACAATGTGTATCTAAGTCATGTTCCTACTTTATATGTATATATGTTGTAGATCCTCGTGTCACTGAGAGCCATCGGCAACATTGGACATGCTGAGAGACTTGCCATTTCACTGGAGCCTTGCTTCACACGGGATGAGAATCCGATGGAAATAAGAATAGCAGCTTTAGATGCCTTCCGCAGAATACCTTGCGGAGCAGATGTAAGTCAAGTAACAAGTTTTATCTATTAATCAGCAAACCGTTATGACTGTTAATATTTTGGAGCAGCATTTAGCTTTCCATAAACTGTCGACAATGAAAGGAATGATCATCCTCTTATTTGATAACCATGATTCTTCCTAAAAAAGCAAGATTACTGTTCATCCATTAACAGTTTTGAGAAGATTAAGTTAATTTCGTAATTGGAGTGATCAGATCCAAAGTGTATCATGGCGTATGTGTGTTTTTAAACATAGTTTGATGAGTACAATGGACAACCATAAAATCCATCAACACTCTACAGCTGCATATAATGTATAGGGTATACTAGTGCAAATATCATGTAATTTGAGATGCCTTTGAGGTATCATAGCATTGCGAAAAATAAATAATGTTGAATTATCAATACAGATGTGTAGATCCATTTTTCTTTAAGGCGAGTGTTTCTCATACTCCACAGTTAACCGTAACAGTTTTAGCAGATCATTGAAGTGACCCGGGGTCAAAATTTCAAAAACACTCATTTTTATTTTTCTCTACAAACTTCTCAAAGTTATCAACTGCTATAAAAATTAGTCATGTTTGTTCCTCTGCACTAAGTCCATGTGATTGTGCTGTTTTATGTAGAGAGTTGATATTGAACGTTTTATTAGAAATTGTTCAGAATTGAAATTGACCCCTTCAATTTCCATCTATTTCATAATGCCAAAATTCTAATTTTTGCATGAAAGACCAGATGATAAATAAGTTCAAGAATGGCTATTTCACACATGGACAATTGGTGATCCTATTTCAGTTTTGCTGAAGTTATTATATTGACATCCAAACTAAACCCAAAGTACATGATATTTGCACTACGATTCAGTTGTAAGTGAACAAACTTTCAGTGTGTAGCTGTATATTCATACCCTCAGAGGAACAACGCACTCCAGCTGTACCGTATGAGTGAGGAAGATGCAGAGCTGCGTATCGCCGCCTACCTGGTGGTGATGCAGTGCCCAAGTGAACAGATCCTGCAGCAGGTGCAGGAGACTCTGTCTAGCGAGAAGGCCAACCAGGTGGGATCCTTCGTGTGGACACACCTACTGAACCTTCAGGAGACTTCTAGTCCACTCAAACAGGAGGTCAAGCAGATCCTTGAGGATGACGAGCTTGCTAAGGACTTCAACCTTGACAACCGCAAATATTCACGCAACTACGAGGGCTCGCTATTCTCAGAAAAGCTGAATGCTGGAGCAATGGTTGAAAGTAACTGGGTTTGGTCATCCAAATCCTTCATCCCGAGATCAGCCACGCTCAACCTCACTGTGGACCTGTTTGGGCAGTCTGTCAACCTGTTTGAGTTTGGTGGACGCGTTGAAGGGCTGGAAGAAATCTTGGAACCATTCCTCGGACCTGAAGCTGATACTAAGATGTCGGATAAGAAAACTGGTTACCAGAATACCAGGACAATAAAGAAAGAGAAAATGGACAGGATGAAAAAGACGGTAATTTCATTTAAGGGTCACAGAGTATGTTGTTGGGGTCAAATATGGCAAACTTCATAAATGGTGTTATTTCATAGACAAGTAGTGGTTGTTTCTAAAAATTGAAATCTCAATGCTTATCAGTTAGCATAGTGATGTTAAACAGGGAAAATATTGGAGATGTATGATTGAAAACTGGACAATGGCGCACGCCAGTGATTCAAACATAAAATTGGAAACTTATGTGTAGCCGACACAACTAGAAATATAGGTTGGTATTGCTGAGTATGTTATGTGTACTAAAATACACGTAAATAGGATGCTGAACAACAATTTTTAACAATAATATGGCTGTTTTTAATTTACAATCGAAAACAAGAAAATGTCACTAGCTCACTACTTCTCATGCTTTCAGTTTGGGCAAGACAAGGACGACCTCCATGCTTCTGTGTTTGTGAGGATCTTTGGTAACGAATTGAGTTACATGCATTTTGACTCCGACAGCTGGCCTCTTCACAAAGATAAATTCAACTTCTTGGAATTCCTCCAGAAGTTGTCTAAAGACCATGAATACTCATTCAGTAACAACTACATCATACTTGACACCAGTGTCATTGTTCCCACTTGTAATGGTTTGCCCCTGAATCTGACAGTGCATGGAGTTTCTTCTGTCCTGGTCACCGCCAAGGGTAAGATGGATCTGATGAAGGCCGTCTCTAAACCACGCAGTCTCCTCATTAATGGACACATCCAGCCAAGGTGATGCTTTAAATATGAAGTTCAACCACATATTTATGCAGGCAATAAAATATTCATAGAAATAATTCCGCTAATCTTCATATTCTATACTAAATGGGAGAGTATTTCATTACTAAAGAAAATAACATAACATAACATTGCATAATATTAGTTTAGTTTCCTGATTTTTTGTTCAATTTTTTGCATTTCTTGACTTGACGTCAATGATTATGGTACATTGTGACAATGTACTGCATCATCGAAAATAATATA
The DNA here is from genome assembly GCA_921293015.1 of Phorcus lineatus. Taxonomy (NCBI): domain Eukaryota; kingdom Metazoa; phylum Mollusca; class Gastropoda; order Trochida; family Trochidae; genus Phorcus; species Phorcus lineatus. Next base: position 28,424,343 of record OV121083.1, on the reverse strand, counting down.
TGTGCAACAATCCTTCACAGATTGTCAATTCTAGTGATAAACATCATGGTGTTGAATGTTTCTTGCTAAGTTTTAGCAATAAGAATAAACATTTCAGTGGTGCCCTGGAGATCACAGGCACAATGACCGTAGACGCCTTCGTGACAAAGACTGGTCTAAAGGTGGTGACTAATGTGCACTCAAGCACAAGTGTAAAGGGTCGCGTGGAGTTGAGCAGGGGTCAGGCCTTCAACCTGGAGTTGGACCTCCCACAGGACAAGATGGAGATAGTCAACCTCAAGTATGTATGCACTGTTTCAGATGTGCTAAAAGAATTTATGTCAATCCTCTCCTCTCTTTCTGTATCATTTGCAGGAAATATAATATAACATAGTGCAAGACTTTTAATTTTGCTCCTATAAAGAGTTGGTGTAGATAAAACCTTATTTCATAACATTAAATTTTCTTGAATTTTATGAATACCAAATTAAGTGAGCTAGGTCTAAGATGTCAACTTATAAGCTAAAGATACCTTGACATTCCCTAAGGCAGTGAAAGTCACAATGACCCTCTATCCAGGTCAAGCTTCTTCATTGTCCACGACAAGGAGGAGAGGGAGCAGCGCATGATCCAGGACAACCGCAAGTCCCGCAGTCTGTGCTGGGGAGATCGCCTAGTGAAGATGACAGGCTTGGACCTCTGCGGTGAGGTCGGCTTCTCCAACGCGTCCATGATCAACGACGCTCCCTACTTCCCCTTCACTGGGCCGGTCAACTTTGATATCACACTGAACAAGAGGGACAGCCACACAGGTTACAAGATGGTTGTCAAGAGTTCATCCGTAAGTGATGCAATGTTTATTATTCAATGAACAATTTGGTCAATTCATCAACTTCATCCACATATGATATCTCAAGAACATGGCGCTTAAGGTAAATAAAATACACATTCTCAGGTTGCAATATGGTCTCTAAGAGTATTCCTGTGAAGAGAGAAATCTTCTGTGAAGAGCCATGGGTTGACAATTGCTAAGGTTCTATCTGTTCATCATCAGCATGGTGTCAGGGCAGTATTCGATGATGAATTGATTCATAAAGTGCATTTGTTAATCTATATTAATAAAAAAACAACATGGATGTTAATGACAATGATGATTAATGCTTGTTGAAGAGGTTTGTTCAGGATCACAGTTATATTGTTCAGTATCTTTATTCATAGAATTTTGACTTTACAAATGTAAACAGAGATAAACTTTGTTGTGTTATAGACCAAGGACCAGCTGAAGGGACAGATTGGGTTTGAAACACCTGGATCAAGGGAAAACAGAAATATTTTTCTCAACTTTGACCTTAACAAAAAGCAGCAGACGTTACAGGCAGGAATTGTCTCCCCTTGGAAGGAGGCGACCTTCAAATGTTAGTAACTGTCATTCATCTAGATACTTTGCGTTTTATCAACTGTGACATGTAGATCTTAGGTTTACACACATATATACATTTTTAAAATATATTGAAATGTTACTGTAAACACAACACACAGTTCATCAACATTCAGCTGCTGTAGCACGATAGATTCAAACTGTTCTTGATGTTTGATAGTGGATATTTATTGAAAAGCTGCTAAAGATATATGTAAGGACTGCCACATTTCCCAATGTGTTACAGCGTCCATGGTGATTGAGGGGGATCGTCCCCAAGCCAAGGCAGTTTTGGTGCTGGACCAAGACGAGTACATGTGTGATGCCCAGTTCCAGATCAACCGGAAAGACAGCACGGTAACATACACGCCCCTCATCAGGCTCAAGAACAAGGAGGACACTGTGAAGTTCATCACTGGCAAAGTGACCCGGGATGGGCTCAAGAAGCTGCAAGCTGACCTGACCGTCACACCCTTCAATTCTAGAAGTTTCAAACTGCAAGGTGCGTAGGATGCCAGTAAACAATCATAGATTGTCTGTGTTAAGAGTCTTGAAAAACCAGAAAAGCACTTGATCTGTTCAATATCAGTTTTTTGACATGACAACTTTAAAAACTTTAGGAAGATGTAAAAGATACCCTTTACATCTATTAAATAAAATTCCTCTATATTTCTACATTTTTTAAAGAATTTTTGTAGTAAATTTATAGAGGTTAATCAGAGAACTTAATGATGAAATTGGCATTCCTTTCAAACTTGAAACTATAAAGAGAACAAAATAGTGGTCTTGTAGGCCTTTGCTAACACTAAAATGTCCCTGCAGGGGAGTATGTTAACACCGCAGAGGAGAAGAAACTGAGTGGCTCCTACAGCCGCTCCAAGAAGGAGGAGTACACGTTCCTGATGCGCTCCCTCGTCTCCACCCAGCGCAGCTCTACCCGCGTCCAGCCCACACTAGTCATCAGTATACCCAAGCGTGACGTCATCGTCCTCAAGGGCTCAGCCGAATATAAGACCAACAAGATGCTTAAGATGGATGTCACTATCAATATGGATAAGATTCTTAAGAAGCAAATGAAAATCAAGGGTAAATGCAATCATATGTTAAAATGACAATACCCACTGAGAACTTGCATTATTTAAATTACTGTAGCTAAGTATAGCATTGATACAAGCATAAGAATATCAAGGGCCATTAAAGTAGGATATGAAGTTATGACATTGAACCATTCAATATTTGCAGCGTGTTCAATATTTTTATGTTATTGATAGTTCAGATCAAATATAACAATATGTAACTGATAAATAGCTGCCTTTTGTTTGTTTTTTTAAAATGATACATTGATGAGTTAAATAAAAAAAAATTTTGTTATGTGTGAACAGGTGACCTATCTCGGATAGAGAAGAAAAAGAGGCTGAGGTTCAAGGGCAATGCACAATTGACCTCTGAGTTCCTCACCTTCAAGCTAGCGTCCCTGCTAGAGAAGCGAAAGGGAGGAACAGTCTTGAGTCAGGTGGCGCTTGACTACAACATGCCCGAGGTCAAGCAGAACAAGGTCACATTCAACACCAACTTCATCGACAAGAGCACCAAGACTGCCAAGAGATACAAGTTCAATGCGTATGTTGAACAAGTTGTGTTTAATTTGATAAACTTGCTACAAATGCATGTCATCTTTCAGGTAACGTAACATGAATATACATGAATTTTTCAAATTATTTAAGGAATAACATGCTTATCAATTTTCTGGCCAAAAAAGTGATTTTCATATTCGTCAAAATATTGTGTGAAGATATTTGTCTTTTTCTGTAAATGGTAGATATACAACTGCTTATCAAATGTTTGTACATTCAAAGTGCAAATATCATTTATAACACTTATAAGACTTCAAGTATACCATAGTTGTTCAAACAAAAATCATGAATCTTAGACTTTATTAAGAAAAATATTTTTTCTCATTACATACATCTTCAGGAACAAATTTTACTATGATGTGTGCAACACTGTATTCCAAAATTTCAAACTTAAATTTCTTCATCATTGTATAAAATGTATAAAGTGTCATTTAACATTGCATTTACCAACATTAGCTATTATTGCCAATATGTTGGCGAAAATCTGTTTAATCAATATCCAATGTAAAAATTCAGATGATCAAAAACTTCAAATTTCAGCTCTTGTTTCATTCATTTATTCAATTATCAGATGAATGATACATGATGCAATCAAAGATGTTATAATCAAAGGATATTTTTCTGTGCTCAGGAACTTCGACGTAAAGCAGCACCGTGACTATGGCATGACACTCAACATGAACATAAACTCCAAGTCCAAGATGAAGGAGATTGAGGTTAAGCTTCGCCATGGGAAGAACGTGCATGATCTCAAGAACAGGGAGAAGGAGCTGGTCGTGCAGGCCCGGACGATGCACAAAGTCTCCTCCTCTTCTGACGCAGCAAACATCGACTACTCTTTCAAAGTCCTTTATCCATTCAAGGTAATTTAGTTTGCAAACAACCATCATTGTAGATCTATTATAATTATTGAAAAAACTTCATATACCAATTTTCCAAATATTATCTTAACATCACGCATAGCTCATTCTAGTCTTGGAATGTTCACATAAAGTAAAGTCTGAACATAAACTTAGGTTTTTTACATAAGCAATAGTTGTGCACATGCAGTTGAAATGGATTGAAGTTTGAAAAAAAAGTTTGCTCATTCTTAATTTCTTATAGACTTCAGCATAAATTTCAAACAATAAATTATGAGCAAAGCAAATTACCTTCATAGTGAACATTGCACTGAATATTCACAAAAAAGGGAGGCAACTCATCACTATTTTAAGGCGTGGGACGCAGTAACCATTATGAGGATGGGACTTTTCATGACAAGTGGTTTATTGAGTGTCCATTAAATAAATGATTACCAAATTGTTTTAATGTTTCTTAAAACTGCTTTTACTTATCTTTTCGTTCTGTTTTGTTCCAGGAAGTGGATGTACAGGCCAAGGGTCATTACAGCCATGATAATAAAAATTTGGCTTCGACAATATCGGTTGACTATGGCAAGAGTAAAAAGCTCAATGGCGCCTTTAAGCTCCGTAATAGAACAAGGAAATTTCTGAACGTGGAAGGGTCCTTCGACCTGACATACCCTGGTCGGAACATTTCTCTTGTCAGCAATGTGACACAGATGTCAAGGACTAGTTATGTTCATAGGATCAACTTTATCCACCGGAATAATGAAAAATCTTCTCTTTTCACCACTTATGAAAATCCATCAAAAAACAATTACAAGCTTTCAAGTGAGGCAGTCATCCATGGATACAAACCTGTTCGATTCCATGGAACAACCAGGTTCCAGTCGTGGCGCAATATGGGCGTGTCAGCAAAGGTAACAAATGATAGTGAGACATATGGGTTCTCCAGTGATCACACCATCAGGGATAAGAATGGAAAAATGGAGGTCAAGGTGTTCTATCCAAAGGAAGCATCTTTCAAGATATCAAGTCAAAGACGTAACGACAAGTATTCAGCAGATCTGGAAACAATATGGCCATCAGATACTGGTGATAAGTCCAAAATGACTGCCACTGTTTCATTCACAAACCAAGGAGGAAGAAACAGAAGAATTGGAGGAGACTTTGAAATATCCTGTACTTTCCCAACATTCAAAGGATGCTCCGGAGACTTTGACTTCTTCAGCAAGGACAAAGAAACTAGCTTAATAGGTTCAGCTGCATGGGGAAGGAGGAAGATATCTGCATCTGCTAAAATGGATAAACCATTAAGAGTTGATAACTTTGGTTTCAGTGTGGCTGCAACAACTCCATTTGAGGGATATGAAACTCTCGAGTTCTCTGTAAGCAACAAGTATGACCAGTCTATCCTTACCCAAGGCAAAGTAATTGTAGGACCACACAACGGTCAAGTAAAGCTCAACGTGGATTATGTTATCATGCCAATGTTGCGTGATGTAAGTGCAGGATTTGAGTTCAAATCAAGCCACCGTGCATACAGAATTGTCGCTATAACTGTTACACACCACAGCGATAACAACAAAATAGATTCCCAAATAAAGTATAATGACAATGGCGATATGTATAGTGCAGAGACATTGTTTAGCTTGAACCATACAAGAATAAACGTTGATGGAAAGGGGCAGGTAATTTTGATCTCACCAAAGCATAAACTTACATCAACAATTACTCACAAGCACCAACCCTACAATTTTAAGACAACAATCAACACTGACTGGGGAAGAGATCGGAGGATATTTGTTGACCTGACAGGCAACTACAAGAAGATGGCAACTACAGAGATCAGTGGTGATGTGCTCATCCAAACCCCCTGGCGACCTGTCAATGATATTGACTTGAGTCTGCAGTCAGAATACTCTACTCAGCTACTCAAAGTGCACAGCTATGTGAAGAGCAACAGGAAGACTGTTTTTTTAATTCACACCAACTACATGAGGGGTCAGAGAGAAGCAGATTTTGATATTAGTGTTTCAGGATCAGCCATTCCAAATGATATCACAGGCAAAATAAATGTTCCAGATTACATTGGAAACCCCAAAAGAGGTCATGCTGAGCTCCAGTGGGCAACTGCCAAGAAAATATCAATGGACTTGTACATGGATTTACAAACAGACGCTAGAACCATTGATTCATCTCTTAGAATAACAACGCCGTTTCAACGAGCTGAAAATATATTGTTGAAGTATGAAAACAAAAAACAAGGTGGGTATTGGATGTCGAAAGGTAGTTTTGAGAACGGTTTAGACAATTATGTTACTGCTGAAACACAAATAGGTATTGAAGAAAAATCCCTGAGATTGAAAATTGACACTTCTCATCACGAGCTGCAGCATCTGGAGACTGGCTTCATGATGCCCAGGATGAGTGTGGAGGACTTCAAGGTTACGAGTGATCTTGAGGTTAGACCTGTGTTGGGTAAACTTTCCGGGGAGCTCAGTTGGACCTTTGATCCTTCACAGAAGTCAATTGGCAAATTTAGAGTCGACACACCATTCCAAGCATTCAGATATCTGCAGGTTTCTGGTTCTCACCAGCCAAAATGGAAAGGGAAATCAGTTCAGCTTCATATTGAATATCATCCCCGCAAAGTGATAGAAATAGAAAGCATATACAATGTCAAAAGTTATAATGACTTCTCCATCGAAACAACTTTGAAAACACCATATGCAAAATATAGAAAACTTGAAACAGAGGTTGTCTTTAAACAAGTACGACCATCTATGGAAGGACGGGCAATTGTAAAAACAAATTTCCATAATCTTAAGGATATCAACATCAACTTTGATCATGCAATGATTGGTAAGAATATCAAGATGCATGGTGATTTAACTTATGGAACCCGTAAATATGAAACTGATGTGAATGCCAACTTGCAAAATGGTATTGACAGTACGATCACTTTGCGCTCTCCTATCGAAGGCTTTGAAACCATCAGAGCAACTCTGAACCATCAAGGCTGGACATGGACCAACTTCAACAGTAGAGCTGACATACAGTACAGTAATAAGAGGATTGATGGAGACCTCTCCTTCATGCATGGGGAAAAGACCTCAGGATCCTTTAATTTGAGAACACCATTTGAAGGTTTCGACATAATACAGGCTGACATGAGCAGAGAGGGAGATTTCAAGAATCTAAAGCTCAAAGGATCGATGTCATATGGTGTGAAAACGTCTGAGGGAGCACTTCAGTATGCATTTGGGCCTGGAAAGGTTAACTTTGCTACATCCTTGAAATCCCCGTGGTTTGAAGATGTTGACGTACTTTATAATCACAAATGGAACCTTCCTAGTAAGGGGAGCAACAGGCTTGAATATGACTATAAAGGCAACATCTCATATGGAACAATATTTAAACGAGAAGAAGAATTTTCAGTCAGTGTAATTGAAACAGATTTCCAGTTGTACCATCACCTAAAAGACGTTTCAGGGGTTCATGATAAAACTTACAGCTATAAGGTTGCTAAGCAAGGAGCGCTGAGGGACTTCACTGCAAAAGCAAACTACCAAGATGATGACAGAGTAATGAGTGCTCTTGCATCATACAAGCATGGTGAAACCTCCACAGGAAGTCTGGTCATCAAAACACCATTCGAGAATTATACAAATGTTGGTCTCAACTTTGACTACACTCGTGGCGATAATAAATTAACTGCTAATTCCAAATTCAATATTAAAGATAGAGCCATTTACGAAGCACATGGGACATTGATGAATCGTAACTTCAAGAGAGTTGAAACGAATCTTGAACTGCTGACACCACATGATGGTCATGAGAAATACACAATGAACTACAAGCACAGCCTCCGCAAAGAGAAGTTTATGCTGGAGACCGTCCTCTACAATGGACAGAAGAAGACATCCTCACTGGAGTTCAGTACAGACTACCCTGTTCCTCGTCAAGCTAAACTCAACATTGTTACGCCCTTTGAAGGATACAGAAAAATTGAAGCATCTGGTAGCTACGAAAAGAAAAATTCACATCATTCTCTCTCTGCAACAGCTGAAGTAGGCAAACATGGAACTATCACATCTGACATGACACTCGATACAAGTGGACGACCATATACTGGTGATGTGACCATCAACACACCTTTCAGAGGATATGAAGACATGAAGGTCTTCTTTGAACACAATGGAAGTATGAGGTCACTGAAATCAAGCATGAAAGTAAATGTTCCCAATTTGACCCCAATTGATGCTGACGTGACATGGGCGTACAAGACTTGGTATTCTCTGGATGGACGCTTCTCTTTGAACAGTGGTCTACCAAACATGGAAAATGTCAAAGCGATTGTAAGCAGTTCATCAATTGCAAATGAATATACCTTCTTCAATGAACTTGGATGGCAACGGGACAAAGTAATTAGTGTTAAGAAAGTTTATTCTTTGGATCAATCCCAGGACAGTATTGAATTATCTTCTAGCTTGGCAGTGTCAACACCTTTTAAGACATTTTCATCTCTCAATTTCAATTTGAACCACGTCCATACCCCTGAAAGAGTTGCAGAGAAATTCTCTGCTGACTTCAATGGAAAATCTTATTTGGATGGAGATATGGACTATACTTACAGAGAGCGACATGATGGATCCATTAACATCCGTGCTCCTAGACCGATGTCCATGGTTGTGGGAACTCAGTTTGAGAGTAATAACATCAATGCTGATGTTTACATCAACTGGAACGATGAGGACCCGGAGAGTAACATCAAGTTTGAGACTGCATACAATAACAGATCCTACAGAAAGGTTGTGGATTCAGACTTCAAGTTCAAAGTGATCCATCCAGTGCGCACAATGGGAATTGAGGCTGTAGTGAAGAAGCTGACTGACTCTATGCAGAACAAAGCGTTGATCACATGGGACCAGAAGAATGGTAAGACATTTGCCTATGACGTCCAGTGGAGCAATCGCAATCGTCCTTATAGACAGGCTCGTGATGGCAGTATTAAGCTGGTCATTCCCACAAGGAGTGTCAAAGTCAGTGGATCCTACACTAACAGCACATCAGTCAAGACTCTAGAGACATCACTATTGTGGGATGCTGACAAAGACACAGCTAAACAGGTGCTCATCAAGCTGGACATGGATCAGAATGGATTGTCTGAGCAGAGATCCATGCATCTGCATCTGCCATACATTAAGAAGGTATGTATGTGATTTTCAATCTATTATAATACATTTTCCTTTTAAACATATGTCATCATAAAATACTGCCATGATCAAGATAATAGATAATAATCACTAACGAAAGAGATGATAAATGAACAAAATTGCTATGTCTGCCAAGGATTATCGAATGAAGACAAGTCTGGCGAGGGACCAGGGCAACCTGATCGTTGACGGAAGTGTTGAGTTCTCCTACTCAGACAACCCCAGGAAGGCTCTGGTTCTGAGTACCACGGTGGAGAACCTAGGATCCAGCAGCCACAAGAACTACTCTATGACTGTGGGCATTAACCACCCGTCAACCTACACCAACCTTGAGCTCAACGCTCACGCAGGACAGTCAGTCACCTCTCACTCCACCGGCCTCGTCACCTCATACCAGACTCGCAGGGGTGACAAAAAGTACTTTGTACTCCGTGGCGAGGTCAACAGGCGTGACAAACAACTTGACTTCCAGGTAGGTTTCAAAGGCCAAGCAAAAGTCTTTGTAAGAGGAACATTTAATGGTTCAAACTTAAAACTTAAAATCTCATGGTGCACCTCTTTCACTTTTGCTATAACAGAATTATGGGAGCCTATATAGAATACAGCATATAAAGGCTTGAACAGATATTTACTTCAAGTCCGTTTGAGATAAAATCTACCCAATGAATTACTCTAACTCAAAAACAAATGATCCTCATTGACTCAAAACAACACTGACTTTAGTTGAAGAGACATACTAATTCAAATGTTAAATTTTTTGACAACAAAATAAAAAATGCTGTTAAACAAACCATAATCATGTTGATTAGTTAGTTCATGCTCAGTGTTGAGGGGGTAGCAATACCTGAGATAACAGCCAGGTAAGCGAAGGGGCATGTGTCATGTTTATTTCCACGGAGAGGCCATCAGAAGGCTGATAGTTACACATTTTGATATTGACAGGAGTAATTGATTTCTGTTTCTTTTTCCGTTATCCTCCCGGGAAAAAGACTTATCCTTTATATAAACTTCAGATATTGTCATCTGGGGATGTTATGTTTAAAACAAATCATACTTTCAACTTTCGAGGCTTTGTAACAAATCCTTCAAACCTTTTTTCTCTTTAACATTTAACAAAAGTACTGAAAACAAACATAATGATAAAGACATGTGATGAAATAATGATGTAATTGTTATCCAAACACTTTTTAACAAAAAAGTATACAATTTGTACTAGACCGTCTTACTGTTAATATAATGTAATAAAGCTTAGCACAAAGTACAGATGTTCCGTATCTGCTTTTTTTAAAGCGATAAAGTAAGGATACGCAAGCTGACACGCAGGATCAATGCCAACTTCCATGAATCTGTCTTATTGTCACTTGTCTTAAGTGCCACATTCTGCTGTTAGTCCAATGAAATAATGTCTTAGATGGTTTTAATAATTTTTTTTGTGTTTGGTGATCCAGGCCAGCTCTCCTCTGAAGCACGTGTTGTTGACGGGCAAGATGAACTCCAGGACACCATATCACATCTCCCTGACCAACAGATATGACCACACGAAGGTAGTCTCCACTGACGTCACTCTCGACGCAGACAGGCGCACTTTGGACATCGGATTCGCCTACAACTCTGGTAATCAGAGGGAGTGATTCATCATTAAACAACTGTCTGATTGAAACATTTCTAGATAAACATTTATGAATGAATTTGCAAGATAAATATGGTGTTAAATATCATAATTAAGTAGTTTGGATTTCATCATAATGGAGTTGCTAAGATTTATTTTCCTTTTTGGTTGTTAAGATGATGAAAGAAAAACATAACATATGGTTTTGCTAAAAACATTGTGTGAGAAGAGAAGAATCCTGTAGGCTGTAACATTTACACAATATTTGCACCTCCGAAGCTGCTGGAGTACCCTTACATCTATCATTAAAAGAGCCTTTTGTCACTATGTGAATGAAATGACTTGCCCTGTGCAATGTTGATTTATCATGTTCTGTAGAATGCCTGTCCACTATTGACATCACACACTTAAAAGCTGTTATCTTCTCTCCACCAGAGAATCCACAGGATCGAATCTCCCTGTCCGCTGGCTATGTAAACGACTCCGCCATCTGGGCGACAGTATTCCGTGAGAGTGAGTTCAATCGCGTGACTGAGAGTGAGGTGGCCCTGCGACTCAACACATCACACATCCTTCACACCAGTGTGACGTGGAGACCACTCGCATCTCAGGAGCTCCAGCAGTTCCTGGCAGCCAAGGCCCAGGTCTACAAGTATATGATGAACGAGGCGGCGGATGAGGTGTCCCAGGCCATGGGGCAAGAGGTCACAGCTAAGTACAAGAAGATTGCTAATGAGATCCTGACTGAGGTTCGACCAGTGTTCACCATGCTGGAGCAAGAGCTTGGTCATGCAAAGGTCAACCTCGATGCGATGCGTCGGGATCTGCGTCGTGCATATGGCAGAAATGATCTCTTCATCAAGGACATGGGCGAGGCTGTAAATGCTGCCTTCAATAAGATGTTGTGAGTTGCTTGTTCCGTGCTACCTCCATAACAAAGCTGTTTGAAGCTGTTTGTTTCAATATTTGCTTTGTGTTTCAATCATAATTTGTCAGTATTCTACATTTATCATCCCATTTATTCAAACATTTTTATCTAATTAGCTTAACTTCCTTGATTTTCAGTGGTGATTTTGTCAATTTTGTCGATGCATTTGAGGCTTTCTACGTGAAGACTGAGCGCACTCTAACTGCTTGGTTGCACATGGTGAAGAACTACCCAATCACAGCCAAATACATGCAGTTCATTGATGAGCTCCTTGAAAAACTCAAGGTAAAAAGACTATTATATTGGTGTAAAAAGTATATAATATGAATAAATTAGACAATCAGAGTGAAAGGTATAATATAATACAGAACATTGCATTGAAGTTATAACCTATTCTTATCTATCAACTATAAAACTGTGTTGAAATTTATTAACTTTTCAAACAATTGGTCACTTATACCAGCTATCATTGAGCTTGACCCAACGTCTTTTGAGTTCTTTACTGAAACAGTTTCTGTTTCAATGGTAAACTGCCAAAAGTAAAAGAACGCCTGAAAATGCACATATGGCAAACATTTGAGGGCTCATTTCAACTTCATTGGGCATGGGGATAATAAGATAACTCAATCATGAATCTGTAATGTGTTACAGCATGCAAGGAAGATGAGCGCGGCCAACATGCAGCTGCTGGGGTACAAGATGGAAGCAATGTCAGACAAGCTGTATCGCTATTACCTCACAAAGTCAAGGGCCATGCAGAGGGAACTCAATGGTTAGAAACCATTCCCAATAAATACAACTGTCACTGATTAAATTGTTGTTCAGCAGTTTGTAAGGAAAAATTATGGTCTCATATTTGATAACTTAAACCACAACACAAGCTGCTATATTTTATCAGATTTTATCTAAGAGCACATGTACAGCAGCACCATATTCTTGCAGCTATACAAGAGAAGATCATGCAGCACCAGAGCATGCAGGGTTTAAAGGCAACCTTCTCGGACTTCAAGTCACGTTTGTCCAGCCTCCCCGAGGTGAACTTTGAGAGGGTGGGTCAGCTCATTGACAAAAGCCTCCAGCAAGCCCTGGAGTCTTTGCAGTTGAAAGATGCGTACAACACTGCTATGAGCAGCTCAAGGAAACTCATGCGACAACAGTTAAATGCCATCAGGAACAACCCTGACTTCCGCAGAGCAGCCAGCATCTCAAATGAACTCTACCAACAGGTAAATGTTTCAAAACTTTAAGACCAACTAGTTTTCAGATTTTCTTCTCAAAGAAATTTGTTGCTAACTAAGCTAGGACAAACTTGTGACTAATGTCCGGGTCTCTAACTGCAGCTGGTGTGGGCCTACAAGTACTGGGACATGGACAGGAACCTCAGGCAGATGATGGTCAAACTGTACCATGTGTCACGTGACCTCATCTTCATGGAGTTGAACCATCTCAAGGACAGTCTCTTGGATTTGGACAAGTCCCGTGTAATTGTTTATGACCCCATCAATGGACACCTGCAATTTGAACTCTACCTGCCCATTCCTCTAAGGTCCTTATCAGAGATGCCAGACCTCAGCATTCACAGCTACATCCGCAGGGTGAAGATCTTTGCTAAACGCTACCTGCCCGGCAGTAACCAGTCCGTCTGGGATGCATACTACAGGCTTATGCCCGCCATCAACTCAGATTCGTGGTTGCCACCATACAAAGGTATCTTGTCAAATATGAAGTGTATCAGGTCTTCTGTTGCAGTCACATTCTGCATGGTGTTTATCTAATGGTATGTTGTTGTCAGAGTTAACAGATTAAGATTTTACACATGTTTACATCCTTACTTCAATGAAATTTATCAGTAGATCAATGTAAAGTTTGGTATGGATATAATTTATTACATAATTATATAAGTTGTTGGAATGACATATGCCGAAAGTGATGTGTTGTGTCTGTGATATATAAACAGTTCAGCATAGTGATGTGTTGTGTCTGTGATATATAAACAGTTCAGCATAGTGATGTGTTGTGTCTGTGATATATAAACAGTTCAGCATAGTGATGTGTTGTGTCTGTGATATATAAACAGTTCAGCATAGTGATGTGTTGTGTCTGTGATATATAAACAGTTCAGCATAGTGATGTGTTGTGTCTGTGATATATAAACAGTTCAGCATAGTGATGTGTTGTGTCTGTGATATATAAACAGTTCAGCATAGTGATGTGTTGTGTCTGTGATATATAAACAGTTCAGCATAGTGATGTGTTGTGTCTGTGATATATAAACAGTTCAGCATAGTGATGTGTTGTGTCTGTGATATATAAACAGTTCAGCATAGTGATGTGTGTGTCTGTGATATATAAACAGTTCAGCATAGTGATGTGTTGTGTCTGTGATATATAAACAGTTCAGCATAGTGATGTGTTGTGTCTGTGATATATAAACAGTTCAGCATAGTGATGTGTTGTGTCTGTGATATATAAACAGTTCAGCATAGTGATGTGTTGTGTCTGTGATATATAAACAGTTCAGCATAGTGATGTGTTGTGTCTGTGATATATAAACAGTTCAGCATAGTGATGTGTTGTGTCTGTGATATATAAACAGTTCAGCATAGTGATGTGTTGTGTCTGTGATATATAAACAGTTCAGCATAGTGATGTGTTGTGTCTGTGATATATAAACAGTTCAGCATAGTGATGTGTTGTGTCTGTGATATATAAACAGTTCAGCATAGTGATGTGTTGTGTCTGTGATATATAAACAGTTCAGCATAGTGATGTGTTGTGTCTGTGATATATAAACAGTTCAGCATAGTGATGTGTTGTGTCTGTGATATATAAACAGTTCAGCATAGTGATGTGTTGTGTCTGTGATATATAAACAGTTCAGCATAGTGATGTGTGTGTCTGTGATATATAAACAGTTCAGCATAGTGATGTGTTGTGTCTGTGATATATAAACAGTTCAGCATAGTGATGTGTTGTGTCTGTGATATATAAACAGTTCAGCATAGTGATGTGTTGTGTCTGTGATATATAAACAGTTCAGCATAGTGATGTGTTGTGTCTGTGATATATAAACAGTTCAGCATAGTGATGTGTGTGTCTGTGATATAGTGATAAGTGTTTCGCAAGTGTTCACTATTTAATCAATTATTTTGAAATTGACAATTTGTTATGACAGTATTGCTACTAAACGATTTCAAACATTATCCCTCTTTCCAGCAATTCTTTCTTTGTGTGGTTTTAGCATACGCAGCCGTCATCGGCAACCAACATTTCATCACCTTTGACAAGACTCACTTTGATTTTGCGGGGCGCTGCAGCTACGTGTTGACTCGCGACATGGTTGATGACAACTTTACCGTGGTTCTGAACTACGACAACAACATGCGCGCTCCCAAGAAGAAGTCTGTGCTAGTGATGTTGCGGGGAGTCAGCATCGAGGTGGAATCTGACTACAAGGTGCGTATACATCAGGGATTCCTCTTCCATTCCTCTTATCAATGAATTTTTGCACAGTGTCATTTTGCCAAGCCACACATGATTCCCCTACTGCCCATGAGAGGGAGGGACTCATGTTCTTGATAAAGTGGTCATCAAGGATATGATTTTTTGTAAAATTGTCTTCATTTGAACAATAAATAAATAAACTTTGCAATGGAAAATAGATGAAGTCAATGTGTAGCAGTAATTGAATATCTGAGAAACAATTACTGTGTATGTAAAGCTAATAAGGCCCAAGTGTTTTTGACATTAATGCTTAGAGAACTTTTTAGATGTAGACTTGATTGTTGATAATTTGCACAGGTGAAAGTAAATGATCGCCCGACCGAGCTACCCTTCACGCGGAACAAGATCGAGGCTGTGCGTGAGAACCATCAGATTGTGATTGACGATGGCACAGGACTCACAGTGCAGATAGACCCTGAGCACGACCTCCTTACCGTAGGGCTCAGCGGCTGGTACCACGGCCGAGTGGCTGGACTCCTGGGAACATTCGACAATGAGCAAAGCAATGATATGACATCTGCAGACAGGACGGTGCAGGACATTACCGAGTTTGCCAACTCATGGGAGGTTGGCCGAAGGTCATGCAGGTCCAGCAACAAGGCTAGCAGCGTCAACATGGACAACCTTGACTCAAACCACATGGAGTGCGTAAAGTACTTCAAGGCTGACAACTCCTACTTCAAACAGTGCTTCTCTGTGGTCAGTACTCACTTACTGTCATCAATTCAACATATTTAGTTCAACTGGTTCTAAAATTTCTTCTCAAACTTTTACCAGGGCTTATTCATTTTTCTAACACCTTGTTTATGTCAAACCTTGAAACGGTTTCTCTATATATCTGAAACCAATGTCGCAAACAGTTCAATGATTTGTACTATCTGCCAATAAGGTCCCTGCTGAGGAGTTCCTGCACTCATGTGTGGGTTACATGCAGAATGGGAAGTCCGCCCTCCAGGCTCGCTGCCTAACCGCTGGTCAGTATTTCCACCAGTGCAGGACTAATGGGGTATACCTTCAGATGCCTAAGGATTGTGGTATGTAGTTTTCTCTTTATCAAATTCATGTATCATAAATAAATATTGTTAATAAGATTATTGATTACCATATTTCATTTGAAATGTATCAATATATTTGTATATTTTATGATATAACAGTAAAATTTGATATATTTCGAAAAGAATAATATTGATTCGAATGAGGACTATTCTCAGTTTTCAAATTGGATACCCTGACTGCCCTATAATGTATGTGTTGTTGCAGTGGCCTGTGAGCTGACTGCCAGTATGGACCCAATAGCGTTGGGAGATGCCGTGCAGCTGACCGCTGGAGAGGAGAGTGGCTCCCTCCCGTCGTCTGCAGATGTCATCCTTGTCCTGGAGGAGAGGCAGAGCAAAGAGTGGACCCCTTCAACTCTTGGTGATCTCGTCACTGATGTGGACTCTGCTCTCGTCAAGTCAGGTATTATCTAGATAGCAGTTGTAAAATCGCATTAAACTTTCAAAAGACTTTCAACCCATCATATCTTAAATCAATTGCAAAAAAACATACGATGACAAAGTATTTAGTGATTCTTTTGTACAACTTTTAGCATCATATCATATGTGTCCTCAACAGGAGTTGGCAAGAACCGCTTTGGTCTAGTTGGCTATGGAGGACCCGGCCGTCTGATGACAGAGCATAGCCACACATTTGACGGGCACATGTTCACAAAAGCAAAAGGTTTCCTGAAGGGGGTTGAGAACATTGAGTTTTCAAAGAGTGCTGTTCCAGCTGATGGTTTGGCTGCTCTGAGAAAGGCAACCAATTATCCATTCCGGGCAGGTGTTGCCAAGGTGCTGCTCTACATTCCCCAGTCTGATTGCGAGGCTAACCGTGCCCATGTTGACATGGACTCTCTGCTCAAGAGGGGCGGCTTCACCATGCACATCCTCAGGAACACCATGCTCAAAATTGATAACAACAGACCAGTCAAGAATGTTCTTGTCTTTGGTGAGTTCAGGAAAATGCCTTTAATGCCTTATTGGTTGCTTTGTTTATATAAGATTTGTGATTCTTAATCTAATATTAATCTGTTTTCTAATGAGATACAAGCATCATTATAATGTAGAAATACATGGTATTTTCTTCAAAAGCACTTTTGAATCTCACCAAAAAAGCATAGCCAAGATACATGTGATGCATGACTTACTCAGCCTTCTCCACTTTGTACAGGTATGGACTCCGGTAAAATCATGACCAGGCGATCAAAACCTGGCCGCAATCAGGACATGTTCCAGAACCTGGTGCACCCAACAGACACCTGTGCACAGCTAGCTCTCTCAACCAACGGGTCGGTGTTTGACTCCAATCACATGGTGGAGGGAGGCAGTCGGGTCAGGAAGGATTTCCTCGAGACATTTGCGTCCCGTGTGGCAGACTCTTCAGCATCCCCTGCCTGCCAGACCTGCCGGTGTGAGCTGGACGAGGCTGGGCTCGGCAAAACAATTTGTAGGCCCTGCAACCAGGCTTCCTTCATGTGGAAGGTGAGAACAAACTATAATCTCTCTCAAATCTCTTCACTATCAACTATCATTGTGTAACAGATTAGCAAGCCTGACAGCCTTTTGTCAATTTTAGTGTTAATACAATCCATGTACAGATCTGCAGACTGAAACTGACAATGAAGTGATTATGTTACCATAACAATTGCCAGGATTATGGTAAAGAGTTCTAGAGTGTTCTCCATCAATTATCAATACTTGACAATATCAATATTAATGAAAATTATTTTATTTACCTGGAGTTCATGAATTAGATTAGAACAATCTCAGTTTACTTTTAAAGTTATCAAAATTACATTATGTGCACAAAAGAATATTTTGTTGTTGTTGCAGTACATGCCGAACTGGTGGAGTAACAACACTGGAGAGCTCAAACGAGACCTGAAGAAACAGATTCAGGTGAGTGTGGCCACTGACTGACCAGACAACACAGCCATACAGGCTCATCCACCTTCCAGTTTCCTCTCCCCGCAGAGATGACTCCAGTCATTTCTTTCCTGGAAACCTCAGCAATAATTGCATCATTTTCTGTGCTGTGCCTATCTATATACATGTTTGTTTTCACAAGGTGATCTAGTAGGATAACTGCAAATTGATACAATGTATACTGTACAACCCTTGTATTCTCCAAATAGAGGCAACCCTATTCTGCCAGCCTAAGAATGTTCCTGGGTGTTGAACAAGATAGTTAATTCTTCCCTAATTTTTCACAGGACTCACTGCTTGAGCTGAAGAGGAAAGCAGCCATGTTGTCGCTAGGAGCTTGACGGACTCATCTTCATCTATGACGTCACGTCCTGCCATCATCATAACACTACAGCAGTGCACTAGTGAAACTGCCCATTCAGACATGTTTCCTTTGCAGAGCTCTAATGGTTCACAGCTCTACTGGAATGTACAGGATTTTTACTTATATCGTTCACCATATTTATATATTTTGTTCTTCATAAATGTTTGACACATTGTCAATTGATGTTTTCCAATATAAATTGCATCATTGTTTAGATAGCATGCAGTATTCTGATTCCACAAGTCTATGAATAACAATATCCTCATGCTTCTTTGTACTGGTGTCATTGAGGGATGGTTCATCTCCACTTTCTGATGTCTGCAATACACTGTTAGCATTGCCACACCCACCAGTCTTCATCACCCAAGCACAATATTATTACTTTCAGTATTTCTAAAGTTTCTATAATAAAAGGAACCGTCTAAGTGCCAAAACTGTAAATAAATCATCTTGTGTTGTACATACGCCTTTTGTATTTATTTCCTCACGAATAAAGGCTTCTGCCATATGGGTGTTTTTTTACTTATTAACACAGCAATATTGTATATTAACTAGGAAAAAGCTTTGATTTTTTTCTTTCATGCATACAAATCTTGGTTTATTTTTCTTTTATATATACACAAATATCGCATTTAGTGAAAAAGAGTTCGACAGAACTTCAGAAGTGTTTCACAGTGTTAAACATTGGTTCATTCATTTTCTTTTATAATGTATTTTGCTCTGACACTCTTAAGTCAAGACCAAATGTACAAAGTTTGAACCCCCAGTGCATGGTACTTCTCAACAAATCTCACCTTTTGGGCTAAAGCAGTTCCGGTGGAGTTGAAAATGTGAAATGTTTACAGACGACACTTGACATCTGACACATGGACACCGGAGACTCAAAGTTTTACAATAACATTTTCAAAATTGTTAATCATCAAACACATCCTATAATTATGCATCATCATACTAAATTTGAAAAAAGTTAGAGTTTTATAAATTCATCATCAATTCCCTGAAAATTTTACAATAATATTTTCCAAGCAATTATTCATGGAATTCCTTCATGCAATTATGTATCTCAATAACAAATTTGATCAAATAAAGGACCGGTCAGTTATTACAGGGGGGGGGGGGGGGAAGAAAGAGATTTACCCTTCCATTGATGGGTTTAACATGATATCTGATAATGGTCTACATTAAAATCAGTTAAATTAGAATTTTTTTAACAGAAAGCATCTTAGAACATCAACTGCATATCAAAATAGGTTTTGAACACCATTGCTTGTAATACATAAATATATGTTTAACATAGTGTTAATTCTATCTTTGAAAGTTGAATGAATGCATTCTAAGTTTACTTTTAAAGGCTCATTATTTATTTCAAAAATTCAAATCACAATGTCTTTTTTATCTTGAAATAACAAAATAGGTTAGCACTAACGAAGATAAGGAATTTCTTTATGGATGATCAATTTCTTTAATTAATTTACTTTCAATAGCGATAAAAAGAGCTTAAGATATTGCTAGTTAAAAATTCCATCAAAATACATGTCTTGTCCACATGATTCCAATGAAAACTTGAAACAATGAATTCATAAACTGATAAAACCATGGAAGGACCAGGTTGGGAGATAAGTTCTGGACATAATGATTTCTTCGAAGCAAAACAAAGGTTTAAAATCTATCAACAAATACTTTCAGAGTATTGGACCAAACAATGTTAAATGTCTAATCTTCACATCATAGAATGAAATTATAAAATTTCATAACATTTAAACTATTAGTGTACGAGTTTGATTAAACAAATTTTAACGTCTACATTAAGTCTGTAGCACAAGAAATCTTTAGAATTTTGAAGGTACATAACATAAGGATAATAAAGGCATATTTAGGAATCATAGAAATTACATATGTTACATTTGTTACAAGTAACATAATATTTAAACAATAAGTGTTTGAGATATGAGAGAAACAAAACACATGAAGTATGGAAGCTGAAGTATGATTATATCAAATGTTCCTAATTTTTTAAATATCAACATTGGAATTTTCTAAATATGCATTTAGATATTTTTTTAAAGTATGCCTATAATAACAATTATGTACCATTTAAGCCATCTGCTAAAGTGTTACGGTTTCATAACTTTGTATCATTGAGAAAGAATAATATAATCATTCAAATATTAATAAATTGACTAGCTGTTTTAACTTTATGAGTCTTTTAGTTATCAAATATGCATTTATGTTGTATAAAAATATAGCAAACACCTGTTACATATTAACTGCTTGTATAAACTCTCTTTTTTATATAAGCATAGGTTTTCAAGAATATAAACCAGTCTTGCTCAAATTCTGGAATTTATTTTCATTTGATAAGGCTTAATGATAATATTTCAGCTAAAGAAAAATAGTTTTATAACTTTCTATTTTAAAATGACCCTCCCCAACCTTTCGTATTTTTTTTCATGACCCTCCCCTGGTGGCTGTATATTTTTTTCTGAACCTCCCCTGAAAACCCCGAAAACCCCGATGCCCCCCCCCCCCCCTGTAATAAATGACCGGTCCCTTAGTCGATTTGATTTGAAGTTATGATACCGTCAGATGTCCTAATTTTCTTACAAAAATCAGGTATAAATGACACATATAAACAAGAACATTTCCTGAAATTTCATTTCCACAAAAAAGAAACAATAGGACTTCACATGCCGCTAAATGCTTAAATATTGCCAAAGCGATGCTCAACAATGCTCACTCAATTAAAACTACAGACAGGTATGCATGCTTTCAACTAGAGTCTGAGCTATCAGATTCACTGTCTGAGTAGGGCAGGTTCAGCAGGGGACCTGTGAGGGAGGACTTCTCATACGAGACACTGGGCTCAGTTTGAGACACACATGGAGCTCTTTTCTCTGACGAAGACACACATGAACTCTGTACACTAGCACTCTGATTATGATGTAAACACTCAAGGGTACTTCCTGACAAATGCTCACTATGTCTGTCAGCTGTATCCATCTGACCTCCATGTACACCAATACTACTGGCTTCCTTGCAGTGTATGTCTGCCCTGAAGTCGAGAGGTGCATCTTGTTTCAGTGGGTCAACATTGTAGATGATTTGAGGCTGCTCCACATATCCATACACACTTTTATAGTGGACATCCTGCTTGAGTATTGGTGCAACAAGTGGACGAAAGGTTGTCTTTGGCTTCTTGCTTTCAGTTTCATCTTTCTTTTTTGATGAATCTGAAATCAATCTTCAGTTCTCCATCAACATTGATAAACTTCTTGGAGCATTTTCTAATTTAAAGAGGAGGCGTAAAGTATAATTTTGATTATTACAAATTATCATCTGTATTCGTATCATTTATAAGACTCAATACACCCCCAAAATGAGAAAATATACCCTTTTATTCGACTACTAGGAGACCTATTATACCCCTGTTGTTGGTAACTGCCTAATCAGACTAGCGCAAGCTTTGAAAAATCACCGAAGCATGACTCGAAGCCACGCCCAGTTTGTGACGTGTTAGTTATCAGCTGAAACTCCAGCTCTTTGATTTTCTCTGTATTTTTAAGCTAATTCAACAGCCAAATAGAGGCAATAGATTGACTGAAAGTATTCATAAATACAATATATTACTGCTTCATGATATCAACTTTCCTTGTTAGGCCATCATATCCACTTTGATTAGACTGTGACAACCCCTGGACGCAGTTTTCTAGGGTGGGCTAATATAAAAAAAGTTTAGAACTTGGGCGCTGAGAGATCCACCACTATTGGAAAACATGTATTGTTATATCATGTATTTATTGATATTAAATTTTAAATTGTCTCGAAAAAATAATAACATACCTGGTGCAAGCGTTAGAAACATCCTATATAATCCTAAAGAATTTTGGTAACCATTACTCATGATCCACCTTTTCAAATGATTGTCATCGTCGGTAGAAATGCATGAGCCAATCATCTCCTCTAAATTTATTGGTTGAATATATATCTACATCGTGACAATAAACTAAGTAGCAGTCGAATGCCAAGAGTTACGCCATTATGACAGAATGTTTGCATAATCCGCTTTGTGGGTCCAAGGCGTGAAAATCCAATAGGTCTAATTAGAGACCATTAAATTAGGAATTGAATTTTAATGCCATTGTATAACATAATAGGCATCTGCTTGTCATAAAATTGAGAGTTATTGACCCAGTCTTATCGTTGTTACAGCATTGGGCAGCCATCGTAATTGATGTACACATGCTTTGGTATAGTGGGTGTTGCGTCGTATTAAAACATGTCTTTCGCTTGGAATAATACATATAACTATAGATATAATAAATATCAATTTATCGTAGGTTGGAGTAGTTTGGATGATTTTTAATACGTTTAAACTGATGTTTAAAGAGTGAGATTTGCTGTTCTTTTTTCAATAAGGAGGTTATAGGGGTGCCAACGTCACGCGACAGAACTCACGCTTCACTGACCACTAAGGATGGTTATCGCTCATTACGATACATTGCGATACAGAAAAGCGTATTGCAATACGTATAACAATATATTGGTTCTTTTCATAGTAAATTTTTCCATGCGCTCTTGACTAAATAATAATAGCAGAAAGAACAGTGATCAATGCTCAACTGCCATTGTTTTTTAAAGAGTGAGATAATTCAGTTACTGCTTTCGGACTTTTAACATGTCTTTGCTATTTTCACTTTGCAAGTGTACACTTTGTGTTAAAACTTTTAATAAAATCCCATTTTTTGTTACATTTTTCTGCAATTTCACACGGAAATCGTTAATTTCAAAACCTCCAGTACATTGGATACTTTCAGAAGAGTGTACCGGTACGTATCGTCTCATTTCTGTATTGCAATATCCGATATATCGATATTACTGACCACGGGCCAGTTCAGTTCGATTCACTGGTGCTAATAAGCTGGTGTTTCGAAAAAGCTGTATTAGAGTTGTTTATCAGCCGAATTAGAAAATTTATCTTCAACCAAATACCGATATAGCATTTATGGCCTGCAGACTGTGACAAATATCCAAGTGAAATGGTTATAGAATGTATAGAAGTATAGAATTTGAAGAATATTTTCTTTCAAAATGATACCAATAAATAAACATATACTCTTTAAAATTCAAAACATTTAAATTCTGTAATAAAACTTTTTTTGGGGGAACATTTCCTCATTTGCCAACAATAAAAATTTCCTTTCCCTGGATGTTATAGTTTTAGAGAAAAATGTTTCCCTGTGGAGCAATAGAGCAGTCATTCACATTACGTTCAATCACAAGAGTCAAGGGCCATACCTCTGTTAAAAAATAATACTTCGAGAACCTTTTTTTAAATTGAACAAGAGTTTTATCAGGTATACACGCAAATAAGATTTCATTCAGGTAGATACATAAGCTGATACATTGTAACATATGAACATTGAATGCTAAAAGCTGAGCTCACTCTGAGGTTGAGGATCAGCAGTTGTTCTCTTGTGTCCGGTGTATGGACGCTCCGACCACGGTGTATCGGTCTTTTCAGGATCCAACTCTCGTAGACGTCGTATGAATGCCTTATACTCTCCTTTTAGTTGATCAATGCGGGCAGAGAACTCTTGGATTGTGCTCTTGGGGTAGCAGGGTACCATGCTTTGCTGAACAATCAACAATCAAAAATAAGTGTACACCCACTAACACATTTGGTCTTAAAGTTAAAAAAAAAAACAGTTAATTTTTATAATCAATACCAGAAGATTTAATCAGATGTTTATTATCTTGTAAGTTGTGGAAGGCAGCACTACATATTATCAGTGTAGGAAACTACAGTTCAGTTGGATTTTTTTATCCCGCCACATGGTTGGGTTCATATTTTAATGAAATCAAATCTGTGTTGAAATGAATTCTTGCATTGCCATTTAGAATTGATATCTTGGAATCAAAAAATCTCTCAAGTGATTATCAGTTGAGATTTGTGTCAAGTTAATTCATTGAGTTCATGTCAAGTTGATTGCTTTGATAAAAGACAAACTTCTATTGCATACCAATAGTAAAGCAGCCAATCGAAGCAAGGCTTGAAACTGTCTATGGTACACTCATATATGCTAAAATTTTATTAAGAATTTAAACATGAAAAGTAGACTAAGACTGTATCATGTTTCAAAATGTTTTGGTTTGTCAGAAGAAACAGATAAACTTAAATCCATAAAAAAAAATTAAAAATGAGCATGAGTGAGTGAGTTGGTGAGTGACTAGTAACTAGTAACAAATGGCAACAATAACAGTGTATTGATGGATATGCCGGGCTGTTAATAGACCATTAGCGGGTAGAAAAACTGTAACAGAAAAATTAAGAAATATTAAGGGGCCCTGTTTCTAAGCATTAAAATGAAATAAATATGAAAGCAAATATACTTCATTGTTTATCATTGCTGAGGTAAAATGTTAAGCTAAAACAGGACTGGCAATCTTTAGGAGGGCTGTTTAGGTTTCAAAGTTACCAGCCCTGGTGTCTGGTAGAGTTTTCTGGAAAGTTTCCTACAGTGATTTTATATAGTTGAACTCTGACAAGGAACATATTAGGTAACATGCATACATATATCAGATGATGCAAAAAATAAGAATGAAATTTAAAATCACACATACCTTTATGCAAAAGTCTATGTCCCGTTTGATGGACGGAATCCATTTTTGTACGTCAGAAGCACTTTTCAAATTTTCCTTAAAATAAACCCATAAGGTAGAAGAACTCAATTCAACTTTGATTAAACACATGCATCTTTATTTTTCAAATTTGATCCAACTACTATCCATAGTTACAGTGTCAGTATGGCTTAATATGGACAACATTATACTTGAAACAATAACAAAAGGTTGATTTTTTAAAACATCTACAGGGAATAACTTACAAGTCGAGGTCGTGGAGGATTTTTCTTCAAATTTTCTGAAATAAGAACCCACTGAATATAAGTCATGGTGAATAAAATCTATTTGTTTGAATTTAACATCCTTAATCATCATGTTAAAAGCAACTGTCCTGAGCCACTTACCAACTATGAAATGTACAAGCCTTGAAGAGATCATTACGTAATTTCTTAAAGTTAACATAACCACAAACATATTTCACTATCTTAGGAATATACGATTGTCAGACGACAATAGTGTATAGTGCGTCAAAGGTCGCTACTCAAATATGTTCAGTTCGGTAATGAAAGCCGTTTTTGAATGCCACTTTTGATGGGCCGCTTAGATCTATCTGGCCACAAACCAGTAAATGCATGACTGGTCACACGCCCTTTTTGTGACGTCATAAACAGAATCATTGCCTCGTGATCTATACATCTATCGTAACAATATCACAGAAAAACCCCAATAATTAACAATTTTCAGAGAATGTTTTCCACTCAGTTAGATAAGTCATTTAAAAATGTAACACTATCAAGCGTTTGGTGTGTAAGGGATATCCACATCAATGGTAATTAAACAATTATTTAAGGGGGCAATTCAGTTGAAATAATGATGCGCCACTCTGTACAGTCTGTTTATTACGTCACACCCGTGCAAATTTTATGGTCCGTAGCCCAGGTGGGTTTTTCACAGCCAATAATTACGCTGTCTTAATGAAAGGCTAATTAAAGGTGTTTATTGGACAAATTTAACAAAAGTAAAGCCCAGTTCTTATTTTGTTGAAAAATCTGTGAACCAAAGTTCTGTCATAGTATTTCTTTAAATTATATAACTTTTTTGGTTTGGAAAATGTATTTTTTTATAATTTTAATTGCAACTAGGACTCATCAATGCAGCTTAGCTAAATGTTTTTCTAATTTCATATATATTTTTCGTTTTTTAAAAAACATTCCTTTCATTCAGATTTTGATAAGGATTCATACGAAAATATTGTTTTTAGGAAATTATGATTGAAGTCCATTGAAGTAAGTCCATTGAAGTAAGTTCCTGGAATGATTCACTGCAACAGTTTTTCAACTGGGGAATCCGCTTCAAACACGTAAATGACGATTGGTTGTGTTTACATCCAAAATATTCCCTAAAAGTACTCAGTTAAAAATGTATTTCTTCTTCAAACATTGATGGGCCATTTATTTTTTATTTGTTGGTTTAAAAAAATTTTAAGTAAAATATTCATGTAGGTGGTCGAAATAAAAATAAATTCTTCAAAATTTAACTTTAGGTGGGAGAAAAACAATAAACAACAAATTTCCAGGAAACATAATGAAGGTGGAATGAATATTTTTCAAAAATAGGGCTTTAGATATAGGTAGCTGTTGAAAGTTCAAATTAGGTTAAAAAAATAACAACAATGACAATCACTTTTAAACCTTATTCAAACTCTCTAATCTAATATTTCCTATTAAATCTAAAATCACACAAGATTTAGTTATTTATTTTGCTTGTATTTACAAATATATGTGAATGCATCGTACATATATACTTTGCAGAAAAATAAGCTTTTTGTTTGCAGCCAACCAAAGAGGAAGTCATAAGTTCAAGAAGAAAATCTCTGTTTCATGTAAATATTAAAAAAAACTTTGCAAGATATATCCCAGTGTCAGGGGTTTTGGACGATGTAAGACAAGTTTTTTTTATTTATAATATCACGGAACATACTATTTTAATAACCTTGAGTGATAAAGGACATATTTATTGCTTCCACAACAACTTATGAGGCATGTCCTTAAAAAACAAATTTTATAATATCGCATCAGCAATATAATTGCCACTCTCTACATCCGGGGATTTTGTATGGGGTTTCGACGGTGGTGTTTGGAGTTCGTAATAACTAACATGGAACACCGCATAGCTTTAAAAGTTATTGCCTACCACAGTTATCATAATCTGCTTCTCAACATCATAATCACCGGCAATAATATAAATCCCCAAAAGTCAATTTATTTTTATTTCTAAAAGACCGTTTTCAATGTCACCGGTCTCAAAAACCAACAAATAAAAAAAAAAAATAAATGGCCAAGTGAAAATAGAATGGATTTGCAAGCATGCTGATAGCTGATAGTCCGGACCCCCTGAACCCCCCCCCCCCCCCCCCCCCCCCCCCTGGATCTGCCACTGCTCCTGGATTCCGCGGTTGCAGAACAAATTGCAGAAGTAGGCTTCCAATGTAGAAAATGGTATGGTCCTCGGAAAAGTTATTTTCATGCGGAATGCCTGTAGAATTCATCCTTTTCTGCCGTGGAATTTACTAATTTTAATAAGTTGAAATCTAAAAAAACCCAAATACATGGAAAATTTGCATAAGGACAAAATTATGTGTGGTTATACAAAAACGAACTAAAATACTGGTTACAAAGTATATTTTTCACAATTTTATCCTTTTAAAGCAATTAAATATCACCAAGCTCCAAAAGAAGTGTAACAAATGTGCAACAAATGAAGTATTTTATTATTTTAGGCTTCTTTTTTAGTGTTTAAACGCACTAGTGCACGCCAATATTTCGTAAAAACAACGAATGCACAGATACTGCATATGTCTCAATATTACTCACTATCCTCACTCAAGTAATCTACCTCGGAAGTTATTTAACATATATTTACTTATTCAGGTAGTAAAGAGGATTTTTAAAGGCCAGAAGTATTTAATGTTACGTTACATTAAATCCGCTTGAACTACGATATCGGAAATATTAAAATTTTGCTTATAACCAGAAAAGCAGAAACGGCAGCCGCTTTGGTCAATCTAATAACAATGCTAATACTGTGTTATTAAATCGGTTAATTTACAACATTGCTTTCATAAAACATATTTCATGATTTGTTCTGAGTCAGTTCAGAGTTTAGATAAATTCAATAGTTGAACACAACACAGGTTCAGCCGTTTCCAAGTGTCAATAATGTATCCGTTTTGTGCACAGCTAACCATAGATTTTTATATGTCCAAGCCGACAGCGGCTGTCTTAATGTTTTCATTGTTGATTACAGGTAAATTGTAAAGAATGTTTAGCATTTCATTGCATTGATAGAAAGTTTAAGTGAATGCATAAGTCCTCGTAAACCTTAACATAGCCAATTTAAACCGTAAAAGCGTGCACTAGTGCCTTTTAAAGTTGCAGAATCTTATGCAGAATTTGGTAAAATTGGGCGCAGAATTGACTTAAATCTGCCCCAGAATTCTTAATATTCCTCCGCGGAATCCAGGAGGGAGTGGCATATTAACTTTTTCTTTCCAATGTTGGTATGGCTCCAAGTATCTATTGTTAACAAGTCTCGCTTAGAAAAAAATGTTCAAAATTGCCGGAGCTTCTTTTAGAAATTTATCACATAATGAAAAAAGAATTTTCAAATTATCCCTTAAGACTGTGTCAGATCCGGATCATGTCTTATACAGGGAGTTGTTAAGCTTCCTTTAGGCAGAAGATATTTATTACCCTGTTATAAAACCAATTCAGGTAAAAAATACAGCGTTCGTCTGTTTGATCTTTGAATTGATATAATGTGTTTTTATTATGTATCACATGTATGTTCCTGTATGTTCAAGCTCTGTTATGATACAAACGGAATTCCTTTCGAGGTAATAAATTATTACTATTACTATTATTATTATTATTATTATTAAAAAATTACCTATTATACAATGTTATTGATTTATAACCAAATATCTAATGACAAAATTTATTTCATACCTTCTTTGTCCTTTTGTAAATAAAATCTATTTAACCTGGCAAGTTGTTTCTCTTCGTTTCTTGCCATGTTTAATAATTTAAGGTACTTCTACAATGCTTAGCCTCATGACTGAAATAAGAGCAAGGCTTGTTTGATGACGGCTTGTAAAAACTTTTAGTGTCGAGGGTTATCTCCCTTTGATTGTAAATCAATGTTTCGTACAAAAATATATTATTTGATTTAGATATGTTGTCTTTTCAATGCAATTAAACTTGTAAATCGTCGTCAAACATTCATATCATTAATTTCTCTTTTAGTGTTTTATATTGAGCCGAAAAACTGGAATACGGATATACCAGCATGTACAAAGCCAACATTTACCACTGTCATGGCGGAAAAGTGTATAAGCAAATTTGAAAGAGAATGATTTGTTCTCTGGCACGTTCTTACTAACACCGTGTCCTAAATAACAAAAGTGAAGATATGTCTCTACCAATGGCGACTGCGCAACCCCAGGTTTTGTTTGATTTGTAATTATTTAAAACTCCGAAAGCGATTTTTTACATATTGCTTATTTATTATGAACAAAGATATTTCTCTATGAACTCATTACTTCAACCCGACACATCCTTTTAAATTTCTGATTCTGTTGAAATGTTTGTCTACAAGTAAACTCTTATTTATTCTCTTTTATGATATTATATTCATCATCACATAATTTCGTGTTTACTTAGATTTATATTTGTTTTGCAGACCTCTTCATCCGATATTCAAGAGCATGTTGTCAGAGTTCCAAGGTAACAAAATGTATTAAAATCAAAACAACAACACAACAGACAATTCTTCGTTCAAACATTACATTACATTTAATCATCATTCATATTTATAATATCTTTATGGCAACCTCTAAAAGGAAGATAACCTATGGTTTTACAAAACTGTCCCTAAGATAATTTAATTTGCACATACTAGTAATTGAGTTTATTAAAGTAGCATGGACTTCGAGTTTTCAGAGAGAGAAGGAAGAAATACAGCATGATGAAGATAGGCAGTGGAATTGAACTGGACTTCAGCAAGTTGCATCAAGCACAGGTATAATGATCAGCTTCATTGAAATAGTTTGTTGTGTGTTATCAAATTTGTTGATTGAATATCTACATAGTAATGTATGATACCAGCAATATGCTTGAAATGTTTTCACTGAATATATCATGAAAATATCCTATAATCAAGTAATGTGCTTTTTTGTTTTATTTCACAGACGCCAGTAAGAATAGAAAGGGAAAACAACTTTAAAGAGTTCAAGAATGCTTATGACATCGACACTCTGCCAAAGTTTGGTGCAGGAAGTGAATATGGTCGACAACAGAAAGAGGAAGCTAGGAGAAAGAAATATGGTATCCGTACAAAGAAATACAACCCAGAGGATCAGCCTTGGGTTCTCAAAGTAGGCCAGGGCAAGAACACTAAAAAGTATGCACAGATATTAAAAAAGTGTGTTGTTGTGACATAATAGTCATCATTAATGACCAATATAGTTACATGTTTAATTGTTCTGATTGTTATTGAAATTTTATTTCAGTGAAACAATGAACAAGTATTTAAAAATAAATTCTAAACTCTGTTTTAGATTGTTTAAATTTATGCTGTCTTGTATGGTTTGACTATCAGATACAAGGGTGTCCGTGAAGGTACAATTTCGGACAACACGTCATACTACATTTTCACAAAGTGTGCGGACGGAGCTTTTGAGGCTGTCCCAGTGGAAGAATGGTATAACTACACACCACAGATTGCATACAAGTTCCTCAACTCTGAGGAGGCTGAAGAAGAATTTAATAGGTTAGAGACTTATGAAAGAAGATTCTTGTTTAATCAGTACAATATATATTTATATACAGATATATGTACATATATACATGTTTTCATTGACAATCGATAAGTTTCCCGTTATTCAAAAGGTATACAATTATAAATAATCTAGTGAACAAATATGTAAACGAATAATGAGTAAGAACAATATACTACAAACCTACGTTTCTCTCCCTCAATTTATATGCTTGACATAAAAATTTATTTTACCCTTGTAATACTATCACATTTTTCGTTGACATTATCTATCCGCATGCTTGGATTATAATGATAATCGTTAGGTAAGTTTTTAACTTGTAAAGCACTACACAATGTACATATAAGTAACAAATGGTACTCGTCTTCTATACCTAATTCACAAAATGGACATAAACGTTGTATTTTATTTATACCTGGCCATCTCCCTTCATTGTGTTTTGATCTTAACAAACCACCTCTAAATTATTATGTTTCTTAGCCTTTTATTAATTATGCAAGAGAAAATGTCTTTAAATTCATGATAAATACAATATACGGAACTATTTGTCCGAGTTCAAGTCCAAGATATTAATGGCAACACTTTTAAAATCCTGATTCAAAGAAGGAATATCTCCTACAGAGTGAAACATTCATACATATCCAAAGCCATGATAGCATAGAACATTACAAACATGTGATGCACAAGGAGTGTATCCACAATTATGATAATATACTTGCATTTTATATACTTTAAGTGGAAACGGTTTTCAAGCATATCTAAAACTCTTAGCCAATACCTTAATGTTTTACACATTCCATTAATATAAAGGGGATACCTCCCGCATTCACCATATACTATTGCGTTCAGCGCTTGAGGACTCACATTAGAAAATCTTGTTCACGCTATTAGATGTATTTTTTCTAAATTATCAAAGGTGTGCACACCCCTTATCTCTGCACCATACAACAGGATTGGCTGTATTTGCGTGTAAAAAATCTTAAAGAAAACGTTATTATTCACCATTCCAACTTTACTTATATTGATAATAATAGTGAGTAGTGCACATTTGCCTCTTGCGGCTAGATCAGTAATACAGCACCCCATTTTGTAAGTCACAGAGAATAATTCACCAAAGTATTTATAACTGTTTACTATGGTTTACTACTAAAGTCAATTTTGGTTCTTTTTTTTTCCAAACTAATATCAGACAAATATGCTTTTTGTGTTTTGAACTTTATTGCATCTATGCTTCTTGACTTTCAGACGAGACAAGAACTTGAACCTTTTCAATATCATGGTAAAGAAGAGGGTGCGGAATGATGCAGCGGAGGCAGAAGAGGAGGCAGGGGAGAAAGTAAAGAAAGGAGGGAAGAAGAAGGATCTGGTGAGTGATTTATGTACACTTGGACCATGAGGAAATGAGGATGAGGAAAATATAATTGAGATAGTGGATCATGCAACTATAAATAGAAATTATAACATGACTGTTAATTTATTACAAGGTTTAAATAGGTACCACTTTTTGAGAAAGGCTTTAATACTTTTTAAAAATTTAATTGTAGAGTCAGGCCATATCTAGAGAATATGATGGTTCATTTTCAAGTTATTTGCCTATCTAAATATCTAAGCATGATTTTATTTTTTCACATAATAATTAAATTTTGAAAAAAAGATTAATAAATCTCATTGTATCAATCCAATTCATTAGAACTATTACATCACCCATTAGTTGCAGCTTGTTATGTTTCCCAAGTCTACAAATGTGCATCTGAGTTTATGTCATTGTAGCAACTGACAGATATGGACGACTGGGCAGCATTGAGTGATGAAGAAGATGACGACGATGATGATGATGAGGAGGATGCTGGTAAGTGTGCTAAAACAATTTAAAAAAGGGTATTTACTTCTGTAACTACACAACAGAATCAACATGTTAGCTGTTAAATCTTTTAGTGCAAAACAATTATATTGGGTAGGTACATGAATTAAATTTGTTAGGAAAAGGAATCATCTGGGGCTGTCCACTGGTTGTAATATCAGAATATTTACCCACCTGCATTGTAAGAGTAAAAACAATAACAATGAATGAATTCATCTTCAAAATATCCAGCCAAAAAGTGTTAATTTTTAATTTAAGTCACAAAATATCACCAAAAAAGTCAAATTGAAGATTCACAAGGACTAGGGCTGTGGAACAGACCTCAATATTCACATCTATGTGTTAGAGAAAGCAAAGAAAAAGCCAAGCAAAGGGAAAGGGAAAGGAAAAGTTACAAAGAAGAAGAATGCTAAACACAACTCTGATGACGAGGCTATTGAGGAAAGTGACGAAGGGGACTATGATGACCGGGAGGTGGACTACATGTCTGACTCTGGCATGAGGTAAGAGAACAGGGCAGTCTGATTAAAATCTACCGTGTTCCGAGGAATAAAAGTTTTAAAATATTAACTGTAGCGGGATTCGAATGTATTCTATCGGTGGCTATCCTCTCCACAACGGTCTGAAAGCATCCTCCTTGCTCTCACGTTCTTACACCAGTTTAGCGCAGACAAAGCCTAGTCATTAGCGGACCAATCACATCATCCCATTTAAAATAATGATAGCAGGGAACAAGGTTACCGAATGGTAAACGGGAGGTCCTCCCCCCTAAATACTGATACCGATACCGAAAGCTTTTGCTGCTGTCATTGTGATTGGCTAGTTGAGATTGTGTCAGAATGTGCGAGCAAAGAGGGTGCTTTCAGACCGTTGTGGAGAGGAAAGCACCTGGTAGAAGACGTTTGAATCCTGCTATAGTTAATATTTAAAAACTTTTATTTCTCGGAACACTGTAGATTTTGATTAGACTGGAGAGCAGGGATGACCGTGACATTTCACACTTGCAGCCAAACTCAAAGTCAAACTCACAGCCAACTTTACCATGTCAGTATAAAATTCTTTATTCAAATGTTGAGCAACTTGTGTTAACAGTAGCACAGACTCTGAGCCTGAGGGCAAGGATAAGAAGGCAGAGAAGTATGAGGAGAAGGGTGTGGATGAGGAGGCGGGGCTGCGCAAACTCATTGACTCAGAGGAGGAGGATGAGGAGGAGGAGAAGAATGAGGACAATGAGGAGGAGAAGGAGAAAGAAGGCAAAGGCAAGAAGACAGGTCTGTGAGCTTCCAGCTTGTAATGTACAACTCTTACTTTAGAAACTGTATGATAGATTTGTGTGCCAAAAGGTGTCATATTGTTGCATTATCCATCCATCTGTCTGTCCTGAAAAAGGGGTGTCTGTCTTTTTGAAAGCATAAATTAAGAAAATCATCTCCAGTTTCAGTTAAACACAAGAAAATATCATGATCTTGAGTTCGTACTTTTATTTGAAAAACATTTACCTTTGTTTGTTTGTTACCTCAGACATTGTCAACAAACTTTTCACATTATGAAGTTCTTGTCTATGACTGCTGCACCCACAAGGTTATAATATGTTGGCAAATTACCTTGCACCCAGGGAATCAAAGATTATACTTTTGGCTCTGACCCAAAAAAGACCTTGTGTGTCCTCCTGAATAAGAAAAACTAAGCTGCTAAGTCTTAAGTAAATATACTTTGGGGAATTTTTTAATGTAAATTTTTGACAAATTTCTTAAGTGACAGCCACTTCCTTGCATTAGAAATCATAGAGCCATTATCATTTGCAGTTGCATGCTTAGTTCTGATAACAAGATGCCCACTCATGATTTCATTAAATTTTGCACCCAGGGGATCAAAATATA
This sequence comes from Phorcus lineatus, assembly GCA_921293015.1. Taxonomy (NCBI): domain Eukaryota; kingdom Metazoa; phylum Mollusca; class Gastropoda; order Trochida; family Trochidae; genus Phorcus; species Phorcus lineatus. The sequence goes on along the minus strand of OV121083.1, from coordinate 28,389,683 downwards.
TACTTTTGGCCCTGACCACACTCAATTATCTGAATGGCAGTTATTATTTCAAAAATCTTGTGGCATAGGGTGCTCAAATTTTCCGATATTCTTTGCTGCAGTGATCTCCTCAAATATTGACACACAGAGTTGATTGCTTTTTTGAACATAATGTTTTTGGCTCTATATTAATGCATGTGATGTCTTAAAATCAAAGCTGAAGTGAATACTACTAAGTTACTATGTGCTGGTCATCTAGGTAATCCTTTAATGATATTTATGAAATTAGGCACTTGAATGATGTCAATTTGGAGTAAGTAAACCTTATCCAGCAGATTATGTTCTAAATCTGTTATTCTATATGGGAATGGGCCAAAGGCTCTGTTTTCCTAACTTTGTATAACACAAAAATCTTGAAATTCTGCATGTACATACCTTGATTGTCACTAGCAGATTTTATTTCATGCTTATTATACCCCCTCTACTACTTTTTTTCTTTTCTGGAGCATTAAAGAGCCACTCCGTGAGTTGTTGGAGTCATATATGCCAAACTTAATCAATGGTGTCATTTGATCGGGAAATATCAACTGTTACCAAAAAGACACATTTTATAGCTTATGTTCTTTTTACAGTGACAATATGAAGGTAGAACGTGCAATTATGATCAAAAACCGGACGCGGTGACGCGCGTCAAATAGTCAAACGTAATTTTGGAGACTTATCTAAAACAGCCAGGAGGGCAGTTAAGAGTTGATAGTGTTTGTTAGGTTATATAACTAGTATCCATGTATATGGGACGTGATATCTTCACCTCTGTGCATTTATAAGACTGTTTTTAAATTTTCATGGAAAACCAGTATTTGTCATAAATATGTCTTTTGGACATGAAAAGTTAAGATGTTTTGATTTTATATCACCACATATGACATTTAGGTTCGTATCAAAGGTAAATAATATGTTATGAAAATCACGGAGTGGTTCTTTAATAAACAAAACTTGAAAACATCAAATTTGATATGAATGTTACCATAGGTTGTTGATGTCTTTTAGTGGTTTCAACTGCAAGGTGCAAATTTTTCTTTGAAATCATGACCAATACAAGCAAAACTACAAGTTTGATAATATAACTGACCTGTGTTTACCTAAATATGTTACTTCTTTCTTTGAATGTGATCCTCAATCATTGTTTTTCAAATAACTTACATATAAAGGCCATCAAACTATAGCGGGGTTATGTAAGGTGTGTTCACTTTTGCCTTGTTTGTTGAAGGTTCACTGCATATTATGAACATATTATGTCCTGAGTTTTTAATTTCAGACAATAAACGCTAAAGACAGATGAGCTTCAGAGCTAAGGGCTCTATTTCTAAACATTAGAAGTTAAAGTTTGATGTGTGTTGCTTCAGGTTCTGACTCAGACAGCAGCAGTTCTAGTTCTGACAGCGACTCGGATATGGAGAAGGATGACAAGATCTCCTCAGCTCTCTTCATGCAGGTCAGTTCATAAGCTGTCATTGATACTGATAACGATAGACAAAAGCATTGAAAATTGGCTCTCTGGATGGAAATTGCTATGGCTTTTTGGCAGGAAGTGGGAAGGGGATATTGGAGGGACTGTGTCTCTCCCTCACTTTTAAACTTGTAGGTTTGGTGATTACACTCATGTATTTATCATTAGGGTTTTCGTACAATTTCATTGAGGAAGAAAATGACTATTTTTTAAAAGAATAGACTACCCGGTAACCTACCTTGCTAATCTTTAGGTACACGTGCTGGTGCATTTCTAGGTTTTCTAGTTGGTTCATTAAAACTGAGTTAATGGGTTTTGTTAAAATGAAAATCTTCAACTTGTAAATATCTAAAGCTCAGTGAGCTAGAGAGCCCTAGGCTCTTTTTCTTGTTTTTGTGCTACCATTGGTTGCAATAAGAGTATATGTGACCCTGAATGTATTCTCAACAGTTATTTGTGCTAAATATTCTTACTGTTACAGACTGGCTCTGAAAAGAAGAAGGAAAGAACAGCATCGCCCAAACCAGAAGAGCGAGGTACTAGGCACATCTGTGCTAGCCTTACTAGTGATTTGTTTCTAACTCTTGACACAAGCATGTATATTTGTCTAAGAGAGGAGAAGCAGGAATTGAATGTTGTCAATGTTTTTCAGGTACGAAGCGGAAGGGTGAAGGGGAGAGTACGACGGTCAAGAAGGCCAGAACAGAAAGTCCACTGACCACCCAGGGCAGTATAGGAGGTGGCAGGTCTGTCCAGATTCCTTGCTGATCTAAAGCAATACTTTGTAACTTATCATTAGATGATCTTCATCATTGTACAACTAACAGTATACTTCTAATTAGCTGGGGTTTTTTTATCCTTATTATTGAATTTATTTTTCTTTGGACTTAATGGACAGTAAACTGTTTTCAATGTAGGTTTTTAAGAAGGATTCTGCACTCACTAGATTTTGTTGTATCTCTGAAACTACAACAACAATGAGAAGATGAGGTATCCTTGTTGATTATACCATTCCTTACAAACCTTACCAAGACTTTGCATTTGTCTCGAGACGTATCTGTTGGGTTATCTATTTTCAGTGAGGGAATCACAGAAGAATCTATACGTAGGTACTTGATGAGGAAGCCAATGACAACCAAAGACCTACTTCAGAAGTTCCGCTCCAAGAAACTAAACATGACCAATGACCAGATGACACACCTGATAGCCCAGATTCTGAAGCGAATCAACCCAGAGAAGCAGTATATCAACAAGGTTATGTACCTCTCTCTAAAGTCCGAGTGACACTCTTGAAGGTGTCTGTGGACCTGCACATGGTTGTCACAACAGATCTGGTTGAAATGGTGTAAGACAGCATTATGATGGAGCGGACAGCCGAGAGATATCTACATTGGTCTTTGCAGTGATGCTGGACCTGCCACAATCATGAAGCCTCAAAGGGTTGTCTATGGAAGTGTCTCATGCAAAAGATCTATCTTGAGAGACATTTGGTCCACTAGCATTGAATATAGCAAGACTGGAAGCTTGCTTCATAGAACATAATCCATTTAATTGTAGGGAAATATTTGTCACAACATGTTATACTCATGCCCATATTCATGGAAATAAAAATTGTAAAAATTCCTTGAAGTGTTTCTATGTTAATATACTCATAATTGAAACATTCTGCAAACAAGCATTTTTACCTGCAAGCTGTAAACATTTTTTTTAACCTGGAAACTTCAAGACTTAAAACTTCATCTCCCCAATTGCTTAGAAGTAATTTAATGTATGAATTGAAATTCCATTTGAATTTTAGTGTTAATTTAATAAGTTTTAACATATTGGATATCAAAAGACAAGGATTAGATGCTATCATTCAAATTAATTAATTAGTTATCTATTATTTTATTTGATGTTTAGGTTCAACATCCAGTTTCTGACCCAATAGCTTTATGTGATGTATACCTCTAAACAAACAGAAAGAGACAACTTTATATTCAGCGTATTATTTCAATGTTTGACATTTACTTTGGAAATTGAAACAAATGTAGATAATTGGTTTGAAATAAGCCAACAACCCGTTTAATATCCCATGCAATGAGCTGTGCAACCTGTGACAGATTTTTTCAAAACAAGTCTTGAGAAACTCATACCATCTTACATGAACCCCTTGTTTCTATTCTGCAATATCTTTTAGCTCTCATGATGCTAATTGTACTTGATGATTTGCTTAACCTTTTTAATTTTGTCTTCATCTGATTATACTAATGGAAATCCTTACATTTCACAGTATTTGAGAAAGTCATATTTAAGAGTGGGTGAACTTGTGAATATGGGCAATTTTAATGTGGCTTGAATAAGAATCTATACGGAGGTACTTGATGAGGAAGCCAAACCATTAAGTTCAAATCGCCTTTCTAAAGTTCCATTTTTAACTCTGAACTGTCAAAATTACAATTTTTACTTGTTTTCAATGATAATGAAAAAAACCCAGCCATATAAACGTAAGGAAGTCGCAATTCTGTGTCCCATTTACGTGTTTATGTGTTATATAACTTACTTTTTGTCTTGGTGTCTGCTGTAAATAAGATTCCAAAATTAGCTTTCAGTCATTGGCATGCTTAATTTTCCAGGTTTTTAAAATCATAAATTCCGACTTTAACTAGTTGATTGTCACTATTGTGAACTGATAAGCACCAAGATTCTTATTTCCACAACCACTTTTTCTCTATTGAATAACACCATTTATGAAGTTTGACATATTTGACTACAACAACATACTTTGTGGCCCTTTACTTCAGTGACCCCTCAATGAAAGCCCTCAGTGTTGCTTAGAAACTTGTAATTTTCAAGAGCAGCAATAATCCAAATATCCCAGGACAACATGCCGGAATTTAGACCAGACTTGCACAGCAATCTACTTGCAGTTCAATACTACATGGATGTTCCTGGGTAATCCCAATATTTTCCACAAGTTCTTAAGAGATTTCTTCCCTGTATCAGAAAAATAGTGCAAGGGCTCTGTGGCTCATCAGCCTTTGTATGTTGATGTTCAAGACTAAGATACATGCCCAGTATTTCTCCAGGTGAAATACATCACCAAAAGGTTCCAGTATCAGTGCATTTGACAAGATGTCTTAACACAAAATTGCAAAAATGCATAAATTTAAAAACAACCAAAACATGCTCTAGATCTGAAAAATATAATTTCTCACCACCATCCTACCTCCATCTTCTGACCCCTCGCCCCCTTTGTAGTCAACCCATCCAAATTAACATCAACCAAATCCCTGGTAAAATAGCAGATACCATCTACTTGTACCTAGTTTCTGTGACTGCCCAGTGCAGCGTTAGTAATATACTACAATATGGCTCATACCAGTTAATTCTATTTTTATATTTTGTTTATTGCTTGAGGGGCCAAAGCAGAAATACTCATATCACACAAATAACAGTGTACATTTAAGTGTTTAGTTCAGGCCATCATTTTGATTTAAGAATTAAAGTCACCTTTCTATTTTTGTTACAAACTACACTCATCCAAACAAACAGCTGACCGTTTTCCAAGAATCATCAAATAATCATGTTAAGTACTGTGATCGCTTAGCGCACAAGTCACACTATCTCTGCAATCATTGTGTCTGCTCAACTCGGCCCCTTATGCTGGCCTGTAATTGACGCCACTAAACAGCCCTCCATCTACTTACTAGTTTGGGTTCAAATCACTGGAACATCAAGTTTGTATCCTCTAGTATAACTGTCAACCACGATGCATCAAAGCAACTTCTTCCAAGATTACAGACACTGCTTATGGCTGAAATATTGCCCAAGCAGTGTTAAACAATAACTCACTCACTCCATTACAGACAGCAATTTCCGTTGTAACTAACTTGTCCTAAATATCATTTCTTGAGTAACTTTTATTAAGACACAAAATGATTCTACTTTTGCTTAAAAATCATTTGCTGGGGTTTTTTTCTTCCAATATTTGGTGTTATGCGTATTCGAAGTAAGCTTTCTAATTCAAATCGATTGATAGATTTTTCCCAAATTGGAATTATTCAATTGGAAATCATCTCAGGATTTCTACGGTCCATATGGGGTGCCAAAATAGACTTTAATCGCTATTTAGTAAGCTTACTTAATCGATTAGTAACTAAGCTTACTAAACAGCAATCAATGTCTCATTTGGCACCCTATATGGACTGTTCAAGAGTACTTCACTTATATCACAGCTGCTACTTTTGTTGCAGAACGAAAGCCTGCAATGCTATGGTGGTTATGCATTGCGGTGAAAATCATCGGCTGGAACTAGTGAACCATGGGTGGTTACACACTGAAATTAAGTGCACCCAAACCTTACTGCAGTTAGAACATTCTCTATTGCAGACAATGGTGCCGAACCCTTCTTTTTTTTCAAAGCTGAACCAGCTAACCACTACGCTATTTCGCCCAGGTATACAATCAGTTATAAACAAGTTCTGGGATTTAATGGAGAGTTAAAACCTGTCTCTTCTTCCTACTTCAAGAGTTAAGATAGGTTTAAGGAATGGAATAGACAACCTGAAAATGAGAAAAGTTCTCCGTAAAACATATGTGCCATGATGCAGCCATCAAATGGCCTTATTCCCATGGTCTGCATTAAAATTTCAGCCAAAGAGATCAGTGGCCTTGCGCAGTTGCACTTTCAAGATAAACCAAGAGATAACACAAGAGTTGAAGTAAACCTGACATTTATTTTACACCGCACTTCTCAGTTTATTTAGCAACTGCTGTAGAGGGGGCAGCAGCACCCTTCTTCTTGGGCTTGGGCTCTGTGCCTTCACGGAATCCATTCCTGCAAGGAGAAAAAGTCAGTGATTAAAATGTCAACCAGGACAGTTCAAACACAAGAGTTGTGTGAAAGTTTAATTTCAATAAGTAGAGAAAAAAGGTCAAACAGGACAGTTAAAAAACAAGAGTTATCTGAATATCTAATTTCAGTTAAAGTATAGTTTTTCCATTGTTTTTTTAATAAAAGACAGACTTTGATTTAGGGTAAACATATGATTTTGGATTTTTCTTTTTTTTTATATCACTTTTTTGGGGGTAATGTTAAACTGATCTTTTTCCATTACAGTCGAAGCTGTCTAACTGGCAGTTGTTTAATCTGACAGTCTCTCAGCCCTGGAATAAGAAGTCAATTCGGTCAGTGGCCAGTAAATCCAAAACGTTCTAAAGCCCTGCAATCCGGCAGTTGTGAATTCTGAACAGTTTTCTAGTCTATACAGTAATTGACACTGTAACATCAAGTGTATGTGGGATCATCACTGACTGACTTAAGAGGTTATTGTACGAGTGTCCATGACATACTATACAAGTGCTAAAATATTGGTATTTCCCAAGTGAGAGCGAGGGATATACTGATATTTAGCCACAAGTGTCGTGAACATAGTATCTCATGGGCACGAATATGATATTCTGTTTATTACCGAAGTCACAAAGAAAATTAACATAATCAACCTCAAAACAGACAGATTACCTGCCATCATCACATTTGGAACGCAACGTCATGGTCAAACTGACGTCAAAGCATTGTTTTTCTCATAATTCACATAAGTGACATAGAGAACAATAAGATAAAGTATATAACCTTACTGTATTAATTGTACATATATACAAAATGAAATTACAAGACATACAGTTAAATATAAAGATCAAAAACAACACAACACAAAAATTTCTTTAATACTTATCTAGCCAATTTTAACAAATGGGGTTTATGAGTGGTTTTCAATAGAGAGATGTACTTTTTAACTGAAGGATATTTACATTAATATGAAGGTAAGTATTTACTTCTTAATTGTTGATAGAAAGGGGCAGACCAAAAGGAAATGGAATTCATCACCAATGGAGGAATTACAAAGTTTACAATACTTTTTTTTTTATCCATTTTACTTCATCGGCCAGTTTCAATTGGTAATCTATAGTTTGAAGTTTTGAAGCGGGTAAGGAAGTTCTATAAGATAGGGGTCCAAATGGGGTTTTTCTTTACAGATTTTGTAGTATTTTGCCTTTGATGAATCAATTTTGGAAGCAGTCCAAGTTTGAAAGAAGTGATCAATCAGGATTTTAGAATATGCAAACTGTTGAAATTTTAAATCTCCAAAAATAACCTGTTTCCCGCAATATACCCTATTACCTTCGATTGAATTAATCAAATTGAAATTGAATTTAGGATTGGCATTTTGTAAAGTATACATAACATTTTACACCAAAATGAAATAATTCTAGTTTTGATACAAATATTAAAAGGATAACGACAAAGCTCACCATGAACAATGTAATCTGGTATAGACATTCTTACTTTAAAAATATATTTACAAAATTTTAGATTGAGCTTTACAGAATGAACCCCAATATGATTGCTCTCGTAGGTAATAAAAGGGATTATAACCATGTAGTTTTAATCACACAGTAAGTTATTTAACTGTATATATTGAGTTGACATGGTCATTAATAAGGGCATGTTAAATTGTGACCTCTGACTATCAGCCATTTTCTCTCAATAGAGGTAGCTCAGAAATTCCTTTAATAACCTTGTGCTCACCAAAATGTAGAAGGCCTTATTGGATGCAATCAAAGTAAGATGTGCAATCAGCAACACTGTTTAAAATGTTAACTGAGTGAGTTATTGTTCAACGCCGCTTTGGGCAATATTTCAGCCATTAGCTGAACTGCCTACCTTCCATTTGGTGAATGTGTAGAATTATTGTAACTTACTTGTAATCTGTATCTTTTATATGTACAAAGAGAATGAAGATAGAATTTTACCATTGGTTTAAACATATCTTGCTCTGGTTAGACATTTCTTACACCTTTTTACTTTGTCAACTAAGAAAATACAGTTCAAATTGAACTTTTTAACATGTAAGCACTCCAATACCTAAAAATATTACCATGAAATGCATAAATGATTTTTTCAGATAGGTGTACAATTTACAATCACATTCTAAGACTGTTAAGTGTACAAAACAGTACAAGTAGGCAGCCCTGCATTATCAGCGTGAAAATGTTAATTGAAAAGCCTGTTATTTGTGTATGCTTCTGGAAAGCTAAACTTTATTCAAATGTGCACTCTGAGTCTTTTGAGAACACAGTTGCCTTACTTGAGTTTATGACTGAGATAGCTGTATGGAGAGAATGATCATCAGCCATATCAGGGCACATAAGAACCTACGTTAGATAAAAAGGTTAACTTGGTCAAAGACTGAAAATCTATTCCCCAGCCAAATCAGAAACATGTATGAGAATGAAGGGTTGATGTCTGCAAAAAATAGCTGATAAAACCATATGTGAGTGACCATTGGTTCTATTTTTTCTGTCAGCTCAGCATCTACAATCTGACATGACCAGGTTCTGCACACCCCTCGATCGGGAACTAGTTCCCGTTCGGGAACCAACACCCCGATCGGGATAATAAAATCGTCTAAAATACGGTCAAAAGTGTTGTTTTTCTTTTATGCACTTTAATTTCACATTGGCGCATCACGACGAAGGAATCTACAGGTAAACAAACCTTTCGGCCAACTATCGGCAAAACGTCCGTGTCGAAACGATGCCAAACTTTGGTCGCTACCCCGTTAAAACACAGGGCCCCTTTCCTAACTTTTACACATTATAGCCTGAAAAAGCATGATTAAAGTCAATATTCACTCAAGTATTAGCAAACTTGCAAGTAAAAGCGTCCTAACTTTCTTTTCCACGCTAAAGTACCATCGAAACTCCTTCCGGTTTCCTGCAAAGGGGGTAATGCACCCGATTAACTCGAGGTACGGAACCGCATTTTGACAATAATTCGCGTTTTGTCATGCGATACATTTAATTCCAAATCCTTTGGTTTCATTTTTTTTTAGAAATTTTCAAAATTGTTTATGTTAAGTTACGTGCTCCTGTGTGTTATAAGTCGTCAGGAATAAGAATTACTTCAGTAATTACCAAAAAAATGGCTGAATTAATGTTTACTCAATCAATTAATTTAAATATTTCGATATATTCTTATTTATTTAAAACAATCACTGTTATTGTTAGTTTGAGGGAAGGAACACCTGAATTCCTTATTTTGTCTTAAGAAATTTTTAATGGGTTAAAAAAAAGATGTGGAGAATGCGCTTTCATAGTTTTTTCCTGTTTAGCGGCCTTGAGATGCATTACCCCCCCTTTGCAGGAAACCGGAAGGAGTTTCGATGGTATTTTAGCGTGGAAAAATAAGTTAGGACGCTTTTACTTGCAAGTTTGCTAATACTTGAGTGAATATTGACTTTAATCATGCTTTTTCAGGTTATAATGTGTAAAAGTTAGGAAAGTGGCCCTGTGTTTTAACGGGGTAGCGACCAAAGTTTGGCATCGTTTGACACGGACGTTTTGCCGATAGTTGGCCGAAAGGTTTGTTTACCTGTAGATTCCTTCGTCGTGATGCGCCAATGTGAAATTAAAGTGCATAAAAGAAAAACAACACTTTTGACCGTATTTTAGACGATTTTATTATCCCGATCGGGGTGTTGGTTCCCGAACGGGAACTAGTTCCCGATCGAGGGGTGTGCAGAACCTGATGACTGGATAATATCATTAGTTCCATCAAGTTTTGTCTAAATTTGGATGCAATGATTGTTATACCTGAATCTCCTGAAGACGACCTTAAGATGCCTCATCCTGCCAGTCCCAGTAGTCCTCCTCCTCTTGGACTTGATACTCCAGTTAACTGCAACACAGAACGTCATTAATCAAGATATTGTAATTTATGTAATTAATCAACACTTATGGATAATAATTATCTTTACAAATGTATAAATTAGTATAAGTACTTTGGGTTTGTTCATATAATGCCAAAAGATTAAAATGGAAGACTTAAAGTCGACATACTTCTTTGATGTCAAACCCAGGAATTGCCTCTTAGTACAGTAGGTCAAAATTTGAAGTTATATTACTGGATTGTCAGTGGCAAAATCATTACAGAAAAAAACCCACTTCCTGTGGCTAATTAAAGGCTGTAGCTATAACTGATTATGTTATGACAATTTAATTGGTACCCTTGGATATATTCTAATAGATACCACAATGGTGACATACATGTCCTTTTCCTTGCAGCTGGGTAGCCACATGATGCACAGGTTTTCTTCTGTATGTGATAAGCACGGCGCCCACACCTGCGGCAGTGTGTGTGGGTTTTGTTGTGCCGCTTACCAAAGCTGGAGGTACCTTTGGTCTGCACAGAAAATTAGAATATTAAAACTTTCATTCATTAAATCAGAGACACAAACTTGTGATTGCCAAAACATTTATACGTCGAATGTAAAGAAAGTTCTTGAAAAGTTAAATGAATCTACTATCATGGCATTGATTATAAATATTTACAGCAACACTAGCCTTAAGTTTTTCAAATCATGTAAAATCACAACTTAAACAGGGTGATAATGAGAAAGTTATATCTGTGGAAACACTTATGTCTTCAAAGAATACAGTAATCTAAGAACGTGAAAAAAAAAAAAATAATAAGAATATAAAATGAATTTTATAGTTCACTTAGTGTTTTCATTTGGATGTAATTGCTGGATACAGTCATTAATTTTTATGTCAAGAAGAAATGGGAAAACAATATACTTCTGCCTTTAGCAGCTCTTTTAATCCGACCTATTCATATTATTAAAATATCCAAATATTGAATTACAAACTTATACGCTAATAATTTGCAAGTCGAGACGTTTAACATGAAGAATTCACGTGTGATTACATTTGAAAAGTGTGTTTGTTTTGGATGCCAAAATATAATAATCGTCACAGTGATATGATCATTGATTTTCAACTAATGACTGGGGGGTATAGAATTATATAATTTATCATCAGTGTCAAAGATGTTAGTCGATTTTTGTTTCACATTGGCAAGCCGACCCACCATTTTCTATCCAGCGGAAGTGAAAGACTGATTTCAGCCTCGCTTTCAATGAAGCCGGAAGTTGTTCAATTATAGGTCACATGACAGTCACGTGGTTGAACATATTTAGGAAGCACCTACAAGAAAGCGGATAAGATAAATTATATTTAATTACTCAAACTGAAGAAGCTGCAAATAAAAGCAATATATTTTATTATTGGAATACCTTTCCTTACAAAATACAAACTCAGACAAAGAAAAAGGATGTAGCTTAACTTAAGATTATTTTACTAATTCGATGTAGTAAGCTTACTAAATAGCGATTAAAGTCTTAATAGGCACCCCAATATTACATTACAAAAATAAAGTATATGAATGGATAGAATATCTACACAATTACAAATGATTTATGATAAGATTACGCTAAAATGCCTCGTAGCGCACAAGGCTTTTCACACTCGTAGCGCCGATGAATGACTTCTTGTCTTCTTATACCGAGTGTGCGCTCTCATTTAGGCTTATTCCGTAACATGTTTCAATTGGTTGTGTGATAATCATGTAATAATAACGTGTTTCTCTGGCATGAACGCATCACTTGTAAATGTAAGGATAACAGCTTTTTATTGTCATTTAGACATTTTTGTGGAAGTATCCGCGTTCCTACTGTTCAGCCAAATCATCCATTTTCAGTCAAAAAACATATCTGTGCAAACGACTTTTAACCTTAGTTTATGCTGACAATACTTTCAAATTGTATTTTTGATGATAAACATATAATGTTTTCCTCCCACACCAATAAAAGATGTAAAATTTCGGTCCTTTCGGCCTTGTCACTTTTGAAAAAAAGATGTGCCTTGGAAACATTTGATTATTCTTGTGTAGCCTTACGAATTCATTCTTTATAGATTGTGGCAGCATGGGACATCACTTAGAACAAAATGCATGCTGGTAGGCCTATCTAATTTACCGCCTGAAACAGGTATCATTAATATTCTATTGTTCTTGGTGTACGATATATTTCGTATTTAACCGTCTTCCCTCGGATGCAGGTTAGTATCAACATTCTTGGCTTGCATTGCAGAACATTCACCCATTATGGTTTAAACATATTTCATGAAAACACATGAACTGGATTGGTCAACAAGCTCAAATGAACTTTCGTGAAGACCGCTCCAGCAACAGATCATTTATGAAAAATAAACATGACATTGAAGAAAAATAATAGCGAACATGATAAAATGTTGTTTCGACAGACCACAGTATATAGAAAATAAATGTGGCAGAGTCAATAATTTGAATTGTATATAATTTTATTAATAAACATGTAAAGTGTACATGATTGTTTGTGATCTTTTGATGAGAATACTTTCTCATTACATAAAGTAAATCTAACCATTTTAAATCATTATTTTCCATTAAACATTTTATAATATACCATAGCTCTCTAAACAACAATTTAATCTTAGTGTAACCTTAAGTTCAGCTCTACTAACTTGCACTGCATCCTTTTCACATTGCAATCTATTCCCAAGCTGCCCCTTGCTCAGGTTCTTCATGTAAGTTCTATTGTTTGGAGTTCAGCCAAGCGTAGCATAGTCTTTATAAGGTTCATGTAAATTATATTTCATTGGCAATATTAGAAGTTGTATGGGTCAGTCACTTTGACCATGTGATGATCATCTTTGTATTCATAAGGATCGAGACCATGGTGGTCTGGAAGTGTTTTTCATTTTGAAAAGTTAGTTATCTCTAGTCTTGTGTATATATTTGGTGTTGTATTAATATGTATTTCATAGTTGGTTATCATATCGGCTATAGTTAAATTATGTTCATTATTCATTACTTCTCATGTGTAAATAGTGTGTGTTGATAACTCACAGTACAGTGAGTTATTATAGTTTTATACATTAAGTTAGTGGCTCGCAGTTGTGTGAGTTATTTAGATAATGCTAGACCTGTAGTTTATATCATATATATTTCATAGAGTAAGTTATCAATTCATCTTAAGTTAAAGGTATTAATTAACCTCCAGAAATTGTACTCACAGTACAGTGAGTTCTATTTACTTTATGCTTATAGTCAAAGATTGATCTCACAGTACAGTTAGTTCTGTGGGTGTCCTATCCCTATTATATTATATTATTATAGTTATCTCACAGGGGCGTGTATCGCTTAGAAATAGCCTTAGAAAGACATATATACCCATAGACCCTACCCTACTACTATATAAAAGGATAGTAGTAGGTACGTAGGGTCTATGGGTATATATGTCTTTCTAAGGCTATTTCTAAGCGATACACGCCCCTGTGAGTTATCTAAGGTATCTTTAATATTTGAGTATAATACAAACCAGTAAGTTTAGTTTCTATATAATTAACATATCAAGAAGTATCATTACTAGTATCATCATAATCATTATCATAAGTGAATGTGTGAGTGAATGTGTGAGTGAATGTGTGAGTGAATGTGGTAAGTGTGATTGTTTATAGATGTGGTTGTGCAGTACTTTTACCGTAGTTACTCTTTTAATTATTTGTATATATCAACATCTGCATAAGGTATTTATTCATCCTGCAGATGACGTAGGTTACGGCGTTGGCATCACACGTGTATGCAGGAGCACGGGTTAAACCCACCTGGTACGTTATGCTCGATGTCATTGTCATTTATCAAGTTGTATTACCTTATGTATATCTATCATGTCTTACGTCATGATTTAATGAAATATATGCATGTGTATCATTGTAACTAATGCTCTACCGAGTGTTATCATTATTATCTATTTATAGCTAGTATCATTAACGTTAGATATGCGTATTTATTCATTACGTCATTTACTTGAGATAAGCAACTTGAGTATTTACTGTGTGTCGATGGTACATATATCTATTTACCATATTGCATATTCAATAATTGCGAGTTTGATTTAAAGTATCAATGTGTTTAACATGTCATGTATATTATATATTGAATGGAGACTTATATTGTTATTTTTACATGTTTCAGGCTTAGACAATTGCATACAGATGTAATAAAGTCCATGGTTGAACACCACCCCAGTGGCTTTGTGGTTATTCTCGAGAAAACCCTCCTAACGCTGCTACATAAAGATGAAATATATTGATGACATTATGGCGACATTATGGTGCTCTAAAATATCTCAATTCAAAAATGGAAAATAAATCAACTATGTATGTTCATCAATCATTTTCTCAAACTATCAATTGTCTCTGTGTTAAATCTGGACCACTCCTTTGCATTGTAAGAAACCAGGCTAGGGATTACACGTGCAGTGGACCAAACTTTTTTTTGGATTACTCATAGGGGTAATGAGGTGTAGGGCTTCTTGGAGACTACCGCCTACCGATGACATCTAAAAACTGTCAATTTATTTAACATTAATTCCATCTAAAAAAAATTCAAAATCTAACCAAAAATGTATAAATAATGGCGCGTCAGTTTGAAGATTGAACTCGAAGCTGAAGAAATTGTCACTGATTTGAGAAATCCGAAGAGAGTATATATAATAAACCTAATATTTTAAATATCTCTCTCTCTCTCTCTCTCTCTCTCTCTCTCTCTCTCTCTCTCTCTCTCTCTCTCTCTCTCTCTCTCTCTCTCTCTCTCTCTCTCTCTCTCTCTCTCTCTCTCTCTCTCTCTCTCTCTCTTTGTTAGAGCTGTGAAAGGGCGTTTTTACAGAATGAATTAAGCTATTTTCTTTTCTGCATCTGTTTTCGATTTCGATAGCCCTCTTTTTAAACGGTTATGCTAGTTATCCTTGTGTAGTTTGGTTTAATCATTCTTGGACTTATTTTTTATTTTTGATGGTTGACTTTGAAACTAATCACGGGTAGCCGTTCTACAAAATTTCAATCTGTATAACCCTATTAAGAAATATCTTGCAATAATACCTTAGCAGCCTATAGATGAATAGTGACGTGTTAAGATATTTCAATATGTGGTCTGAGTTGCTTTTAAATCGAACAAACCCTAAAAAATATTTTTCTGGCCTTTCCGACGAAACTTTAATAATCGCCAACTAAAACCTACACACAATGTTTGACGATGCCATCTTCTCACTATTGTCTCACTTGTACGAGTATTGTCTGTTTCTGAATATTGTCTACTGGAAATAGTATATCACCTGTGTTACGGATTCCTCCGCATATGTTTCCGAAGACTGGATGTAGATAAAGGTTTCGAGAAATACAAAAACATGTTTGTACAATTAACCCGCAATGTTTTTTTGGTTTTTTTACATCAGCATGGTTTAAAACTGTTAATGTGATTGTTAGTCAAATCATTGGTATTTACTCACCAGTAATACTATTATATTGTTATAGGCAAGATGCAAAATTATTCCTAGGCCTCAACGAGATGTATTCTCAATCTATTCATAGTTAAGTGAACATCTTACTTGAATTTATTCAACTTGCCACGCGTTAGCAAAGGTGGTGTTAACGTTATCATTCACATTTTTGATAATCTTTAGTACTAAGTTAACGACACTTTAGTCCAACTCAATGGGATTTTCAGTGTTTTTCTAGGCATCAGTGCGACGTCAGTTCGTTCATAATTCCTTTTTTCTGATAATTTAAAACATGTTACATTGCAAGTTTCAAATTGTTTATTTGTGTTTTTATTGAGACATTCCTAGGTGATGGCAAGACTTAATTATGAAAAATGTAGATGCAATATGCTGTGTATCGAGGAATGACAGGTTGCTGACGTAAAACCAAATGAGAGAGAGTTATCGTTAAACTTTCTAGACTAAAGGTAGGGTACGCCTCACATTCATTCTCGCGCAGATAAGTGGGTTCATATTCTCAAAAATCTGAACCATCTCAAAATTATTGAATGACTAGCACGTAAAAGATTTGCCTTAAAGATATATTTCTGCAGACATTAAAAAAGTTCTATAAAATGTTAAACCCGCCAGGGGCTCGGCAACTTTGTCTGCAGTAGAGAACTGTTCTACACGCAGTCAGGTTTGGGTGCAATGCTACATTGAAATTCAGCGCAGTACCACCCATGGTTCGCTAGTTCCAGCCGATGCTCGCAGGTTTCACCGCAATGCATAGCCACAATAGTGTTGCGGGCTTTCTCCCTGCAATAATACTAGCAGCCGCGATATAAGTGAAATAATCTTGAAAGCGGCGTTAAACACCAACTCACCACCACATATAAAATGTTAAACATGTGTAAGTCACGCTTTATTTTCTCCTTATTAACCTGAGCCAGCCATTATAAATCTGTCCTCAGCCTGTCTTAAAAAATCCTAGCTCTACAGTGCAGGCAAGATCCACTCTCGTGTCCATAGAAGCGATCATAAAATATTAACGTCAGGTCAAGTAGGTATCGATATTCTTAAACCATTAAAATGAATTGATTTTAGAAATAATCATCGTTATTGGTGGCAAAAATGCGGCATAACACTGGCATTATTGTAAACAGCTCATGGTCTACTAGGATGATGCATATCTTACTCGCTTGTAAGAACTAATTTATTGTTCAAAGCTGTATTCAAATTCAGATTCTTGTTAGTTTGAGTATGATTACGATATGTAAACCTCGTAACATCATTCCTGTTGATGAGAACATGAATGTATACCATTATTCGTTTTTGTACTTAAAGTTACCAGGTCATTGTGTCCTTTCAGGTAAGACCTATGCATGAAACTTGGCATTGCTGTGTGATAATTTCACAATGTTATTATGTAATAACATGGCATACTGATTGATTTGAATCTTTAATGCAGAACTGTTAACCACAACAATGGCCTTACATAATAACTTTAATAATATGAATATACAACTCCTGCTAACATGTCACCTGGATGGTGTTTTCAGAGTCAGACTTTAGTGGCTTCCTTGTTCCAACCAAGTGATAAAGGGAATACATACTTAGTTTAAGAGATGAAATCCTGTGAAGGTTTTGAAGGGATAATGCCTTTCACACCCTTTCGTTCAAGGTAACATCTATTAAATAACAGCTTCTGGATGATCCTCCAATGTACCCAAAGTAGGCAGATAATGAAGCTTGAGGGCAGACAAAACCAAATCTATAGCCCATGCAAAAAAGGCAGAAGCTTAAAAAGACAACACAGAAAAATTGGCATTATTTTTATTTCTGAATGGTTTGTAAGTAATAGATGACCTATCAACACTCACAAGAAAGTCATGAGTAAAATATAAACAATAGAGCCACTAGCGCTTGGAATATTAATATGTAACCACACATGATAAATAGAGTGCAAATCCTCAACAGGGGCATGTTAAGTCTATTAAGATAAAACAGTCATCAAAACATAATTTGTTTCAATTGCTTCCTCATAACATCTCATATGATAAGTTGTTAATGGCAATGAGTACTGGATTGGTAGAGGAAAATAATATGAAGTATTTGATAAAAAGGATTAAGACATTTCAGTGACATCCTTTGTTGGTAAAAAATCACAAAGGGTAAGTAACTGAGTATGGAAATGTATCCATGGTTTATAGCCTCTATTAATAAAGTGACTGAAGACAAGATATCCTGCACTGCTCCCTTGTCTCTTACAGTCCAGGAATCAGGGTGCAGAGCGCATCCACCCTGGAGGCAGGCAGCTCTCTGTACAGGTATACAGGAACCTTCAGTCCTTGCTAACTTGTTATACACTACAGAATCTAGGAATGTTGATCAGTTTCTATCACACTTACAGCAGACTAAAATATCACAAAACATAGAGCAGATTGAATTATCAACAAAAAGCCATAATTTTGAAAATCAATCTACATCATAAGAAGATAGGCAGTAACAATGGGGTGTTATCACTTTACAATTCTTATCTTAATTACAAATTCATACAGCTTAAGCTTATCTGTACTGTAATTATAAGTCAGTTTTGTGATATCATACATTATAAACAAGCTAAAACTAAAAGCAGTTGTCATTATGACAAAATAAGGTTAATGGTATAATGGTGAAGCTGAATGATTGAACATGCATAATATTCAGAAATTATCGAGCCCAAATAGCACCAGTACTTTCAAAACATTTAACATTTTCCATTGTCTTTTTAAGCAACCTCACCAATGCTATTGCTATAGAGAGAGGGCAATGATATGGTACAGCTGTTATGGAGAGGGGTGATATGGCAGAGCTGATATGGAGAGTCTTGATGATAAAATACAGCTGATATAAGGTGTAAGGGAGAATAATTTTAAGGTACAGCTGATATAAAGTGAAGGGGGGAATAATTATAATGTACAGCAGATACTGAGAGGGTTGATGATAAAGGACAGCTGTTATGGAGAGTGATATGGCAAAGACGATATGTAGAGTAGTGATGATAAAATACAGCTGATATTTAGAGGGGTGATGATAAGGTACAGCTGATTTGGAGTGAAAGGGGGTATAATTATAATGTACAGCTGATATTGAGAAGGGTGATAAGGCACAGCTGATCTTGAGAGGGCTGATAAGGTACAGCTGATACTGTGAGAGGTGATAAGGCACAGCTGATACTAAGAGGGGTGATGATAAGGCACAGCAGATATTGATAGGGTGATAATAAGGTACAGCTGATACTGTGAGGGGTGATAAGGTACAGCTGATATTGAGAGGGGGTGATGACAAGTTACAGTTTATATTGAGAGAGGGGTGACAATCATGTTCAAATGATATGGCGAGATTAATGATATTATTTAGGTAGAGCTGATATGAAGAGGGTTTATGATAGGGTATGTATTGATGATAATGGGGCTGATATTGAAGAAAGAGAGTTATTGTAAAGAACATTTTATATGATGGAAAAAAGACGCTTTAATCCAGCTGATTTAGAAAAATCAAGTGCACTTGTTATGGTGAGATTCTGCTTGGTGAAGTGTGGCTGTTATGGATGGGTGAATGTGATCCTGCTTCTGCAGGATAGAGTAGAAGAAGTAGCTGGATGTACTTGTCATCCATTGTTGAAGGCATGCAATTTCAGTGCACAAAAACACTTAAGTTTTTGCACTATAAATGCAGAGGTATTATTTTCATCAATACTGTCAGTCTAACACACATTCATGAAAGGTAATGCACACTGAAAATATTTAAGGTATAAATTGTAAATTGCTATAAAAGTATGAAAGCAAATTATGCATATATGTGTTCTAAAGAGATAATATTCACAAATTGGTATTTTTAGATCCAAACATACATATATATATATAAAGAAATTTTTAATTGCATAGTTAAAAATAGAGATGTTGGCTCTGCAGCTCATCAAGAATTTAATACCTTTTATCTAAAAAGATAAAGCATTATCCATGAGGTTGATATTATGGTTCAGGCAGTGACCAAATTTTACGTCAAAATTCCTTCTGATAAGGTATATCTATACACAATTTCATTGTTTAACTTTTACTTTCAAAATGGGCAGTAATAAATGGCTTTTAAAGATATACCTTATTTGACTCTGTAAGAGACTTAGCAAACTTGCACAATATAACCTAACTCACTTACAGAAGCACTTAAACTCTCCAAATATGCAACACCCATGACCATAGCCCTAACATCTCTCCTCGATGACCTGTAGTGAGCCCCTGTATCTAGCACCCTCCCTCAGAAACCTGGAGAGACATATCACTGCTCCATAAATGCCTTGCTGGCAGCCAATTTACTGCTCCATACATGCCCTGCTTGCAGTCAATTCACTAGTCAGCTCTCACGTGACCAATATACAAAATGTCTTCGCATCGCAGAGTTCAATAATCTTTTTCTTGTTTCCAATCCATTTCTTTTTTTTTAGGAAATAAATGTGTTTAAACCATATACGAGCTGTTGATATACTACAAAAAACTTACTAAATCGTCTTTGTTACCGCTTTTATTTTCCCAAATAAAGAATAATAAAAATAACATCTCCTAATTAAGATTTAGTTGATAGTCTACCATGCCCAGCAAGATCAACAAACTTGAGGCTCAATGTTGAGATCTGAGTTTACTGTTTCACCCATGTCAAGCCCATGTTTAGGGCTAGGACAATGAAATTTACACATCTAAGTCTCCATACTGCAAACATGATATTTCCAAAATTTTAGAATCCTAGCATTAAAAGTTACTGGAAAAGAAGAAAAAAGATTTCAGGATAGACGCCCTGCCACACCCATATTTGAAGACTAAGACAAATTCTACTTACTTCAGTCTCCATGTGTCAACGATGTCAGTATGAAAATTTTAGCTTCCTTTGTCGATTGTTTTAAGAGAAGTCATTAAAAGATCTAAGGAAAATGCCTGCCACACCCCTATATGTGGGGGTCAGATCCAAATCTTGCAAATTTCAGCCCTAGTTTGGTTGCTCCTCTAAAACATTTCAGCAATTTGAGTGTGCAGGAGTTCTTGGGCAGAAGTCTGAAATTCGAAAAGTTACTAGGCAACTTCTGAAAGACGGGAGGATACTAGTCCATACCATAAACCTATCTGGCCTTATAGGCCTGATGAGCTAAAATGTTTTGAGACTACATCCTTTTTAATAGATGCTAGAAAAATCAAAACACAAGAAAAGTACCCTGTGCACATGGTAAAGTTTCTACATTAAGCACCAGTAGTTAAATCATTTGTCCAAAAAATATAAGAATTTCAACCCAAAAAGGTATAATGTGATTGTTAAACATTTAAAACATCTGGACCAAGACTAAGGGCATTAAAATCAGACCTGCAAAATATTAAACAAAATATATTCCCTAGCAAGCACATCTATAGTATTTGTAACAGCACCTATGTTATCGTCCAACAGGGACGCAACAATCATACTATAAAACAGAAGGGTTGAGTAAATTCCTGTGGTTGGAGTGCACAGGTTCTGGAGTATGTAGACATACATGATGATGTGAGAAGCACTAGTTTGGTTCGACTACCTGAGTTGGGGAGGGTAATGCCGTGTTTGTGTGTTCGTGTTTGCGTGCGGGTCAGTCTGTCTGTAAGTCCAAGCTGGTTAGCTGGTTCACCAACAGATGGGGGACACCATGATAAGTTTCATACATCCACTATGTACACACATGTGCCAGTGTCATGCCGGCTTCTGTATCCCTTCCACAGCACTGCGTATATGCTGTCTCTCAACACTAGACTGAACACTCAGGGTCCGGGAAGTATCCCTTGTAAAACATATATAGGAGGTGCATATCCATCACATCCTCCAAGTTTTGAATGATTGTCGACGTATCATTGCACCCAGCTAAGCCAGTGTGTCAAGTAAGTAGGTGTCCTCATCACAGTGTAGAGAATGATCACAGAAAGTGTGCTGGATATCAGTTGCATGTAGGACAACACTGGCCATCCTGGCGCACCGGGGCACCACACTGGGTCGGCGGGCACACCTTGCTCTCACACTCAACCTGCCCCTTCTGAAACACAACACTGACCCTTCAGTATACATTCACTTACTCATTGTACAACTATTGTTACAGAGACGGAAGCAATTTCTCTTTAGAGATTCAGGTCAACATTTGTCTAAACATTTTTTGTTTTATTTAAAGTATAAGCAAAATAACTCTTCACCTTGCAATGGCATATTTTACATGGATTGATTTTCCACTTCTCTCCATGCACCCTCTTTTTCCTTTTGTGATCTCGACAGTGTAAACTCCGACCTTGTATGTCTCTCTGCATGTGTCGCATCTGTAAAGCAAAATCAAACTTTTCTCACTGGTCTACTTCTGTCCATTAACTCATAAGCATCATCATTTCCATGGTTCCAAAATGTTGACATTGCTTATTCTAATTTTATAATGCAAAAATCTTTCAAGTAACATCCTGATTTTGCCAAATACAAAATGTGCCACATCATTAACACAATGCCATATATCAATCATATCATATTTTTTTCCAGTCTTGCTTCCCTGAAAACTTTGACAGATTTTCAATTACACTGTAGCAAAATTTCTTTCATTAATTTGCGTCCAGTGTTATGTCAGTTTGACCAAATACAGCCAAGGAAAAGGAAAGTTTAGACTCATTACTTCTTTTTGGCAAAGCTACTTCAAATGTCTATCAATTGAACTTAGTAATCCCATGGTTACCTTTCGCTTCAACTTGTTGTAGTTTTTTATCATCTCTGCCATGGAGGCCTCCATCCACTCTAGACGGGAGTCGAGAAGCTGTACATCATCTTCAAGCACGGACGATTCCACTGCTCCAGTTGAGTTGCATTTGTCAATGCCAGTGCTGTTGGTAACTGCTTCCTCACTAGGACTTAAGGCCTCATCTTCATTAGCCTTGCTCGTCTCAGCCTCATCGTCAGGGTAGCTGTACTCCACAGATCGCCGTCCTCGGAAGTGCCGAGCAAATGACTGGAAGTTATTACTTCTCCGACAATCTAAAAGTGAGAAGTGCATTTGTAGTTACTCTCTCAAACAAAGAAAGAAAAGTTTGTTTCATCTGGCAATGCCTTAAAACAATGGAGGTGACAATGTCTTACCTTCACAGCAGTCAGTCCACATCCGCAGATCTATTTTGGGGATGTCCTCGCAGGGCTTATATTCCTTGTCAGTGGCAGCACGCCGGAACACATTGAGCTGAATCTTCTTTATGCTGTCAGTGTTGTCGCAGATGACGCGGGACAAGGAGGTCTGCTGCAGCTGTACCAGCTGCTCCGTTGAGAACACTCCCGGTCGCTCATACCAGAACCTGCACACACACCCTCAATACACACCACACATATCTTCCACATGAAAACATTCCTATGATTAGTGAAAAGTTTTAAAAAGTAAAGGCATAGGCTCTGTAACTCATCAGCCTTTGTATTGTTAGATGTTCAATACTATGATACACAGTTCTCCGGGACAAACGACAAATGAAGACTTGAGATGAATACCCTGCCAAGCCTGAATTTGAGGGGGATCAAGAACAAATCTCTCCACTTAACAAAGATATTATTCTGAAAATTTGAGCTTCCTATGCCAACTACTTCTTGCTTTGGTTAATGACCCTATATTACACCCCTGCCATTTGAATCTCCATTTCAGAAAGATATTACTCATAAAATAACAACCTACTATAACAATCAGTTTTGAAATAGAAGATTTTTAAGATTTTAAAGAAAATGCCTGCCATACAAGTATTTGAAAATAATTTTGAAAGTTTACAAATGCCAGGCACCAGACACGCCAGATATCTGACCTTTCAGGTCTATTGGGCTAAAAACATAATCAGGCAAGTTAATTAGAATCCAGAAGAAAGAAGTATGAATTATCAGAGGTCTGACCTGTCCCCATCTCTGAGTCGTTTGAACTGCTCCGCCAGAATACACATGAATGTGGGGCCGATTTTTGCTCCTGGTAATGGGCTTTCAGCCAGCCCTCCAACAAACACATCAACATTGTCTGCAAGACAAACAAGGGCAACTTAACATATTTTAGTTCACGTGAAGATATACACCTCCATAAATAGTTTCACATTAACAACTGATTGAGCCTTAAGGGCCCCCGAGTATTTTTATACAAATTTAAGAATACTGCCAAGAACTACCTTGTTGAAAGATATTAACATAATTTGCCCCAATTTGTTCAACCCCAATTATGCCGAGAAATCAAACTAATTACCGTAAGTAAAGGTCTTTCCCTAGTATATATGTAGCTCCAGTTTTATTATTATTACGTGCAAAGCATTACGGTCATAGTCGGTTTGCATATTGTAAACATAAATAAATGGGGCGAGGACAGAAAAGAAAAGCAAAAGTGGTGAAACCTTTCATGATTGAAATCAACAACAAAGCGTGGGTAGCTACAAGTAGATAACAATAATTTAAATTTAAACTGACAAATCATAACGCACATCTAAATGTTGCCTTCACATTTTCATGAAACAATATAGAAGTTGCCCTCATAATCTTTCCATCTTTTAAAGAGCAAGTAGTGGAAAATTGCATAAGTCCATCCATTCCAACCAATTTTATTACAATTTCACAATCTTTGAAAGAACAGGGTATTTTTTTTTGCATATTTACTTTGAATATTCTCTTATCATAAATCAACAAGAACACTATTCTTAATTATTGTGTCAGTTTTGGTCACCTTTTAGTTTCAACATGTTTATGTTAATTCCTTTCATGAATTTAAAGTCTACACGTTGAATGCTACCAAAAAAAGAAGAATGTAACCTAAAGTGACAGGAAAATCAATGTAATGACATCACAAACTTTTACTACTAGGTGACTTTAGAACATAATTACATTGACTTGTCATGATATATATACTATTTCTCATATTATCATGTTGTAGATGAAATACTTATCTATTGACTGATATGACATATTTGTGTTTCTAAAAAATTGTTATTGGAAACACAAATATACTATGTGGCTCTTAAATATTTTGCCTGGTGTGTTTTTACCACTGCTTACCTGGATGTCCATACAAGTCTTGCAGTTTGCCTCTAGTGTCCCTATCCTTTATCTCATGGCGGAGATCGTTGAAAGACCTGGCGGTACTCATGTTGCAGAAATTCCGGAATGCATTGTAGAAGGGGAGGCCATGGTCCCGGCCACGTTGGATGTTGAGTGAGGCCAGGTCCATGCCAATTGAGTTGGCAAGGGAGAAGAGTTTCTCAGTGAGCTCGGAGTTGAGCAGTTCCCCCGGCATCCTCTTCTTTGCTGCCACTCCAAAGAGCCCACGCAGCAGGGGGTCGATACCACCCTCCTCCAGGATCTTGTAGGGGGAGAAAAATGCCCTGTGCAAAGGCAGGTTTCCCTCCGCAATAGGATGGAATGATTCGTTTAATCTGAACAATACTGGCTGCACAAGAGAGTGGCCAAACCTCATCGCAGATGTTGCAAACTCATTAGAAATCCCTGGGTTCACATCAGGCTTGTAGCCTGTGTACTCTCCTAACTTCTCAATGCCGCTCGGTCCCAGGATATTGGGTAACCAGTGTTTGTAAGTGATGTGCTGCATCATAGCCCCTACAAGTTTCCTTGTTTCGTGGTACACTTTGTTGCCATCCCAATGAGGATTCAGTTGTGCAATGATGGTTGCAGCACGATTGTGTTCCCTCAACCACAATGTGTGCATGGCCGTGAGGGCAACATGCTCATTAGCCCTGTGATCTCCTGCCTTGAAACAGGGAACATGCCTTTTACCTGGTTCAATTTGACAGTCTACATGAGACAGGCTGTTGTCATCAAATGGGAGATATCTTGATCCACGTAGCGTGAGAGATCCAACCCGAAGCAATCCTCGATTATTGGACAAGTCACGGAGACTGTCAGCTTCTCTCTGGGTACTGCCATACACGTTGGAAGCATCAATAAATGAAGTGATGGAGTTGATCTGCTGGCGAGGAGCCACAGTATTGAAGAAGATTGAGGTTCTGCCTGTGTTACATGTAGCACTTGTCCGAGTGAAACCAAGGCACCGTGTCTGTACCCGTCCATCGCTATTGGGTACTGGAATAGGAAAGCAGGGGCTTATGTTATCACAAGTCACATTGCAGCGCTGCCCATCACTGAACCGAGAGAAGCTGATGGACTGGGGAGCCAAGCTGAGGTCATGGTCTGCAAACTGACCCCACTGCATCAGCATGTGTGTGAGAGTCTCATCTTCTGTCACATGGCTTGTCGACATCATCAAGGACGAGATCAGGCGTGGGCTCGGTAAGTGCTGACCATGGTAGCGTTTAGATCGACTCCAACCTGAAGTGGAATTTGGATAAATACTAAAGGAGACATTCATTATGAACAAATTATATATAAATTGCATAACTTCTTAATATTCTACAAGATAAAGAAATGAGCATACCTACTGGAGTATTAAATCCGTTTTCATAGATTGGATCCATGAGTCTGACAAAGGCCTTGTTAGATGCTCCCCAGTGTGGGTTGTTAAAATTGTTGCAGGTGCCATCAAATGTGCGGTACTTGCGGTGGAAACATGTGTTGGAGCAATCGATGCGACTATGCTGAGACTCACACCCGGACATGTTAGCAATCAATGCCAAATGACTTGGTGACACAAGCTCACGGTAACTCTCCTCTGAAAACAAAACATTTGCACAACAGTTTAACAGTTAATAATCAATTATAAATAAATTAAGTTTGACAGTATCCAAATTTACAGTAAATTATAAGTAACTAAAGAACACCTCTTAGAAACTTGTCATTATTTATATTTTCTTTTCAAATGTAAGGTAATAATTTTTATGTGTCTAATGTCATTAAGTTTATTTGTCATTTTGTAAAAGTAATATCCATGAACTGCCAGACTACATTACTGACCATGGTTTTCAAGGTTGTAGTTGTGTCCATCGTTGACATGCTGATAGATGATGCTCAGAGTCTGTTCGAAGATCTCCTCCGCACGTGCTAGCTCCAGGGTTTCAGGGGTTGGGTATCGGAAGATCTTTAGCAGATCCTCCACGCTGTGCGTTCTCCGCCGGTCAAACAGATCCCGTAAAGTGTCATTGATGGCTGTGTTGACTGATGTCCGGGCATTCTCTATGGCAGTTCCAACGAATCTGTCTCCTGGAGATGATGGCCTTCCTCGGGATGAGGGTCCCGACAGGGAGGGTCTTCTGAAGCCTGGTAATACATCTCTGTTCCTTGTGGAAGATGTTCTAGAAAATCCTGGAATGTGAATCAAGAATTCTTCTCATACAGAGGATTAAACAGTTGGTCAAACTTTTACAATTAATATGATGGGATTCAGACTTATAAGATTCAAATGAACGCAAGTAAGGGGACTACTCACCCCTAACCTGAAGGTTGACTGACTTGACTGACCTCCCTGCCACATTTTGTGCATGGCAGTCATACCGGCCACTGTCAGAAGGCTGGATGTTGCGCACAGTCAGTGTGCTGCCTTGCAGAATGAACTTTTGACTACCATGTACACGCCGCCCAGCCCGCCGCCACTGGTAGCGTGGGATTGGACTCCCCTCCGCCTGACACTCAAGACTGACATCGGACCCAGGACTTGCTACAGTAGTCACACTCCGGTCTGCAAAGGCTGGGGCCGCTGTAACAAGCCAACAAAACAATGAAATGGTTCAGTTGCCAAAATTTACTTTAGCAAGAGATAATACTGGATGGATAGTAGTTATGATACAAAGTTGCTACAAGTTGTTACAAGTGACTAACTGTGAGATATGACATGGAGATTGGCGCTGGCCTCCTGCTCTCCGGCAGCATTCTCAGCCTTGCAGGTGTAGCGGGCACTGTCCCCAGCCTCTGTGTCAAGGATGCGGAACAGCCGACCTCCGTTCTGCAGTGTGTACCGTCGGTTACTTGGCAGTGGGCGACCTGAGGTCACAAACAATGACTTCATATAACATCATAGACATAATAGCGATACAATAAGGGAGAGTCACGATACAATAAGTAACTCGATATATACAACTAACACATGATGACTCTCGAGTGTCCTTCGACTAGACTAGATGATCTTAATAAAGGAGCAGAGCATTTCCAAAAATGGAAAATCTAATTAATATGAAATCCAAAGACTACAGACATAATTAAAAATAAAAACACTTAAAACACAAACTAGTTACACACTGTTGACTTTATGAAATAGGCGGATTTTCAAAGTCGCATCTATCACTAGTGTCAGTTGTTTCAGGCATTTTTTGGAAAGACAACCATCTATTAGGGATGATTTAATTGGTTAGAAAAACCAAAACCAAAGCAACGGCAACTCTGATTGGCCAAAGGCAAACAATACGGGGATGTAAACATTTTTTGCTTGGAAGTCAATTCTCTTTCATTGAATATTACACATATTTCTATGAAATTAAATCCTTTTTATTTCATAATTATCAACATTTATTTTATTTATTTTCCAATTTCAATGTTTAATTTTGCAGAGGAATAACGAAGGAATTTGCATCACTTCATGTTCTTAAAATTTGGTAAAATGTTTAAGAAATATTATTGTAAGGAAAACAAACATTGTCTTTCAACACATTCATCATAAAGATTTTCATATGGAAACAATGGATATCATTTTACCTTGTCGCGAAAACATTCAGTTCACTTTTTCTACATTAGGTAGATTTATAGTATGTAATTCAATTGGATAATATGGAGAATATATTTCATTATAAGATTTCATGTATGGATAAAGAAATCATGACGAATCCATTCTAACATTTTTACACCGTGTATTGTATCGTAGTGGATGTATCGAGTTACATTGGAACATCGGTGAATCGTTTCACCCTTACTAAACAATCATTTCAATCAATTCCAAATAACAATTGTGGTAGCCTGGGTACCTTATCTATGGTTAACTACGGATTAAAACTTCCTAGAACTTTGATTTTTGGAGAAGTAGAAATCATTATTTTGGGATTTTACATCAGTGGTTTTCACATGTACTTTTTATAATCAACACAAGAGAACCCGTACAATTTTGTTTTTGACATTAAAGTAGAAACATCACAGAACTGTAACGAGACCCTTTACAAAGCCACAAGTCTTCCTCACCATTTCTGGACCAGGAGAACACTGGACTAGGGTCTCCTCTCGCATTACAGCTGAAGTCTGCGTTGTTACCTGCTTCCACATTGATGTCACGCGGAATCACAAAAAATGCTGGCGGTGCTGTAATCAAGAGATCAAAACCTCATTCTTTACTTTATACACTGTAAAATTACCATGAATCTTTTTGTAAATTTTTTTTCAAGCTGCTTAACATTATTTCTTCTGGACACGAGTAGACAGCTTTGCACACATACTCTGGACAGTGACCCTAGCGGCGGTGCTGATGGCGTGCACACTGTTGACAGCACTGCACTTGTAGAGACCCTCATCCTCCTCCCGCAAGTCATGGATCTCAAGGGCTCCATTTTCCAGCACCTCAAAGCGGGATGACCGTTGCAGGGGCGACCCGTTTTTGGTCCATGTGATGTCTGGGCGTGGACTACCTGCAGCCCGACACAGCAACTGGATGGTCTGACCAGCCACATCAGTGATGTCAGCTGGAGTCTCCCTCACAGAGGGGATCACTGAAAACATGTCAAGAAAATTTTGATTAAACTATGCCACCAATGACAATGGCCAAAATGAACTCTACTTTCTTGACCTAGATATAGTGACTTACCTGGTTCACCGAAGTAACGCAGCTCTACTTTGCTGGCCTTGACTTCACCGACAGAGTTGCGGGCAACGCATTCATACGCCCCCTGGTCTGTGTTCTTGGTCTCCTGTATCATGAGAGTCCCATCTGACAAGATTGTCAGTCTGTTGTCTGGTTCCACTTCCTCACTGCAACAGTAGCCCTCAGTCAGTCAAACACTTCACAACTACCTTCAGGACATATCAACCCAAGATGATAAAAGTTAGAAATATCCGAAGCTTGCCAAGTGATGATATATTTGATATCAGAAGACACAAGGGCAGAGATATCTTCACATTGTTTCTGTCTCCATGCGATGTCATTACTTAATGATGTAAAAGCATTGTCATGTCACTGAGTTGATTATGGCATGGGATTGTGCAAAGTTTATTGTCAAACTAGGAAATATTGCTTGATCTCACACAATCCATATATCCTGTTGAGCAAAGTTTTGGATAATTAATACCATTCTATATCACTAGATATATCCCCAACTCACTCATTATGGAACCAGACAATCTCAGGGTCGGGTGTTCCCTCAGCTCTGCAGGTAAAGTAGGCTGTGTTCCCGAAGGTTACATCCACATCGCGAGGCTCTGTGGTGAACCTTGGCATTTCTGCAAAAGTTAATAGATTTATCTCACTTTATTAGAATAATGGCTAAAGAACTAACTATTTTTCTTTTTGGCTTTTTCATTTATTTTCAATCAAATATTTTTATTTTCCTACTGTATATATCAATTTCTTACCTGAATTTGAATCTTGATATTCTGCAAAGGAAACAAAGGGTTAATAACTATAATCTAGATGGCGATAGGCTGAAAATGAGCATGATAATATGAGCCCTTTGCTCTGTAGCTCATGAGGCTTTATACACATTGCAAACCTACAACTGAATTTATCACACAAACTTACACATGTAAATATTGAGGTGGCAACTTCATATTTTTTTCTCCTATTACTACCAAAATACATTAATCACTTGATACCAATAATCTAAATCACATCAATCCTTCTTCATGCCATCAAAACTAAAGACAAAGCAGGCCCAGTACAACATGTGTGTACGTACCACAGTGAAAGTCCCCGCGTGGGACACTCATGAGTGGCCTCCCCTGCAGGTTCTCGGGGTACTGGCAGGTCGCAGCGGCCTGTGTGTAACCGTGCTTCTCCTTCAGCATCTCTGACAGCCACATCAACTGGCAGTCACAGACAAGCGCATTGGAGTCCAGTCGCCTATATAACATACAACAGACATATACTGTCAGTCACAGACTAACGCGTTGGAGTCCATACGACTATACAAAGTACAACAGACTCATCAACTGGCAGTCACAGACAAGCGTGTTGGAGTCCAGTCGCCTATACAACATACAAAAGACTCATCTGCAGTAGCGTAAAGGGAGTTTGAGTCAAATAGTTTAACACTGTTTAACCTTATCAAATAGACTATGAGTCTATTTTCAATTCAAAATGAAACTATTTTGTCTTGGAATGAAAATGTACTTACAGACGGCGTAGCTGACTAGAGCTAGAAAATACTCCTCGAGGCAAACTCTTCAGTTTATTGCTGTGTAAAAACCTGAAAGACAACAATACCTTCATTTTCTAAATTTTATGATAAATTGAGCCATTTGATCTGTAACTCATGAGGCTTTATACACTTAGGTCGTAACAGGGTCAGCAGATCTATAAATTATAATCAAAATTAAGGAGTCTGTGCACAAGATTTTAAGCCTTTTTGCTTTTGGTGAATAAGATATAGATGAGTTTATAGTGACTGGTTTGGTCCCTGTACCCTTTATTAGGAGTAACAAGGTCTTTAAAATCATAAACCATAATCCCCAATTGTCAAGTAGTCTGTACAAAAGATTTCAGCTTTATAGGCCCTTTTCTGCTGGAGAAAAAGATGAAAATAAATGTATAGGGCTTGGCCCCTGTGGCCCTATTGAGTGACAACAATTGATAAATCATAATCCTATTTTGTACACAAGATTTCAGCTTGCCAGGGATTGTGCTTTTAGGGAAGAACACAAATTTTTTTTTAAGACTATCCCCATGTGACCCAATTAAGAGGAGCCACTAAATCTACAATATATAATCTGAATTGGCAAAGGTACCTGTAAACAAAACTTCAGCCTTCTCTGGCTTGTTGTTCTGGAGAAATAGATTAAAATAAGTTTTTTGAGCATGGCCCCTAATTGACCCTCATTAGGGGCCACAGGGTCACCCAATATACAATTTATCATCTCCACTGGCCAAAGTACACGTTTGCAAAATTTGAGTTCTCCATAGCCACGTGATCTGGAGAAGAAAAGGTAGAAAATTTGGAAAGTCTTTGTATAGACAGAGATACTGAACACCATGTCATGCCATAGGCCAATCAGGCCTAAAACAATTACAGAAAACACCTGATGGACAGACAAGTGGGCAAACCATGAGCCCATCTGATCTTACTTGTTCGATCTGGAGAAGAAGTTGAAAGTTTGAAAAGAATTAGGACAGACATATATAGGGGCAGACACCAAACACCATGCCAAAGGCCCATTTATGGGTAATGCTTGCTATGGCATTGCTAGAAGTCCATCTGGCTTTATAAGCCTTGAGGTTCAAAAAATGTTCTTAAAATATTTTAGATTAAAGGATGTAATTTGAAAAGAAGCCCTCCTGTAAGACTAAACTTAAAGTTTCAAAAAAAAAATTGAATCAAATATCAACTAAACATTTAATCATATGCCTACAACAACTCAAACAGTCCTTGTGATGTCAAATCATTGCACTATAAATAAATCAACAGCATACTCACAGTTGTTCCAACTTGGGCGTGTCTCTAAAAACATTGCTATGAATGTTCTTTATTTTATTCTTATAAAGATATCTGAAACAAAAACACACTATGTAAAATGAACATGGATAATGTGTAATCTGTAGCGTGTGTCTTGCTGCTTGTTTAGCTTACTACTTGAACATGAGATTGAGCAAGGTGATGTCACCATAA
The DNA here is from genome assembly GCA_921293015.1 of Phorcus lineatus. Lineage (NCBI taxonomy): Eukaryota > Metazoa > Mollusca > Gastropoda > Trochida > Trochidae > Phorcus > Phorcus lineatus. The sequence goes on along the minus strand of OV121083.1, from coordinate 28,357,230 downwards.
CCCCACTCTTAACCAATGCATGTAAGATGTGTACATTTCCAGTATATTCCCATTGCCCACAGACACAGGCTTGCATTGGTAGGGACAGCTAGTGCAAGGTAGGTGAGAACAGTATGCAGGCTCCCTGAGACTGACTGAGTCAAGCAGTTGAAACTTAAGACAGCTTATACATGTGTCAAAATTATCCATTTCAATGCACAAACTATTCAGACAAATGCATTTCTGTTGTTACTATTCAAAATAAATTCCTGCTGACCAATTTAGGCATCTCTTTATCATATCATCTAGATTTTAAAGTATGTCCTATGTTTAAACTTAACACTATTTTCATATCCTCATTTAGTGCTATGAAATATGAAGGTTTATTCTGATATATAGATGTTATGTGGAGAATATTGATTCATGTCAGGTGAGTTGGATATAGGGATAGGACTTGGACACTTACAGATAACGCAGTTCCACCAAGCCTTCAAATGCCCCTTGGTCAAGACTCTCCAACTCATTGTTGTTAAGCAATCTGCAACACAAGGTCAAATGAGGAGAGAACATTAAACGAGTTAAAACATTAAATGGATAGAAAAATGCTCTGTAACCAAATTTGACACAGAAGAGTAAAAGGGAACACCTCCTTATATTATATAGGGGAAATGAAGAAACTAAGGATATCTGTATTATATGTATACATGTATTACATATGATCATTAATATAATTGACTTCTAATCAAGAAATAATTACATAATACTTACAATGTTTTTAGATTTGACAAGTTGTTGAATGCCCCTCTTGATATACTTTTAATCTTGTTGAACCTCAAGTCTCTGAAAGCAATAAGGAAATCAATTTCTTATTATCTGAGTAAACTCTGATACAATATTTAACAAACTGGTTTCCCTGAAAACAAATTGACAGTTAATGTGCCTATGGATTTGAGAGTCAGTCAATAAAAGCTCTGAAAATGGCTATGTTAACCAAAATGAGAGTTTGTCAGTGTAAAATGAAGCATTTCCAACTGAAGATGATTTCATTACAATGTACTGATAGCACTGAACTGCTGCTCTGTAATGGCATTCTTGTATCTAAATATACATTTTTCATTGAAAACAATGAAGAATAACTTTGGACAAAATCCCACAAGCCTTTGTTATTTTAACAACTAATGGTATCAGAAGATGATATATCGAACTGATCCCCCATAAATCACAATGAGTATCTTTAAAAAGAAATTGAAAGATAGAGCCATTGGCTTTGTATCTTATCTGTCTACAGAGAATTCAAACTCTGAGGTTGAATTACAGTATATGAAACAATGTGCCTTTTGGACATTCCGCATGTGGCTTCTATTAAAGGCCATTAATTTATATTTCATTGATCCTGGTTAGTCCACACAAGGTTTCTCCACAAAATGTCAGTTTTGGTGATGGAAATATGAAAAGGTAATGGAAAATACCCAACGTCTACAGATGACCAACCAAAACTGAATAAAAGCACATGAAATAGGCCAATCTAAAATTATTGGCAAGATGAGCTAAAAAGGGTTTTCTTAAGCAAGTGAAATCATCAATTTATTTGACCATGTCCTAAATGATTATCCTACCTCATGTAAGAATGCTGATCCCTGATTGGTCCATGTGACCCTAAACAAATATCCATATACACTGTCACTGAGGGATGATAAATCCCTTATACCCTGCTACATGAGTAAAGCGTACTTCCACATCAAAGTCACGTGATCAGATCACAGGTGTTGTTGATTTTTGTTTGTTTTTTAAATAATACGTTAAGACATTCGGTAAGATAAATTCATTATAACATTCCGTCAAGGGTGACATAGGGATATATTGTTCGCGAAAGGTTTTATGCAATCCGCTCATTGCATAAAACCTTTCACGAGAATAATATATCCCTATGTCACCCATAACAGAATATTATAACATGTAGTATCAACCTATGGTTATATGATTCTCCCTATAAGAACTCACATCAGATGCATGAATTAACTAGCACCTTAAATTGTTTGTCACTGCTCAAAATGCTGGAGAGACTTTAGCAAATGCAGTTCTGTATGTTAGTATAGACTTCCCAGTAAATACAGATCCGTATGTTAAAATAAACCTCCCAGCAAATGTAGATCCGTATGTTAGTATACACCTCCCAGCAAATGTAGATCCGTATGTTAGTATAAACCTCCCAGCAAATGCAGATCCGTATCTTAGTATAAACCTCTCAGCAAATGTAGATCCGTATGTTAGTATAAAACTCCCAGCAAATGCAGACCTGGCAAATGCAGATCCATATATTAGTATAAACCTCCCAGCAAATGCAGATCCGAATGTTAGTATAAACTTCCCAGTAAGTACAGATCCGAATGTTAGAATAAACCTCTCAGCAAATGCAGATCCGAATGTTAGAATAACCCTCCCAGCAAATGCAGATCCGTATGTTAGTATAAACCTCCCAGCAAATGCAGACCTGGCAAATGCAGATCTGTATGCTAGTATAAACCTCCCAGCAAATGCAGATTCATTTGTTAGTATAAACCTCCCAGCAAACGCAGATCCAAATGTTAGTATAAACCTTCCAGCAAATATAGATCTGTATGTTAGTATAACCCTCCCAGCAGATGCAGATTCATTTGTTAGTATAAACCTCCCAGCAAATCCAGATCCAAATGTTAGTATAAACCTCCCAGCAAATGTAGATCCGTATGTTAGTATAAACCTCCAAGCAAATGTAGATCCATATGTTAGTATAAACCTCCCAGCAAATGTAGATCCATATGTTAGTATAAACCTCCCAGCAAATGTAGATCCATATGTTAGTATAAACCTCCCAGCAAATGTAGATCCGTATGTTAGTATAAACCTCCAAGCAAATGTAGATCCATATGTTAGTATAAACCTCCCAGCAAATGCAGATCCATTTGTTAGTATAAACCTCCCAGCAAATGCAGATTCATTTTTAGTATAAACCTCCCAGCAAATGCAGATCCGAATGTCAGAATAAACCTCCCAGCTAATATAGATCTGTATGTTAGTATAAACCTCCAAGCAAATGTAGATCCATATGTTAGTATAAACCTCCCAGCAAATGTAGATCCGTATGTTAGTATAAACCTCCAAGCAAATGTAGATCCATATGTTAGTATAAACCTCCCAGCAAATGCAGATCCAAATGTTAGTATAAACTTCCCAGTAAATACAGATCCGAATGTTAGAATAAACCTTCCAGCAAATGCAGATCCGAACGTTAGAATAAACCTCCCAGCAAATGCAGATCCGAATGTTAGAATAAACCTCCCAGCAAATGCAGATCCGAATGTTAGAATAAACCTTCCAGCAAATGCAGATCCGAACGTTAGAATAAACCTCCCAGCAAATGCAGATCCGAATGTTAGAATAAACGTCCCAGCAAATGCAGATCCGAATGTTAGAATAAACCTTCCAGCAAATGTAGATCCATATGTTAGTATAAACCTCCCAGCAAATGCAGATCCATATGTTAGTATAAACCTCCCAGCAAATGCAGATCCGAATGTTAGAATAAACCTCCCAGCAAATGTAGATCTGTATGTTAGTGTAAACTTCCCAGTAAATACAGATCCGTATGTTAGTATAAACCTCCAAGCAAATGTAGATTCGTATGTTAGTATAAACCTCCCAGCAAATGTAGATCCATATGTTAGTATAAACCTCCCAGCAAATGCAGATCCATATGTTAGTATAAACCTCCCAGCAAATGCAGATTAATTTGTTAGTAGAAACCTCCCAGCAAATGTAGATCTGTATGTTAGTGTAAACTTCCCAGTAAATACAGATCCGTATGTTAGTATAAACCTCCCAGCAAATGCAGATCCGTATCTTAGTATAAACCTCTCAGCAAATGTAGATCCGTATGTTAGTATAAAACTCCCAGCAAATGCAGATCCGAATGTTAGAATAAACCTCCCAGCAAATGCAGATCCAAATGTTAGTATAAACCTTCCAGCAAATGCAGATCCATATGTTAGTATAAACCTCCCAGCAAATGCAGATCCGTATGTTAGTATAAACCTCTCAGCAAATGTAGATCCGTATGTTAGTATAAAACTCCCAGCAAATGCAGATCCGTATGTTAGTATAGAATTCCCAGCAAATTGGTGCAGGTGCTTTTAGACGAGGCAACAATGCGATGTTTGAAGCAGCTGCCAGAAGGGTAACGAGGAGAACACAATCGACAGGTGCCAGTTGGTGATCTGACAGCCCACTCTCACCTGTTGATCATATCACATACCTCGCCCGTATCACATGATAGACGAGGGAATCAGCTGCTAATAGTTAACATCACAGTCAGTGCTCTTTATCGCAGGAACAGACCCACAAGCCTTTCCAATCTTGCCTCATGCCATCAGCATTCCACTGATTATTGTCAAGGTTTGTTTAACCTCCAACTGCATTCATTCTTAACACTGCAAGACGGGACATCTCAGCAATCAATCATATGTATGTAAAATGTGATATCCCTTAATTCTCTAACACATTTATAAGGAACCAAGACAATAGTCCAATGGTGCCACAATAAGCTACGTTCTGCTGCACTTTAAAATGTGCAGATAAAAATAAATGAATGAAACATAAGAGAGACAAAAAACTCAAATATAATCAGTGTTAAACACAACACACCATAATAACAACCCTTGGGATACTGAAGACATACAAATTAACAGACTTTCTAAATTAGATAGCCAGACTGTGAAACACCGATTTAGTTTAATTTACTGTTAACGAGAAGAACTAAAACATAGCTAGACTTCCCACATGTGTAGTGTTTTCTGTTTATGTATGGTTACATATGCTGTACATTCTGACGGCGATGAGGAACAGTATACTTCAGAGTATGGTACTTAAGCTGCTGCACATCATCTGTGTCAGCACCCAGCCCTTGACACTCAATTTTCTCTTGATAGGGTAACAAAACAATTAGCTTGCAGTTGGCTTTGTCATCATTTAAGTTGGTGGCAACTGATTTGCTATCTCAGCATCCTGCTACATCAGCGTTATTGTCTCCGCATAGCTCCATCATATACCCTGATATTCTTCGGTCTAAAATGCTTGTTTCGCTGACGGCTGGTTACACATGGCTATTTATAACCTACATTAACATTTGTTTGAGTTCTCATCCGGGTGGTGATGCTATTGCTGAATGTGAGTCATTTCATTGGCTTGCTATATTGTGTTTTAGGCCGAAGGATATCAGGGTATATGATGGAGCTTGACGGAGACAAATCCGCTGATGTAGCAGGATGCTATCTCGGTAGATTCCAAGAAAAAGGTCAGGAACTACTTTTAAATGATGCATTGAGATTGAACTTCTGCCAGAATAGACAGCAATTTGAAGGCATAGTTGACATTTAAGATGACATGACTGCACTCCAAGCGCGGACAAGGGTGGATGTGTCCAGGTGGGGTGGACAGCAATCAACAGCATGTTTGTTCTCTGCTTCTCTGGATGAGGGACTAGTTGGAGTGCCACCATTAGATACACTACATAATGATGTGGAAACCCTGCAGTATGTACAGTAGCTTTCTATTTCCCACCAAATCAATACTTGAAAAGCACATATTCTGAGTATGAATATGAAAGATGCAGGAAAAAAATGTAGCGAAAATAGCTTGTATTTTCAATCTGAATATGCATTAGTATGTTATGAATGATAATGAGCATTGATGCTATTTCCTATCAGTTGTTTACTTTATCCTTATAAGCTTGCTGTTTGTTATGAGTGAGCATGCTGCATCATAACATATGAAATGTCATAATGAGCAGCTGTGTATCATAATGAACAGGCTGTGTATCATAATGAACAGGCTGTGTATCATAATGAACATGCTGTGTATCATAATGAACAGGCTGTGTATCATAATGAACAGGCTGTGTATCATCATGAACAGGCTGTGTATCATCATGAACAGGCTGTGTATCATAATGAATAGGCTGTGTATCATAAAGAACAGGCTGTGTATCATAATGAACATGCTGTGTATCATAATGAACATGCTGTGTATCATAATGAACATGCTGTGTATCATAATGAACAGGCTGTGTATCATCATGAACAGGCTGTGTATCATAATGAATAGGCTGTGTATCATAAAGAGCAGGCTGTGTATCATAATGAACAGGCTGTGTATCATAATGAATAGGCTGTGTATCATAAAGAGCAGGCTGTGTATCATAATGAACAGGCTGTGTATCATAATGAACAGGCTGTGTATCATAATGAACAGGCTGTGTACAATTATATTGTACATTTATACTGTTTATAATAAGCATGTTGTACATCATTATGTTAGTGTTTGCCAGTATCATTGCAATGTTGTTTGCTATAATTTTGAGCATGGTGTTTCTCATAACCAGCATGTATTGTGCAAATAAAATTCAGATGTTCATCATACTATGCTATTCACTTATGATCTCTGGGTATGCTGAGAGTCTGTCATGGTTCAGGCATCTTGACTTGGCTCAGCACCCACAATTAGGATGGTCTGTAGGCAACATGTGATTCATGCTCTGGGCTCCCACTGTTATATCAGCTTTATTTTTAGCTGCACATACCATTGGAATCTTCTGTTATGTAAATGGCATAAGCAGCCAAGTAAGTAAGCAACGAACCCCTTCATGCACTTGCTAGTGGGAGTCACTGACTGCTAGCTGACAGGACAGAGGAGGCACTTCTCACATACAACTTGAACCAACTTGAACCAACATTCTTATTACTTCAGGGGTGGATACAGGACTTCTCTGGAGGTTGAACACCCAATCACTCCTAAATGTCTACAAGAACAGGCAATCGATGCATGCAGTACATTTGGAACCTTTAGAGGGATGGAAGGACAAGCAATCTTTTAAATCTCAACTTCCATCAATTAAGAATCTAATTCTAAAAGATGGATTACAAAATATTACTGATTTTAGAAAAGAAGTCATAAAAGGATTGAACTATCGATGGATAGAGAACTTGAAATTATTGAAATCGGATGACAGCCAATGTCATGAGCTCATCTTGCCTCAAACCTTCATGGTAGTCTAGAGTTGAGCCAGGACCACTTTTACACTTTAAAGTGACGGATTTTTTTTCATTTAGTTTTATGTGCCTTTGATATGTACTAAAAAACAATATGTCAAATCATGTCGATCCTGTCTCGTACATAGTGTTTAGCCTGGTTCAACAACAGAGAGCCCAGCTCTCTTACTTCAGTTGGATTTTGCTCTTCCTCAACATTGGGAAGATTTGAATCAAACATTCAATCATGTCAGTGGAATTGCATATTTATTCCAAATCAAAATATATGACATTTTCTTGTAAAAATGCTAAATGGTAATTTTCTGGGAAAATCTTCAGAGTCCAGAGTTTTTGATAAATACCGTAATTGATCAGTTTGATATATGTGCCTCAGAATATACTCATTGTCACCTAGCATTAGCAAGGGTCTACTGCAACAGAGACACTATTGTAGTAATTATTGTAAAACATCGAACGAAAAAACTTGAAGCAGCTGTTATTCCAAAGGTTTCATCAGCATCATCCTACTGAATATAGTAATAATTCACCAAAGTTCACCACAAAATGTGAACAATATACCAATGAGACACTAATTGTCTTTTTCCAAAACATACAGTGTGTTCTGTGCCTATTAGGGAGGTGTGAGTGCTCTACTGAGAGGCATAGGCCCTAGCTGGTACACAGTTACCACAGTACACCAACCACCTGGAGTTGATGGATTCATCTCCTGTCAAGGACTCCATATGTCCAATTGATCAGCCGGTAATGGACTGAAACTGATGGCTGCCAATCTTGATTCACCGCAGACCATAAACAAGTGTCCAGTATTCTCCATCAAATGAAGTTCCCTCACCAGGTTGTTAAAATGATTGCTAAGAACTTTGTTTTGGGCACGTCATGCCTACAAACAATTTGAAGTAACCCCACCCCCCCCCCCCAAATGACTGCTTATTTGTGAGAAAAGACAGTGAATTCAACTTCCTGAGAATTTCTAACATTTAAAAGTTTATCAGTTTTCAATTAAAATTTTAAATCAAATTTTCTTTCTCAATTTATTTTGATATTGAAAAATAGTCATTGTTATTTAAACATGTTCTTGACTGGAAAGTGTCAAGCAAGTTAAGGAGGATCAGTTCTATCTCTTTCAGTTCCTTCAGCATAGTGTTGGTTGCAAGCAATTTCATACAGTTCACTGGAGAAACAAGCATGAGAAGTGCAGTAGTTTGAATGACTCCTTGTGAATAAGCTATTCATCAACACGCCACTGACATAAAAACAGCTTACATGGGTATTGAATTGGTCCCTTAACTTGAACCATGCTTTCAGGATTACTTGTGGATATCAAATCTCATACCTTAAGGCAGTGAAAAGTTTGGAGTTGCAATCACTATGTCGGCTTAACGTGAACATTATCAGTGAAGATAACATATAAGGGCTATCTGGTAGATAATACAGAAAATTGTAGTTGGAGGTTGATGCTGACTGTACCTGTGGGGTAGCTGTTATGCTATTCTGACCCTTAGGACAGGGGCTGATGGGCTGAACATACCAGTTGTATTGTAAAGGAGTTTGGTAGAGAAACGCTTCACTGACTCCAGAGCAGGGATGTAATGCTGTTGCTTGTGACCCTGTTTGATCCCACTTCTCACTCCCCCTCTCAGAAGAGACTTACAGCAATCATGCAGACAGGTCAGCCAGGACACTATGTCTGTCTGGCAGGTGCCCTGTTGGAGTTATCTCATCCTTTCTACTCTTTCTTTAAGAGTTGCTTGCACTTCCTCAGTGTTGCAGTCAACATGCTCACAAATCTTCCTCAGACTGGAGCAATTTACTTAAAAAACTGTTTCATAACTGGGTAACCATGTAAATTATGTATACATGTATGCAATGTATGTCACAGGTAGACATCAAATGTTTTAAGAGGATACCAACAAAACCCTTCTTTCCTCAGTTGATTAGTAAAATGTAAGGTTCATCATAATATTTCATGCATGCAATAAATGATAGAAACTACTTCGTTTTCTTTTGTTTATCAAACTTTATATCCATTGCATCTCTCCCCAGTACCAGTGTACAATTGTCTGAACCTCTCTACCAAACCTCATCTGGATCAAAGACAACAACTAGGAAAACATGTGCATGTGAACAGCTAGACTGAAACTCTGTGCTATATAAACAGTTTAATGATAAAAAAAATATTAAATAACTCTACATTATAAAACATCACCTGATCAAACCTGTCTGTACCCATGTTTCCTAGCATTTATTCACAGGTAAATAACCTTTCTATAATACCCTCATAGCAATTGACATTAACCCTTCTGAAAACATTTCCTTCCAGGCTTGAGCCAACAATAATAAGGTTCTCGACTCACTCTCCCAATCCTGATGCAACTAACCTGAGGAAATGAAGCTGACATTCGGTGAGAAGGAGCAGAGAACTCCAATATGTCTGGAACTAGCCTGCCTCAACACACTCAGAATTGAATCAACACTGTGTCTACATTGTTCCAACCTGACATACCATATGCAACTTGACTTGACAACAATTAAACTCATTATCACATTCACACCACAAGCATGCCAGAAACATTCTAAGTCAATTCCCTGTTGTTACAGGTAGACAGGATGTTTTAGTAACAACAGTAACTTGCCCTCTACTCCTTGAATAAATTGAATATGTAAGGGTAGCAAATATCCCTAAATGATGACCAATACCTACCATGCACGGTGGTTACAATATATGGCAAAAAACAGTAGTGAAGACAGTCCTCAGTTTCTGAGGTTATGGTTTATAATATTCCCTATACAGAGTGTGTGTAGAAATCAATTGACAGTAATTTAAGCTCATGCTGTCCGCTTCCAACATTGAACTAATGAAATGTGGTGCCATGTTTGTACAACATGAAACTAGTTATCGCAAATCTGTCTGTGTACCATGGCCTATATGTACCCTATGGAAATAAACAATAAAAGTTTTACTAGACCCAGAATATGACATCTCAATAATAATCATAATACTTGCTTTTTCAAAAACAATATGGTTCCTCTGCTTGGTGCATAGAACACCAGATAATCACAAAGAAAGTTTACAATGTTAAAACACCTTGCATTAAAAGGGTCATACAGAGTTGTGTTCTTCTGTTACATTCTTAGTTCAGATAATCTAAACTGCGGTTTATGTGTGATGATTGCCCACTCAACGAAGGAAGGCGTCTAGAAAGCTGGACTATTACAAATTTATGAATTATGTATGTTCAAATGATTAAAGTCTGAATACATAGACCTATCCATTCAAATGACTTGGGTATTCCACCACAATAAAGAGTAGAAAACAACAAACCTAAGAACATGAAATTAAATCACTGTTCCACTTCAAGTAGCATGCACAACAATGAGCGAGAGCAATTGACCAAATCTTTTTGAACAACTTGAACTTATTAACTTTCCACCCTGGACAGGCAGCAAACCAAGTGAACTCGACTAGACCATCAATGGGGCCCAATTTGTCAAAAGCTGCAATTTACAGCTGTTCCCAGCACATTGCCACCGGTCCTCTAACATCCAGTTATGCTTCCCGACTTTAAACTCCTTGCGTGCAAGGGACAAGTACACTTAACTGATTTGCACATTTTCACTTTCTTTATCACACTGGAGTACTCGATGTGTTCAGTTAAACGCAAAATTGTCAAATATATCAGTTTATGAGATCTTATGACATACTAATGAATGTTAAGGAAGACATAAAATATTGTAGAGTGCAGCAGTAGCTCGTTCAGCAACCTCTGTGCGTAGTGAACAACTACCTCAGCAATCACTTGCATTACAAGTATTGAAGTACAAGTGTTCGTTGTGCTATCACAACAAATAACGCATTACGCGAAGTCAGCAAACAGATAGACTCCTCCACTGTCAATCTCTTCTCTTTTATTTGCTTACAGGAGGATTTAAACAAATAATAGCCATTACTTTTTTTTCGTTTTGATTAAGGTAGCGTGTTCTGTTATATTTGTAAAACAAAAAAACATTGGAAACATTTTGATATTTGTCGTCTGCTTGACAATGACAGTACTCACAGTATCATAGTATCCGAGGGGACCCGAGGTATTTGTTCGAGTTGAAGGAACATGCATCTCACAGTAGTCCTGAAACATAGACATCGACTGGGACATGCCGCAGATTTATGTAGGGTGGCGCACACACACAATAACACATATATAACACCCCTCCACATTTTCCTCGCAGAGCAAGCGTTGCTCGTGCAGTGCGCGTGGTGTATACTGCTACTGCACAGGCTTATTGTTTTGGTGGGGAAGCACCCCTCCCGGCTCCTCACCGCATACACCTCCGCAACATAATATAGTCCCTCCTTTATTGCTTTTGCTATCAACTGGCTTGACATAAACTATAGGGAAACGTTCAGGATCCATTTAAAAAAAATCTTATCTTACTTGTCACAATGGATATTAAAACCACTAAAACTGACAAAAAGTTTATTGAAGCGCGGAAGGATATATGATTACCTTCAAAACTTTGACCTGAAACGTGATTTCCCTTATAGCATAGAAGAACAACGACTCTTTTCTTACAGATGGAATTATCGGAAACGGGAGATAGGAAACGTGGTAATTAATACGAGGACGGCGAACTCAGTCTCGCCTTTAATAAGAGTATTGTGTGTCACTTGCACATTATCACATTATGCTATTACAGCACACAGTTAGACAGGTGGACCTTTTTTGCCTTTTATTTCAACAATGTTAAACTATTAAATACTTCTTATGACAAATTTTATGTATTTGTACTTTTTAATTGAAACAAATGATACTTATTGGATAAGTAAATTACTTTGTTTCATAAAAACTTGACATTCATCAGCAATGCGCAGTGTTTCAACAAGAAGGGTGAACTTCTAAAATAACCAATAAAAAGCGTCTTTATTTACGTCCAGGTATGTTTTTGTTAATTGAAGAAAGGTATGGTAAATATGAACAGTGAGATAACCTCTTTATCATTGCATATTGATCATAAACCTTTTTTATTCTATATGCCCCACATATAAATTTTCATAATTTTAATAAATACGACGCTTACTGAAATTTTTACCTTATTGTCGTTTATGTATATCTTATTAAGCCAGTCTAGATATTCCAGTACACGAGAATGCATTCAGTTACAAAGCAATGACATATTAAGAGGAACATTGCGAAATTCTTTGATAAAATAGAAGATGTGGTTTAATAAATATATGAATATCTACACCGCTAATTCTCTCCACTTACAAATACTTTGCCTTCCGAAAAGGACTGGAATCTATGGCTTGGCAATGATTTTCGCAAAAGCATCAGGTTTTAGGTTGGCATTATTCTCCGACAATTGATCACTTTTGTTCACTGAGACACGCGACTTTACTGATAAAAGACATTAAGTCTACAATAACTTGGATGTTCAGGTCATACTGATATCTAAGATTGCTTTTCTTTGGAACCTATTTATTTTTTCGTGGAAATGAAGAAGGAATATTGATTCAGATGGCTGTCACATTGAGATAGGTTAATCAGTTGTGTCTGAATTTTTCATAAATGACCTGCACCTGGTTAACCTATTTTATAAACTTTATCATTTACGTTAACTTATTGAAATCTCACCTTATTTTTTCTATATTTTAGGATAATAAATCATGAAATCCATTTTTCTTGAGTTTAATGTTTGTGAAAATTGATAATTTAAAACTTTTGCTCCGTATTTTTTTTTTGGGATCCGTATTTCTTTTTTGGGATCCGTATTTCTATTTTTGGATCCGTATTTCTTTCATTAAAGGCAATTTATCCTTGACGCGAAGGCTTTAGTTGATTCTACAATCCTTATTCTTCTCATTGTATGACCTCCCCCACCTACGACCCTTCCTATGATCTACATCTCGGGAATCAAAACACGTCTTTTAGCGGTGCGTATCTAAAGGGACCTATGTACATGTACAACTTGTGTACAAGAGTCCTTGCCCCAAGTCCAAGTGGTGTAACGTCTTTGCGTCGGATTCAAAACATGTCAAATGTCGATAGTGTAAGCAGAAATTTTGGAAATCTTAGCTTAATTGTTTTTAAATGTCCAGATCCCAAAGAAGTGGGGTAAACTAACATTTCAATGAAGACAGTAATGTGTTTTCTGTATGTGCGCAGCACGTGTTGATCGCTCCTACAGGAAACAACGTGTAATGGGGACGCCTTCACATCGTCTGATATTAACTGGGAGGCCTTGACATCCAAACTAGAGTGATATGTTATGAAGGCAGGAACCATGCAATGGGTAGAAACACACCAACTCGTAAAAGTAAAAGAACAAATGTACCTAGGGATTGAACCTTGCATTATAACCAGCATTAGGGTTTATTTAAAGAAGCTGTTAAATGAATTAAGGACCGATGTATTGACAAACCTGCTCATATAATAACCATGCTCTTCATTACGCATGTGTGTGTTCAGTCTTCAATACGCATGTGTGTGTTCAGTGAGATTTGATGAGCACTGAAGATTTCAACTGTACGAACGAGGACTCGTGTTCAGATTTGTTATTTTCGTCCTTGACTGCACACTATGTGAACTCTACTTGTGAGAATAAAGGACTGTAACAAAAACAAAAGTTCAGCATTTAAAATCATGAAATGGAACGACGGGGTGTCATCCTGACTGGTTTAACATATCATATGAACTTTATATTTTGTCCCGGCAACTTGACGTAACGCCAGATGTTCACACTACTTCACCCCATCGTGGATTTGTTGGAGGAAAGTCTTTATGTATCCCATAGATCCTCTTTTGACACGATTTTAAGAAAGTTTCCTGAGACGTGTAACCAAACACGCATGTGATGGACACCCCACACCCTGCCTGTATCATCTCCCCATCTGTAACTTGACAGAACATCAAAGGTTCTAGGCGACGAATCCAGGTGCTCCGTAAGTAGTTCCGGCAAATCACTGACCGCCGTCTGCTTAGCGAAGCAAGTGAGCTGCAGGCTGGCGAAGCCACATACAAAGCTTGTGTCACACATCTTATTCTATCCACCTCTCCCCACCAGCAACGACCGAGGATTTATCTGGTGACGCATCACGTATGTTACCGCAACGTCGTTTAAAGCCGCCTTATACAGCGCCACGAGGCTGACTGAAAGTCCCTTGAAATATGCATGTCAAGTAGCAAACCTACCCGGGGCGATTAGAGCCGTTAATAAGACGGTTAAATAATGGTAAGTGTGGAATCGCCACACGGTTTACATACTTTACTCGGGTTTCACAGTGTTGAGTACCGGTGTTGGAAGCATTAAGGATTAACACCTGGTGAATGCAAATGGGAAAGGTAACCCCCGTCTTCAGGGAGAAGGCACGCACTTTACGTTCTCTTTCCTCTAGATCTGTTTATTTCCCCTCGTGATGGAGTATTGGAGAAGCTGGAAGGAGTTAAAGCGGTACACAGGTAAAGACTACTGATGACGGGCATGCACTTTTCCCTTGTTGATACCCAAGGAAAGAACTGTATACCGACTCTCTGTTTCAGTCCTGACATTTGTGTTCTACTTAGCTGACATCCAGACAGAGAGAATGAAACATTTGTTTTGCCGTGCTTATTGTTTCTCGGTATCGGGATGCTACAAGTGAACATGCTTGTTAAACCAATCTTCTAGAGCGTCGGAGAGAAAAAGGTGTGTTATGCAACCAACGTACATGGTTGTTGAACGCATAAAAGTTAATCTTTACCGAAACGTGCTTGGTTAAACCAAAGAGGTTGTTCGACACTGGAATCGGATATTCTACTTTGGAACGAATCACGTGTCAAGAGCAAGATTGTCTGTACAAGTGCGAGCATACTGGATGGTTAAAGGGTCACTCAATTATTTCCATGAGATTTTTTTGGGCTACTAAAGGTGCCCAAAAGCAATAAGTGCCGATATGAATTTTGAAAATATCACTTGGCTTGCATATTCGACATTGACATTGATTAGTTTTTGATGAACTCGAACAAAACTGCAATGCGCAACAGCCGAAGTCACACATCCAACTTACACGAATGCTTGTTACATAGCAGGTGTCCGTTATCGTAGTGTAACCCATGCACCCCCCACCCCCCACCTTTCAAAAACATTCAAAAACACCAAAACCGCACTTTAAAAAAAGAAGAAGAAAAAACATGTGATTATGTCACTGCAGATTTGGATTAAGCAGAGGATTTTCAACAACAGTCAGTTATAAGCAATTGTTCGTAGTTTATAGTAGTAGTGGTTTTGAGTAGTTTGACTTTGTAATGGGGTTGGACAATTGCATGGAGCAAGATAAAATGTGGATGTTAAGCGCAGGTAGAAAAGTGACTTGATTTATATATATATATATTTAAAAATAACAAACTGAAGATTGGTCTTCATATAAGTTTATTACCAACCGGTTTCACAACACAGTGATCATCAGGGTAACATATACATAGTGTTGCTAATGGTATAGCGTTAACAACGTCATATGCATATCACTAAATATATATATATATAGTAAATGCGACGTCAACATGATTTCATATTAGTTACAGCTCAATTCAGGGGTATATCCATCAATAAAGAATCGTTCTTTTATTTTCCTCAGCTCTTCATTATCTGTGCGCATTTTGTATATAGGAATTCAAAATAATGGAAAATATGCCTCCAGAAATCTAATATACGTAATAACATGCGCTGGTTGTTGCGAAGAGTATATTGGTCAAACGGGGAATACATTAAAGGCGAGTGTCCGAGTGCATAAACAACAGATTAATACACCAAACTATAGATGCATACCCCTTAGCGCACATATAGATAAATGCGCAAAGAATTGCAATCCCCAGTTCACAATCTGTCCTATATACAAATGCGCACAGATAATGAATTGCAATTGTCCTGTTGGGAAACATGTTACAAAACAAACCAACGTGGAGGTAACACCGTCTATGTATCTGGTAGCTGAGAGAGGCTTGAGCAGATCGTGCCGCATGTGCAGCGCGCTGAAATGTACATAATTATTATGTCGTGCTCATTTGAACTAATAACGCTGGTGTAGAGGTTTAACTAGTTTATAACTAGGCCATGCAGATATAGCAGGTGACGGGTTCGATCCCACATTTCCACAAACACTATTTTGCGTTGAAATTGGAATTATTGTACGAATGATCTTCACGATAAGTCGAAACACGAGCACGTATTTACAGGCGAAAAGTACTAAAGAGTGTCCAAAAAGCCGTGATCAACAATGATAGTCATAGTCTCCATCTAGATAACGTTGCTAGAACATGCACAGAGAACCCACTGCCCGGTTATACAGGGAAATGCCACTGCCTAGTTGCAAGAACATGCACGGAGAATGTCTAATTGCTGCCTGGTGTCTAGGACATATACAGAGAACGTCTAGTGCTGGTTGCCAGGACATGTACAGAGAACGACAAGTGCTGCTTGGTTGCTAGAACATGCACAGAGGACGTCAAGTGCTGCCTTGTTGCTAGGACATGCACAGAGAACGTCAAGTGCTGCCTGGTTGCTAGGACATGCACAGAGAATGTCTAATTGCTGCCTGGTTGCTAAAACATGTACAGAGAACGTCAAGTGCTTCCTGGTTGCTAGGACATGCACAGAGAACGTCAAGTGTTGCCTGGTTGCTAGGACATGCACAGAGAATGTCTAATTGCTGCCTGGTTGCTAGGACATGCACAGAGAACGTCAAGTGCTACCTGGTTGCTAGGACATGCACAGAGAACGTCAAGTGCTGCCTGGTTGCTAGGACATGCACAGAGAACGTCAAGTGCTGCCTGGTTGCTAAAACATGTACAGAGAACGTCACTGACTGGTTGCTAGGAAATGCATGAAGAACGCAAAAGTCCGGTTGCTAGAAAATGCATAGACGACACTAATGTCCGGTTGCTAGGAGTGCGTAGAGAACGCAAATGTCCGGTTGTGAGAATATGCATAGAGAACGCAAATGTCCGGTTGTGAGAATATGCATAGAGAACGCCAATGTCCGTTTGATAGACCACATCTAGAGGACGCCAATGTCCGGTTGCGAGACGTAATTGCCACTACGCCTATAGTCAATCTCACTTTTACAGAAATCTGATTGACTATTTTAGCGTGTCCACAGATAACCACCTGAGCTATCAAGGGCATCATTCTGATTAAGTGAACAAAGCGGAACAGCTTTTCTGTCGCCTATATTTGTTAACAATCTCACGAATGCTCACACAACTGTTCAAAGTTTGAACTACTTATGAAAAATCTGTTTTCCGGTTAATGGATAGCTTGACTAAACGCCTTAGCATGAATTGAAGGTATAGTACTTGAAATGCTGTTAAGTACGTATGTTTTATCTGTGTTGGAGTTCTAAATGGTAAAAAGCTGCGCAATCTGTAACACTGTGGGGTGTGACGCTTATCGACTCTTATCTAATTTACTTGCTAGACCTGCTTCCGTCTTAAGACTTTAGATAAAACTTGATATGAACCCGCTGATTTATGCATTCATACAATTATTTGGGGGTTTTGATTTCTAAAAAATTATATTCACATTCCCCTCAAAGGAACACAAAAGGGTTGTCTTCAGACTCGAGAAACAGTTTGAAATAAACATAATTCAAGAGTCAGGAAGTTGTCGAGTACATTCCAGAGTCACCATTTCCGGTCTGAGCTTCCTAATGCATAGCTACTGGGATTGTCTTCAAGTACACAAGCATACAATTTTACACTAGGCCGTTCCGTTTCTGATCGAGAAGTCATACTTTGTAATACAATTCGGTAGTTTTGTCTTATCTAGAGAACTGTTCTGTTGACTTGAAAATAATTTTTGACTCAACGTAAAAACTATTTCCTGACTAACCCAACATCAGTAATGCCTACTTATGCAAGTACGATTTCTGTTTACTGTCAAGTAACAAACGCTTAAATCTGAGTATGTGTGTGTTGTCAATAACAATCCGGAGATGTGATACTCTTGACTGTTATAGGAAAAGGCATGAGACAATGTCGAGCTGTCACTCGTTCAGATTCCAGACGGGACAGTGTCTCGTCATCATGTCTGTATATGGGAAGCTCAATGTTTATATCAGTGGATTTCCCTGGTTACTTGCTACACGATGAGGTTGGGATACTTCCACTGAGACTGAGACCGTGCTGTCCTATATACGAGGGACGCAGTTGAAAGTAGTTTGCACATAAGATGCGTACAAGCATTCCAAAGCAGGTGATTGATTTGATTGTCTATAATGTACAAAGATAGTAACAAGTGATTCCTCAACGAATTTGAATTTATTTTTGAAATAACTTGTGATTAATTATGAAATATGACTGTCCAAAATATGGTTTGTGCTCTATACATTTACAATGGATTCAGTTGGTTTCCTTTTAGATACATCGTCTTGCCCAGATTGATTTCTGACGGTGTTCTGGTTATGGAATAATAGCAGGGTGTGTCAAAAGAAATATGTAAACGAAAAGGCATGATAAATCGATTACATCAGAAGTGCAGAGTACGACTGTGTGAACATTGAACGTATCAATATGCCCCGTGTCAAGTTTGTGATACTATTCCGCTTTTTAAGGAACCGCTGAACATACACTCGTTTTAACCTATATGATGCAATCCGAAAAGGTCTCTATTGATCGAAACATTTGCTCTAGAAACAAGCACATGCCTTCACTTCTGGTGATAGCGGGCATCCAATTGAGCAATCCTAACAGCTCTGTACCCCAACACTTTGAACATGCCTATCAAAATTGACTATGTCTTTTTTAAATGAATGGAGATATTAAATGCACTATTCATTTGTTTTTTAACAGTGAAGAATGTCAGTAAGACTTTGTACAAAGGAGTTTCATTGTCTCCCTGTAGAAAACCAAACCATCCGGTAATGTCGTTTGATGTATGAAAATTGCACCTTAATTGATGCTTGATGTAGACAGACAGCGGGATACAAGACGACCTGTCTGTCGTGTTCGATCAATTGTGTCAAACACAGAACCGGGATGTACCTGCTTTATCTCGTACGGACTAGGGAATGGTCCTGTCAAGGTGATTGATAACTGAAATGTGGTCCTTGGTCACAATGACACACCTACTGTATACACTGCGTGCAAGATGCAAAGATCTGACAACAATGATATATTCATGTTCGTTATTCTGATGTGTCAATCCACATCAATAATTATATCGTGCCAGTAGTTTTATTGTGAATGTATTGAAAAAGATGAATTCAACATTGCATCACTTGCCTTATGTAGTTTACCTCCAGGCTCATTCATGATTATAAAGAAAACTGGTTATATGCACTTTACTGACAAGACAAGTACAGGGTTGAGCATACAAATACTGCGTCTATTGTCCTTTAGCCCATCTTTAAATGTAAAATCACCAACACTAGTAGAGTGGGTGTGGCAGTACCCGGACGTGGGCAGTACCCTGACACGTGTTATCTAATCATGTATAACTGATTAAATAATGCATTTATTGTTAGAACAGATGTATGGTTGAAATCCCCATTCATTATGCAGCCAACACACATCGTAATCTTAATATCATAATCAACCTTCATTCCCAGTACTACCACACCCGCTCCATGTGGAAATGTGATCCAAGAGTTAACTATGTACATCTTGGCCTCTGTGGACCTGCTCTGTGCACTGTTTTGGTGATCAACATAGTTATCGTGTGTATCGGTCATGAATGAATCCGGGGGATAATAAATTAAATGGTTTTATTTACACTTAGATTTCCTCGATATTTTGATCAGCGTATCTGTTTTTTTCGACAATGTAAGAGATGTGTAAAATCAGATTTATTTTGTTTTAGGCCATTTCTAGGATGTATACTTGTAACTGAGAACGTTGATGCGCCCAAACACGAGGTTTAAATCAGAAACACAAATACCTTAACGCAATGTAGGTGGTTTTGATTAACAAGTGATAGATTCTGTTATGTCAATCCTCTGTAATGGTGGACTTGTGAACATGACATTATACATAGCACAAGAGAGTATGTTTCAGAAAATGATCACTTATTGATTGATTGTAAATAGTAATATTTATTTGTGGAAGGCGGTGTTTAATGTTTATCTGAATATGTTTGTATATATGTGTGCTGTTGTTTGAGATCGAGCCTCTATAACGGGTGTATTGGTTGCCGGATCTGATAAGTCCGACTCGCTTACCGTGAGGCGCACTAGACACAGTGGTCAGTGTTAGCTTAGCTCTCTCTATAGCTAGGTGTGAAGAATAACGGGGCGATGTGAGATTGGTCCAGTGATTGAGTTACATGTTTGTAAAGTTTGAGCCCCGACGACAATGACCTTTCATACTACCTTATTCTAGAAGCTCGTTCATCAACATCCATAACCAAGGATTGATGTTAGGTGTATCTACATCGAAAAGGTGATGCTTCTTAGGTAATGGGGTGTTCCACACAACAACATGATCGATTAGTAAACAAAACATGGCAAATGTTTGAGCGTAATTTACGTAGCTTAAAGTATTTCTCTATTTTTCGAATGGGCTTTAATATGTCCGAAATACCATTTTTTAAAAATCTGTGATGTGATGAGATTTGACATGACATGAAATTCAAAGTATTGAATCGTGTTGTTTCTCTGATCAAACTGACAGCAAGCAGATATGGAATGCAAGTTACAATAAGTAGGTAAGTAAACAACAAACATAACCTATAAACGTGTAAACGAAGCATGGGATGATTAAAGATTGAATGTTGTTGTTTTGGGAGAGCTTGCCCACGCTCCCGAATAATGTACACCCTTTTATGTCGATGCTGATAAATCCCGATGTCAACATCTTCCGAACAAGAAGACGAATATTTACTATTAGTCATACACAGTAGGGTACAAACACGACTAAGTATATTTCTATAAATAACGTATATGACTTTTTGAATCCCAACCTCCGATTCCTTTCGATTAAGTTGATCAACTTTCCAATACAGAATCTAATTGCTAGACTATGGCCCATACTGTGTCTGAACACTCCGTGCTGACCACTTGAACATTGTTCACACGCGAGAATCGTCGGTATTTTAATTAGCCAAGAGTAACCGGTCGTGTGTGTGAATACCATCGGACACCAATATGATTAGCCTACTCCGAACCCTTGGATCAGTAGTTGTCTGTTGTAGCAAACATACACTGAACTGCCTGCGTATGTGCATGTGTATGTCGACATTTAATTTGGGTTTTGTAAATAGACTTTTACTTTCAAACCCATTGAATAATATTTTTGAAATATTTTACATAAATTAAACAGTATCAAAACTATTCTTATGAAATGATATTATTGCTTCGACCATAGAATAAATCAGACGGCGATTTATGAACGCAGTCATTGCAGTGAGTCCCTGCCTGTAAACACTTCGGTTTTCATTGTAGACCTTACAGGAGACACACAGGTTGTGGGCGTGGCCCTCTCATCTCATCTCACCTTTAAGAATTTGTTTAAAGTTGTGCATAGAAAACTTAATTCAATTCTCTTCTCGTAATAAATATACCAACACTAGATGATGAAAACAGGTCAGAAATTCGACGAGCCTCCTGTGTTGAACTGCAAGTGTCAGGTTACAGACGGTTTGAAAATTACATGTCATCTAAATCTGATCTCTGATGGTCACCTGGGGGACGCCTTTACACTGTTTAGTAGTTAGTGGTGGGCGAGATAAACTAGAGGTGAAACTTTAATTTGCAGGGGATTTATAGAAGGGGTAGAACTGAGCCTTAGGTTATGTTTTATGGTACATATGGTGACAGCAATGAGTTGCAGTCACAGACATTGACATTTCTCTCTCAACCAATCTCTTATCTTTTCTTACTCTCTAATGCACAACATCAAGCACACAAACCAGACTTCTTTACAAATGAAATGAAATTTATCGCCTCTCTATGGAGAGATGCTCAGTTGGCAATCATTCATGGCTAAATCGATTATGACAATGCATCAAAAACTGCTGTTTCAAATAATATTTGGAAAATATTTCGTTTTAAGAAACAGTTATAGTCCAAGTAACTCTATGTACACAAGATTTCCAGAATATCTACTCAGGTATACCAACAACAAATAAAAATAGGGAATTATCTTTTATTACCCATATGGTTAATCATAAGCGGTGACATATTTTCAATATGAGCACATGTGCACATATCATTTTTGCCTAGCATCAATTGTTTCTGCGCGAGTTACAATATTATGTCTACTGTGACGGCATTGTTCATGACGTCACTGTAGCGGGCCGTAACAAGGGAATGAACCCGTTTTCTGAATATTTCCATGTGTTTAAAATGGAATAGACGCAATGATTGAATGGATGCAGTTAAATAAATCTTTAAAAGTAACCCTCTATTTACTATGGCTCGCTCCGTAATGTCTTGACTTGGCTATAAACATATCACCAAATAATTGAAATCAGCCCCTTCACAAAGACAGAAGGTCGGGCTGAGAGTCCCTGTCACATACCTCGCCTCAGTTATCATACGAATTAATGACGAACACATACTCTGGGTCACTTGACTTAGATCTCAGAGTCGGCCCCATTCTTTTTCTTTGGCTAGACAAAAGCATGATTAATTCAAGTCATTCAACACAAAGAGAGTGTAAGCCAGTATATTCGAGTCTCATACAGTAATCATTAAGAGAGTAACCTCCAAGTTTGCATGATGAACTCGATATAGATTCTAGGAGAGCGAGCACACTTTATCCCCGGTGTCAGTGTCTTAGCACACAGAGTTCCTTCACAAACCTAGTAACCTGCTTATGTGTTGTCTATATGTCGCTCACAATCTTCGTTATTATAGTCACCCAGAATGTGCTGTCCTCTTTCACTGGTGTTTGAGTCTGAATCGGGTACATGCACGAGTCTTGGTTACATGTCTGTGTCTAGTCTCGCAGTCTGCATACTGTTGAGAGAGCCCTTCTAATACCTATCACTGGTTGCAAAAGACTGACATGATACCGGGTCTATGGGTCGGTTACAGACAGTATTTACACCGATAGTATCAAGACTAATGACCTTGGTCAAGAAACAGTGGGCGTAGCCCAGACAGTAGTCATGCTTCATGACTGTGTATATAAAGGAGCCTTTTATACAGTCTAGGGCCACATTCAGCAATTCTAGATTTAATGAATACACATGAAATTAGGAGCCCAAGGGACTCCGTGACATTTCAAAGTCTTCAAATGAATAAAACAATTCACATTCATTCACAGAAGCGAAAATTGCACGTCATTTAACATGAATACTACTTGTATATTAAACACGTTCAACTTAAATTTTTAAAAAAGACTCTTTTTGTATGCTTTGAATAAGTTTCCAAAATCACAGTTGAACGTACCCAGTGGTTTTCAGCACCAGACAGTTCTTCTTGATCAATGACACGACTGATGAGATCTGGCGTACAGGACAACTTACAACTCACGGATTGTCTCTCTATATTAGTTAATCTACATTTGCTGAAGCCGAACTGGAGTATCAGAACCCAACATCACCACTGTGATTGGAACAAGCTAAATTTCAAACATAAATATAGACTATTTCACTACTTCAGAAATATGGTGTACTGGTGGGAGCGGTAGACATAGAGTAGTTTTCATTTTATAACGTTTACGGGGTATGTAGATACAAAAACATTGCCAAAAACATTAAGAAGGAAAATAATGACGTCATTGTGTAATACTACGTAAATATTTGAAATATTACTAAAACATAGAAAAAAAAATTACTTTAATTTAGCTCTTAACTGCAATCGTATAAAGCCATCATGGCACATAACTTTTAACATAAAAAAGAATTCAACTATTCTAGGAGACCCCAGTTAACTCACTTTCGAAGACTTTTTGGAATACTAGTAATTTACCTATCTCAATTATTCCCCGCTACCAACTATTAAAGGCGTCCCCCAGGTGACCATTTAGAGATCAGATTTAGATGACATGTAATTTTCTCACCGTCTGTAACCTGACACTTGCAGTCAGTGGGGTCAGATAATCCAACACAGGAGGTCAACAGTGTACAAACTGTCCTTATAACAACAATAATGGTCCGTCTACTCAACTTAACTTCTCAACTAAAATATCATTATTACTTTTAAATTGCAAACATTCCACTCCTGTAGTTCTAAAGATGTTCATAAAAAGCCGTTGATTTGTTCATATAAAAGTTTCTACGTTTAAAAAAATAGAATTCTGTGACGTCTGCACTTTACAACAAGTAGTCCTAAACGTGAAAAAAAGTAATATTCAAGTCGATGGGAATTTCAATTAAATAACTCACTTTTATTAAGGTGCTCAAAGTAGATTCAAAATCTGTCGGAGCCGAGGAGTGGTTTATCTTTATGGGTTTCGATAATCATAAGTGTAAACATGATAAACTGCACTTATAACCGACACATCAAAGCCTTGTATATTAGTTACAATAGGAGTCAGTTTTGGCCAGGTGTGGGAAACACCTGATTAGATGGTGTGGACCCAACGCTTCGGCTTGGACTGTCCAGTGTCAGAGCTGTATAAGTTGGTATCGCTAAAGAGCCACAGCGAGACCACTGACCACTTGTCCGATTCAAAATGTAGCGATCAGGTAACAAGATATACTTTATATTATTATATATATATTGTTATTATACTATATATTAAAAAGCCCGATACGGACGCCCGCGACCCAATGGGTTATCGTGGAATATCGCTTTTATCTATTCCTTGCAAAATTTACGCTGATATATTAAATGCGCGATTTTCGTCGTGGCTGGAATCTAATAATTTATTAGCAGAAGAGCAAAACGGTTTCCGAAGTAAACGTAGTACGACCGACCACATTTACACTATTTTACACGATTATAAAAAACCGTAAGTCTGTAAATCTTTCTACTTACGTTTGCTATATTGACGCGTTGAAAGCCTTTGACCGCGTCAATCGCGATTGCCTTTGGTACAAGCTGCTTAAATTAGGAATAAACGGTAAATTTTTCTTGGCTGTAAAATCCTTATATGAAAATAACCAATCCCGCGTTTCCGTTAACGGTTATATATCCGATTCATTCGAGGTACATTGTGGGGTAAAACAGGGCTGCGTTTTGTCGCCAACACTATTTTCTGTGTTTATAAATGATTTAGTTTCTCAAATAAACGAATTAAGATGTGGTATAAATGTAGATACTAATATGATCAGCCTTCTTCTGTACGCTGATGATATTGCTTTGTTAGCGCCTGATGAATATTCACTTCAGCGTATACTGGATTGTGTAAGTGAATGGTGTAAAAAATGGCGCATTCAGATCAACAGTAATAATACAAAAATTTTCCATTACCGTAATAAGTCTATGCCACAATCAAGTTTTTCTTTTACATGTGGACATGAATGCATTGATGTATCTAAATCTTATAAATATTTGGGTATTTGGTTAGAAGAACATTTAGACCTGAATTATACTGCTAAAGCTATTGCTAAGTCAGCCAGCAGGGCACTAGGGGTTATTATTAGTAAATTTAAATTAGTAGGGGGTATGAATTACGAGGTATATACAGCTTTATATGACAATCTTGTCCAACCTATTTTATCTTATGGAACAGCTATATGGGGAACCAGGGAATTCAGCTGTATAAATTCTATTCAACATCGCGCATGTAGATTTTTCCTAGGGGTAGGCAATAAAACCCCAAATTTAGCAGTGAGAGGTGATATGGGTTGGGTTTCTAATTTAGTTAATCAACGTATCGAAATTGTTCGTTTCTACATGAGAATATCTTCCGTAAATGAAAATAGATTACCTTATCTTATTCATAAATGGTCATTGTCAATATCTAAATCTTGGGATTGTTCAGTGGTTAAGTTATTTGAAAGTCTTAAACTATCTTTAAGTGTAGATTTTAATGTTTTAAGATGTAAACTTGTAGAAATAGATATTAATAATTGGTGTTCTCAACTCTGGAATGATAAGGAGCAAGTCAATGGTAATAAGTTAAGAACATATCGTCTTTTTAAGAGTAGTTTTGGTACTTCGGAATATGTAAAATATATTAATGATAGAGCACTCCGTGGCTATTTAGCTAAATTTAGAAGCGGCACCCTCCCCTTAGAGATCGAGACTGGTCGTTTTACTAAACCAAAAACTCCCCTTGAAAATCGTTTATGTAAATTTTGTAATTCCAACGTAATTGAAGACAAGGTTCATTTTCTAACTACTTGCAGTTTATATTCAGATATTAGAACTCCTCTTTGGAACTCCTCTTTGGAACTCATCCTCGTCTATAGATCAAACTTTCCCAAATATGTCAGCAAACGATCAACTGGTATTTCTAATGAATCATCATATACATTATCCCTTAGCACCTCGAGTGCTTTTATTTGTATATTTTAGTCAATTAGTGTCAAATAGGCCCAAGATGGCCGGGCGATGTTTTATATATTTGTATGTTTTACTGTCTTTTATACATGTATCGCTTGACACTAAAATAAATTATTTTTCTTCTTCTTTCTTCTATAAAGGTCATAGATACTAAGAATATATTGCGACCAAAGTGACAAATATTGAATTTGATAAACCTTTTCACATTGTCCGATTGGTTTTGCCACTTGGAGTCCCTTACTATTTAGAAGATGCAATTGTGTTCTTTCCACTTGAGATCACCTTGTTTCTTTCATTTCCAGTCGTTTTTTTGTGTGAAATGAAGCTGACATTTTAAGAACTAACCTGAACTCTTAAGCACTCGGGAAGCAAATTATAACATAACTGGGTATAAATATACCTAAATACATATACAAACAATACTATTTCCGATTGACTAAGGCAATGAATAAATATATCAACATACATGTACATTTCAAGGTTAAGCAACTTGGCTCTTAAATAAGCGGATGATGATATTATGTTAAATTTTCACTTATTTGTGTATCTCTGTATTATGCTTGAATTTTCCTATCATGTTTATATCTTTGTATCATGTTTGTATTTCATTTTTATCTTTGTATCATCTATTTATATTCTATATCATCATTGTATCTTGTAATTTTTCGTTTTACCTTTGTATCATTTTTGTAGCAATTCTATTTTTTTGTGTTTACTATTTTTGTATTATTATTTGATTTTCTACTTAGTAATATCGTTGTTTTTTTTATTATCTCTATAACTTCTGTCTCCCTGACGTAGATATGATGTCTGAAGAGGCAGATCGAGAGGCCGCCAGGAGTGCACACAATTCTGGCATATACTCACAGAGAAGTTTACACACAGAGAGGTCCTATGTAAATAAGTAGTGATTAAATCTACCAGTATACATGGCGTGTACGTGCCTACATAATGGGGGGTTGGGATATAATGAGAGTAAACAGGTCAGCAATATTGTACAATGAATGGAGCAATATTATAAATATCGTCTCTCTCGCGTGGCGTAGAAATAAGATATTTAGTCTTAATATGTTCGAGTGTCTGTCCATCAATAACAAGTTGCCCTAATGTATCAAAGGACACTGACTGAAATAATTGTAATAAAGAGAGGATTAAAAATGCAATTGTGCTTGTTAAATAAACAATAAAGTAGACATTACGAACACATATCTAGGCAATCTGAATAAGAAGGTGGTTTGTCCACATATATATTTTAGACCAACATTTCCTTAACACAAAAACGACCCATTGCCGGTTCTTATGGTACCATTACTAGAATTGAGTCACTTAACCAACTATGAAGTATCCCAGTAGGTGCTTCACAGTGACTAACCTGGCGGAGAGTCGTTGAGAGAGTGTTTATCACCAGTGCTATCAAGAGTAACAATCAGGAGATAGATACCAAGCTCTGTTTCTGCCAGCCCCAACCTCTCACTTCTATAGTATGACTTGTACTCTGTAAAGTTGGGGGAGGATTGGGGGATGGGGGGAACGCGAGTGGTTTGTATTTTATTTATATATATACATTTTACCATTTTGGATGTAAATGTTTTAATGTGTATCGTAGGCAAAATGGCCGGATGCTATGTGATGTTGTTTTAAAATGTCATGAAAACGAAAATTAGCATGTGACACACAAATTAAATATCTTTCTTCTTCTTTCTTCTTCTTCAGTAAGCTTATGTGCACATTATGCTCCCTGATTTGTCTTCAGATGAAGAACATCGTATACAGTCTTGCCATGTGTTCAATTATGTTTTCCGGGATTCTTGCAAATGAAAGTCATATACTATCCAATAAAGATTTCATCTTTAAAAGTTTTGTACATTTATCATTTTGGTAATGTTCCTGGAAAGAGGTTTCCACTATAAGAATATTTTAGTTTTGAAGTTCATTTTCTGATTTGCATCTGTATATTAAATTCTGAATGTACTCGATTGTATTGTGAAAAAAGTAATTTAAAAAAGGGTTGAATGAAGCAAAGTGCATTCCCACTAGATCAACATTGCTTTGGATCTAGAAAATGTTGGTTTTTGAGTGACGATTTAGAGGGATGACTGTTTGAAGATTGAAGTGCTTGAATTTACAGTATTTATGCATTAATAAGTACCACAGAGCACGTAATTGTGGTATCAGACAGTCTTGCACCTGCGTGCACTATTGGATAGCTTTATAACTAAACTGTTCTGTTTAATGACCCAAGTTAGAATACAGCTAGAATGTTTCACGGCTGTTGATTGACGACTTACCCTTATCCATTCTGACATCAGCAGTAACACAGCAAGAAGCAGACATATCTATCTGCCACCTTCCATATCTCCTTACACTTCTACCAAATTTACTGACTTACTCTATTACGCTAATCGTGTAGCCTGACATATCAATATATTCACGCATATTAATTCTGCACGTGCTGCGTTTCGTAACTGGTGATATTAATGGCCTAATTTAACTCCCGGGTGGTAAACAAGATCAGATTATTTATACTGTTTGAAGCGAGGGGTTATCAATTTTCAGTCAAGATTCAGCCTTCGGGAAAACTTACATATAACTTTAATTATGTATCAAATAAAATGATTGAATTGGTGTAACAGTAAGACGAATTGGTGGTATCATATCATTTATATTTATCTGATGAAAGCATAGTTTTACACTAAAAGCATATCTGTTCAAACAGTGTATTAAAAACTTCTTTAACTTAGTGACCAACAAGACGAGGTAGGTCTATAAAATATTTACCCAGTAAAGTAAAAAACAGATCGCAACTGTAGTCAAACCCAATGGCAGATGATCTTGCCACATTTCTTGGAATTACGGCTAAGCAAGTCCACTTATTACGTAGTCATATCCACTTATATCGGTAATTGTAAAGAGTCGATCGATTTAGTGTTAGGTATTCATGATAAAATGCCATCAGCGTGGATTGAACTCACACTGTAAAATAAGCATGCCATTTGAATGTAGTGAAATAGTTTCTCTCAAAACACTTGAAATGTTAAATAAAATTTTAGATAAATGTAAATCTAAAAAATCCCCATTAAAGCATTCCACATAGTTTATAAGAAAGAAAAAAGTTATCGCACAAACATTTGCAGTAATTTTGGTTGTTGTTTTTTTCTATCTTACGGTCACATTTCATGTTATCACTTGATATACATGCATCGTATAGAAAGGTGAACGAACGAGACACTTGTCAGAGTGATTGTTTATGTTCAGCATTCCAAATGGTTCTTTGTTCTTGAATGTTTCAAAGCTAAGTAGAAGTAATACAATGTGCAACTGGATGCATTAACACTGGGGCAGACACGTATTCATGTTTTAACTACTTCCTGGTAAAGGTCAAAGACAATTTTGTTAATTCACTATTGTGTGTGCAGTCAACTTTGGTCCTCGAGTAATAATATCAAATTAATATCATGATATATTTTCACTTGATACATGTACTTATGTACCTGTTTACAGTTAACTGTTTTAACGTTATGTCTATCTTGAAAAGTATTGTTTGAATAACTCTTGGCAATGTTTAATACATCTTTGAATATATTACGTTTGTGTAAGTGTTTATATCAGGCTTATTGTTTATGTTATACAGATTTTATTGCATATGATAATGATATTGTTTATCTTGATTCTGTTTCTAAATAAGGATATCAAGCTTTTAACTTCTTCTTACAAATATTTCTACAAGAAAAGATTTTAATCAGATCCAAAACATTTAATGAACCATGTATTTAAGATAATTTTCTCGTTCGTGAAGCGTTTGAGTATATTCCTCCTCGTCATCCCTATAGTTCCATGGTTCACTAATCCAGCCGATGTGCACAGGTTTCACAGCAAAGTTTTCTCCCTGCAAGAATAATAAAGGCCATGGCATTTATGAAATACTCTTGATGTTTACCCGTGGCGTTAAAACCCAAATCCTCTCCCCTCATCTCCATCCTTTGTTCGTTAGCTCTGCTATACAGTAGAGCTGATCAATAGTGCGGTTGAGGGTGTGGCTGTATTCTTCATGTATTGGTCTGGTTTTTTGGCCCATCTCCCACAGTAAAAGCACCGCTTTAACTGAGATGTTCACGACATGTGCAGTCCTTATCTAGACAGACCTGTGTCGAGATTTCTCCTGGTAACAGAGCCTACATATATAGTCATGTAGACAGACCTGTATCGAGATTTCTCCTGGTAACAGAGCCTACATATGTAGTCATGTAGACAGACCTGTGACGAGATTTCTCCCGGTAACAGAGCCTACATATATTGTATATATGCATGTAGACAGACCTGTGACGAGATTTCTCCCGGTAACAGAGCCTACATATATTGTATATATGCATGTAGACAGACCTGTATCGAGATTTCTCCTGGTAACAGAGCCTACATATATAGTCATGTAGACAGACCTGTGACGAGATTTCTCCCTGTATCAGAGACTACATATATAATTATGCATGTAGACAGACCTGTGACGAGATTTCTCCCGGTAACAGAGCCTACATATATTGTATATATGCATGTAGACAGACCTGTGACGAGATTTCTCCCGGTAACAGAGCCTACATATATTGTATATATGCATGTAGACAGACCTGTGACGAGATTTCTCCCGGTAACAGAGCCTACATATATAGTCATGTAGACAGACCTGTATCGAGATTTCTCCTGGTAACAGAGCCTACATATGTAGTCATGTAGACAGACCTGTGACGAGATTTCTCCCGGTAACAGAGCCTACATATATTGTATATATGCATGTAGACAGACCTGTGACGAGATTTCTCCCGGTAACAGAGCCTACATATATTGTATATATGCATGTAGACAGACCTGTGACGAGATTTCTCCCGGTAACAGAGCCTACATATATTGTATATATGCATGTAGACAGACCTGTATCGAGATTTCTCCTGGTAACAGAGCCTACATATATAGTCATGTAGACAGACCTGTGACGAGATTTCTCCCTGTATCAGAGACTACATATATAATTATGCATGTAGACAGACCTGTGACGAGATTTCTCCCGGTAACAGAGCCTACATATATTGTATATATGCATGTAGACAGACCTGTGACGAGATTTCTCCCGGTAACAGAGCCTACATATATTGTATATATGCATGTAGACAGACCTGTGACGAGATTTCTCCCGGTAACAGAGCCTACATATATTGTATATATGCATGTAGACAGCGAGAGAAGACGGCAGATGACCAGCTAGCTGTGCACAGGACACGAGTATCGTGCAATATCTCTGAAGGTTTGTTTTTATACGGCAAGGTGGAAGCGAGGGAAAATTAGTTTTAAGGACATTACGCACGCAAGCAGTGCAAAGATGTTGTCGATTTTAAATAAACATAAAATAAATATACCAATCAAAATTGAAAGGTTGAAACACGTCTTTGTTAGCAGCTTCAATGAGTGAATAGACTGACGTTATAGTTGTATTAATCTTGAAACAAGATGTCGATATTAATTTTCGAAGAATTCCATGATTAAAACTTTGAAAACGATGCCATCAAGGTATATACCGATTGGTAATGCACACATTTGATTAACTTGACACCATCTCATCCTGTCAAATAAAAGTTTTCTACCAAACTAGATAATACTAGTTATCATAATAATATTTGTTTTATACAAGACGGCACAATGTGCAAAGTGTTCTTTGTTGTTACTTACGAAATCCTTACAAAGCAAAACTTTTTTTGTGTTGTAAGATTCATGTTCAACCATTGTCAAAATTGATTATAATTGGTTATAAAGAAATAGATTTCATAATGTGTTTTATCACTGGCTTATAAACGTTTTGAAGGATGACAAATTTAACTGGTAAAAATGCCGGAGCTTGTCGACTACACTTACACTACAGGGTAAATTCAACTTTCAAGCCGTTTATAAGCCAGTGATCAAACAGATTGTGAATTCTGTTTCTTCTAAATTTATTCTTGCCACTTACTGGTCATCCGTGTTGAATAGAACAGTTTGTACACTTTTGACCTGTGATGGATTATCTGGCCCCGCTGACTGCAAGTGTCAGGTTATAGGCAGTGAGAAAATTACATGTCATCTAAATGTGATCTCTATCTCTAGAGGTGCGACTTTAATTTGTAGTTTCATAGAAGGGTGCATGGTCGTGAAAGGCTCCATTTTCATTTCAATTGATGTAAATTGCAATATTTTTCTTTCAATTATTTGGCATCTTACGACATCTTCAGAAGTTGTTGATAGAGAAAAATATGTGCCTCTTTAATTTGTATTGCTATGTTTGAGGACAGCAATTCATGGATTCAAATGGAAAGAAACTCATTCAAATCTTGGATTGATTTATAAATGGTAATCAATATTCAGGTTTTTGCAGTTTGTGGGGTAAATAGAATAAAATGGGATCGAATTTCATGATTAATGATTCTCCCAAAATCATTTAATCGATTTCAGACATGATATCTTTTGGTCTGTTCATCATCCGCAACTGTGTCCTATGTCTTTCGATTCAACATTTCTTTGACACATGCTATATCTGAATCATGAACATCCTAGCATCCTAGTTTAAGTAATATCGCTGCTAAATGTTCAGTACATGTATCTCTGTGCGGTATACCATATCTACATCCGAAGGCATGAGTAACATCATCATCTGTGATATCTTTAGCATAATCATCATTCATTGATGAATGGTGCTACCTACAACAGAAGTATATGTAAACTGTGGAGACCTGACATGCATGTTATTCTTCCCTATCAGATCTTATCTCTGTCTTATCTCAAATGCAAATAGATGCTGTAACCAAACCAGTTTGCTCGCTAGGCGTGTCCTGACTAACGATGGGATATTATCTTTCAGGAGATAATGATCATGATTCATGATTACAATATACAATATGCTAGCTGATTACAAACAAGGTGTTGGAAATAAACTTATTAGAATGATCGAAAGGAACACAAGGTTTGTTTTTTCTATAGTATTTTGATTAATCATTAACTGTTATAATAATCTCTTATTCGCGTATGTTGTTCATGTATTGCCCAAATGTCGACCATCAATAGCTGAAGTATCTGGTAATACAACAATTATTTGACAACAGCAAATGAAAACCGGAGCTAAGGAGAACGTCAGAGTCTTATGGGTGTACGTATTTTGTCATATAGCTCACAGGAAGAAAGCTGATGTGGTGGGTTTTCTGGGGGGTTATCAGCAAATTGAAAAAGGAGCTAGGGACAAAGTAAACTTGAACCAGTGGAGCTTTAAGCTTTACAAATTTTGCATAGCAATTATTTTGTTGTTGTAGTTGTAGTAACGTTGTTGTTGTTGTAAAACAGACACCAACATTCCGAAGTGAGTTTGCTACCGTGATCAGAGTCAAACAAAGACGTTTGGTCATATTAACAGATTGGTATAAGAAACCTCAACAAACTGTAATAGAGCCCAAACATGATATCAAGATAGGTTACACTTGCGATTGATAGAATAATTATTTCATGATAATAATATGCAGCTTTTCAGCTTATCAGCATTCATTCCAGAACTACCATACTTTTCTATCCCATGTTCCTTTTACACGTGTGTTTTCATAAAGGTTGGAAATAAGACACACTAACATGCGTAATGAAACGTAAACACAAATTACTTCATATCAAATTTCAATCAAAGACATATTTCATGCTCAATTAAAAGTCTTTGTGCTCAATGTATATCAGTCAACAAGAGTTTTATAATATGATTTATATTCGGCAAGGTTCATTTCCGTAAAGTTCATGCTCTGTTTAAGGTATTTAGTATTCTTAGATCTGACAATGGGCTGCATACAATAATATGTATGTGTAAGATAAGTATATGCATGACCTCTGTCACCTCGATTAAACGTGTGTTGTCAAAGACAGCAGTTTACTCCAACACAACTTTGTGTTTCACGTGTTCATGACGAAAAAAGGTGAGGGCGTGGAGTCTAATTATGCATTTGGAATACTAACAGCAAGAGAGAAACCAGTGAACAGTATTTCAGATAAGAGATTCAACTCAACCATGATTCACCTCTCATGGCACATCAGCTGTAAAAACATTACTAACATTCAATCATGTTCATATCAAAACTATGGTATTAGTAAGGTTTGCAGTGCTTATACATAAAACGGCGAAAACCAGTTACTTTGCTGAATTATAACAACACGCGAAATGCTTAAAGGGGCAATAGTACGTTTTTGAGAGATGTATTTCTTCAAATATTCCCCAATAAACATTCATTTATGCAAAGAGTTTTAAAAACATCTTTTCACTCAATCCGATCACCCGTAGTAGTCCTACAGGAAATAATCAAGTACCAAGCAAAATAACCTGCGGTCACCTATAGCTTGTTCGTTCATGGTTAGTTCATTTTAGTTAGTTCGTTTTAAAACTGCCTTCATGATTTAAAAAACATTGTCTTGCAATTGGAAACATTTATTATCGTGTTCGTGAGATCACTTTATCTATCTAGAAAAAGGTGCTTGAGTTCCTTTGGGCTTTTAATCCATGACGTTTTGCAATAGGCAATCTTAAGATATAAATGTTACAATTCGTGTTTGAATCCTTATATTCTTCACCATTCCTATAATAACAGTTTTAAATGTCATGTCGGATCCCGGTGCGGGGAAATCCAGGTTCAGTGTGTTGAAAACAGATAATATTAATAACGTGTATGACCTCCCTTTGGCACAATACACTCATTAACCCTCCGACGCATGGAGATATCAAACGTATGACATTATTTGGAATGCGCTGCAATTCTTCTTGGAGAGCTTGAGCAAATTGCTGGCAGTTATCTGGAGGTGGTGGTCGTTGACGAATACGACGATCCAAAGCGTCCCAAAGATGTACGATCGGTGACATGTCAGGCGAGCATGCTGGCCACGGCAAGACGTCGATGTTGTGGTTAGCAAAGAAGCTCGGGCATTGTCTTATTGAAAGATCACACCTTGTGCCTGTTGTCGAAGAAAGGGACAGACGACGGGATGGGGAATCTTATCGACGTAACGCTGAGCCGTTAGATTTCAGTTCACGTCTTTATCTCACCAAGTATGCCTCCCCAAACCATGACACTTCCTCCTCCGTGGGACACCACTTCCTGAACGCAACATGCAGCGGTTCTCTCTCCCCGAAGGCGGTTAACACGTACTCTTCCATCTGCTTTGAAGAGACAGAACTGACTTTCGTCAGAGAAAAGCACCCTCTGCCACTGACGTCGCTGCCAACATAAAACCGTCCCCGCCCATCTCAGTCAGCTGTCAACAGCTGTCCCCGGAATGGGCTGGCCACTGTGCGTCTGCTTACCCGGTGACCAAGGGTATTCGACGCCGATGACGTCACTCTCAGGAAGCGGTTTCTGAGGTGTAACGTGCGCAGATATTGGTCGTCCTGGCTCTCGGTCGGCCTGATTTTGGTCTGTCTGAGGTCAGTCCCGAATGACAATAACTTTCATTAGTCTTGTGACAGTTGTACGGTGACAGACAAGCGTTCTTGCAACATGGGTGTGGGTGGCTACCATTTCAATCGCTCACGTTATTGTAAAGTTGTTGTCATTCTTCAAGTGTTTTTTTTGACCAAGTGGGTGTCTGACAACCATTTCGCATTGGATCTATATCCACCGGGCATTGGGCTATTTTTCTTTGCATGAAAATGGTGAAAACCATAATTTGACAAAAGCATGCGTTTGATACCACAACAATCATTGTTGTACTTGGGCGGTGTGTTTCATGCGATTGGGTTTGAATCTGAGTTTGATTTTTTTCGTAATTTCAAATCTAAAGTGGTAGCGTTTCTTTTGCCCGTGAGTTTATTTACTATTTCATGTGTTATAATCAGTGTAAATATCTCTCAATGTCAATAGGAATAACAGTAAATCACATACATGGAAAGTGCTTGGCAATGAAGATAATTACATTCACCCGGCACTGGAAGATCGAGTTTTATTGATTATAAAATGCTAAAAAGAAGCTACGTGAAAGTTTCTTGTAACGTATACTTCAGTTCTTATTTTGTCACTAAATGCTCTCTGAAAAGTGGAATAATATGTGTGCTTACGACTGAAGGTGGAAGTAAGAAGTATTTGTGAGGATTTCAGTAGCAGCAACAATAAGTAGATAAACATATTCATAAGTAGAACAATCAAGAACATCTCGCATCAAATTTTATTTCTTTCTCTATTTCTACATACACACACAAGCTACTTTTCGAGCTTTCTACGTCATGGAGTGAGATACAGACGGGAAAACACTAATCTTTTACCTTGTCTGTTAAAGTGATAACATATTCACACATAATTACCAACACACGTGTAGTGTAGCTTGATTAATCACATACAAGCTTATCAGTTGAACATACGTTGTAAGCAAGATCCAGAGATATACTGTTTAAAGCGCGAAGCCATTGGTATTATCTATCTCTCTAATTCAAAATGCTCCTCTTGCATATTATTTCCCCCAGTGGTTCATTAAGTAGGAAGAAGTTGTATTCGTTGACTCTGGACTCTCTATTAGTCTGACACAGAGCCAAACTGTACTATTTCACACTCCAATTGACATATGCTTGACATTGACCTGCCATTATAAGTTGTAACATTCCATCAAGGGTGACATAGGGATATACTACTCCCGCGTAAGGTTTTATGCAATAATATATCCCTATGTCACCCTTGACGGAATGTTATAACGAATTTATCTTGCCGAATGTCTTAATGTATTATTAAAGAGTCAAACAGAAATGAACATCACATATGACCTGATCACGTGACTTTGATTGATTGACGTGGAAGCACGCTTTACTCTTGTAGAGGGGAATAAGGGATTTATCATCCCTCATATGGATATTTGTTAAGGGTCACATGGACCAATCAGAGATCGGCATTCTTACATGAGGTAGGATAATCCCATATATTATATGGCACATAAAACTCAATGACTCTTTTTGGGCTCTGAATATTGTAACATAATGTCACACAATGTTTACAATTGCAGATGCAAGTTTCTGTGACAAACTTGATCTGGACACTCCAAACGAAACATCAGACAAACAGCAGGATACCAGTCTAACTGATACAAAGTGGTATCATATCTCTCGTCACAAAGTAAGTAAATTACAGGGGTAGTCCTCGGAAGCAAAATGAATAGCAATTGGATAATCCCTTAAAAGTGATTTCAAGGGATGAGTACATCAGGTGGTGAAAAAAACTGACTTGAAATGTGAATTTGGGATTTGAAATAGACTATTTTATGACCAGTGACTTAATCATTTTCATTTTGATAATTATAAAAAATGCTATTGTTAAAGTACATGCACATCATAAGAACAAAGCTAGGGGAAAACCACTCTGTATTTACTTTCATGAGGTAATTGAGCTGTCGGAAAGATGGATACTTATGTCAAAGAGTTTATCTCTCGCTGTATTATCCAATGTGCACAAAGAAACATAAATACAATAACTTGACAATGATATTGCCTGTTTTTAATTTCAATCGATGGATCTTATGGAGTTGGAAGGAGGTTAAGTTATTACAATGTCTTCATCCATTAGGAATCTTTGTTCTCTTTATGTTTCAGCAGTATCTGACACCTGTGCAAGGTTGCAAAAGAAGATACGTGTTCTAAGCAAATGATATGAAGGTTAATTTAGTGAAAACTAAACTTACTGTGTTTAGAAATAAAGTCCCCTTGCGCTCATATGAAAAGTGGATTAATAAATTAATGGTAATGTTATTGAGTCTGTACTATATAAGAACCTTGGAATTTATGTTCTCCTAAATTAGCCTGGGCAACAGAGATTAAAAGAATTCTGTTTTATTTTAGATTTGAAATTGTCTGGCTAAGCCTGAAAATTGGTAACCATAAATTGTTCACTAAATTATTTAGTCATAGATTACATTTTAATTTACTCCAATCCTGGCAATCATCTGTGGATAACAACAATAATTGCTTTTACTATAAACGATTTAAATCTGTATTGAACGCGGAGAGTTACTTAGCCAATGATATTCCTCAATATTTAAAAATCACATTTGCAAGATTTCGGTGCTATAACTTTAAATTAGCAGTAGACACTAGTAAGAAAAAAGTACTTATAAAAATAATCTCACTAAATACCAAACTATGATTAGTTTTATAGCCATTTTGACAGGGTGATAATGTTAACTATGAAGGGTGTTTGTCTACACCTATACTGTGTGGACAAGGAACACAAATCTAAGTGAAAAGGCATTATAATGCGCATGTTATTATAAAAAGAGTTTATGTATGTGTATTTTGGGCCGGGGGACTGTTACTGAATAACATTTCTGTCCGAGTCTGTCTGTCTGTCTGTATAACATCAGATGACGCCAGGATGGAAACTTTAGCCAATCTATATTGTTCCCTTTAACAAAGGCCTTCTGAATATTTGTATTGGAAGCCAGGGTAAAAAGGATAAGGTATCATTTCTAAGAATATTTTGGTATCACCTTACAAATTAACGTTGATTAGGTAATCACGTTCCAACAGGGAAGCGATAAAGGGAGTTTTTAAAGTAAGTATGTCTTATCTCGCTTCTTATGTTGTTGAGCATGTCGACAAACGATTAGATAGCGTGAGGAGTTAATAATTCATCAAGTAACATCATCAATACAATCCAGTAGAGACTAGTTCCACCTCTCCAAACACCGCCACATCATCAATACAATCAAGTAGAGACTAGTTCCACCTCTCCAAACACCGCCAGATCATCAATACAATCAAGTAGAGACTAGTTCCACCTCTCCAAACACCGCCAGATCATCAATACAATCAAGTAGAGACTATTTCCACCTCTCCAAACACCGCCAGATCATCAATACAATCAAGTAGAGACTAGTTCCACCTCTCCAAACACCGCCAGATCATCAATACAATCAAGTAGAGACTAGTTCCACCTCTCCAAACACCGCCAGATCATCAATACAATCAAGTAGAGACTAGATCCACCTCTCCAAACACCGCCACATCATCAATACAATCAAGTAGAGACTAGATCCACCTCTCCAAACACCGCCACATCATCAATACAATCAAGTAGAGACTAGATCCACCTCTCCAAACACCGCCAGATCATCAATACAATCAAGTAGAGACTAGTTCCACCTCTCCAAACACCGCCACATCATCAATACAATCAAGTAGAGACTAGTTCCACCTCTCCAAACACCGCCACATCATCAATACAATCAAGTAGAGACTAGTTCCACCTCTCCAAACACCGCCACATCATCAATACAATCAAGTAGAGACTAGTTCCACCTCTCCAAACACCGCCACATCATCAATACAATCAAGTAGAGACTAGTTCCACCTCTCCAAACACCGCCAGATCATCAATACAATCAAGTAGAGACTAGTTCCACCTCTCCAAACACCGCCAGATCATCAATACAATCAAGTAGAGACTAGTTCCACCTCTCCAAACACCGCCACATCATCAATACAATCAAGTAGAGACTAGTTCCACCTCTCCAAACACCGCCACATCATCAATACAATCAAGTAGAGACTAGATCCACCTCTCCAAACACCGCCACATCATCAATACAATCAAGTAGAGACTAGTTCCACCTCTCCAAACACCGCCACATCATCAATACAATCAAGTAGAGACTAGTTCCACCTCTCCAAACACCGCCAGATCATCAATACAATCAAGTAGAGACTAGATCCACCTCTCCAAACACCGCCACATCATCAATACAATCAAGTAGAGACTAGTTCCACCTCTCCAAACACCGCCACATCATCAATACAATCAAGTAGAGACTAGTTCCACCTCTCCAAACACCGCCAGATCATCAATACAATCAAGTAGAGACTAGTTCCACCTCTCCAAACACCGCCACATCATCAATACAATCAAGTAGAGACTAGTTCCACCTCTCCAAACACCGCCAGATCATCAATACAATCAAGTAGAGACTAGTTCCACCTCTCCAAACACCGCCACATCATCAATACAATCAAGTAGAGACTAGTTCCACCTCTCCAAACACCGCCACATCATCAATACAATCAAGTAGAGACTAGTTCCACCTCTCCAAACACCGCCAGATCATCAATACAATCAAGTAGAGACTAGTTCCACCTCTCCAAACACCGCCACATCATCAATACAATCAAGTAGAGACTAGTTCCACCTCTCCAAACACCGCCACATCATCAATACAATCAAGTAGAGACTAGTTCCACCTCTCCAAACACCGCCAGATCATCAATACAATCAAGTAGAGACTAGTTCCACCTCTCCAAACACCGCCACATCATCAATACAATCAAGTAGAGACTAGTTCCACCTCTCCAAACACCGCCACATCATCAATACAATCAAGTAGAGACTAGTTCCACCTCTCCAAACACCGCCAGATCATCAATACAATCAAGTAGAGACTAGTTCCACCTCTCCAAACACCGCCAGATCATCAATACAATCAAGTAGAGACTAGATCCACCTCTCCAAACACCGCCACATCATCAATACAATCAAGTAGAGACTAGTTCCACCTCTCCAAACACCGCCACATCATCAATACAATCAAGTAGAGACTAGTTCCACCTCTCCAAACACCGCCACATCATCAATACAATCAAGTAGAGACTAGTTCCACCCCTCCAAACACCGCCACATCATCAATACAATCAAGTAGAGACTAGTTCCACCTCTCCAAACACCGCCACATCATCAATACAATCAAGTAGAGACTAGTTCCACCTCTCCAAACACCGCCAGATCATCAATACAATCAAGTAGAGACTAGTTCCACCTCTCCAAACACCGCCAGATCATCAATACAATCAAGTAGAGACTAGTTCCACCTCTCCAAACACCGCCACATCATCAATACAATCAAGTAGAGACTAGTTCCACCTCTCCAAACACCGCCAGATCATCACGGGGCTGTTAAAAGAGGACTGAGATACAGGGGAGAAACCACTTACCATATCTACACATGATTACACCGACTGTGCTTTTAATGACCATTTACATGCTTATCTGAAAATGAGAGTTGAAAGCAATATCAAGCTATCTAGATTTAGCGTGCAGTCGTCAAGTTAACTGTTTTCAAAGTTTTTATAAAACACCAATCCTTTTGGAAATCACCCATATGATATGCTCTAATGGTTTATGTATTTCTATCTTTGAAACCAGATAATGTTCATCAAAGCATGCGCTTAGCAAATTTTCACAGATTGTTCTGAAAGACAAGGTACCGCCTATATCACTCTTGAACTATCTAGAGCTATTAATCATGCATCGGGGATCGTCATTTATGCGTCTATTATTCTTAACATTTTGTGATCGAAACTATTATGATCTCGGGTAATTCTTGATTGTAGGAATAGATAATCTTTGTTTTAAAGAATCTTTTGAAAGGGTAATATTCCCCATAATAATGACCGATTATTTGGCGTCGTTACCCAATAGGTACTAGCCTTCTTATCCTCTTTTCAAAGAAAATAGTGGTATTAAACTGACCCATTCTAAACTGTTTACAGGTGTTTAATGAAAATGGAAAGTTCAAGAAGAAAATCCGAGTTCGTACTGGGCTCCATCGTAATGATATTAAATCATGGGTACAACTCTAGCGCAGATCAGGTTCAACACGAACACAGGAGGCCGACCTGATAATCCCTGTCATAAATAATGGAGTATTAGCGTCAATCTGTTAACCCCTAGTTTGCTTCACTGCATTCTTCTCCCCTATTGACAGAGAGAAGTGCCTGTGCGTGATGTTTGACTAATTATATGCTGATACGAATGCATTCAGACGCAAGCTTGATAGAGGCACACAATCATTGCCTACCTTTTGCTGCCCAGTCTCCGGTTTCAATTCTTTAAACATACTTTAGTATAGTTATACGTATAAAAAGTGATTACTAGGGTTGCCGCCTTTCTTGAGCTTCCCCTTAAAACTGGGGTGTGGTGTTCTGCCTATAAAGAAATAGCCAGATGGTTGATTGATGTTTTGTAAGGCCCGAATAACAAGGTGTACTCTAAAGGATTCAAATGTTCTGAAATTGAAAGAGATGCAAAGAATGCGTTTTTCTTTACTTTCTACAAGCATAATACGCCGAGCTAGATATGCAATACACAGATGTGTCCCAGTTTGACATGCTATGTGTGGATTCTCATTCATGTCAATTTTTCCGTGGATAATTTGTTCATTATATCAACAGATCAATATACCAAGATTATCTTCTTTCTGCATATGTAATAGGTGAATAATTACTGGTTCATTACTATGATCTTCAATATCTAGTTTGAAAGTAAAAGTATATCTTATACTGAACAACACACCGGCGCCAACATGCACCACACCAGCAACCACATCACAATTCGACCACATCAATAAACACAACCTACAGCCGAAACACAACAATACTAATATCAACGCCAACAAGCTCAACCGCAACCACATCCGCCCTCAACGGCATCAATCAAACACCCATACCATAACCAACATGCAGTCCAACAACCAACGCCAACCTAATCGATAAACTACAACAAAACTACATGTACACCCACATCCACATGAAATTGTATCAGAATTCTTGGATTTTCT
Source organism: Phorcus lineatus (assembly GCA_921293015.1). NCBI lineage: Eukaryota > Metazoa > Mollusca > Gastropoda > Trochida > Trochidae > Phorcus > Phorcus lineatus. The sequence goes on along the minus strand of OV121083.1, from coordinate 28,314,189 downwards.
TCACGCCGAATTCATCAGAGTCGCCAGACTTAGATATGTTTTTGATGCAGGTGCCTGATACAAATTGTGTGTTAACAACATTATAACTATGCTAGAACTATCAGGAAGGTTCTCCGACTAACCCGGGTATAGGAAGAGTACTATCGATCTGTAGTAGTGTCATAGGAGTTGTTTCATTTTGATCTGTATTTCATGCAAAGTTAAGACCGACGCAGATATTGCAACGCTTATTTGAAGAAGGATTTATGATATTTATGCCATGAATATATCATATTGATAACACTCAAGTTAAAATGCTTCCGAAACAATAACTGCAATTAACATTAGCAATTACTTTCTTCCTTTTTAGCTATGGCTGATTGGCACCGTAAAAACAAGGCACAAAGGGGCAATTGAAACAAACAATCCTAGTTCAGTTAAATAATATTAGGTACTGCTCAAGAATATATAACTTTTTTCTATACATTTTATGAAGTTTTAGTCTAACTAGATCATGTCTCCACTAAAATAAGGATAGGTCGAAATATAAAGCCGTTATAAATCGCTGTTGTTGATGTATCTAACTCGTTGCATTGGAGTGTTGTATCTACACAGGTTACATTTGTACTTGTGAATTGCCTCATGATAACCTTTTGTTTAGTTTTATTTGTCCTGTTCATCGCAGCAACTATTTCCCCAATATCATGATAGATAAAAGCCTTCTTTAACACCAGGTGTCTTACAGGAGACCTGAGTAGATCGTGTCAATACCAGCCCATCAAAACTGATCGCATGATGTCCAGAACATGACAGGACAGTATGGAGAAGACGTCAAACCTTTCTCTAAAACTGTGAGGTACATGGCAATATGTCCGCCAGGTGATGAGAAACACCTAGTTAGGTAACCTAAACGCATTAGGTTCCCAAGTTCAGAGCTCAAGATAAAAGACATCGACCACACTAACGAACCTTTTGCAAAAGCCTTGTACATACATGTACTTAGTAGTAAATCTTTCGGAGATGAGAAGAGGTTTTATCATCATTTGGGTTTATCTCAACTAAAATTTATTAACAAAATATAATTTCTATTTAATTTCAACATTTCAACATTTATATTTCGTTCCCATGTTTAGTTGATAGTAAGACATAACATGAAAAAGTGCTCCTCAAGGTTCAAAAACAGAGAGAAGTTTCTTTTATTAACACGCAAGTCAAGGGGAATTTCAAGATATTAATGACTCACTTAATTTGTTAAATGAGGTAGAGGTTTAATCATAGAGTTTCAAACATGATAAACAGCACTTATAACCGAGACATCAGAGCCTTCTTTGTCTGTTACGAAAAGAGTCAGTTTTGGCCAGGTGTGGGAAACACCTGATAAAATGGACTGGACCTACTGCCTACTTATCGGCTTGGACTGTCCAGTGTCAGGATTATTTATGGACATCGATAAGACTATATTATGTCTGACCACATATCCGATTCAAAGGTTTTAGCCGGCTCGCTAAACATTAAGTGATACAATCTATATTCGCCACATAAAAGTCTTAAGCACATGACAAGGATTATGAAATAATGATATGTCCATCTGTAATGCGCCATATCCTAGAGAATGCTCACGCCGCCTTAATACTTTAAATCAAGATCATCGATCTTATGTATTTAATATGACCATGGTGACTTAAATTGAATGTCACAATCTCAATCTCTTTACTAGTTATATTTCCTGTCTGTCTTTCTTTTGTGTCATCGAGAGATCCTTCACTTTTACTAAGGATGCAACTGTAGCATATCGGGGCATTAATTAAATATGATTATTTTTATTCATACAACAAATATACAACTACAAATACATTAAATTCATGTACAAAGTATGGATAACTAAAGATAATGAAATAAAGATAAAGAAAGATTTAAGCTTACGATAAGTATTTCGGTAATGGATTATTGATGAAGGTGAGATCCAGCTAATCCCTTCATTCACATGCAATTCATTTAGGCAGACACTTAAAATAGGCAGCAATGCATTCCTCTTCTTCGAGTAAAACAGTGAATAGACAGGAGGCACTTGTTGCTTAGAACCTGCTTCAAATGTCCCTTTGTTTCTATGTTTCAAGGCTGGGGGGGGGGGGGGGGGGGGGGTGTAATATAAGAGAAATTGCTGCAATTACGTTAATACTTGCTTGAAGTTGAATAGCTCTCCTTCGTGTGGTAAAGGTTATATACGGTGTTGGCTATACATGTGCACGATTGTAGTTAAAGGAAACAACGTTTTTGGAACTATATATAATATCTTAATTACACAATACAAATATGCCTCAGTAACGCCTCATTGAATATAACCTCTTCATTCTTGAAATATGACGATCTGCGTGAAGGATTATGCCCTGTATTTACCATGATCTTTGAGATGAAGTGGTATCTTCTGTAGTTTTGGTATAATTCAGAATATTTTCGATAAGCATTCTAAGTTAAGTTGCAACCTACAGGTATACCTTACCGGAAGTATTTTTAAGATAATTGCCAGTAATATACAAATCTCGAACTTGTTAGTAGAGACTGGTTTTCTTCTTCCCCGTCCTTGCAGTATTATCTCTTTATACGCTGTCCAGTCGAGATGTGTTTGAGGGTGTGGTTGCCTTCTTCATCTGGGTTAAGGTCAGTGTTTCTTGACCAAGGTCATTAGTATTAATACTATCGATATAAATACTGTCTGTAACCAAAGACTTTTATTATAGACAGGTCTTTGCTGTAACCGATCCCTAGACCCGGTATCATGTGAGTCTCTTGCAACCAGTGATAGGTATTAGAAGGGCTATGTAACGCGCTCCCTCCACAGCTTTCAGACTGCGAGACTAGACACAGACATGTCACCGAGACTCGTGCATGTACACGATTCACACTCCAGTAAAAGAGGACAGCACATTCTGGGTGACAGAAATGACGAAGATTGTGAGCGACATATAGACAACATATAAGCAGGTTACTAGGTTTGTGAAGGAACTCTGTGTGCTAAGACACTGACACCGGGGATAAAGTGTGCTCGCTCTCCTGGAATCTATTGAGTTCATCATGTGTAGAGGTTTACTAGCTCTTATACTTACTACTAGTTATATAGGATTCGGATATATTGGGGTGACCCTCTGAGCTTGTGTTAAGTTTAGATCGTAGAGTTGAACACCCTGTTCTTAAAGAGCAACTCCGTGATTTTGTCATAAAAAATGTCATTTGTGGTGATAAAAATCTTAACTTTTCATGTCCAAAAGACATATATATGACAAATACTGGTTTTCCATGAAAATCTAAAAATAGCCTTATAAATGGACAGTGGTGTAGATATTACGTCCAATATACATGGATACTAGTTATATAACCTAACAAACACAATCAACTCCTAACTGCCCTCCTGGCTGTTTTAGATAAGTCTCCGAAATAACGTTTGACTATTTGACGCGCGCCACTGTCCGGTTTTCGATCATAATTGCGACGTTCTACCTTCATATTGTCACTGTAAAAATATCAATAAGCTTTAAAAAAATGTCTTTTTGGTAACAGTCGATACTTCACGATCAAATGACACCACTGATTAAGTTTTGCATGTATGACTCCAACAACTCACGGAGTGGCTCTTTAAACTTAGAATAAGCCTGAGGATGACTTTGAGATCTAAGTCAAGCGACTTGTTTAAAGGGTTCATTTGGTCTATATACGACTGGGTGTCTTACCGGTTAACCTTTACACTCGTCAATGAAATTGTTGAGCTGTCACACGGAAACAAGACAAGTGGGACTCTGGAAATCGTAATGACGTGTTTCTGTTGGGCTGACAATACAGTCAGTTCACACTCCATTTCCTCCCATTCAGGAGATGAAGAATACAATAATACGTTAGCTTATCATCTCTCCAGTAGTATACTATCTAAGCATTATGCGCACCGGGAGGGCGACTCCCATCCTGCAGTGTGTCATAGGGGTAGCAGGTTGATCTTCGGTGTTTTTCGTCATTAACGAGCTGAATTAATCAGGCTGTCGTCTAACCAAAATAAAGTGTGCGGCCTACTTTGAGATTAAAACTATAAGCACATTTGTGTTGGTCATCAATTCGAACTTCTACATGTGCTGGTGGAGGGTTTGAGTACAATTAGTGGGTAATATTTGTATCGTCAAGTTTAATCATTGTATAGACAGAAAGGAAAACTATAGGATACTCAATTCATTAAGAAAAAACGGAACTCAAAGAATTTTAAGATATAATTGTATTTCTTTAAACATCGCATTATCTAAAAGGAATAAGTGTGAATTGTAAAATGGACATGACAAGAACTCTGATGAAAACCATGTAGGCAACCAGCGATCGTAGTCTGTCGACAAGCACACAATGGCAAGATGGTATGGGTCAGTAAGGGATAAGACGCAATAACCTTTAAAATACCATTTATCTCTTTGCTTTTCCCCGCCATTATTACTAACTTAAGACCTACATAACCAACGATATTAAAACGTAATCTTGATACGCTTTTACACCTTTTAAATTGTTAGCGCTTATTATTTCCTGGCTTGCACTACAGAATGATATAGGACAGAAACTTACTGAATGTACATAAGGCTTTTCATCCAACTGGCATCGTGTGAAATAAAAATAAACTTTGGAAACCTGTATTTATCTTCTCAATTTGATATCCTAATGTTTCAAAGTACACAATGGATAATGCAACGAGAGATAAACTCCTTGGCACAAGAATCAATCTTCCCGACAGTCCAATTATCTCATGCAAGTAAAAGGATGGAGGGTGTTTCCCTAGCTATGCTTTTATGACATGCATGTACAGTATAAAGCGACATAGCATATCACGTGGTGTCAGGTCGACGGTATCTGATATCTGTCTGATGTTTGCCATTGTAAAATTCAGATCAAAACTGTCACATAAACCCTTATCTATCGTTTTTATAATAAATATGCAGCATTACTCGATATTTACACTAATGAAGGAAACATCGATGAAGTTAATTATTAATCGGTATTAGGTGGTTCATACACAGACTTATTAAACATTTGTTTTTTTTAAGTTGGATGGTTGATGAGCATATCTCAATAGATATCTTTTTTCTTCAACCAGAGCCTCGTGTCACCGCAGTCTTGTAGCCATCACCATGAGCTGGAAAATAAGATAAAGCTGGAGTTCCCCGGATGACCACAACTTGTGTTTATCTTATTATATAAAAAAACCTCGAGGGGTGTCCTTTCATGAACATCAACCCTTCTATAAAACTACAAAATAAAGTCGCAGCTCTCAATTACTTCCCGCCACCTACTAATAAAGGCGTCCCCCAGGTGACCATATAGAGATCAGATTTAGATGACATGTAATTTTCTCACTGTCTGTAACCTGACACTTGCAGTCAGTGGGGTCAGATAATCCAACACAGGAGGTCAACAGTGTACAAACTGTCCTTATAACAACAATAATGGTCCGTCTACTCAACTTCTCAACTAAAATATCATTTGTTGAAGCAACTATTTTGTCCCAGTTATAAGATACATTGTGTTATGAATGTCATTTAAATCGACGAGAGATATAAATAAGATATTTTAAAACTATTTTCTGGTGAGTTATGTTGTTAAAAGGGAAAACAATTCTGGTTTTAGCAAACCATGAACATGTACGAGTCCTTTGTATAAAACTACCACAGCTTTAACGTGTCACTTCTTCAAGAGAGACATAATCACAGGTAGATATAGAGAATTCCAACCACACCTGTCTGTCACTCGGATGACACTGACAGCTATCGACAACCTGGTGTAGGAGATTTCCGTCACTCACTGAGCAGCATAGGGTGAAATAAACATCCTGTACAGCTAACGGTTGAAGAGCGTCGTCTCATTATCACATACAAATAGATTTCTGTTGCCTAAAATACCCGTGAATTTAATTTTATTCCAACGTTTAAGAAATCATCCATATAAAAATCTTGAAATGGAGATACAAAACTTGTCGACTGACTTCCCAAGACTTGATAATGACAATGATATTTCCACCCACACCTTTCTGTTTCTGGACTGACATGATCACAGGTAGATTTCTTCCATTTTAGGGTAACATCTATTGAAGTCGAGTCAATCTGCCTATTTCGCTTACATTTACACGTGATTCTAAGTATGATTTTTTGCTAATAACAATTACTTGTGAATATACACACCTAGTTTTCATATGTTTGTCTTACTACAGAGGTGATCTGCTCTAAGCAGGTTATCTGTGTAGTGTCGAGTCAGTCAATATGCATAGCTTCAGAGTCCTGGTTACTGAGAGGGGGAAGCTCTGGCGGGCCTAGACTAAAATTTAGTCTATGAAAAATTTTGATATTTAAATGCTCCTTCATTCATAATTTTTTTTGAGCTCCTTATTTCATGTGTATTCAGCCAATCTAGACTTGCTGTATGAGGAACTAGACTGTATCAAAAGCTCCTTTATATACACAGTCATGAAGCAGGACTATGGCGGGTCCTTTGCTCGTTTAAAGGCGGCACCCGTATGGTCTACAGCCTAAAGATCTAACTAGGTCGTGAAACACTGACTGAAAAAAAACTCATCAGGAAATCAACCTCGCCCTCAAAAATAACGCTTGGCAAGAAAAGATAAATATTCTATTCATTATATCATTTAACCATGTTTGTAGTTGAAGGTGTGGGTTTAAGTTTAAATTGTTTTTATTAGTTTGTTGTTATCGATAACGCATTCCTATGTTCGATTGTTAATTTTACTTGTTATTTTAACCATTGATTCAATACAAGGTATGTTTCATTAACAGAGCCTGTGTACAAGTGTAATATGAAGAACAGCAAATGAAGAAAGGGGGCAAAAGAACGCAGCTCTACTAAACAATTATTGACTTCAAGTGAGGTTCATCAAATGATTTATCGACCTTAGACGTGTAATATACACAGAGGCGAAGCCGAGGTGAATATCACATGTCCAAGGTCGATAAATCATTGGATTAACCTAGTCTGAAGTCTATAATTGTTTTATTATAAGAATTAGGTGTTGAATTACCATTCTTCTGGTATTTCCGGTAGACCGTGATTTTCGAAATCTATTTTTATCCACCGGAGGTGTTTGGATTGTTATATCAACCTGTCGCGATCCGCACAGGTTGACATCGATTGACGTCATTGCTGTGATGTGACCAAGTAGGCCAATCAGAAAGACGTAAGTAATCCATTCATATAATGATCATAGTTATCATTATATTCCTAATGTCTATGAATCTGACATGATGTGTCCAGATCTTCCCATGAAAAAATAGACAGTGTTACATAACACCCAACCCCTGAATCCTCTTTGAAAATTGGTCTATTTCATTTGTAAGAGACACAAAACTACACAATAAAAAAATACGATAGATAGACCACCAGTAGCAATTCTAACATTAGAAGTGATGTAAACACTCACTATTTCAATTATATGTTCACATTTTAGGTGTTCTGATCATGCGTTAATATACCGTTACTTTAAACTCTAAAAAGTATCCACGCAAAAAATAATAATTTGAATTGCCGAATCATTACTATCAGCTTTTTGAAGAAAAGTAGAATCTTACGTATGTTGGTTCATATTCGACCACTTATGCTGTGTCAAGTGACTGATACAAGTTTAGATCTTCTTTTATTGTTGCAACAAATTCAAGTAATCTTCATCTCTATTTCATATTTTCTCCCCCATTACCATCGAGTAACGAGATGTTTTATTAGTTTTCCTCAATTAGGTAGCCACTATTTGATACCTATTTACTTTCATATAATCCATACACCCCATTATGATGACACGAACATTCACTACAGCAGATAGATTAAATAACTATTTATATAGACCTACACACTGTTTACATTACTCTATACCTTCATCTACTTTGTGATCTACACATAATATCAACCGTAAACACGAACAACCTTACTGTGGACAGACTGACAGATTAACTGAATGCATTTAATATATAATCATTCAATCATTCTTAATCATTGTTGAGAAGACGTGGAAGTAATCTTTGTTAAATGGTTAAACTCTTCAAAGAAGTGTTCTTTTGAACGTATTTAAGGGATCTACTGTATTATACTTATGCCTTATGACTAGTTATAGCCATCTGTTCTTGTGGCATAAATCCATGAATATTCATAGGGAGTCCATAAGCTTGAACTTTTACTCAAATTGGTGCTTTTGTGACCAAGCCACCAGATGTACCATTAAAGGTAGCCCTTCAACGAGGGTGTATGTGCTTTAGTAAAAGCTTTTAGGATCTTTGCCTTTCTCTTCTACACACGCCAGTGATATATGAGTGCGACATTTCTGACGAAGAAGTTGGAAGTTGATGACGTCACGTCATTATTGTAAACCAATATACAATGCTCTCTTTTGTCACAAATAGCTACGTAATCTTGATCTGCCTAAACATGCCAGTGCCATTATGTTTCTTTGTACAATTATGTAGTTGGTTTGGTTATATTCTAACGCACGTTCTAATGCAATAAAGTAAAACGCACAAGAATAAAAAGGCAATGCAGAAAATCATTGCAAAATACTGTTATCGTCTATATCAAGCCAACTAAGCTCATTTGATCACACCGACAAGTTGAAGCCAGTCCAGGTCTTCATTTTGGAATGCAAGCTTGCTTAAGTAAGATAGTCTAGCTGTCAAACCAACGAACCATTGCGATATTGTTTGGCTATAGAGCTGCTACATAATTGCCGGTTCGTTGAAAACTTAGCGGAAAATGACACGAACCAAATGGCCGAACTAACATCAAGTGAAGCTAACAAAGATGTAGGAACACTTCAAAGGAGGTGCAGGGGTGGGGAAGGTGGGTGGGGCTAAGATCTGTAACCAGCATTGTCTCTACCCCTTGCCCCTATGCCTGGATATGCGGTCTTTGCATGTTCTTAGACTTCTATCCCCCTCACCCCAAATTGCCTCTAGGCGGGGCAAGATTCTTGTTACTCTCTACTTTTTTAACCTTATACGGCACAATAAAACACTTTGACAACAAAGTAATCAATCTTTCTGGCAGGCCAATTACCTTAGCTAAAGATTATCAAACTTTTGAAACGTAATTCCTTGCCTACATTTTTTAGCTACCTGCTTTGTGTACAGACACCAGATACTTAGTGATGTCAGAGGCGCGTGTAGCCTGCTGTCGGTTTGAATATGTCTCTCCAATCCCATGAGACGTTATCATGGGAACATGTGTCTGTAACTATCTTGTTGAACATGTTGAAACAAGTGAAAATTGTTTGGGTTGTGTACACCCCCCACCCCCAACTCCTCCGGGTGTTTGGTTGGACTGTGTACACCCCAAGGAAGCTGGGCTGTGTACTCCCCTTGGAAAGTTGGTTTGGGCTGTGTACTCCCCTTGGAAAGTTGGTTTGGGCTGTGTACTCCCCTTGGAAAGTTGGTTTGGGCTGTGTACTCCCCTTGGAAAGTTGGTTTGGGATGTGTACTCCCCTTGGAAAGTTGGTTTGGGATGTGTACTCCCCTTGGAAAGTTGGTTTGGGCTGTGTACTCCCCCTATGGGGTTGGTTTGGGCTGTGTACTCCCCCCATGGGGTTGGTTTGGGCTGTGTACTCCCCCATGGGGTTGGTTTGGGCTGTGTACTCTTGGCTGCATTATAGCCTGTTGACGATTAGACTGTTCGTGTTAGGCTAGACAATTGTAATATCAAACTATTCAAATTTATTGCATGTGGATAATGTATGGATGGAAGACCCCTCGTCATATCAGTTCCCAGCTTGACAATGCTCTTTTAAAGGATCACTCGATCTGGGTATTACAGGTGAAATATCAACAGTGTATCAGTTCATGATGGAGACGTATCATATGAAGGAAGGTTATCACCAGCAGATTCAGGTTATTACACTGCAGTCAAATGTCTCGAAAATACTGAGACATCACCATAGAATACACATGGATGTCTCGCAGGATGCAAAGCTTTGAAATCATATTAGAAATCACATTATAAGATATATCGAAAATACTGAGACATCACCATAGAATATACAATAATAGTTAAGCTTACGACATGATACATTTCAAAGGAAAAGTCTGCCGACATGGGGTTAAGTACACTCGGTGTTGTAGCAGGTTATTTAGTACTCATCAGCAACAACTTATAACATAACTCATAAAATAACTATGTACAATACCATATGAAATGAATAATGGAGATGAGTAGATACTAGAATAATGAATTATTTCATCATTTTCACTCATTGACCTGAACATGGTCCTTCCATACACGCACTGCATGGAACATGAACGTGCATTAATTCTATAATCAATATTTCACATATTTACCTTTCATATTTAATGACATATTGAAAGGATAGAGCTAATTTACAGCTGCAGTTAAGTTTTATCTAAGTTTATGTTTTATGATATTTCAATAATAATTCAATGATAACACGAGCAACGGAACACAAATGATGTGGTAATACGTGCAGTTTGGAAAAACAAAATATAAAATGCTAATGACAGACATACAGAATACACACCCTAAAATCTTTAATACTAGAGAAAAACATATAAGATAGACGATAACTCGATAAATAAAATGTCAAACCCAACAATTCGCATGGTTGCTACCATATTCTTATATAGATACGAGAGAAGCTAAGAAGCAAAACACAATTCGAGTTTCCGAAAAGTGTTGTTATCTCCCCTTAAAATACAACCAAGAGTTATCTTTCCTGATGACTGATCTCTTCCGGTCAGTACTGATCAACATGGCTGACGTTGAAAGCGACAGAAGTACAATGAATTTTGACAGTATGTCAACCAAAACTCTTCGGAATTTTTTAAGGGAACGCAATCAGAAGGTTACTGGTGTAAAGAGTGAACTTGTTGCAAGAGCAAAAGGAGCTTATAAACTGAAGTTGGAAAAGGTAACACGTTCTAACATCGGCCCATGTGAACATATTGAGAGGTTGCGTACTCCGAGTGGAATACAGTTGCCCAATCCGAGCGATTTGCATACTGGATGGACTTGTGACTTGAGTGTTTTACCTGATTTTACTGAAAAGGATATATACAACTATCTTGTTCTAAGTACTCACAGAACTGTTGATTCACGTCCCATGCAAGCGATTCGTCAGTTAAAAGCGGCGGTTTTTTACCAAGACGGACATGTTCATAGCGTCAACGCTAACGCCATTTCCGAGCATTGTGATCATATGTTTGTGAGGTGTGCTGTTATTCCTTCTCTTCCAACTTCCAACATTCGAGATAACCCGGATCACAAAGTGTGGGTGTGCTTGTCGAAGGTGACTGGACGTGTCCACTCTGCATTCTGTACATGTGCTGCTGGGTATGTATTATTTATAATTTATAAATAAATTTTTTAATATGTCTTAGGCTATAAAATAGTTTTGTTTTTCTATAAAACGCGGCAACTCATACTCCTGAACAATTTATAATGATTAGACTATAAACTATACGATATATACATATAGATAAACTAAGTTTAAATGAAAACTCCAAAATGCATGTGACATTGATGAAATAACAATAATAATCCTAATAGAAAATAACATAAACGTCATAAATTAAAGTAACAAAGAGTATGTGTTATCTATGTTTATACAACTTACATAAGAGCCAGTACAAAATGCCCAGTGGTTAGTTTAAATCCAAAAGTATTTCTTTGTGTCAACTTTCAAAGGTAGTATATGTCATGAGGAAAAAGTCTGTCTAGCACTGTTAAAGTTAATCAGATTGCAAGCGGTATTTCAATTAAATTTACCAATTATCTTAATGAATCAATAATTTTATGAGTTAATATTAATTAAAATATTATTGATTTGTTACTGCTTTCAAGTTGTACAGTTGTTTGTAAATAGAGAAGTATTATATTGTCTATTTTAACAATACAATTGTAACTTCAGGTGCAGGTGTATGACCATAATGAGAAACAGTTTTATTGTATGGACATTTGTTGTATGAAATTGAGTATTGAAATAAATTTTTTTTCAGTGCTGGTGAAGCTTGTAATCACATTGCTGCACTCTTATATGGGCTTGCTGATATCACAAACAAGAAAGCAACTGGAAACTTATCATGTACATCAACAACATGTAAGTGGCAGATTCCCCGGAAGAGGAAACTTGACCCTTTACCTTCGGACCAATTACACCTGATGTCCAACGGTAGGAAGAGTAAAAGAAAAAGGGAAGAAAATGAAATGAGTGATGAAAATTCAACAAATAAATCTGATTTTCAAGTTAAAGAACAAAGTTCCAACACTGGCATGCCTAAATCAACCTTGGATGTTGAGAGATTTCGACAAAAATTATGTGAAAACCAAAGCAAAAGGAAATGTGGTTGGGTAGTTAATTCAGATAGTAATTTTGATGCACATTCTGTACAAAAGTGTCTTCCTCATTTAGCCAAGCCTGACTTCTGTTACAGTGATCATATGGACCTGAGGTCAGAGACATGTAAAACTGAATTCAGTATGTTTTTCAAAAATGTTAAAGTTTCAAAAGAAGATGCCGAGATCATCAATGATATTACTAGGGGTCAAGCCAGTCAACAAGCCTGGGCAGACGCAAGGAGAGTGAAAGTGATCTGAACACAGCCGTGTTTGATTTGTTAACGTGAAATCCTTTCTGATCAAATTAAGTCTTCGGATCCAAGCTCTTCTGATTGAAATACGACTTGGTAATCGATGGAGAGATATCGTTCTTGGTCCAATTTGCTTTCCTCTATGATTAGAGCAAACACAACAGTAGTGTTTTCCCATTTCAACGTTAGTCTGCGTGACGTCGCTATGAACTGTACTGACCGGAAGCGGTATCTCCACGATTGAAGAAGGAAATCCAAGAAGGATAACTCTGATTTACTAGACTTTTCGGAAACTCGAATAGATGCTTGCATCCTGCTTTATCAGCGTGTTTTAATCCTCAGACCTCATGTTATAACCTGATATACAGCAGGCCAAATGGCTATTGATACAACCAGCCAAAGAAATGACTAGAATCCAGCAACAACTACTCCGCCAGGATGATAGTAGTCTGGGATATTTGTTGCAAATTCCCTGCATAACGACATGTCAATAGTATACAATGCTTTATGACAGCGTGTTTGAATCCGCAGAGCTCATGTTATACCCTTATATACAGCAGACCAAGGGGCTATTGATATAATCTCATTAAAATAAAATCTAACATTGCTGCACTACGTTGCGCATGCGTAATGTTGTGGAGCATTAAGATTTCATTTCAATGAGATTGCTATTGATACAACCAGCCAAGGAAATGACGAATCCAGCAACAGCTACTCCGCCAGGATGATAGGAGCCTGAGATATGTGTATCAAGTTACTTGCATAACGACATGTCAATACTCTACAATGCTTTATGATTTCATAAAAACAGAACCATTACCCGTTTCAACTACAAAGTGGCCTCACAACTTCCTTAACGTTGCAAACTGATTTTTACGATGGGATATGTTAACTTTATGCCGACTCCATTTAACTTTCCTCTGTTTTATAAAAACACACGAGTGTCAAATTATATAACAATTTCCGTGTAACAATTATGCCGACTCTATTCAACTTTATCCTGTTATATAAAACAAATTATATAACAATTCCCGTATAAAAAGTAACGCCAAGTCCTTTAGCAATTCAATTTGTATCATAATCAACGCAAAGAGTAATTAAAAAAATCTGCATGTATTACGGTTGACGTTTAAACCAGATTTTGTTGCAACAGGCTGATATTGTCATTGCATCTATTTATATTTGAGACAGAGATAAGATCTGATAGGGAGGAATAACATACACGTCAGGTCTCCACAGTTTACAAACACTTCTGTTGTAGATATCAGTAGAACATGTACCTTTCATCAATGAATGATGATTATGCTAAAGATACGACACAGATGTGGAGGATAAACATTTATCACAGAGATAAATTATGTATCTAATATACAGGATGTGTCAATAATAAACATAACGAAGGAATGCGATGATACACAAATCAGAGAGATTTGGGATGATGAATATCGTCATGGGTAGCTTATGTTTTCAAAGCATGGTTACTCTGTTATCACTGAAACATTGGGAAACAACTGGATAAATTGGAGGAAAACATAAGTCTGATAATTGGTAAAATCATCTCAAATAGCAGAGAAGCAACATCTGCACAAACATTTTCACAATAACACTGGATTTAACAAGCATCCTTGGGGTACCCTAAATGCATCAGATAGGGAGAAAATAACATTCCTTCTCCTAAAACTATCTATCTAATCTACATGAATCTATCTAATCTACATGTTTCTTCGGATAGAATCTTTTAAAGTAAAGCATTTATAGCTAGAAACATTGTTTTTTTAAAATTTTGCTCATCTTAAGAGATGAGGTAATTTGGGGGTTAACGCCGCTTTCAATAGTATTTCACTTATATCACGGCTTCTAGTGGCTATCCATTGCGGTGAAACCTGCGAGCATCGGCTGGAACTAGCTAATCTGTGGTGAAGCTGCGCTGAAATTCAATGTAGCATTGCACACAAACCTTACTGCGTGTAGAACAGTTCCTTACTGCAGACAAACTTTCCGCGCCCCTAACGGGAATCGAACCGAGAATGTCTTGATCCGAAGCCGAACGTGCTAACCAATACGCTATCCCGCCCCGGTCTGACTGTAGGTTGCCTGAAAATACTCAATACGTTGTTTATGACTACTAAGATTTTCAACATTGGTTATACATTCCCTAAATCTATATATATATACGGATATTTCGATATACAATATTCAAATTTGACTGACGGGATAAAAATCGTAGGGAAGTGTATCGCTTAGAAATAGATTTAGAAAGACATATACCTCTAGACCCTACCTTACTACTGTATAATTAGTAGGTGAGGTTTCTTGCCATATATACAGTCTTTCCAAAGCTATTTCTAAGCGAAGCACGTCCCTGTGTTAACAGCGGTCCCGGATTCGGATACACATCCCCGCAATAAATCAATAACATGATGTACAATGGTATACCTGTTTAAAAAAAAAGTAAATTGAACATTATTAGAAAGTATGTATTCATATCTAGTTTGTTCTTTGGTGAATTAAAAATTTTGCAATTAAATACCCTGATTCACATTTCGATAATGTTCAGAGTTAACTCTCATCAGACATCCTTACGCAAAAAATTACGACAGAGAGCCCGGTTGACTCATATTTGAAAATTATTAAGCGTCATACGCTTTAGAATAAAATTAAATGAGTTTTTTTAACACCTACCCTTCTATAAAACTATAAATTAAAGTCGCACCTCTAGATTATCTCCCCCGCCGACTAGTAAACATATTTTGGCATTCGCATAAAGAATAGAGTCGGATCTTTTTATCATAGCTCCCGTCCAACTATTTAAGGAGACCCCAGTTAACTACTTTCGAAGAATGTTTAGAATAATTTACTTCTAAACAGAATTAATCGGGTCCCATATTAAACATCTACCCTTCTATAAATCTACAAAATAAAATCGCACCTCTCAATTACTTCCCGCCACCTACTACTAAAGGCGTCCCCCAGGTAACCATTTAGAGATCAGATTTAGATGACATGTAATTTTCTCACTGTCTGTAACCTGACACTTGCAGTCAGTGGGGTCAGATAATCCAACACAGGAGGTCAAAAGTGTACAAACTGCCCTCTTCAACAATAGGTGTCCGGTTACTCAATTCATATTCTCAACACAAAACCCTAGCTGTTTATCTTGTTTTCCGAAGACGCCAATTTCTGACATAGATGAAAGTCTGCATATAATTCCAATATCTATATATTTAAAGTAAATCCCCTCCATTCTCACCAGGTAAACCTACACACGAACAACGTCATGTAAGTGTTGTATAAGTAAATATGGAAATCATTAGGACATATAGTCAATGGGATGAAGTCCGAGAAATATTATCATTCGTAAAGAAGATGTCTAAATTGTGAGGGTTTCCTCTTCAAACATGCATGAACTGTGCTCCATGCATTCTGTATCATAAGTACATGTGGTTTGAACAGACTATTATGCACTCCCCTTACGTGGACATCTTAACACTTATAGTGTACATTCAGGTGTAGCTTTGTCACTAGACTAACATATAGTCCCTGAAAAAAAGATTTCACTAAAATTGTATTGTTCAATATTTGGTATGAAATAATATAAAAAAGGAGTCCTGTACAATTCTTAATTTCCTATGGCTGAGGCAACTAGACTTGCCAACATTTCCGAGACTTAAGAAGGCTCCTTTGATATTTTGCCATAGGGTCTGGATGACAGACTACTTTGTCATAATATGCTCCATGTAAGGGGTAAAATTTATGTTTTAATCTCTCATGGAATACAGAAATGATGCTAGTCAAATCGTCCGACACAACTGCTCGTGAAATGAGATTAATATTACATTCATTACCCGTTCGACACATTCAGTTAAGTCAACTCTTTCAAGCAATCAATTGCTCCGATAGGTCACTTCAATATAGACACAGTCACAGGCCACAGAGAATTCCAGCCACATGTACCTGTCTGTCACTGGGCTGACACTGATGACTGATTGCTATTGACAACCTGAGACTCACGTCACTCAAAGAGTTGAAAGCTACACGGCGAAATCTTTCTATGTTTTAGCAGTTTGGTGTGAGGTCTCAAAATCAAATTCATAAGAGTTAATTTGTTTCAGGATTAGTGGTTTCACTTTGGATCCGGTCTGGATCATAAACATCGATGATCAATATTATTACATTACATTTTATATTATCGTTTATATATTTGTATGAACATCGGTGATTAGTGTTGTAACATTACATTTTATACTATCGTTTATGTATTTGTATGAACATCGGTGATCAGTGTTGTAACATAACATTTTATACTATCGTTTATGTATTTGTATGAACATCGGTGATCAGTGTTGTAACATAACATTTTATCCTATCGTTTATGTACGTGTGTGAACATCGGTGATCAATGTTGTAACATAACATTTTATCCTATCGTTTATGTATGTGTTTCAACATGAAGATGTGAATCTAGCCTGAATCTACTTGAAGAATATCAGGCGACGAATGTTTCACCAAGGATAAAATGCTTCGGTGAAGATAGAATTAATGTAGGTTAATTATACTTATCTTTTAGGATAAGATGAAAGTTATTGCCATGAACCACCGAGATTTAAGTAGAAAACATAAATCGAAAATTCGATTTTTAAACTAATTATCAGTATTAAGCTGTATGTTGTTCGTTGCGGCATAATGTTAATTGCTGGGTAAATTGTCATTCGTTATTCTGATTATATCTACATACTATATATATATATATATATATATATGTCGTTTAAAGTAATTAGATAAAAATATAAGAAACCTGTATGAGTTTTGAGTTGGGAATAAATCTTATTTCAAAGACAAATCATCTTAAAGGTGAGGTGCACTTGAGTTTACACCCCTTGGGTAGTTATTTCTTTTGTTTTATTTGAAGGTTATATTCCATAGCCACCATGTGCGCAGTTTGGTAGTAGACGAGTTGGGGTTTAAATGTGTCTTTCAACGGTATTTCAGTTATAAAACCCATGGGTCGGTTATGAGATGTACAAACAAATGGACTTGTGAAATTTTTAAGTTTCAACAAGCTAGAAATATAAGATTTATATAGAGCACGGGATTCGAACACGATATCTTTCTGTTGACAGGCAACGCCTCTTCCACTTGAGCTAACGAGGATCCATGTCAGCTGAGGTACTTATTGTTCTGTCATGTTGTGCCCCCTGTATATATTTATAGGTAATAGGTTTTGTATATTTCTGTTATAAAGGATCTAGTTTTTAGCTTTAAAATCTAAAGAAGGCGTGTATTGTAAGTATTCTATTGGACTTATTCGGTCAGAAAACATCAACCCGCAAAGTGTAAAAGTATAACGTTCTTAATTCATTGTATATACATGATTTAGTTATTAGTAATAATTTTAGGAATATTTCGCGGGGGTTTAAGCCAAAAATCGACCCGATTGCCTCGCGTTATGGCAATAAACTCGGCTCGGGCTACGCCCTCGCGAGTTTATTTGCCATAAACGCTCGGCACCGGGTCATTATTTTACGTAGCGCCGCTTTGAAGAATATTTCACTAATAATAATCACGGCTGCTAGTATTAATACTTGGAGAAACCAAATTCTATCGTTCTGTCGGCTTTAGATAAGTTTTCAATGTTACGTTAACTAATAGGCGCGTTTTCGATTATAAATTTATATTTTAACCTAATATTGTCATTTTACTCATCCGATAGGTACAGGTATACGACAATTTACAGGAACAGTCAGTAATTCTTGATAAATAGGCGCTATTGAAAAAGTTGCCATATAACCATAGTACCACGTGCTTCTTGCGTGTCAAAGCGTGAAACACAAAGAACATCTTTTTAGTTCCTGCACTACGTGCGTCCGTGAACATCTGCTCTGATTTCTTAGTGACGTATTTCGTAAATCATGCATTTAGTTTTGATTTAGAAGGGCTGTAACCCCTTATTTGTATTGTTTTGTGACAGTGGAATTTCGAAAGTTGCTTCTAAATAGAATTAGCAAGGCATATTAGTATACATCCTTTAACGTAAAAAGTCTTATGTTTAGATATTATTTTAGTTATTTTCTAAACTTTCAGAAATCGTTTAATCAAAGTTTTTCATTAAGATAGTATGCGTAATCGTGGATTCGGTAAGCATGACATATAGGTAATTTTTCATAGATATCTTTGTCGTTGATAAATGTTCTTACCTCGTCTTCAGAATAGAATAAGTCATTGGACGAAAGAGTCGATCCTTATATTGGCAATGAACAAAACGCTGTTATGAATAGTTGCAGTGGACAGTGAGGTCTAGGTAGAGGTAATGAATCGCAACAGTGTATGTATGTCATTAAGTCACGGTCTATGGCCTTATGACAATTATTCATACAACGCTACTAATATATAAATATAAACAAGCACCGGTCTAAAGGAAATATGGAGGAAATCCGACAGAATTGCACATAAAGTCACTCTTTGTTCAGACCAAGTAATGCATTTGGAATTTTGCTTCATATTTCCAGACTGTTCCCAGCGATATAACTACAGGTACGCCATAAATTTAACAGATTATGGGATTCCGCCAAACGTTTCACAAAATCAACACTGGCCCGCTGATATCGAAAGCTCTCTCTTATCGTCCTGTAAGTCGATTAATGCCCGTCTGTTTTCCCTGTTTTTGTGTGAAACCACCCTCTCCAGACTTCAGACCCGTATATGTTAACTATTGCAGCGCCAGAAAAGAGCGTACCCAGGAGTACACAAACTATCTGCACGAAGGGATTTTCTGGTGAGTTCAACGTAAAAATGGTTCTTAACCTTAAGTTAAAACCAAATATTACAGAGTCAACTAAGCGTTTCCTGTGACGCATAATTCAAGTATTCTAAAAATCATTATACTTTTATGATTTAATTTCACAAGCATGCACGTTAGTGTTTTGTTAAACGTTCCAAACAGCTGGCTATAGATAATTAAACTCTGTTAATGCTTGTCAGCTATTTCTTCCTAAGTGTCCTATGGTATTCACACGCACGACCGGTTAGTCTGGGCTCATTAAAATACCGACATTTTTGCATGCGAACAATGTTCAAGTAGTTTGCACGAAGTGTTCACAAGTTGACTGTACACCAACAACCTGCTTCAGAATATATAACATTTGGTTATATTATTTGAATTTTATTGTCATCTTGTGCACAGCTGCTGCAGATATCAAAAAGAACGTTGTCACCATTTTGTAACGATTCCATCAAAACAACGTGTTATTTCATTTCCTGAAGCAATACTTTTCGACGTTTATGAAACCAATTTGCCCTTCAATGAAAGCAGGGGTCCAAAGTCTCCGTTTAATAAATTCTCATTTAATATTTCAAAGCCATTCAAATGTTTAAGTTAATGAAATGGGTTTGTCTAGGAATAAAACTGTGAATTCGTGCTTCAATACATCCAAACACGTAGGGTTTTGTCGAAAACATTTGATGACGTCACCTGACAGCTGCTTCGAGAGTTAAGAGTTGTCCAATCAGTGACAAGCCTTGAGATGTTAACAATCAGAATAAAGTTTTAAAATAGAATCCCATTCCGACGTTGTCCGTCACTTTATTGACAATAGGTGAAAAATTTGCCAACAATTATCCATGCATGATTAGATACTAACAATCCGAGCGGTTAAATATGTAAGAGAAAACTTCACTTAGTTACTAAAACCAACAAATATAGTCCTCTATATGTCTAATAACCACAGTTTTCTTCTATCCTGGGGTTGTCGAACATCCTATCAACAATTACATATGTTGTCACTCTTTTATGTAAGTTTTCGCATTTTAAGGGGATTTTTATTGAGATCAATTCAGAGAGAAAAAGGAAGGGGCACGCTGTTTCTAAATTTTCTCAGTCTTTTTTACAAATATTCCTCGTCTCCAACATCTTAGAATATTTTTTCGATTTTCGTCAGATTCCCACCAACCTTGCCTCCCCTGACGAGAGTGATAGTAAGTCTGACATCCAGAATTATGAGAAAATTCATACAGGAATCCAGATAGAATGGCAAGTCTAGATGGCTCAGCGCCAAACTACTAATAGTCCACTGACAAGCGACAGTTATGTTTTTATATGTCACTGCTGATTTGTGTAGACGTCTCGAGGTGAATATGTTGATATCTTTACAGACAATTACCTGATTAACAATTACCTGCCCATATCTCACTCTTCCCTCAGTATAGAATACGAGGATCCACAGTTGTAACGACATAGACCATGCAAAACCAATTACTGACACTTTATCTCAGAAATATATGTTCTTGTATTAATAATATGAAAAAAGTTTTATTTTAGATTTTGAACATATGCAAGCCATCAGAAAAATCATCCAGTCTTAGGGTAAAACATACACGCTCGTACACACGCTCTCTGTCCACTAATAACCCCACTAAAACTTACGCGCTGTGACTTATGATTCAGCCAAACAATTTTGTATTGTTATTTTTTTGTTCACAATAAAACTTCAGCCAACTACAGAGAGCTTCTTATAGCACAGTTGTTTTTCTCTCCTCCGCAACATGGAAACGTCCTTACATAAAGTAGGTGTGGTAAATGTTTGAAAACACTGTTCTGGGAAGTTTCGGAGTTTCGCAGTGATCCACCAAAAGGAACACTGGCGGAATCCTTCGAATAAGCCGACTCGCTTATCAAACGCTGCTAATGGTTGACTATTTTTTAGATATTTTCATAGGTGGGGTTATATCCCAGGGTATATGATTTCCAGAGCGAGACAGGGTGGAGAAGCCAGTAATGTAACACTGAGAATCAAGTAGAAAGGCCATCAGAATTTTAGCTCTTAGTTTCAACCAGCAAATAGCGTGATTAATTTACATGTAACTCATGAAAGCCAATACACACATGTTGTTCCAGTAATCCAAGTGATAAAGATTCGGTAGGCGAGTCGATCTCCCAATGTATGTCTAGGTACATGTTAGTGTACACGTTACTTATATGTTGAGTACTGGTATTTGTGGGATTATCTGTTATATGTAATATGTAAATGCAGTCAGTACATTCCCTAAGTTTGGTACATGATCAATTTGCTTACGGTTTTTCTATATACAATGTGTTCCCAGCAATCTGCCGTGACGCCCACCAAATAAAAACAAAACCATGTGCATTGTAATAGCGAGGCTAGAAAGCTTGATATAAAGTGAAGGGACATTCTTCAAATTGTTGGATATACCTTTGGGCTTTTCTTTCTGAAACTTGATGGTCGTTTCTGTTGTTACTTGTGTTTATAACACAAACCTCTTATATAGCCCTTTAATATGTTAAAGCTTTACGACTGAGGCCAACCTATATAGGGGATGGGGTGGGGAATTGACCCATAGTGAAACTCTGAAGGAAAATCGTACACTTCAGTCATATCACTTTGAATATGTCGTTTCGTGTTCTTGTGGGACCATTGATGAAGATGTAAAACATGAAACACATCATGACTGAATCTTTGAAAATAAGGAAGGTTTCGACCAAGGCTTTTGATCATCGTTTTGGATGATGGTAAGTTAACTCCAGGGCGGGGAATTTGTACCAGAGAAAGAGGTTGTTGAAAAGTATCTTGGAGCTCATTGAGTGATACGCTTAATAAATATACTGATGTGAGTAACCAAAAGAAGAAAAGAAGTTATTGTTTCTTAAGTTCAACAGACTTAGCATGATTCCATGTTTCAGGTTGAAGAATAATTCATTAAACGAGTAGGAATTGAAACAACCGCAAACTGAACATGCATTTTGATGTCGATATATATTTGGGTTTCGAATTTCGCGTTCAGATTACCATACAAGGAGAAATGAACTTTTACTGTATGACATCAACCTTCTAGGGCCTTGCGATATATAAACAGTTTACCTGAATGCAGGCAAACACCACTTAAACCATCACTCTGCAGATTAACTTCAGGGAGAAAAACACTGGCATTAACACGATAACGCTGTGATAACCAGCTCTGTTTGGCACTTTTCTCAATTCTTGTAATTAGTTTATACGACCTCTTGCTTGTTTTCCTTAATATCTCGAATCACTTGGAATGCGAATGTATCCACTAACACAGCGCCATATTGTACCTCAACCGCTACCAGATAACACCCTCTTGGAGATAAGCGTAAACAACGGCTGAAACCTGACATTAGAAAGTCTAAATAAAACTCTTTAACATAATTAATTGAAATGCTTGTATATAATTCCGTTTAAAGGTAAAACAAAACAGATACGTCAATGATGCAATTAGAAACTTATCATGAAAACGTTCAAAGACAACATTCATTTAGCAGGGTAACCAGCCTTTACGCAGACAGCCAGTACGCAGACGCTTAAAACAACAACATTCATGCTTCAATGAACAGCTTAGCTACAGCCTCACACCTTAGCTAACTAAATGGAATAGTCCAGATAATAAACGAGAAGATGTGGTTGTTATATGAATTTATATATCTATTTATAACAAATATAGATATGTTAGATACATGTTTTATTGTTGATGTTGATATCACTAGTACTAGTACACACACAAACACCATGGTGTTTCATTTCCAGGTATAATTCATGAAAAGGAAGAAAGGAGATCTTGCTCATGTTTTTTTGATTGATGTTTAAATAATTCGATCTGTTCCACATTTCATCAAATTTTATAAGTTTGGCCACTGCATCCAAAAATTTAACCGGGGTTTTCTCTCCGTTGCTCAGCTGTTCATTTAACCTCACGATGCGGTTGTCTATCTCAGCATAGACTCGCTTGCGACTTGGTGGGGCAGCTCCAAAGGCAACTTGTGCAAGTTTTGCTCTGTCCGCAATCTCGATCCTCCGGATAACTTCCACAAACCGTAGGTGGCGGTTCGACGATCAGGCAGCAAGGCAAAGACAAAGAACAAAGACGTGTAGAACAGTTCTCTACTGCAGACAAAGTTGCCGATCCCCTGGCGGGATTCGAACCACGGACCTCCTGATCCGAAGCCGAACGCTATCCCGCCCCCTGAGAACAAGAAAAATTAGCTTCTTGCTAATAAAAACAAAGTTGAGAATAGATTATAAGACAAACTTGTGACATCACTGGATCACTTTTTGCTTGTAGAAACAAAGTTATGTAGAGACAACTACACCAACAGGTGATATTTGCTTGTAAAATTTTTTTTGTAGAGATCACTAGACTAAAGGGTGACATTTGTGGATCACTTTTTGCTTGTCAAAACAAAGTTTTGTAGAGATCACTAGACTAACGGGTGACATTTGTGGATCACTTTTTGCTAGTAAAATCAAAGTTATGTAGACATCACAAGCCCAACTGGTGATATCATTGTATCACTATTAACTAGTAAAAGAAGAGTTATTTAATATCTATATTGCAAGTTACATTTATATAACAAGTCATTTCAAATTTGAATGGAGTAAATTGAAACTAATGCAAAGTTTAGTAAATAAATTGTATTGTCAAATAAACAATTATTTCTAAGCATTGAATTCCAATGTGACAAGAAAAGTGGACTGTCCCATTATATTCAGAGGGATTGCCATCGTTGGCCTTGTGTTTAAGTGTCTGCGTACTGGGTTTTTAAAAGTGTCTGCATAATGGCTGTCTGTGAAATGGGATATAATCTTTCGCAGAATATCGGGTATAAGTACTGATAAACAGCCAGTTGTCAGGTAAAGTAGCCACTGCTTTATGTTGTAACTTTTGAGAAACTACCAACGAAGGATGTACTTATACTGTTGTCAAAACCTTAACTCTATCAGTTTGGTCTTTGAAATATTCGATTACAGTGATCTTCACCATCCCGACATGAGGGAATCAGAGAACAATGTACCCCGTTTAAAGGAGCATATTTCTTGTTGAAGAATGTCAAATCATTAAGATTTGAAAATATGGATAAGATTCTTTGGTATTTATCATCCTTCATCTTTTGTATCTTTATTATGCATTCAGAAGAGTGAAATCAGAGCCGTTGTCGTGTGAAGGCAATAATATGATCTATCTACAGAACATACGCACTGAGGTTTGAGGGCAGTGCTCTATCTAAATCCGTTGTCATGTGAAGGCAATAATATGATCTATCTACAGAACATACGCACTGAGGTTTGAGGGCAGTGCTCTATCTAAATCCGTTGTCGTGTGAAGGCAATAATATGATCTATTTAAAGAACATACGCACTGAGGTTTGAGGGCAGTGCTCTATCTAAATCCGTTGTCGTGTGAAGACAATAATATGATCTATCCACAGAACATACGCACTGAGCTTTGAGGGCAGTGCTCTATCTAAATCCGTTGTCATGTGAAGGCAATAATATGATCTATCTACAGAACATACGCACTGAGGTTTGAGGGCAGTGCTCGATCTAAATCCGTCGTCGTGTGAAGACAATAATATGATCTATCCACAGAACATACGCACAGAGGTTTGAGGACAGTGCTCTATCTAAATCCGTTGTCGTGTGAAGGCAATAACCGCTTTCAAACCAATCCCTCACGTAGACTAGTCAACATTCATAAGAAGTTTTGCTGCTTGCACAGATAACACTACAAGATACAGATAGAATGTAGACAGGAAGACTGACAGGTTGAACTCAGGTACCTGGCTACACATCTCTCTGGGCTTGAAGAATTGCTTTTGAAAGAGAAACATCTCGTCGTAAAAAACACCTTTTTTGAAAACATGTCATTTCAGGATGAGATAACAGTCTGATTAAAATCGACCATGTTCCGAAGAATAAAAGTTTCAAAATATTGACAAAACCGAGATTCGAACTCTATTTGTGTAGGCTATCTTCTCCACTAGGTCTGACCGCACCCTACTGTAGCGCACGTTCTTACGTAAACACAGCTAACCAATCACAATGCGTGCGGCAAAAGCATTCGGTATCAGTAGCTAGGAGCAAGTAACTCTCATTCACCATTCGTTAACATTGACTGCTGCTATCCTTATTTTAAACGCGATGATGCGATTGGTTCGCTAATGACTAGGTTTTGTATGCGCTAAACTGGTGTCAGCACGTGCGCTACAGTAGGGTGCTGTCAGACCTAGTGGAGAAGATAGCCTACACAAATAGAGTTCGAATCTCGGTAGAGTCAATATTTTGAAACTTTTATTCTTCGAAACATGGTCGATTTTAATCAGACTGGATGAGATAAACGGATGCTACAAATTAACGCATGTCTAACGATGATAAGTCAATGTTTTTTTTATTGGATATGAAAAAATAGTTTAATATTCTGTTCCATAAACACTATTACAGTACCTGCATCAATGGATTTTTGGTGCAAAACGTGCAAATCGCTCCTCTACGTGACAAAGAAGGGTCGAGATGACATGGTAGACATGATGGAAATTGAGTCTTTGTTAACCGTATAGAATTGTATATAAATGGCTTATATTATGAGTTAAAGAACTAATTCTCTTGAGAATCTCGAACGTTAATGGGATATATCGATACTTTGCGATTGATACCGTGTGTCATTACGCTCAAACACGGGATGGAAGCCAAACTTGCATGTTGTTTGTGTGTAAAAGGATTCTGATATTTACTTCAGTGTGATTTTTAAAAAAAATAAGTTAGTTCTCAACTTTGAAAAAGCGTAAACAGGTTCATGAATATACAGTTAAACGAATACGTGTGCATTTATTTTTCTTCATCAAAGGCTCATCAACATGACTCTACGTTTTCCATGAAGACTATACTTATCAGACATTTATCATCGAGAAGGAAATGTTGACACTTCACAACATGACAAAGCCTCTTAAAATCTTATTTCTTTAGTTTCTTGACATGTGCATCTAGAGGTATAGGATTAACTTAAACCGTCCCATTCTTGTTTTATCAAACACAAACCATCTATCTCACATGACACTGGAAAATTACAAGCTCACAATGGAACGATTGTTGACGGTGTCTTTTTCTCCTCCAGAGAGAATGTCTGGAAGTCGATCAAATGAATCATCCGGCGCTGTAACGGACAGGGCGACAAGATCAACGCTGTATCAACCCACAGCAATGAAATACATACGTGTCGGTGTAGATGCTGACAAGCGTAAAAGTGTATGCATAGATCTAAGATCATCAGCTTGTAGGTTGTCCGAGGTGGTTGACTTGATAACTCCATGTTAACTGTACATTCTCTTTAATGTTCTTAACCCTTTCATCGCGTCTTTTAATATGTAATTTTCTAATGACGAACAACTAATCATATATTTGAATAATTAGGCTACAGCGATATGTCAACATATTCTAGTTCAGAGGCATCGATTGCGTTTTTGAGAAATATAAAAGTGTATGATTCTGATTGCTTGAATATTTAATCTATTTATTATAAACAAGAACAGATGGATCAAGTTCCTTTGAATCGTCCAAAAGTAACAGACAACTATATGTGAAAGTGGCCTACAATATATCAGCACTGCTTGGCTAATACGTTAAAGGTAAGTACGTGAATTCTATACATTTAAAACAAATTCATATCCTGTTTAAGCAAAAAACCCTTTTCCTGTAATATGTTAGTAAAACTTTTGTCTCATTGTTGTACACTGATATCAAGGGCGAAAACAACTAAGCAAGTCAAGTTTAGGGGAAACTGTTTCCGCATATTTCAATGAAAGGTAATTCAGGTGGAGGGTTTCTATGAGGTTCACCTCGACCTGGCACTCCTCTAGCTTAGAACAGATGCTACTGTACAACAGAGGCTTATATTGTTCAGAAAATCTCTATTTCGTTGCAGCCCTTATGTGAATGATATATAATGCTGCTTGACAGAATAATGATGATATAATAATTCGCTCGGTTGAATTCTGATAACACAGCAGTTGCCCAAGCCCATCACTTATCATGGTCTGCGACTCCAGTATCCTGGTTTATAATCAAATGTTCATTTAGGAACAGTTGGAGGCTCTATTGGTGC
This sequence comes from Phorcus lineatus, assembly GCA_921293015.1. Taxonomy (NCBI): domain Eukaryota; kingdom Metazoa; phylum Mollusca; class Gastropoda; order Trochida; family Trochidae; genus Phorcus; species Phorcus lineatus. The sequence continues at coordinate 28,286,701 of OV121083.1, read as the reverse complement.
AGTGCAACTTTTAACGTCTATTTATGTTCAAATGGGAAACATGTTACTTAAGTAGGTATTATATATTTGTACAAACGTTACATAATGGCAACTGTTAACCATTTAACGTTAAAAAACTTTTCGGTGATGTTTGGCCGTCTTTTATGACGTTTCGAGAGGACTGCTTGCGTTTGTAGATTTGTGTTAGTTATTTTTAAGACATATTTGTATTTATAGTATCTTGTGATAATCAGACAATTTAATGCAAATGCATAGGTGTAACCTCATACAGAGTTTGTGAACTAAAAGAACTATGGACGACTACGATAAGTTTTCTTCTCTTTAATATGATGTAGTCAGCGTTTACATTAGGTAAAGGCATTTCTACTTCCCGATCTAACAAAGTAGGCTATTTTATCCCGTGTGAAATATATTGAAAAAATAGTTGTGGAGGTGTATTCTTTCAATAAACCTCAATAACTCATAATCTGAAATGGAAATTTTCCTAAGCAGATCATTGGTAATCGTTCATCTTTCAGATGATGAGTATTTAAGATGCTTAGTTTCGTTATACTTAGTTATTCTCAGTTGCCCAAAACTAAATGTAGGAAGAAGTTGAAAACTCTAAAAGGCATCACTATACATTATGATTATTCCATTTACCAAGTTTTAATAAGCTATGCCTTACGTTTTTATTAGTTCTATACCGGAAAAAGTTTGCATGGACTGACGGACGGAGGTCATTTCTATATCACCCGAAAACTTCGTTTCGCGGGGGATATATATGTTAACTTGAACCAAAATTGGAAATCTTTTTATGATTGTGAAATTTCACTCCATAATATTAGGATCATATTATCAAGCTTACTTTACATACTGATCAACTAATTCAGAAGCCAACACAAAATGGACATTTATTTCAGTTACAAATTTGAACTAACGTGTATACACAAAGAACTTAATTAAGCACGCCCTCCACACTTTTTGTTACAGCAATTGTTTTCTTTTTCTAAGAAAGAAGACAACATGTCGCGCAAAGAATTAGTTACATAAGATAGAACAATTATCTAGCAGAGTAGAAACGAAAAGATAACTCAACTAACCTTTCACTTTCTTTTGATAAATTCTTTTATAATAGCTCAAAGTTACCTTAAAATGGAAAATGAAAATCAATATTTGTTGTTCTCAAATGCTTAATGATATTATTTCAATTAAAATTGTGATGACATTTTAGTTATAACCATTTTAACAAAGTCACTCGTTAAATCAGTCAAAATCAATTGCTTCATGAAAAAGCGGGGCCACTATAAAAGGTAAGGCTTTATCAAAAGTGAAAGGATATGTTTGAACTCATTTAACTCAATTTATTCACAGATTACAAGATTGAAGACCTTTTCTCATTTATTTTTGAAAAGTTGAATAGCTGGCTAGTCTCTTATCATGCACGATAAAAGATGTTTAGTGTATGACTGTCAACTTGGTGTAACAAATGATGTTGACAATAAATTAAATCTGAAGTTTAATGTGTAGTTATGTAGTGTAGTGTAAGGACAATCAGATTTTCCCTCTTTTTTCAATAATTTTCCAGATGGTGGATTTTTTAAATTCAATAAATTAGTCAGTGAATAAGGAATAACTTTATCTGGAGTAGTCATTTTGCTTAATTTATCAATTCATTTAACACTCCCAGAGCACCGTATTTCAGTTAACAAAATAGAGGGTGTTTAATTAAGTTCATTGCTTATATCACACAACTACTCGAGGGAAATGTGTGTTACGTATAGATATAATACCTGATATTAATAACATTTCCAGGACATTTGTGTTTCCGTTTAGATATATAGAGAATCTCACCCAAGTCTTCTGTTATCAAATATATCAACACGAGTTGATAAAAGTTACAAATATCCGGGGCTTATTTGATATCAGAGGACACGAGGGTGATATCTCTTTATCATCCAAAAGTATTTTACATTTCCATTCCGTGAAAAATTTACATTTCTATACACTGCAACCTCGTCATAAACATGACGTCTTAGCATTTTTATATCATTACTTGATTAGTAAAACAATTTTGATGCCAGGAACTTGACTGTAACAGGGCATTGTTCAAACTCTAATGTCAAAACGATATCTCCTAGGAGATATTGCTTGATCTTCCACAAGCGATATCTCATGTGGAACACAGTTTTGGATTTTAAAATCTAGATAAACGATAATGGAGAGTTTGGCAATGATCTATGAATATCCGAATATCTCAAAGAATCTGTAAGTTATAAAAGCCCCAATGTATTTTATCGTTTTTCGTACTCGAATTGACTTTATTTTCCAAATGATAACCAGATGTTTGACCCCTGACCCGCTTATCCTGTCTGTGAAATATGGTAACATTTCACGATAAGCTAAGTAAAACACAACGTAAGAACTGACGCAAAGGTGAACTGAAGGATCATAAACACGCTGGTTGGGAACTTTCACAAACTTTGAATACCACTTATGACTATGAATTGGATAAAAATGAATGGACATTACTTTTATAAGAACTGCAGCGGAAAACCTTTTAAGAATTTTCCTCTTTTGTAGAAACTGAAGCAGAATCTAGCAAGAACATGAGTCAGACATCCAAACAAATGTTCCAAGAAACGCAACATCAGGTAGCAGCTATGGTTACAGATGAATAGAAGTTTCGACCACAAGGACCGTTATGTAAGTTGGATCTCTACAGCAGCCCAAAAGATTTCACAGAGGCAGCGTCGTCTGGCGCAATGCCCCGCAGGTTTAACACACATACTTGTTTGATACAACTGATTTTAAATAATGACTTTGAAACGTAATGCCACAAACTGAAATAATTCTTACTTCTATATTTAATGGAGGGCGGGATTCCCCTGTTTAACAGTTAACATTTCCCAAAAAATCATTGAGGTGACCGGGCAGACCCTAAGAAACAATTCAATGAGTTAATTGTGAAATTAAAGTCGAAGATCAGTAATAGACGAATACAAACTGTCACTAGCATACATACGATACACTTCCCTGTCTGTCAGATAGCAATCTTATAATGTCACCCCAGGAGCATGCTCAATTGCTGATACGGTTAAGTGCTACCAGATCAGACGTGGAAAAACGACATAGCTATGATGTTGAAACAGATCAGAGTGGAATAACAAAAGATCTCAAAACCATGATTTACAATTAAGCTTCTTTCATGACAAAAATAATGAGGACTGGGTGTATATAGATTAAAAATAGGATTATGTTTGTTTTATGTTGAAGAATATAACCAAATATTTAGATACATCCCAAAAGTACAACTTACCTCAAACATAATATCTGCTTTTGGGATGCAGCAATTCTGAAATGCCACACCCATATGATATGAATATTAAAACTTCGATCTGTTAGGTGTAAACATTCAACATTGGGCATGCAGCAGTTGTGGAGGAGAAGTGGAATATGGGATAAGTTACTGAGGAGGACGAGCAATCACAAAAGCAGATCTACCTAGCAGCCATCAAGAGTCAATAGTGACAGTTAAAAGGTAACATGTCTACAAAGGGTTCATCAATCGCTCACAGAAAATTGGTTGAGAAAATTTGAATTATATAGCCCAAAAAGCTGACTTTAACAGCTGACACTTCCTCCCCAATACTTTGTTCTTATCTGAGAGCGCAGTTTATCATATACACGGAGAACTTAATATCCCCAACAGTTGATAAAACGCAAGCTCTGAACCATTGAGAGGTTTATCTAATGTAATATACAGAATATATTTGTCTTAAAAGTGACTCATATCAGAAGGGCAAAACAATTAACATCTTACCAAGATAAGTAAAGACATGTTTGATTTGTCCTAATCCTTTTGTAAAGAAAAAATTTGGCCCAGTGTAAGATTTCACAAGTTTCTTTCACTAAACAATGTAAAAAATACAAAAGCATCCAAATATCAGTTCATACATTTATTCTTTCAACATCTTAATGGGTCTAGTGACCTTTTGGAGAGAAGTTGTACTGACATTTACATTTATAAACATTACTTTAATGTAAAAAAATAATAACATGTATTTTAAATGGAAAAATTAAGATAATTTGCTAGGTGTGGCAAATAAATGTGTTCAAACAAATTATTTAGATAAACATAATCTTAAATGCACTTTAAATGATATCTTATTACACAAAGTTTGATAGGCACTCAAATTTAATGGACACCCAGCTGAAACTCATCAAATATCAAGCCATGATATCATCTTTAAATACTTATAGTTAATCTTTAAATTTGGCTCTCTGGAAATGTATTAGAATGGGTAAGGACAAATACGACTAAACGATATGCATTATTCTGAATTGCTTATACTTAGATATCACCTAGGTTTTCCTACATCAGATCGGATCTGTCAGAGTGTGACAGGATGAAAGATATTGACAATCGGATAAACAATCATGAGTGCATGTGTAGAAAAACAGATTATTCTTTTGTCTCATTCTTTATTCATCCGTTCATTCATCCATGACTCATAAATCACAACTAAACAATTCTTGCAAGCAGATCAATCAAGCATGAACATGTTTATGGCGACTAAATCACACAAAACGACAGTTATTGCCATGTCTAGTTTCTTAAGGTGTGTGGTCCGTGGCAAGTGCTACACAATGAGACAAGTTTCGAATTTATCAATATAGTTTACAGCACCTATTGTTGACATCTCAAGCAATGTTACAACAACAGCCAAAAGACGTTTTGATATCGTCGGTATAGACCCGTTTGAGATCTCTGTGGATAAAGAATGTATATAAATATATATCAAATATACAAATATATGAACACAATCTGGTTAAATACAATTGGTAGTGATAAATTCATGGTTCTCTTTTACAATACCTTAACTTAGTGAACATTAACTCCCATGCTTTTACATTAAGCTGAGGTTGCCACAATGACTGTAAATCACCTGAGTGATTTTTGACAGGAGGTTTAGATCATATACAACTACTACAGATATATCACAGACAGAGAATGAACAGATTAGAGTTATAAAATGATAACGTCCCTATAGTCAGTACCCTTCCGTGGTAGCCCATTATTGAAGGCACTGAGGTTCTTCTGTCATCCCTCTCACTACAAACACTGCTGATGATGGAGACACCAGAATGCTGCGTGTGGGCCCGTTGTTAGAAATATTCACCACAAAACATTAGAAGCTTTTGTTGAATGAACAAGTTGTCATCCAGATTCACATGCTAATGTCCCAAGGTCAATAGTGCAAGAAGTGGCAAGACCTCTTAAGCTGGCTCCGGTGGTTGAGATGGAGTCTTGGACTAACAAGAGCAACAGTTCATATAATTGTTTAGTTCAGATGAGATTTATCCTTTGACTGCACTCAGGAATCTTTAAAAAGGTAACTTCATCCATCTTTTATGTTTGGTCCAGATGCAAACATGAGCTGTACAAGATGTCTGCGTCTTACCCTCTCTCCGCACTCCCGGCACGTCTTGGTGGTCTGTGGACATACCACAACACTTTAGTAGAGATCAGTGTATCTCCCTTCAAACTACTGCAGTGTCAACCAGACAAGATATGTTACTGATTTGCATCTACATAGAGCAAACACCTTAAATTCTTTAATAGGGTTTGAAAGTTAACTAAGGGTTACGAACAGAAGCGCATCAGAGGATGACAAGTCCTCTCCATCTTCAAGAAACTGAATTAAAGCAGTCTTATTATACAGTTAATGTGTTGACTTATGTCCAGTTGTAAAAAGTCCTGCATTACAAAAACACAAGTTTGATTTGTCATTATGGCCTATTTTTCTTAGATAATCCTGAAGATTTCTCAATTATGCATTGGTTGGTAAATGGTGAAAAATTCATTCCTTAAGACCATTATCCCCTTTACAACTATAAAGTGTTTTCCCTCTATAGGATTGGCGCATAGAATATTGACCCTTTCGGCTCACCTGGAAGACCTGTTTCCAACACAGATAGCAGCACACGTGGTTACATTGCGCCCGGAACGGCACTCGGGCGTCCTCCCCGCACACACCACATACATAACCTGCAGATGGAAAGGATTTGTATAATACTTTCCTCTACCAAAATGAAGCGACATCAGAGTTAGCTCATTACCTTAGTCACTGTATCCTGTCAAGGAAAATCAATTGTGACATACAAAACCAGTGACAGAAAGAAGAGTCATCAGAAAGTATCCCTTGCCCCCAAATCATGCAAAATTTAAGAGAAGTTGACCTTAAGAAAAATAGAGCCATTGGCTCTGTACATCATCAGGTTCATTTAGAATTTATTCAATCAATGGATCACCATTTGAGCTGCCACAGGATCACCAAATCCATTTATTATTATCCCCCACCATCTTAGGAATCTGTACACAAGATTTCAGCTTACTAGGCCTCTTGCTTCTGGAGACAAAGATGAAAATAGATTTTTAAGGTGTCTCCCCTGTGGCCCTTTTTAGGGGTCAAAGGGTCACCAAAGCAATAAATTAGAATCCAAATCAGTTTTAGTCACACACAGTTGCAGCTTTCTAAGCATTTTGCTTCTGGAGAAGAAAGTGAAAATAGGTCTTAAAGGCGTGGTCAATGTGGCCCTTATTGGGGTCACAGGGTCACCAAATCTATAAATTAAAAACCTTACTAGTCAAGGAAGCTGTACACAAGATTTCAGATTTCCTGAGTCAATGGTTCTGAGTGAAAAGATGAAATAGTGAAAAGTTACGGACGAATGTGGGACGACATAAGCTAAAAATTCAAAGAAAGGGAATGAGGTCGTAACTGGAGCATGGAACCACCAGTTTATATCTGTTGACTTCACATTTTTAATCTTTTTTAAAGTTTACTTTTACCCAAATAGTAAATCTTTAGCTTATATTATACAATAAGATTTTTAATAATAAGATGAACACATGAAGTGAATTATGATTATATCTTTAAAACCAAACTTTAAGATAACTTTTTTAAGGGAAGTCATTATCTCCTTCAGACAAGAACAAATGACAATATCTTCAATACACCCACACCTCAGTCACATTCTCACAATAAATAGACAATCATTTCAGGAGCTAACCCACACAGGGGAGTCATTGGGATTCCTTTGTATTTGGTCATTAGAATTGTTGCTCATTCTCCAAAGAAATTACCTTCACTGAACATTTGCTTTGCTCTAATCTTGGAAAAAGCTTAAAGCGCTTGGTGACATATTACCCCTAGTCAACAAGTACTGAACACTCCCTGAGAAGATACAACAGAGTTCAAATCAGATTACCATCGTTTCATGCTTTGAACGTATTTACTTGCCAAAGGTGACATCTGAAATATCTCAACTCATGTCTGAATGTGGGGCAAGGAATCAACCCTTCAAATTCTCAGTTTTACCCATCTATGGAGTGGCTGACCCACCCATCCAGCAAGCCCCACCCACTGTTGCTGAACTTTACTGATAATGGTCAACTGGGCATTGCATTGGACGTGTTTTGCCAATTTTCTTTTTAAGATTTTTAAGATGGTCTGGATAGATAATTAAGATTGATTGATTAGATTGAAGGATTTACTCTTTTCAATTTGTAATGAAAATACTATTCCTGGTGGAACATATCATACACAAAAAATATATATATACATATATCATACACAATATACATATCATACACAAAAAATACATATACACATTTATTATCCATATGGTTTATCATAAGCGGTGACATATTTTCAATATGAGCACATGTGCACATATCACTTTTGCCTAGCAACGATTGTTTCAGCGCGAGTGACCGTATTTTGTCGTCTGTGACGTCATAAAACCATTGTTCATGACGTCACTGTAGCGGGCCGTCGCAAAAGAAGGAGACCGTTTTCTGAATATTTCCATGCGTTTTAAATGGAATAGAATCGGTAATAAAGAAATTATTACCCTCGAAAGTGTTTCATATGACTTTTACGAAACTCGTGTGAATTAGTGTATAACCCTCGCTCTCGCTCGGGTAATACAAAAATTCACACTCGTTTCGTAAAAATCATATGACACATTTCCTCGGGTAATAATCTCTATATATCATACACAAAATATACACATATATCATACACAATATATATACATATATCATACACACACACACACACACATATATATATATATATATATATATATATATATATATATATATACATCGTACACAAATATATGTATACATATATAGTACACAAATTGCAGGATGCTTTTAAATAATTAATTACTTTTTGTTTTCCTGTCAGCTTTTTGTCAGGATCTTGACTTTTAGTCTAAATATCACAGATAATGCATTGAAACTTAGCAAGAGCAATAAGAGAACTTGTAGGGTAGAGTTCAACATGAACATCATAGCAACATGTAGGCTAAAAACATAACAACCCAAAACAGATACAGAATATACTAACAGAATTATAAAGTTCAAGTTGAGGGGTCCATGTTCATCAAAGGAATGAGTGAGTGAAAGTCATCTTACATAACTCTTGCATGTACTCACATAAAACGACACACACAGATCAAAGGCACTTGTCTTTCCTGTAAGTGGGGGAAGGACAGCTAATTAAAGTGTAAATATAAATCAACAAGAAGTGCACGGTCGACAAACAGGAAGAAGGCAACACGTAACTGGGTTACTCTGTCCGTGTCTAACAGCTGGGCAGGGTGGGGCTCGTTAATTAGTTCAATTAATTACATGAGTAATCAGATTTTGATAAGTTTTTTGATAGAAGTTTTAGACGATGGGTGAAATAGCATTTCAAGATGTTGCTGAACGGTCATTGAACTTTGTTGAGCTGTATAACATAACAACGTGTTAGTGTTGGTGTTTGAGTAATGTACATGATGTTTTATATCTGTAAGACCAGGGACTATTAAGGTAACTTCAATAAGTTGACTTGCAGAAATTTGTTTTTGATTCAGAGCATAGTGCATAAAAATGTCAAACCTGATTTTCTGTTTGATTTGTCTTTTCTTTCGATGATTATCTAAAATTTATGTCAAAACATAACATTTGTATGTTCCTTTAAATGTTATTTTAGAGAAAATGAATTGATATTTTAGTTGGACGGACATTAGATTCTGGTTAGATCAGTGGTTTGTTATCATTGGAGTTATGTTCAACTGATTGTAAGTACAAGACCAATGTACAAGCTCTAACCTTGGGGACCTCTCCAAAACATTTAGCCTTCGAGGGGCAGGTATAAGGGTTGCTAGATGTTTGGAAGCAGAAGACACATAATTTTTTTAACACATTTTCTGGCCCTATAAACCGGTTAAACTAAAGATTGAAATGAATGTAAACACATTAAAATCACAGGCATCATGAAAATAAAGAACATTGGTTTCATATTTTTATATTTTGGTTTCAAAGCAGACTTAAACAGTTGTTTTGACAAACAATTTATGAAAGAATATGGGCTAATATGCTTCTTGTGGCAGACCTTTCACTAAATGTGGCATCAATAAAACATGATTTCATCCCTTTAATACATTACATTATATCAACAGAAACTGATAGGCATGTGCTCTCAAGACAATGCCCCAGGTCAGCCACTTTGAAGTTGGAGCCAACACAAACACACAGCACTGAGCATAACAGTACAGCACATGCTCTCAGACATGGGCAGACAATAGTGCAGGTAACGTTATCTATTGGCAGCAGAGACTACTTTTTAAAGGAGCTACAGCTATTTTGGAGCAAGGTGCTGTTCACTCGGTGACAGGAGCAGTGTTCAAAATAGCTGCCTGTCCACTAGCCAGGGTACCTTTACATTGCGCTGTATTTATAACAAGGTAAACTGGACTTCTAACTTTGAATTATCTCTATATGCAAGGACTGTAAAGGTTTGAGAAGTCACTGACCTATTGCATGGGAAGATTTAAAACAAACAAAAGGATCAGAAAACTAGATGAATGTCTGTCCAGTGACTACGCATGCAAGCAGTGGTAGATAGCGGATGTCTAAATCAAGAATCAAGGCCAGCCCTCTGCAACCACTGGCTGGTGCTATTACAGCAGAGCGTATGGTTAACAACACAGACAGCCCCACCTTGTTATCTAAGGTGGAGGATCCTGTACTAATTATCCTGCACACGCCACACATGTCAGCCTAATCATGGATTGAGAGGAAAGCATGTGTTTACAGGGTGAAGCAGGGAGTCCCAGCAGGGAGTGTCACAGCCCACAGGATGCCAGGCCATGCTTCAACACAGGAACTCTGCCCCACGTACATAGTCCATTGATGGCTCACAGTATGATCTGTGTCAGAGGAACCTGGCTCACATGTAGCATATTACCGGGAGTCAGGAATAGCCTGTTGCGTGGATGTGAGGAACCAACTAGCACCTTACTTCTAGAAATATCAGTCACACTCTGGGCAGTGGGTGGCTTGAGTCTCTTCCACGCTGCCCTTTATCCACACCGGCACCGGGACCAAACTGGCACCAGGTGGGACAACACGACACACTTACATCCACACAAGTCCACATCTGGAGTCACTTGTCCCACGCTGGAACCAGCAGCTCATGGGCTCCTCCATCACTTACAAAGTAACTCTTTCATCACCCGCCACACTGAAAGATCAATTTCTACACTAACCTTCTTACATATGCATTCAGGTCTAAAACAAGCAGAGTGATCAGTACCCTTCGCACCTGGCACAAGTTTATAAAGAGTATTTGGTGTGAAATACATATCAACTTTCTAGAAGGAAAATTTCAGAAAATAAAGAATAAAATTGTCTTGAAGGTCATTACAGCCTCTCTTACATGATTTGCATATGTTGTTGAATTACACGCAATTATCTATTTACATACATTTCAAAGAGTCACAAGTTATGTGTTATCAATGTCCCATTCAAATAGTTCTTTCGGTTCATTTCCTGTTCTTAAGCCTATTTCCTACATTTTAACTTATCATTTCCTGGTTTCATTCCACTCATTGAACAGCCATCAGAAACTTTCTTTCAAAAACCCAATAAATTCTATCTGACCACATAGATAGCATAAAGATGGAGATCAACATTCTTACCTTCAGAGCCCTATTCTTTCCTTTAAATTTATAGTATATTACCAACACATTTGTTATACATTAACAATAACTTTAATGTAAAATGGAATGTTAATTTATGTATGTGTAGGTTTCAGTCAGATTAAAATCAAACATGTTCTGAGTATTAAAAGATTTTTAAAATTGCCTCTTGCGGTATTCAAACCTATCTATCAGGGGTTTTCCTCTCCACAGCGGTCTGAAAGCAGCCTCACAGCTCACACGTTCTGACGTAACCTCAACTAGCCTATCACAAAAGCCTTTGGTATCAGTATCAGGGGCAAGTAACTCCTGTGAATCATTCGTTAAACTTGATCACCGCTATTCTTCCTTAAAAGGAGAATTCCAATGAAAAATGAAAATTTAAAATTGTTGATGTTTCCGTTCATTGCGACAAATATTTTTTAGATATTTTATCAATTCTACAATAAAATTTCAAAGTTGAAAAAAATTACATTTACAGACTTCAATGGGCGCGTGAAAAAGCGAGAATATGAGGTCAGTGACACACCAAAAAAATTAGGTGACTCACGTTGCGTGATGCCGGTCTGTCGCGCTTGGAGATGTTCTTACCGTAACAATAGGGGAAGACGTCCCCGGTCGCGGAAAATCTTATTTTCAGATACCAAGGTGTCAAAAGGACAAGTTATTGGCCACTTATTGACCAGAAGCTGGCTGCACAACATAGGAACCAACTGGACAGTAACCACCGCCAAGTTCGGGAAGCACAAGGTTTGAACACTTCCAACATTGAAAACAGGCTCGGTCTTAGTAATCATATTGAAATATATTTTCACACCTTTTTGCGTAATGTAATGTATTTTTATAGGAAATTAGACAGAATTAGTTTCATAAAGTTGATTTTAATAGCACAATGAACAAATCTTTTCCAGCTTTGTGAAGCTAATCCTAAAGCGCAACCTCGTTTTATTGTGGTTTGTTCATATTCAAAATGATTAGCTCACACATGGGATTTTATTTGATAGATCAGAAGGTCCAATTACTTTCTAATATGAAATTATAATTGTTAATTGCTACATGGACATCACTCTCTGTATGAAATTTTTTACTTATGCCTCAGAAATCTGATTCAGTTAGTACTGGTACTAGATCAATTTGATTACGAAAGGTGGTTTTGATTTAACTGATTGTGAATGGATAGCACATTAGGATGGGATATTTTAACTAAATAGTGCATATCTTTATTTTGTATGGTTTTGATGTTGAATTTTATTAATTATTCCGTTCGCTATTATTATCATGATTTTACTTGCTTTTTGTGTAAGATTGAAAATAGTAATTTCAGCACAACGAGACATAAAGTTTTTAATGCCATATAAACTTTGACTGTCTGGGAACACGTGTGTTTCAAAATAGCTGAAAATCTTTATTCAATTCATTTCAGAATTTTTTTTCAGTAATTATGTTCTTTCGAAATAATAACTAATTCAATTCATCATACCCAAAATGAATAGTACATAACATACCTTAATTTTTTTCTTGTTTTATGCTTACATAATATAGGCAACTATGCACAACAATTTTGATTTCAAATTCAACCCCCCCCTCCCCCTCCTTTATTTTAAGGTAACAATTTTCAACTGACAATAAAAAATAAAGAAATTCAATGTATTTGTGATCTTGTTGTTTATGTAATTTTATTTGTGGACTCTTAGGCCAGACTTTTTTTTTTTTTTGGTTTACGGAATTTAGAGTAAAAAAAAAAGTTCGGTCGGTAGGGAAAATTTTTTTTTAAAAATTCAGTTTTCAAATTATTTTTTACAGTTTGTATTAAGTGAAGGTCGGTAGGCAAAAAAAAAAATAATAAAATTTTTCAATTGTTTTTATTCATAATGGCACACTGCTCACCATCCTGATAAATTGTCAAACATGTATTTTTACATTACCGCGTGGTTACAGTCCAACAAATTTAGAGTTACCTCCCTTTCCTAATTCTCGGAAGGGGGGATATTCTGAAACGAATCGGACGCGTTTTGATATATTGTATATTTCTATCTGGGTTTTTTTACAGATACAGATCGTGAAATTGGATTTGGATTTATATGATATATTATATTTATTTTTTTTACACGCTTTCGAGTCGGCGGTTAAAAAATAATACTGTTATTTTAACTATATTTTTTTTCCACATTTCCACTTTTTAAGGTCGGCGGATCCGTAAACCAATAAAAAAAAAAAGTTTGGCCTTAGGGGAAATTATACATTTGTATATATCTTCAAGTTAAAGTTTATATTTTATGATGCTCTAGTTTAATAATGATTGATAGTGCTGATAATCATAGTAAGTCTTTATGAATGTCATTTGTAATTTTTTAATGTTATTAATGGTTTTTAAAAAAGTAATGAATACATTTGAAATAAAAAAAATTATAAATGGTCACAGGTAATCAAACCGTCCAGAGCATACCTTTCAGTATTCTGAGATAATCCAATACTTGGCATCATAAACACTAAATCGAAACCTTAAAAAAACAAACACTTTGGCCTAACTGATTAAAGATTTATTGACAGATTACTAGAATAATAATGAAAACTACCCAATGGATTATGAAAGCAGTGACTACAGTAAACTTGACCGTTCAGCAAAAAGCAAAATCCCTCATCAAGATGAACGCCTGTTCATGAAAAGATCAAATTTTTTAACAAAAAAACCTCTGGTATATATATATATATATCTTTGTCATTGAAATTGTTGAATATTAATGGGCTATTCATTGAAATTCAATGAATGAAATATTTTTATTGTCCTGAGACATTATCATTGTTCACTAAATCTAAACTTGCTAAAGGACAATGTTAACTAGAAACAATTTTCAATCCAACCTAATTGTTTTACTCTTATTTGGTCCTTATGCACCAAGTTCAAAATGTTTCCATGGAAACCAGAAGAAATAATCATTCAGAATGATTTAAAGTAGCAAAATGTAACAGTCGACCAATAGGTCTTATCACATACCAAGTTTCATAAATTAGTACTGAATAGATTTTGAAACAGAGGCCTGAAAAGGTCCTTTTCCCTATTTGCACTATGTTCAATTGTTTCTATGGAAACCCGAAAAAAGTATTAATTCAGAATAATAAAGGAGCGAATTGCACTACACCACCACTAGGCCTGAACACATACCAAGTTTTGCAACAGCAAAATAATGAACGGCTTTTAAAGGAACGAATTGTTATGAAATAACATGGACTCCAGACGGAGGCAAAAACATTATGTCTCTCGCAAAGGTTTGCAGGGGACAAAAAACATGAAATGCCCTAAATATGAAATAGCACAGAGTTGTTGTAAGACTGTAGGAGCTCTTGGTGACCTGAGGAAGATGCTGGGATGAGTGTTGAGAGCTGTATGTGACCTACATCTACTGGCCGTGTGAATCAGCAGGCTGGCCAGGTGAATCAACACACAGCACTGTCAGACTGTCCAACTTGACTCCAGTCTCTCCTTCACAAGCACTCTACATAGATTCCTAGCTGGGGTGGGATAATGTGCTACATGTGGCATGAATCAGAAATATTTACATGCCATCTACAAACAGTATTTCAATAAACATAAGCATCTGTTATAAATTCAAGGGTAATATTTGAGATCTGACAGACAAGTGTTGAATTGTTGTGCACCTGTCCAAGAACTGTGGTCTTGGAACTATTGGGATCTACAAACCCTTACGTATATCTTGTGAGATTGATTCCAATATTGAAAAAAAAAAACTATGAATGATTTAACGTATTGAACATTTGAGCAAATCCTATATTTGTTGTACTCTAGTTTTATTTGAGGTAGTTAACTTGCCCTGAAAACCTCTATCTGTGTTGAAGGAGATACCATTTATGCAAGATAAAGCTGTATCGCCTCAGAGATCTTGTTTATATTTTGCACAATTCATTAACTTCAAGACATCACAATGCAATGACGTCTCCTGATAGAAATTAAATAACACATAACATAATGAAATGATAAAATATCCACAACTAGCCTTGGATATTTGTAACTTTTCTCAACTTGTCTTAAAATATTTTATATCGGAAGACTCTCTGAAATACTCTATTTACCTGCTGATACATTAATATATCTCATATTTCTTTCTTACTTTGGATACTTGTTAACTAGCAACCAAAGAATAATTGTGTTCTAGTGAAATCTGGAGGTAAAGTGTCTTCATTTTATTAGATCATGTCCCTAATATCAACAAACTACTCACCTGACTTAACCTGTGATATCTGCGAGGCCTGACTGGAGCTGACTGCCGATTCCTGACCTGGGGTGACCTCTGACCCCTGACTGATCATGGAGTTAGCAGAGTCCTGACTCCCTGAGTCAAGCGAGTCTGTCCTGACTTCCGTGCTGGAGCTGTCGGAACACGCCTTGGCATGAGGGGCGTCAGTGAGCCCTGTCAGGGTAACAGAGCTGGGGATGACATTTGGTGCGAGTCCTGATTGTGATGTAGAAGACTCACCGGACACTGATGTAGGACCTGCTCCTGTAGAAGCGGAGACAGAACATGACTCCAGCTTGGCTCTCTTCATACTGCTACCTACAGGACATAGGGAGCAAGATAGAACATGTTTAATAAAAACACAACTAGAAAAAATAGCAGCATATGGAGCTGCACAGAGAACTAAATGATATTATTCTGACCCATATTCAGCTAAAACCAATTCCAGAAATTCCTATTTTGAAGAATAACGATAAAGACAGACAGCATGTTCCAGTTATAATGGCAAAATAAGAAGAAGCATACACATTGTAGAATATAAATGAAGGATGCCTACCGTTCTGTGAGTGTTGGTTGAGCCTTTTGGTGGAGAGGGAGTGCTCCGGCCGGTACCCACAGCCCTGTCCAGTGATGGCCACACACAACTCATCAAACTCCTGCTTGTGCTGCGGTCTGGCGTACTTGTAGAACACTGAAACATCCAGTCAACTATTCCTTGACACATATCATAATATCATATCATGCAAACATGTGAGGAGTATAAACACAGCGAACTAGCACTAAGTCATTAAGTCATAAAGTGTCGACTACTGACACAAGTCATTACTGATTTCCAGTATGACCGTCAGATGAAAACTTTGTCCAACTATGGTTTACTAGAAGAGGCAACTCACTTCTGAAGAGAGGGTGTAGGTCGGGTGAGGCGGTGAAGAGGTCTGCGAGGACGGTGGTCACGTGTGTGAGACTCTCCTCCTTGCGGTACTGCACCAGAGCACGAGAGAAGATCTTGTACCTCTCCACGCTCAGCTTGCTCTTCACCTGCCACCAGAGAAGACACACGGTACAGTCCTTCAAGTGACCACACAAGAGAAGACACACGGTACAGTCCTTCAAGTGACCACACAAGCAGACCAATTATTTCTAACAAGTGAGGACTTTTTATTTCAAAGATAATACATATTACAATACTTGTACCCTTTGGGATGAGTCAATTGCAGGATGTGAAGCTACACTGACTTTCTGGTGAGCTTATCCGCTCGGCAACTAGTCTTTTTATCTAGTTAAACCCATTTTTAGTTGGAAGTTAATTAGAAGTCAATGAGTTCCAGCTTTAAGTGAAAATACTAGGATGTAAATCACTTTTGTTTTTTTTAACACTACCTGAGTAATGTAGTCCTCAGCCCTGTTGACATTGCTAGCTGTACACGTAGAAGAATACACAGTGTTTGTCGGTGTGGCCTTCTCTCCCGGTCTCTGAAACAGTAACAGCATGGGTCTGTGAGACAATGCAAACCATGGTTATACATAAACACATATACTAAGCAGAATCGAATCAAGGTGTAGAATTGAACAAAAGTGTCTCACCTTAACAACGATCTTGCGCTTCTTTGTTGTGTTGTGTTTGACGGGTTGGTAGGAATGTATCTGCATGAAAACATAAACAGTAATGTCATGGCACTTCTCACATAAAAACAAACAAGTCACGATTTGCATCCTGTGTAAAATATTTCATTTAACAAACTATCAAAGTCATGTTTTTAATAAATTGGTTTACGAATTCACCGACCCTAAAAATAAAAAATGTTGAAAATAAATAATATTCTCAAATTAGGATTTTTTTTTACCGCTGAGTGTAGACGGGAGAGATTCACAAAAAATAATTTATGAAACAATGATTGCTTCCAAATTATCGTCCCTGCATACTAGCATTGGCAATACTTTAAAAATCTTTGATAAATGTTTGTCATTATTTAGCTGATATGATTAACCTTATAAAAAAATGTTTTTTTTGGCTACCGACTCCGTTTTTTTTAGAAAAGACAAAAATATAATTTCAGGCAAATTTTTTTTCTCTCCCACCAACTTGAAGTTTTGAGGTAAAAAATCTATAAGCAAACTTATAAAAAAGCCCACCTAACTCTATATATAACACAGTATGTTTATATATATGAAATAAGATCAATAATCTTCCAGTGCCTTACCTGAGTGTCACACGAACTGTCATTGTAATCACCCTGAGTCTGAAACAAAAATCATATTGGATAAAGCTTACAAGAATCCACCAGCAACCGTCTGATGCAGAAGAGCAGTTGAGATGAGTAGAGCTACAAGAGTTGCGGCCCCTACCTCATTGTGGTGAAGAGCCTGCAGCAGCCCCTGCTTGCTGTGTGACTGGCTCCTTGTCCCTCTGCTCTTGTACTGCTGGCTCCAGTGAGATAGCGACTCCGCCCCACTCTCTGTAACAGAACAGCCATCCACTGTCGTTAGAACACAATGGTGGGAGAATACTTGAGAAACAACTATTCTAATGACCATTTTAGTAAACAGTTTCAGAGAAATTAAAAGAATACATAAGATGCAAACTCTTAAAAGAAGAAACATAAAAACTTTTATTTTGATTAATATTCATTCATGACTGCTTAGTGAAAGTGACAACTTCAATACAAGAAGAAGACCACCATCTTCGTCAGTTACCTTGGATGATGACATTCAATAACTGACAGAGAGGCAATATCACACAGTCTTTTTAAGAGATAATCTTTATAATGTTTTATTTATAAATGCAAATATGTAAAAATCCATGCAGCTGTAGAGATACTAGTTGAGGAATGTATCACATGTACCTGCGCTAGCTTTGAGACTTGGTACATGAGTTGGGACTGTACGAGCCTGTTCATACTGAATGTTGACCTTTGACCTGCCCTGGGCCGACATGGTTGGCTGGAAGTAGGCACCTTGACACCCGGGAGCTTCAACACGACTGACCTTGGGTTTCGTTACTGGTGCTGGCATCTGATAGAGGGGTCAGAGTGTTACATACAAATGAAAGTTCAATAATATTCTAGATAACGACTTGTTTCAATGCTTAATTATGTATAATCATAACGACAGTGCAAGTGATACACTCACAATCTTGTGGACAGTTTTGAAGAAGGAGATCATGTCTCTGATAGAGTGGCCAAAGTTCTGGGGCTTCTGGACGTAGGGTCGGACCCACACTGGGAGCTGCGCCAGGGAGTCTGGGGAGCCAAACCTGCCAGAGAAACCAGAGCAACATGCAGGGATACTAGAAAACTTTGGACAAGACTTTTACTGTAGTATAGTGCTATTTGTAAAAATCTCTTCTATAAATGAATTTTCAGAAGAAAAACTAGAAAAGATTCAGAATTCTATGATGGAATTCAACTTTCATTACATTACAAACTTTTTAAAAAAATAGCCAATTTTATATGATCACAGCAGTATTTGATAAAAAAGCAAAGGCCAAGCCACCTGGTGTCACAGAGGAGAATTGCGCCAAAGTCCTGCTTGTGCCTGATGACACGCCCGATGGCCTGGTTGACAGCTCGTGATGCCTGCTGTCTGTACCATGCCTGACCCGTCAGCATCTGCAGGTGGTGAAAACAAAACACGCCTTGTCAGTATAGTCTTTCTTGAAGACATCAGAAGAAAATTTATAAGGAACCTCCATAAGCCAAAAAGAACAATCAGTAATATCTTCTTAATATTTATCCATCTATGTCATCAGTTTTATAAAATGCTGTTTTAACAATTAGTAAGTCATATATAAAAATTACTTTCTCAAAGTTGACACATAATGAAAGAAAATACCAATTCTCAAGTGTAATTCAATGATGGGAGTGGGGTTTGAGTGAATCATCCAATACAAGTAGTAACGTTGCCCTGAACAGACCAAACTTTGATATTTTCATTAAAAATGTTGATATCATTATGTCATTTGACAAATACTTCAAGTGAAGTACAAAGTTGATAAATTATTTAGCCACATCATTTAGATAACACTTGTTCAAGTTTGACCATTGAGAAAGGCGAGAAATGTGAATGAGTTACAATTGCTTGATTCATTAAACCATGGCTAACCTTGCCGCCACTCTTCCTCCGCATCTGGTCCAGGTATTGCATCTTGAGCACCACACGTGGGTCCATGCGTGGCGGGAACGGCAGACCTGTGATCAACACTGCCCGCCCGTTGTTGTCCGAGAAGTCCAAACCCTCGCTAACCTGCAACAATCAACATACAGTCCTCCATCTTGGTCCACCCTCACCCTTTACCTTCACTAAACCTGCAGCTGATGCCTGGGCAATCTGGTGCAAGATGAGGGCAACAATTCACAACACATGTGCAGAAATAAGGATTACCAAGTTGAATAATTCTTAGCTAGATGATATGACTGCTCAGGTGAGAGGGACCAATCCTAGCAGCAATAACTCAATCCCAGACACACATGTAAAGGGTTAAAGTAGGAAAGCACACCTTGCCCCGGCAGACGGCCATGAAGATGGCTCCATTCAGTGCGGGGTCGTTGATCTTCTCATAGTACTCCTCCATCGTCTGAAACAGTTACAATAACTCATGATGTGGCAGGTGTTGGTACAGTTATAGAGGATCTGTTTAAATAGCAGTCTCTTATTGTTTTTCAAATAACTGAAAAACATAAACAACAAGCAAAGCAAAGAGTATGGCTCACTTATACCGAGCATGTATTCCTAACCAACTGATTTACTGGAAACTTCCCATAATTTTAACATCCTTTTACTCAGACTATTAAACCATGTCTATAATCTGTTCCGATGATAGTTAAAATTTTGTTTAAAAACACATCCCTTGTTGTATAAAACTGTAACTCTTGTTTGGACAAATTCTGACCTTAAGAAATGACTAAGTACAAAACTTGCACAAAATTTGAAAAGAATAGGACAAATAGTTTTTCTGAAATCAGTTGGACAAAAAATTGTCTATGGAAAAATCGAATCATTGGTATTACTCTATACCTTGAGGTTGGGGTATAATTACAATTCACTGGCAAATGAAATACTACTTCATGTAACTAGGTAAGTTTTTAGAAAGCACTGGAGGTAATTTGAAGCCATGAACAAGTCATCAAAACAAACACCTACATCATTAAATGCCATTTTCCCTTTTGCTTCAACAAAGATGGGTTTGTACTGCGTGATGCGACTCCATATATTGTTGTCCTGCAAGACAGAAAAAACATTAGATGCTATATATGCCTAATACTTCATCAGCAATATGGTGCAACCTTTAGGACATAAATTTCATTCCAAATAGGGTAAAGGTACATTTTGTAACACATGAATTGCTGAATCAATCGGTGCCCTTCTTTATGGCCACTCCACAGGACTCTTTAACTTGTAAACCCAAAATGGAATCCAGGATGAGCCACTGACCAGGTACCTGCAGGTAAAACAGTAATGTAACCTGATTTACAACAAACTTTAATGTCCCTTCCAAAATGTAAGCAAGTAGAAACTGCAACCCATGTTGTAGACGGACCTGCCAAAACTCCACACACTTCTCCATCACCGGGTAGGACGGGAAGAACACAAGCAGACCGTTCGGCACCACCCGCGCAAAGTTGACTGAAATAGTAGAACTTAGGCTCATACACACTGAATGCTTGCAATTTTAAAGTCATTAAAGCACGAGAATATGAACGATGCATGAGCTTAAGAACTGTATTCTTCACATGAAGGTAGTCAAATTTTGGACGCAAAAGTTTTATCAGTTTTTACTTGTCAATTGCAGAGGGTTGACTCTACTTACAAATGGCATTCCCAAGTGAGGACTGGTAGCTGGGTGTGAATCTGAAAAGTACATGGTGGAGGATCAGTAACATTCATCACCTATTGTAGACATAAATAAGATATTCAGTTGATTTGAGATAGCTGTTCCTTCCCCTCTACCATGAAACACAGTTCCCAGTATGTGTATGTTAGAATCTCAACTCATGTGCATCATACCTGGTCTCGTAGTTGGAGTTGAGGACGGTGCTGTCCGGGCCGCGCCCAACCACACTGATGTAGACCTGCTCCTTCTCTATCACATGGGGGTTCTCCAGGCACACGGTGAACGGGCTGCAGGAAATCGGGAAATACGTAAAAATTTAATGAGGTAAAACTATCGCACCTTATTATTCTTTATGCTTCCATATCTAGAACAGAGACCTCAAACAAATAATCATATGAGAACAGACATAAAAATAAATTGTCTCACATCTGCATTTCCATGGTGAAGGACTCAATTGGAGACAGTGTCCCACTGGTGAGTATGATGGCCTTTACGCCGTGGTCGGAGAGGTCACGCATACTGTGGCCCGGACTGAAGCACCAGTAGCTTATGACACGTTCAGGTTTCTCTGACCCTCCAGCAGCCCACGGGTCTGATTTCTTCTTCTTCATCCGATCCTTCAGGTGGATGTGCACCTGCAACAGGTGGTGAGCTGAGCTGTGGTGAGGTAGGTGAGGTGAGGTGGGTGAGGTGAAGTAGGATGAGATGAAATAGTTGGGTAGGTTAGGTTAGGTGAGCTAAGGTTGGGCAGGGCAAGGTTGGTTGAGGTGAGGTCTGGCAAGGTAGGGTTGGATGACGTTAGTGTGAGATGAGGTTGGACAAGGTAAGGTATGATGAGGTAAGGATGGGCAGGGTCGTTGTGATGGAGGCGAGATGAGGTGAGGTTGACAAAGGTTAGATTGGGTGAGGTACGGTTTGGTGAGGTGAGGTTGGGTGAGGTAAGGTTGGGCAAGGTTGCAAAGGATGATGTAGGATTGGGTGAGATAAGTGTGAGGTGAGGTTGGGCAAGGTTTGGTTGGATGGGGTTGGGTGACGTAAGGTTAGGTCAGGTAAGGTTGGTTGTGATGGGTGTGAGGTTAGATTGGGCGAGTGGAGGTTGGGCAAGGTAGGGTTGGGTGAGATGGGTGTGAAGTGAAGATGGGCAAGTTCAGGTTGGGTGAGCTAGGGTTGGGTGAGATGGCTGTGAGTTGAGGTATGATGAGGAATGGGGATGAGATGAATAAGAGTTTAAGGTTTAACAGTACTTTTTTGTTGACTATGCTGTAAGACATCCTCATGAATCATCCTCAGAATGTCTCTTGACAGTGTATTTAAGATAAAGAGAAAGCCGGAGGTTGCACTCACCTTGTATGACTGGGAGAGTCTGGCTTGGTGCTGGGTGAGGGACGCTCCCATCGTCATGTCCTGGCTAAACACAATCTGCAAGAGAAGCATCTGTCAGTACGCTCTGTCAAGATACTATTAGAGGAGGTGAAACTTGAACTGAACATAAGAAGCTGATGATGAGACTGTGACATACCTTGAGAACATCCCCAAACTTGGAGAGGCCAGCCCCCCTGGAGTGTGAACCCCCACCTGTCAACATGTGAGCACATCATAAACATCACTTTTAACTAGCACATCGAGGACATGGTTGTTAAAAACATGTACAATGTTACTGATTTTCTTCACATTTTCTGGACATAATTCAGCAAACAAAAAAGAAAACACTTAACTCAGTCCTGTAAAATATCAAACCATACACTCTTTTCATAAAAATGTATTTTCTCTATATATAAGCTTGTGTTGCAATCTACAGATTAGCTTGTAAACAGAAGGCAGGAAATTAACATTGGACAAGGTCTGTCAACGTGGTCTCTATTAAATATATTCATGAGAAGCTTTAGGAATTATGTTGATGATTAGTTTGAATATATAAGTAAACAGGAGTGTTGACCAACTGACCATCGTTGTTGAGGTATGCGACAACCTTCTCCACCACGTCCAAGGTATACATCCTGGTTTCGAATGTCAGATTCACGCCGGCCAGCAGCTCGAACATGAACCTGGTGCAAACATATTCAGGCTTAGATACAGATATTTTGTTGAGAGTAAAACAGTCACCTCATGAACATGTGAAATTGCAGTTTTTGTCATCACAGAAAATATTGGGCCATGAACATAATCTTAGTAAATATTGCTATCATTGACAGGTTGTTAATGCTAACGATGATCGTTATGAAAAGTACACATTAGTTCAAACTCTAACAGGTTTGCAAACAGATTATTTTCAATTCAAAATTAGACCTTCCAAAAAAGTGATGATTCTGCATAAGTAATGACCTTGACCTACATTCCTGACTTAGTTAGACCTTGACCTCCGGATGGAATCTTGATCTCATCAATTTTCTCCTCCAACTGCTGAAGAGTTTCTGAAAATTCAAACATCTTTCTGTCATTCAAAAAACATGCACCACATTAGCAACAGTCTGAATAGAATTTGTAAATACAATCGCAGATTCTTGGAGCTTAAACTCTTTTAATGTTCTATAACCAGTTGCTTTTTAAGGACAGAAAATGCAACTTATGGGACAGTGGCAAATGTATATGCAAAAAATTAAAAGACGCATTGGCTGCAGTAAAAACAAACTAAACAGACACATAAAAATAAAGCAATGAAAGTCCTTATCGCGACATAATGATTATGCATAATTTACCAAGGGATAATATGGCAGAACCAAACAGGCTTCAAAATTGTGGACTCACCTTTCAATTTGAGGAGGTCCTCCAGCGTGAAATCAGGGACAACTGAAACAAACAAACAGACATCTGTTAGGGTTCCTACTGGGAAGCAGTCAGATGTTATTACAGTTAAAATCCTTTGATGTTGGAGGGATGATCTCATGTGTTGTTTTAAGGGATTAACTCTCTGGGTTATACTAAACCTGACCTAGGGGTAGTAAACCACCTGTTACACTCTCCCAAATAAACAGGCACCTGTTATAAGTCTGGACATCCATCAATCATGCAGGGTGGGTTTTCATTAGCTTCATGGTGTCCTGTTTTATTCGGAAAATATTGGGAAAAAAACAATACCAAAGGAAATTAAAGATTGGGGTTGTCTCTTCTTTTCCTAAATTTTGCACTATGAAGATTATAAACAATGAAGACCCGAAGAGCAATTTTGCCTACCAGCAGTTGGGTCCCCAAGCTCTGTGACCTGGTTCTCGATTTCATGCAGGTCCATCACCTTCTCCATGAGCCGCGTTGTCTCCTCCATCGCCGTGGCGATATCCACTGAACTCAGGTCAAAGGATGCACTCTCCTCACAAATCTTCTCCTACAAAACACAAAGCGTTATTCATACCATACTCATGCCTGCTATCCTTAAATGCAAGAAACTTGGATTCATTCAATGTCAAAAAACAAATTTATTTTCTTTAGTTTTCATATCCATCTAATAAGAAACATAGTTGATTGACTGTGAATGTTATTATAATGGGTTTTTTAGAAATTAAATTTATAATTGTCTTAAAAAATGCGACACTGCTGCTAACACTCACCAGATTGTGTGCCTCGTCAAAGATGACAATATTCCCTTGAAGCTCCACGCCATGTGCTCTCCGGGACTACATCACAGAGGAATATTACAAACATTTCAGAAACTGGGCAGAACTCATATCAACAGAACTAGAGGTGTAATGATACAGTCTCCTATCCCTATGTAATGCCCTAGATAAAATATTATAATGTCATGATCCCCACATATTGTTACGCCTCTATACTTATCACCACGATGTATATTTTCCAAGCTCTCTTAGAGTATATAGAGATGATCTAGTACCAGTTGTAAAGCAAGCACATTTCTCAGCTTTTAGTTGAAGGGAAGATGTACTTTATCAAGAACAAAAGTAAGGTGACATGATCTCCCACAGTACATTTTCAATTGAATATTGAAGAAAACTTAGATAAACTTTTCCATGTCAAAAGATACATCAATGTTTTCAGTTTTTTTCTCTTGAGATGTTTTGTTATTGTGGATGACACTCAGAGCATATATAAAACTCAGACATGCTTTGCTGAAAAAATCAACAATTTCAAGGTCAAGATAATTGACTGAGTCCTTTTATAACCTTTTTGTTAAAAGAGAACTGAATCCATTGAGAGGGTGTTGAGATATTGCGATGACAAGGGTGAAATTATACAGATTTGTTGTAACTTTTAAGGTCAAGGTCACAAACCTACGTGAAGAACATTCTATTCAAAAGGTGAAAAAGAAAAGAATCCATTCAACAGTTAAATTCTTCCATTTTGTACACACATATTACTTCAGACAGACACTTCCAAATACTATATATCCCGCTTCGTGAGGGGCGAATAGTAAAGTTGTCAAGATCAAATTCCATCCTAATTTGTTCCACATAGATTGAATGTATTGAATCAAGCAAGTACATCCTCTATTCTGTTACTGACAAAGCTTCTGACAATGTGTTTTTTAAAGTATAAAAAAACTTTTATGACAGAATTTCTTTAATACCAATTATTTTACCACTTTATATTCTAAAATTAAAAAATTCTTATTTTTCTTAATCTTGTTTTATGTTATAACACATGATCAATTGTTTCATCAAGTCATAGTCAAAAGAGAGAACTCATGCAGAGACAAGGGTTGCTAGGCAACATACACATGCACATGCAATATATGAGACTGGTTATGTTTAAGAAGAAGTGCAAGAATGTTTAATTGTTCAACAATACAGAGTGTTAATAAAAAGTTAGGAGCATACCTTGGGGTCCAGCAGATAGTTGTAAGGCATGAAGATAATATCAGCATCAGTTTTCAGTTCACGCGCCATGTAATACGGGCACAGTCTGCAAACATCATACATAGAAACCATCATGTACAATAAATGTATCATTGGATGAAACTTCACATGAAATAATTATAATGAAAACTAAATCAATTTCAATGACATTATCTCAGAAAGTAATCCTTAATCTATAAAAGGACCCTCCAAGGTTATTACAACATTTGATTTGGGTATGATATTGGCCAAAATAACATATCTGAATGTAAACATCTGACATATTCATCTTTAAAAGCCAAACAATTAACATAGATTAGTTATCAATGAAAACAAACAACCTTTTATTTCAGCAGAAGACAAAATTGCACATCCTATTTTCATGAAAAATGGTCTATACATCCCACCAAACTCCAATCTTTCATTTCGTTTCATTATGACATAAATAAATTATGACAGTAATTTGCTTGCGCTACAGTTTACTGTTTTTGATTGTAATCGCCTTTAAATTCTAATTATACTGAACCAAAAAGCTCGAAAAAGAAACTTTTCAGCAACAGTCAGAACTTGGCAATAGAATGACACTGTTGAAAATGGTTTGGATATGTGACTCCTTAAACTCACATTGGAGACACAGTACTCTATTGAGATGAAAGCTAAAGAGCCATCACTTACTAGACTGTACAGACATACCGTATCCAGCATACTAAAGACTTTACAGGCATACCAATCCAGCATACCAAAGTCTTTACAGCCATACCAATCCATAATACTAAAGACTTTACAGACACACCGTATCCAGCCTACCAAAGACTTTACAGACATACCATATCCAGAATACTTAAGACTTTACAGCCATACCGTATCCAGCATGCTAAAGACTTAACAGCCATACAAATCCAGCATACTAAAGACTTTACAGGCATACCGTATCCAGCGTACTAAAGATGTAAGGTGAGGTGAGTTGGTGTTTAACGCCGCTTTCAAGATTATTTCACTTATATCGCGGCTGCTAGTATTATTGCAGGGAGAAAGCCTGCAATACCATTGTGGTTGCGGTGAAACCTGCGAGCATCAGCTGGCGTACTAAAGACTTTACAGCCATACTGTATCCAGCATCCTAAGAGTGAATTGTCCTATGACCCTCACTACATAAGAAGACAAGAAGTTAGCTCACTTGTTGGTGCGGCCTCGTGTGAGGAGATCCTCGATGTCGACCACAGTACCCAGAACCTGCCTCACCTCGCTGTTCTTCTTCATGTCTGTGTACAGGAGTGCACACAAATACAGTCGGGGGGAGATACACACAAAACTTGTTTGGATGTGGACATAGCAATATTGAAACAGAAATACACAAACAAATGCAAAATAACTTATATGTAAGGCTTTCTGTCGCGTGAATTTGTGTTGAAGTGATCAGATGAGAACACAAATTCAATATCAGTATCTTCTTGTAGGATTTTACAAACAGACGAAATATCATGTGATCATTTGATGTTAGAATTCTCTTATGAGTAGTAAAGTGTTATACTATCTTATTCTTGTCAGCGAGATAAGTATTTACTTTCCCTTTAAACAAGTGAACAGAGTTGGCAGCTACCAGAAGGTTGATACTCATCAATAGTGGTTCATGGGTAAGCAACTGGAGACCCATTATCCAACAACATACTAACGTTAGCATAATAAAACATCTAAAATATGATAATCTTACCATCCAGAACATTGTAGTAGTGACATCTTCTGGCCTGCACCTTCGCTCGACACATGTGAACCTGTATGATGGAGAAACCCTTGTTCAATGATTCTACGGAGTGGACAGAGTATCGAGCAAAACTCTCAAAATGGCTACCATGTTTGAAGCGAGTGAAAATCAACACATTTTATAGTTGAACCATGAAAGACAGCACATATCCATATTGATAATCAAAAGCAATAAGACAAGATGTCTTAAAACAAAGCATTCTATGTAGTGAGTGAATGACTTGCCTTGGTTGTGTTATTAAGTTCCTTGCTGACTTTCTCATCAATACACATCTGTTCTCGGGACCCCAGTATGCAGGAGTTCACACTGCAACACAAACATAGCAACTATCATATCATTATCAAACTTCATTTTATCTCCTAAAAGACTATTACTTAAACAAGTATCTCAAATCAGTTGCAAGCAACTATCATTTGGTTTTTGGGGCTTATTTATTACCTGAGAAAATGCAAATAAAGCCAGGGTTTTACTTTATTTTACATGTGTCCAAGACATACTTTCATAGTTGGATGATATCTAAATAACCTATATCATTCAAGCAATTTCTGTCAAAAACGTAACCTAGTCATAAAGCCCTCTTGTTTTACTTTGTTGGATTTTCAAATGATGGTAGTTAGATGCTCTAAGAAGCGTTACTTCCTTCCTTGATATGAATCTCAAGTTCCTGGGAAGTATGTAACATTGTTCCAAGAACGCCACAAGTTCAAATTGATCAATGCATCGTGAAACATTCAAATGTTTAATGCAGTCTTTCATTCAGAATGTAAATGCTCTCTCCTTTTAGTTGATTCAAAGTTTTTTCATAGAAAGAGAGTTCATATTGCAAACGTTTTAACAGTCAAAAGATATAGTAAGACTAAACTGACACATTATAAGCGGTCCTCTTCAGTTCTTGAATAGCCTGTGAGAGCTGGCTGTGGGTGCGGGAGGCATAGATGATCTTTGGTACAGCTGGGAGAGAGGTAAAGCATTCTCTTTGAGCAGTATGAACACCGACAATCAAAATACTAAACATAGTGAAAGAATTGAACATGTTTCAGAAGTTCAGATCATGACAAAGTCCACATTCTATCCGCCTAGCTCAGTCATATACCCTGATATCCTTTGGCCTAAAACTCTTGTATCGCTTATGGCTGGTTACTCATGGCTATTTATAGCCTACATTGAAATGAATTCTCATCCGGGTTTGTGCCGCTATTGCTGAATGCGAGTCATTTCATTGGCTTGCTATATTTAGCGATACAAGCGTTTTAGGCCAAAGGATATCAGGGTATATGATGGAGCTAGGCGGAGACAAATACGCTGATGTAGCAGGATGTACTTCTATCAACATTATAAAATATGGATGAGTGGTGTGTTATAGTCAGATGGAACGAAAACATTAAAGTACCTCCACAGAGGCATGAAATAATCATTGTACATTTCATATGCACATTATGCAATTATAAAACTGCTCACCGTATCCATCCGGTCCCCATGACGACGAACCTGAAGACTGCTGGAGCTGGGCAGACACCCTCTGGAGCAAGCTGTCATTTAGGTTCTCCTTGTCCCCCCCAAACAGTGCCCCCACCCCCCTCTGTTTGTTGAGCTCCACTTGGGCCTTGTACCCCTGCAGCCATGCCAGTGTAGAGCACAAAAGACAAAGTGTCTTGCCGGTACCAGTTGGACTTTCCAAGATTCCGTTTTTACTCTGATATGAGAACACATAATGAATTAATTTTCTCCAAAGTATTAAAGCAAGGAAAGCAAAATATGATATGATATAGGCATTATTGCCCAGATGACAGCTCTTCTTTGCATACCCAGCAAATTCTATACCCTGGGGTTTTTTTTTTCAATTTGATCGACTAGGAGGAAATGCAGCTTTCTTGACATGAGGTTCAAAAGGAACAGAACAACAGGTAGTAAAATTCACTCTAGATTTAAGGGTGTAGCCCTGTGCCCTTAATTCAATAAACTCAGTAAGTCAAGGAAGCTTTTAAGATTTCAGTGTACAAATGTTTCATCTTTCTAGGGCTTTTGCTTCTGAAAAAATTTAAAATAGGTGTTAAGCCTGCTACAGCTCTCTATTTTTGAGACAATAATGTATGTTTTAAATACCAGGCCCCTGTGGACCTTACAGTTTGTTCAGGGTTAAAAGCTAAAAAGACATTTTTAGACAGATCTTTTATAAACATTCTTATGTCACAATATAGTTTACATAAGGATACACATGTACAGCAAAACATTAAGTTCTAGAATTTACCCTTGGTGAAAACATTTTGATAATTCTGCTTTCTTTTGTTTCTAAAAGCTTATTGTTATCAAAATTTAATTTATACATTGGGAGAACTGAAAACTGCCCATGTCCACACTCAGCTAAATGTTTACTCAATGGAATTGTATGGTTTTGGGGATGATCAATCTGAGATCTGTGTAAATAATTTTAACTTCATTTCAGTTTTTCCAATGTATTTTTTCATTGCATCCAGAGCATGTGAACAACATTTTTACTGTAACAATTACAATGTACAGAAGAGCCGACTATGATATTTTTACATGTAAGTCCGCGTGAATCACCGCACTTGAATCAAACTTGGAAGTTAACAACTTAGGAAGATTTTTAAGTTGTTTAAGACTTCACAATTTTGTATTTACACAAAACTTTTCTATTTCTTTACTTTGATGTAAAATTGGTAAGTTTTTGTCAATTATTGCAGCAGCGGCCGGATGGTTAGGATTAAAGGTGGACACCAACGGGACAATGTTTTAGGACTTTTTTAAGGATCTCTGAGGTGACTCTGATCTAATGCAGCTGCTTTCTCTACACTGTCTTGTACTAGAATTTCAGGGTAGTTTTGTATCGATAAAAAGTCCTTGAGTTCTTTTAAACGTACCCTCTTTTGAGTCTCTCTCTCTCTCTCTCTATCTCTCTCATTCATTGATATATATGTCATGGCTCAACTTAGCAAATCTATAACTAAATTCTTACATCTTGAAGGCATTCTATGACCCTCTCCATGTAAGTGACCTGACAGTCATATGGTTTGAAAGGGAAGTCAACAGAAACTCCCCGCACATCAAACACAGGCATTTCTAGTTCTGTAGATGATGTCTCTGAAAAAAAAAAACTTATCACAAGATGTCAAATATATAATTCTAATCATTCAGGATAATTTTATGGTAACTTTTCTTAAAATTTATTAGAAACAGAGGTGACATAGATTGCAATTCAAAGAATGTTCTGGTATGAGATTAAACAATCACTGCAAGGAGAAACATTTTGACAGTAAACTGCACAATTGACTAGCATCAACACAATGCTATCCCAGCAGGCAATCTGACGTTGTATCAACGTTGAAACGACGTCGTTTAGCAACGTTGAAATTTGATTGGATTTGAAATTTGCGGCGTCGTCGAAATCCGACGTGATTTCAACGTCGGTTCAACGTTGAAGCCAAGACGTCGTATTGACGTTGAAAAAACGTCATTTCGACGTCAAGTCTTATTGATCAATCAGGTTGTGTTGTTTAGTTTCGTTAGCAATGCATTAAATATCTGTGAGGTTACGCTTCCATTTTCAGCTCTTTCATAAGCCTCGGTGCAAGACTTTGATGTCTGCTCGTGTGAAGTTATCCATGTAATGGAAAATTACATGAGTTGTGAGGGTACCACTGTTTATATGACACTGCAACGATTTAGACCACAGTGTCACGAAAAAAATGAACTTTATTCAAATTGAAAATTTATGTTGTCAGTTGTGAACATAACTGAAAAAATAAAAACTGTTGAAAAATACCATATACCTTGTTTATTCTAATTAGCCATAGGACAGAGTTACTTCCCTTTATTGTGAAATTGAAAGAAATTAACTTTTATTTATCTAATTCCAATATCAATAACACTTTTAAATGTCAATGATAGCTATTTGTTTTCGGATTTTTTATTTCATTCTTTAAAACAATCCATAACGTATTTGATGTTATTAATAATAATGAAATCTTATAAAAGTAATCACTTTTCAGTTTAAAGTTGTTCTGATGATGTTGAAACAACGTCAAAACACCAACCAAATTTCAACGTTAGGAAACTAAAGTTGTTCCGACGTCGATAATTGGTTGATCGACGTCCTGACCTGAATTCAACCAAATTTCGACGTCGAAATGACGTCAGATGCCTGCTGGGATGACATCAAAAGCATCATGGCACCAAAATTCTGTGATGTCATGATAAGGGAAATGACTTTATAGCAGTTTTGAAGATATAAAAAAGGAGGAGGGCAAGTTTTATGGATTGTCAACATCTTTACTGTATTATATTTGAGGTTTCTGTCTGAGAACTAACACTTTTATGCACATGTAACTAAGCTAATCACGTGTAAAAACATGTCTCAAACTCGTATAATTATCTTCTCCCTGCTTTATGTCATGTATCACCTGCTTGATAACGGGCAGTGTTAGTACCTGACCTTAAACATTGCACTATATAATACAATAAAGAGGTTAACTATCCATAGAACTTGTCCCCTTTCATCACCATCATGCTAAATCAGCATAAATGAATACGCTGCGCTCCTTTCTTATACCCTGACCTCTTTCGGGCTTAATCCCTCATATGGCTGGCATTTTGATATTCGTGTCTATGCTCACGTTATTTTTTTGGCCAATGACAAGTCATTAATTAAAGATCTTGAAGCTACTAGCTTGAACTCAACGGAGTTTTCCAACCAGGTTGTGCCTCTGTTGCTGAATGCGAGTCGTCTCATTGGCTGGTTAGATAGCTAGCGATACGAGGGTTTTGGCTTGAAAGAGATCAGGGTATTAGGAAGGAGCGAGAGCGGATTCTTATATGCTGATTTAGAAGGATGTTTTATCACATAACCTTCTAGGGTCCCCGAAAAGTTACACTAACCATCCTTGAAGAAGTTACCCACATCATTTATATGTTTGACAGGTTAACCACCCTTTCTTAGTTACTACTACTAATGTTTTACTGCTTAGTAGTACCCGATAGCATCATTCTGTCATCCATATTATGCAAAGATATTTAACTCCAGCAAGCACCTGTGGATAAATTCCACTACCTTAATTTGAGTTCTGGGATTCTTATCAAAGGAGATATTAAAAATGCCAGTATCATTGCTGCTAATTTGCAATTTAGGTCTTCTTGCAGTGCTGTGTTTAGACATATGTGTGTTGATATAGAGTGCTGTCGGGTAAAGCAACGCACCTAAGAGATACATGATGGTTCATCCGAGAAAAATACAAAATATGGGATAAAAAAACACATCAATGTTAAAGTTGAGAGCTTCATTGATAATATTGATGTGAAATATACATGTTGAAATGTGTTTGTCAGTGACACTGAACGTTTTCAAAGATTCAGGCAGGGTTTGAATACACCTCACATTTCCATTATTATGATTTTGATAGATTTTAAAGATGTTTTCTGA
The DNA here is from genome assembly GCA_921293015.1 of Phorcus lineatus. Lineage (NCBI taxonomy): Eukaryota > Metazoa > Mollusca > Gastropoda > Trochida > Trochidae > Phorcus > Phorcus lineatus. The sequence goes on along the minus strand of OV121083.1, from coordinate 28,253,616 downwards.
AGTTTAGTTAAGGACAAACCGATATTTGGATCAATATTTCGGTTTCCATTGATAATTGTTATGTGAAAAGGCAAACTGTTTTTCCTAGGAATTTTGTCGGTTTATACCATTTTGTCAGTCTTTTGTGCCACTAATCAACATTTAAGTCCTTTTCAAAAACTTTATGATATCTTCCAAAGTGCTTAAAGATGAAAAGACACTAATGTATTAAAAGATAACACTCATCCTGATTTACTAGGTTAAGTTTTGTGCGAGTGAGTATCTTTACCCTCCGCAAATCTTTATACCGACATGGCTGTATTTCATATCTCGGTATCAGATTGCAGCACAATATCATACTAATTTGACTAAGACAACTTGTAGGTATTTTCTTATCTACAGATTCCATTTTTTTCAAAACGATAGATGAGGTCATATCTAAAACAGTAAAGAAGTTATTTTTTTTAAAATTTGAATAATCCTATTTAAACTGTGACTGTCATTTTATTTCCCGCGAAATTTCGCAATCGTGTTTATATATTCATGAAAGTTAAAACTGTAAATCAGGACAGAAATCTGTGTCAGAAAACAACTTACAGCATCAACTGATGTCAATGTCATTGGTTGCTAATCATTGACATGTTTTACTGGATGCCCTAATTTATTCTAGGGAACAGTCAGCATGATTTCAAAATGTAAACAACGCACATACACATGTGGCGGCCATTTTCGAACACGACCTCATGGGTCAAACATATTGCTTCCGGTGAGGTTTCTTGCCAAAGGCACCAATCATATTAACGGTTCTTTTCAGAACAACCAATCAACGATTTCGAGATGACGTCAGAGCTCTAACAGCGCGGAGTTTAGTTGAAAAAGCCGTCTCATACAGGACCCGCTTCGGTGGTTATCCAAGTGGTATGCTCTCACAATTCGCCTTTTACATTTGTTTTGGTAACATTCTTACGTTATTATATGGTTATGTATGTAAACCCTTAAATATGATATTTGCGTTGACGGTTCCTCAATTCACGACCGTGGTTGTGTTCGCCATCAGGATCGATAACGATGTTGTTGAACATCAGCGTACTCAGTACCATTTGGACTTGCTTCTCTTAGGCTGAGTAGGAGTCTTAGTCACCATGTCTCGTGAAACAGTTATTTAATATTTGTTGATTTATGCGTTAATAACATTTCCATACTTTTAAAAGAGTTGAGCTTGATTATCTCTAGTTCTTCATCTCTAGTCAGATCAGACTCGGTTACCAGTTACCTTTTTCGGTCACAATTTAAAAATTGTTTTGTTTTTCTATTGGCCGACTACAATAAAAAAAATCAATTGAAAAAGGGCCATAATAATCCTGTAGGATTTGCAATGTAGATATAATATTTTTTTAAATGACTCATGACTGGCAAATTGACATCTCTCATGCATTGTCTGTTTCTTATCAACAAGTTAATTTTGTGGGGAACAGGTCAAAACGCTCCGATTCCACCCATACCATAATGCCCCAAAAGGTATACCAGAACGCCCCAGGTAATAGAAGTCGGGCAGGAATAAACAAGATTTTCAATGTTCTTAGGGTTTTTTATGTGCATAATGTGAACTAGGTCCTAGATCTATATGTATACTGAAAACATTTGTGCAGTGAAGTCACAATAATTCACGCAATGTGGGCATTCACTGGAGGAAGGGAATTCATAAAAATTTAATCCAATCTTGATCACTTACTTATTTATCGCCAAAAGGAATTTACTCACACTTGCAGATTAACTACCGTATTTCCTTGAATAGACGCCTGGTCTCGAATAGAGGCGGGGGGGGGGGGGGGGGGGGGGGTATGGCTGTTTTAAGTAAATACACGCCGGGTGATAAGTTGATTTATTAATGCTCCCGTAGTTGAATGCAAATAATGAGGTTGTGACCTTAATGGAATTTCCTACTAAAAAAGAATACACGCCGGCTTTGAATACACGCTGGGTCTAGAATACATGCCGGGGGTAATGGGGGTCTGAAAAAATACGGTATCTTTAATGTGTTGCAAAAAGATCAATTGAGCAGGCTTCATGAGCAATGTTTACTGTTTTTAAAAGACTACACTTGTTACAGAAATACCAATCGATTGTGAACTTTAAGTTTTGATAACCTTGGACAGACAATTATTTTATGTTGCTCTGAAGTCGAAGATTGGAGAAGATGGCTATTTGAAAAAAGGTTCATTTAGAATTTTGTAAATACATACTTAAGTTAAGTGATCAAAATGAGATTAAACGATACATGGTGAACCATGGAATTCATAATCAACTGAATTTTTTTGGAGTGTTGTGACCTAGAAGCAATTTTGTCAACCGATGTAAATGATAGGTCTAACTGTAGAATGTTTCCATAATACATTGTTTTTATTATACCTCCATCAGATAAATAGTTGCGTTTGTAAAATTTCCGGGATTCTTTGTTATTCAAAACCAACAAATTTAGGGCCTCGTCCTTGTTCAGTATTGTTTTCCACAAGTCAGTGAAAAATTCTGGTGAACATGCCAAAAAAACAGTGAATAGAATGTAAATTTTTGTCAAAAAGTGCTTTAATTAATTTTATTTCTTTGAGTATTGTCATTATATTTACATTACCTCACGTGATAAAAATATATCTGGAAAAATTCTGAGTTTATTCATGGAAAGTTTGCACTTTATTGTCTACAAAATTTGTTTTTAAAAAACACAATTTGCCGACATCAACAATATCATAAATAGAGGATACTAAACGACCTTCCATTTAATACTATTTTTATTAAACGAGTTAATGATTAAGTATAAAACGAGCGAAAGCGAGTTTGATACCAAATCATTAAAGAGTTTAATAAAAATAGTATAAAATGGAAGGAAGTTTAGTATTCTGTTTATTACTTGACCTCAGTTATCAAGCATTATTACCGAAAGTGTACTGAACGAAGCATTTCCGCGACTAAGCCGCCATTGAGACGTCGATGCCAAGATTGTGACGTCACAACCACACAATATTATGACGTCATAAAGGGAGCGGTATTACACTAGTTTAATATCGCCGTATAAATATTAAACTGCGGTATCTTACACGGGCGAGTAATAAGTAGTGATTATTACCCGAGAAAGTGTCATATGACTATTACGAAGCGAGTGGGGGGGAGTTGTGGGTATTATCAGGGCTCCAAATAATATACACAGATAATTCAGATAAACATGCATGAAAAATGAAATCAATTAGTAACGGATACGCATAACTTTCCCCCGAATACAAGTCTGATATTGTTTACATGCTTGCGGAACGCGACTTGTCAAATCACAGTTTCATTTCTTCATGTCGGGGAGGGGGGAGATTTGTTAAGATGCAAGCCTTGATACAGCATAACTATTACACCTATCATTTGATAAATTTTTTCAACAAAGAATTTTAAGATCGAGTTTGGACTGGTACATCATGAAAAAAATATGGTTGTTGTAACTGTTGTTTATCGAGGAAATATCATACCATTTGATATTAGTTATTATATGAATTGTATTCAATTGTAGGATTTCTTGAAACATTTTCATGTTTCTCTTGATGACTCGTTTACCAGTTTAAGATATATTCTTTCGGATAGCTCTAGGTGATCATCTAGGTAATGTGGTCACCATTTTAACATAATAGTTTGTTTTTAAAGAAAACTGGTGTGAAGAAACTTGATTTTCTTCAGATGTTCCAATGTATATTGAGAAGGATTATAGATGTATTACGGATATAGATTTATATATACCATTAATATTTGATTTTAATGAAAAAACATTCAATTGAAATAAACAACACAATCTTATTGACATTTTCAAATAATGTTAGTCTTTCTGAGATTGTCAGTTGTATGCCTGGAACAAATACATAGATAATTAGAGCTGACAAGGTAAAAGGGTAAACTTGCAGAAAACTGCTCATCAAAAAGAAATAACTCATTTATTTACATGTGGAAAATATATTCAACAACTATCATCCAAATGAATGAGGAACGATAAGGATAAACCTTGAGATACTCCTACTTCTTTTTTCATTTGGTAATTTCACTCCTCAATTTTTATTTTGAGGAGTGAAATACCACCTTGTGCTAACATTTGTCTGGAGCCCTGGGTTAAACATAAATTCGCACGAGTTTCATAAAAGTCATATGACACAGTGCCAATGATAATAATTTCTGAATAACCATTTTAATTCCATCTAAACGCAATGAGATATTCAGAAAAGAGCCTGCTTCTCTTGCCAGGGCCTGCTACAGTAACGCCACGAACAATGGTCTGAATTGGTTTCATGACGTCATAGACAAAATTTGAAGAAATAAAATGTTTTTAAAAACATGTTAGTTACTGCCCCTTTAATATAAGTCAATGGTTACTTGTGCACCAAATTTTTACATTTGACATATCCCCAAAATGGTAAAAGATTTGCATCATTGTTAAAGAAATTAACCATTAACAGTGGCATGACATTCAGACAGAGCCCTGACAGTACAAATGCTTTATGTTAACCCATGACTTATGACATGTTACATATTTTCAATCTCTGTCCATTATTTAGATACTGAAATAATAAAATCATAAATAAGCTCTACTTTCATAAAGAGATTGTATTAGTACAAATGGAAGTATCGTGGTGAGATCACTTGTTTACCATTCTGCTTGAGTAAGAAATCAATATTTGCATTATAATGCATTGTATGGAATGGCTGCAAATACAAGGGAGAGAATCTATTAGGCAAGGATGTGTTTTATCATGCCTTGCTCCCTGGCAAGTAGCATATAAGCCTGCATCTTCCATGACAGCACGTGAGTCACTCCCTGTATGCTGCAGCTACTGCTGGCCCACCTCATCAACATCCCAATGGAGACTGGCTAGATGCTCCAGCAGAACTGAATTGATTTTCATTACTAATGTCTGCATTGGAATTTGCATTGCTGCATATGTGCTCATTGGAAGATAAATACCCAACTCCCTGGGGATTTGGAAAAGGGAGCAATTTTGGAAAGGTTAATGTTGCTTATATTTGGGGCTCTTTTCATTTAATTATTAATGAGACAGAATATATCCAACTAAAGATTCCCTACATTTCCACCTGGATAAATTAAAGAATTATTATAATGATGAGTCTGACACAGCCGATCAGAAGTGTTGACTCATTTTCGTATTGGCTTCACTTGGACGCCTAGTTTCCAACCCTGTACATAGTGCCCCAAGAAGGAATGTCCATGAATGTTCACTGGTTCTAATATTCCAGGTAGATTAGTGAACATTTCATCATGCCTGACAATTTGCGCTTCTGTGTTCTGGAATTGAGCATAAGATGATCTCATCATTTCACGGCATAATGGAGCATGTGCTCTCGCAGCTTTGTGGAACCTATCTTGCTTGACTTACATTGTTCTTTATATGTGATATTCCGTTTCGTCTTTTTCAGATCCTATCCGTGCCTTTGGTAGTGTTTTGTAGCTTGTCCCTCAACGCAAAAGCATCATAATGTCAACAGGTGAGAGCTATGTTCACTTTGAACAATCTGATTATGTATGTCTAGACAAAAGGCATCCATGTCTCGATGACCCTAGTTCCAAGTATCACATTTACTTACTGAAACCTTTTTAAGAAAATGGTTTACAATTAGATGTCTTATTTAATATTTCATTCATAATTTATTTGAGATTTCTTACTACAACATTATTGTGACAAGATCCTGAAAGTGTAATTGATGTGACACTTGACAACTATATCTATAGATAGCTTGAGTGTGGAATTGGATAAATCCAGTTCAGCATTATTTGGTTCTTTGTATGTAGAATTCTAATGCATAATTGGGTAATAAGGTATGTATCTTACATTTAAGACCTTTATTGAATGAATGGAAGTCTAGTCTGCCCTACTTGCACATTCTGTCTGGATATGGAATATTAATGCTTTGGATGCTTAGATAAATTACTAATTTACAGTAACATTGATTGATGTATGAAAGTTAATTTCAACAAAACATCAGTTCTAATTGAGAAATATTCTTAAACCTGTGTAATCAGTAAAATATAACCCAAATTTATTTTTCAAAATTCAACTTCACATCAGTATATGACGAATTAAAACTATCCAATTCCTAAATGGCTGTTGGATAAGCTTTCATTCACTAAATGTCTTTCATTTTTAATGAGTTCATAGTAGTGAGTAAGACGTTGCGGGTATGACACACCTAGGAATGAGTCATATGAACTGAGAAGCGATAGATATGTATGTACCCATCTACCTTGATGATCCAGCTCACTCACTTGCTCTGCTGCCTGTATTGATTTTTGTCCATGGATGTTGACGCTCATTACCTGCATCTAGTGTCACTGCTAGAAAGAAAACAACATCAATTATGTAGATTTAAAACTGCCTTCGGCTAAATGATTCTGTTTGGAAAGATCCTGCTGTTTGAAGGAGTTATCTTGTAACCATGAGAATCGAAGATGATTTTCAGGTCAATCATTTAAGAAGAACTGCAAAGATATTATGAATAGAGTAAAAGGAATCTCAACCAAAACGTTTTTGAAACCAGACGTGTATCACCAAAGTGATAGCAAGTAAATTCTAAAGAGTTATGTTAAAAAGTATTTCACTCAACTGCTATCAATTCAGTAGAGCATGTCTCCAATTTTTTATGACAAGGTTTATGGAGGTGCTTACAATGGAATCTGTCCTTGTAAATTTTAGAAAGCCCTTCCTCTTAGATTAAGATAAACCTTCTTCTGTCAGTTGTTTTTGGACTAGTTTACTAAACCAATTTTTCCTTCACTAAACCGTACCCAGTACATTAATGGTAATTCAAAATTCAACATAAAGATGATAAAAACATTATCTTGTTCCAATACGCTGAATGAATGTTTCATTGCTATCATCTTCGCCTCTTCTGATGAATGATTTCAATTATTGTTACACAAACAACTTAAAGGATTTCTACTCTTGTTGATTCTTGTCATTTCTTTATGTAACTAGAAAATAAAAATAAAAACAAATAATGTATCAATATTGATCAAATATACTCATATACAAACTTGATATGTATTTATCAATGATTACACTGTATAAAAAGTTATTTGGTGGTAGAATAACAAATGCAGAAAGAAAAATATATTGAAATTGTGTGTGTTTGTGTTGTACCTTGTAAGAATGTTGAAGGTTTGTCTTGTCTTCAAGGTAATATAGAATAATCAATGAATGTGAGATTGGGTTTCTCACAATAGCAAAACTGAGGGTCTGGTAACTACATCTTGATTGATGACGTCACATGTCATGTTATGTCATGATGACATGCTCGGACAATTTGATGTTTTCCAATTAGGGCTACTTGTAGTCTGTTTGGAGCTCTGCAATTAGAGAAATGAAGTCAAATATTTATTACTGTTTATTCAATATGTTTGAGTCAGTCTTTGGAAGAATCTGTCCGATTTTGTCAATCTTAATGTTGGAGGTTATTTTATCATAAGAAGATAGTTTTAATAAGAAAACTTTCTTTACTGTTAATAGAATTTGGTGAATGCCTTTAGTTATAGTATTTCCATCATATTCACATTATTGAATATCATTTGTCATCTGTGCACTTATTATACCAATATATCACTATTGAAGAATTTTTTTTGCATCGGTGCAATTCGATAATCAACTATTTGCCAGGGCCTAGATTTTTAAAACTCTTTTAGTGCTAAGATAGTCGTAGGCCAATGTTAATGGATGCTACTTATGACTTCTTAGCATAAAGAGGGCTAAAAAAAAATCTAGGCCCAGGTCTTCAGCGGTTAATCAGTTGTGTAATGCTCTTAATAGACTGGAGCATTAAAAACGAGTTATCAATTAATCATTGCTAATCGGCAGAGTGTGTTGGCGTGTTGGTGATGGGTGTGACTAGTGCAACCTTCATGTGCAGGGCTGCACTGAAGCACCTTGCATGTCCAACGGGAGTGCTACCTTCTGCAACGGGTGGAGAAGTGTGTGCAACACATCAATAATCAAGTCTCTTTCATGCCAGAGTAACAGCACCATGTCTGTCTGTCTCCCTGGGTCAACTGGTCTGTCTCGCAGATAATGTGGACTGATCAATGAAGGCTGGTGGCAGCCAGGTAATGCTTATCAGTTTTACATCACAGATGAAAAACCTGATGACAGCCTGAAGCAAGGAACTGTCGAATCAATACACGTGTCCCTTGCTTCCAGCCATGAGCTGATGTATTTCAAGGATCTGCTGCAAGGTCGGGTGACTCTGACATAGTGTATATTCAGATGATCAGTCAGCAGAAATACTGCTGTTGGGTTCTCTTGCTTCTCTTTCGTAACTGGTCTACACTTGATCCTCCTAGTTATTTACACATAACTGAGAAGAGCATAAGGGAGACAGTACTTTCTAGATGACAACTTCTTCATTGTGAAATTCAAAATGTTGAAGTGTTGAGTGTATTCTTATTCTTTCATCGGGTGGTATGATTTGAAGGTATTTGATGGGGTGATTGCATTTCATTGAGCCAAGATGAGTGATTATTGAAAGCAACTCTGGGGAGATAAGACTTCTTTGCTAAAAATATGACAATCACAATGTACTTTTCAATGTGAGCAGTTGTTCAATATATTGTTTACTTTTCTTACCTAAGAAGGCAATGATATGTAGGGAATTAGAATTTTCATAATGATCAATGGAATTACAGTAAAAGAAATAACCTGCATTTTGATTAGTTGACAAAACGTCTGTTGATAATTTACCTAGATGATTATTTTTAGTTGTACTCAGTGGAACAGTTTTACACTGTAGCAAAACATATGATAAAGGTAATTAAGCGCCACTATCTGTCTCCTTTGCAATGTTTACAGTATCTTTGAGGCGACTCTGAAGCAAGAGATACTGGCTGATCTATCATAACATCATAGCTATTGGCCTCTATGACATTTAGCATCTGCCATGGCATTTCAACTTTATAAAGTTATTCAAAGTTAAAGTTAGCACAGTTTACTCTATCATTCCCACCTTGCAACAGAACATGCAATTAGTATGTTAATGGTTGTATAAGAAGATCTTTTTGAAGATTATGTGAGACAGTTGAATAATGAATAAAGATTATTACCCGAGGAATTGTGTCTCATGACTTTCTGAAACGCATGGAAAATTTCAGAAAACGGCCTGCTTCCCTTGCGACGGCTCGCTATAGTGACGTCATGAACAATGGTTTTATGACGTCACTAACGATGAATTACAGTAACTTGGGCTGAAACAATCGTTGCTAGGCAAAAGTGATATGTGCACATATGCTCATATTGAAAATATGTCACCACTTATGACCTACCATATGGTAATAAACTATATTACTCTCCCTTGTAAGATGCTGCAGTGTAATATTTATATTGAACTTGTGTAATATTGCTGCACGTATGATGTCACAATAGTGTGGAGTTGTGACATCACAATAATATGGCCGCCAAGTCTTGGAAATGTTATTTTTGGCACTCTATCAGCAATTAGATTGATTTATTTGGCTGAGAAAGTAGAGCAAGATAGGAGATAGTTCTATAATGAATGGCGGGTGTACAATTTGTAGTTTACCACCTGAACTTACTTTTGGAATTTCTTGTAGTTTTACTTTTAAAAATTGCAATTATATATCTCAAAGAATGTTAAGACTTTCTCATAAAAATCAGATTTTGCTCACATTAATCACTAGATTGCAAGACTTTTGTTTCTTATAAGGCAATGGCAGAATTCTCTTGATATTTTTTGGGACCTTTGCCAGAAGTTTAACATTTAAAATTATGTTCACCAGTTTATATTGATTTTTTTGGATAACATTTTTAAATGCTTTGGTGAAGTAGATATCTTGATGTTTTTGATCTTATAACCCTCATGGGCTGTATAATGAAAGCAGCCCAATTCAATCATTCAACATACTGAAAGTCTACCATTTCATAACATTATTTGTGGGTGTAGGGTATCCAAAGACGTGCTTGAGACTGGTAGAATGTTCTACGCGTGACAGACATCAATTCACTTGGGTTCTGTCTTGATCAATAACAGGTTCTAGTAAGATGAGAATTTTGCCATTACTATTCATCTTTCCCAGCCACAAATTGACTTTTGATCAATGGAACGGTTCCTATCAATCCGGTGTGCTTATATGGAAGCGATGAGATGTGGGTCAGATATGGCGTGTGGTGGGACACTGTTTAGAGTAGGTCCCTGTCAGTTATCAGTAGTCCAGCTCCCTTGGGGCCATACTGCTCCATCTGCCAACACAGTTCATAGACACTGGGCCACTGCTGCTGTTATAAGTCACACTGATGCATTTGCAACTATCAATAATTCATACATAATTTCATTATTCCTAATTTGTGAAGGGATATTGAAGAGCAATTTCTCAAAGCTAAATTGGTTATTGTTGCTCCCTTTTTAATCTTCCTGTTGGATGTAGATTTCTTGAGAAAAATATTTTAAAATACATCACTTATAGATTTGGTGGAAAGCAATTATACATTGACATTTAGTGACTTACTGTTAATACCAATTCAATTAAAAAATGTGTCCAAGACTTTGATTTAAATCATTTTGAGACAAAATTTTCTATATGAAAATGATACTTCAGAAGAAGCCACTAAGTATTAAATTTTGTATTGGTTCTGGCAAGCAAAATTCTTTGTATGCCCACACACACATATCTAGCAAACTTTTAATTCAATAACAAGGTCAATTACAGTCAAGATGGTACATGGCACCGAGATGTAAATGGAATTTATAATTTCACAAAATCCTCTCTTTTTTTTAAACAGTCGGTGACATTCTAATTAAAGCAATATCTTGAAAATATGATCTTTGGCATTTTCTTCTATTGAACATTTTCTGTAGATGGATCCTAATAGTCACCCACAGTTCATGTTTATTGATGAGATACTGACCACTTAGCTATTTATGCATATATGACAGGCCATCAGTTCTAGTAACTTGTTATCCTAATGTCTGTATGAATTATTGGACCTGGGGAACAATTGACTACCAATCTCAGTAACTGATTCAACATAATGAGGCATTCTCAAGCAGAGGCTGAATATCTATGACCTCAAGTGTTTACTGTTTTGTTAATTCAGTTGATTGTTTAAATTAAGATATGTAGCAAAATAGATGAAATACGATATGATAGTTGTAAACTGAATATGTGTGTTTTGGAATGGTAAAAATCCTGCATTAGGAATAAACATTTAGAAGATAAATAGTTGCGTTGAAGATTTTTAATATGTAAAATATGCTGTGTTTTTTAAATGAACAAAATTTCAATGTTCTGTTGGCGAATTGCAAAGTCAAGATATTGAACTTTGTCAAACACTTTCGTTGAGATCGAGACTGTGTTTAAGTTTTAAGTAAATGAAAAGATCTGGTACTTTATATCTGCATGGCCATTCTTCCCTGAAGCCAAAATATTCCCAGACTTAAAATTTTAAGATTGAGAAGCAACGTCTTATCGAATTGCATTTAACTGTCTTGGCTTTGAATTTGTCCCAAAGACAAATTTGTACCCAAAAATTTTGATGGTAATATTTGAAATGTCTTTCATATTTTATGTAAGAGTGAATGCATTTATTGATAAAAGGTCAAAAATTAAATTAATAGAAAAAATGTAAATGTTACTTGAAATGAGATAATTAAGTGCTCACTGTACATGACAAGGGCTGCTGTTTACACATTTTCAAAATACAAGAAATGAACAAAAGCGATTGAAAATTTATCTTATATTGTTGTTTTACAATGAATAAATTATTTCATACATAATTTAAAGGTATTGATTCTTTGTTATATCTAATGTTCTAAAGAAACGGCAGTGAATTTGCATCATTTTCTCATATGACTAAGATGAAATAAATTCTGTTGACTCAATTAGGTACTTAGAAATCGAATCGACATGAATACATACAAAATCAAGACTGAATCGCACATCTACCGATTCTGTTTTCGATGTACTGACTGAATTGTGACACCCCCAGTGTTAGCTGCAATGGCGGTTCCACAAGGACGTATAAGCAGCAATGTTTGTCTAATTTCTAAGAATTTGTATATGTATTTATTGTCAGTGATGTGAGTTTTCTTCTATTACTGCTGCTATGCCAGTGTGTAACTGGTTGAGTATTTTGCTCTGTCTGCGAGACACTCCCAAAAAGCCTATCGCCCACAAGATCCACCCAAACCACAGAGGCACATTTGATGCTGTCATCTTGTGGAAAGGAAAAGGTATTTTTTTTCTCTGATCATGGTCACTGCATGTTAAGTAAGTTGCATTCACTGCTATTTTAAGTTGCAAAAATGTTTCAAGTGGCAAAATAATTTTGTTATAGTGATCTCATTTTTTTCGAATTTTGCTTGTGATAATATGTATAATGATCCGTGGTTACACTTTTAAAGCTTTGTCATGTTGGTTTTTTTTAAGCTTTTTATTTCTTATCAAATCTTCTTCTTTTGCTTTTGCGTTCCAGTGAGGAAGGTTTGCATTATATTCTCTTAGTATATCACTCACCATTAGATGTAGTAGGTATATAGTCTATGTTCATGAAGTTTCTATGTCAGACTATTAGTATTTAGAAATGTCAGTAATTGACATCATGAGTAGAAACTGATGTATTTGTGTTTACTTTTCAGTAAAATGGTATTTAGATAATAGTATTAGTGTCTGTTCTCGCCTGTAAATCGATATTTTTTTTTAAAGTCTGATATGATTTTTAGAAAAATCCACATAACAATAGTTATAAAAATTTCATATTGAAAGAACTTTAAAGTTGCCAGGATTTAAGAACTCTGCAACGGAATAGCCCATTTCAAATGTGATGTATGTATTTTGTCGATAAAAATTTGCTTGCCAAGAGCATATGATTTATATTTAGTCAGTATGAAAATATTAAGATGATTAGAAACGGTATGCTGTTCTATAAATGAATGCTGACAGCGTTATATAAGAAATAATAGTACTCTAACTTTGACAAGTTATCCGCAAATGCTGCATTTTGTAGGGTATCGAATAGATTGGAATCTTTTTACGAAAATCACCGTTGTAACTCAATGGTTAGAAACATGATATCAATCAGACTTGCTAAGAAAATTTACTCACCAAAAAAAAGTTTCTCAAAGTATTTTACCAACATATCGGTGCTTAAACTTTCAGAGCAATTTCTGTTTTTCTCTTTTAAAAAATTAGACATGATCGACTTAATTGACAAATATTAAGTACCTGAAATGAAAATGGTGAAAAATATTTCATAAATACTGTTTTTTAAGCCTTACCTTATCTCAACTTGAAATACAGTTTGCATAACTCATTGAAAAAAGGAAGAAAAAAATCAAAATCGATTTGGGACTTTCATCTTACCATATACATATTCAATAATAATCATTATGACCTTTTGAGTGTATGCGAAGTTAAGTAACAAGAAAATAATTATTGATATCTGTGTTGTCAGAGATAAAGAAAAACTTAACCATGCTTGAGATATTGATTTAGTGAACTTTCATTTTTATTTGCATCTGGCTGTGTCTGTGTTCCCAGTGTGGCTTCCGCCTCTGCATTATTCACATTTCCCCTGCTGCTCCTCTCACTACCCCAGTCTCCTCTGTGTGTATTGATTTTGTGGCAGTACAATGACCACTGCCTGTTAGGGGGGAGAGGGCCTGAACATCTTCTGTAATCTAAACACAACAGCAGAAATTGTCTGCCGTCTTTACATTCTTTGTAAATTGCTTGTTTGGATCAAAGCATGTCTTGTACATTTTTTTAACCAGTCATTGTGAGATGGTGAGGTTGTTGTACTCTTTCATTTTAAAAACTATGTATTTCAGACTATTATTTTCATAGTCATGTTATTATTATCTGGCAGTACTCTGTAGCTCATGAGGAATGTAGGGCCAGATGGGCTTATCATAACCTTATGGATTTGGCTGACATTCGTCTGTCGTCCAACAGATACATCCTCATACCTTCAAAGGACATGTTTTCCAAACCTAGGAATATAAAAAATTTGTAATAATCATCTTTGTAGGACGGAGACAACTATTTGTAAATTTTTATTGTCCTATTTAAAAAAAAGGCATGGCAAGGGTGAGAAAATATTTTTCAAGATTGATAGTTAATATAAGATTGCTGAAGAAATTTGAAATTTATCAGACATTGAAGAAATCTTTCTGTGAAGACAATTTCTGAAGCCGGCATGCCTATTTTATTGAATTCTTTGGAACTTTTTCACAATTATTTCATTCTTTAAGATAACTACTCTGTGATTTTTTTTGTTTATTGGAACTTTCAAGTTTGAAACATTTTTATGTGTGTGTTCAGAAGGTGCTATCGAAAGAAAGAGTGGTCTGGCCTATGAGGTCATCCTGAAGCCAGCATCAAAAGAGAGCACACCGGTGAAACCAGTGACGTCCCCACCCAAGGACAAGAGCCTCACGCAAGATGACATTCTCAAGAAACTACAGAAGGCACAAGAACGCAGAGAGGTATGTTTGTACAGGACAAAAATGTTACCCTTAAACACACAAGTTCTTGCTACAAGGTTTATGTGAAAATTCATGGACTGGTAAGTTGTACATTGGGTTTCCTTCACAAGGGGATGGTTTTTAAAAGGATTAGGCATAACCATATGCAATGTAGCAACCTAAACATTCACTGCTTTTGAAGGTTTTATTTCAAAGTTTGCAAAATTTTAAAGTACTGCTTGAATCCGATAAATGAAATTAAAATCTGTGAATGTTTATGTAACTAATAAACACATACAGCAACAATTCTTAATGATGTACATGCATCTCATATTTAGGCTTATTGTATTGTGATCCTGTTGAGCAGTCACTGGAAGCCCAGCGCCTTGAGCAGATCGCTCGGGAACGTGCACGTGCCCAGGAGAAGATTGCCAAGGTGCAGGAGGAGTCTGAGAGCTTCTCGCGTCAGACCAAGGAAAAGCTGCGACGTTCCATGGAAGTGAGTCAGGAAAAGCGCGAGACTCAGATCAAGGCCCTACAGGAGCGACTCAGAGAACATGTGAGTACATGCAAACCTCACCATCCTTTGCCCTCTCCAGTGACATGTGTCTTCACTTAGATATGCACACAGCAAACCCAGAACAGCATATACTTAAGGTGTAAGGTGTGTTAGGACTTACAACAGTTTATTACAAAAGCCTGTCCTTTGCTGACAGTTGGAATTTTAGGTGTTACTAAAATTTCAACAACAAAATTTTGCTAAATACACTTTCTGGTTGTATTGAAGTAACTCAAAACCATGTCTGTAATTTGAAAATTTCTTAGTTAACAAGTTTTGTGACATAGTCTACTGAAAGTGGTCTCATGATTTGAAAAATGTTTTTTTCACTTCCATAATTTCATTAGGTTCTCATATCTTTATTTGATATTCCACACATAAAGAAGCTCTGTTTTGGTGGTTTGTTTACTCTCCTGGTATCGTTTGATGTATGTTCTCCTGCATGTGACTTGTTTCTCACCAGGCAGTTATTGTTCCATCATCTCCTTGGTTTTAAAGTTTCTGTAGTGATTTGTTATCCCAGTTTTGTTGCGCTTGGTTTGAACAGCTGTCAAAGGTGGAGGAAACCTGCAAACGCAGTGACGTCATGACCAAGCAGCTCGAAGAGAGAATCAATCAAAAAATGGAGACCTATGAAGAAAACCGACAAGCCCAGTTGGATTCTCTGGTAAAGCGACTGAAGGACCATGTGAGTGATGCAGTCATGCTGCCCATCAACGTTGCTTCTTATACTTTTTTCCCATCGTGCATGTCCTTCTCCTTGGTTGTCCACAGTTTTGCATGGTCTAATTGTGCACTTCTGTTTATCATCATAGAATACAAGCAAGTAGTAGTCTGCAACAATTTTAATATAGAGTATAATGAGAATGTTAATGATTTGAATTATAAATCTTTATTAAAACTACAATACTACAAACTTAAAGTGGCTTCTGATTATGAAATGATATACATCTCTGTTCTATCCATATTATACCGTTTTCCTGTCATTATTATCCTCCACAACAAAGTTGGAAGAGAATATAGAAAACACGTCCAACTGTCTGTCCATCCGTACAAGCAGGTTTTTCTTTTCCAGAGTTGATTTTTTGGTACAATCATTGTGTGCTACCTTTTGGAGTCTTCAGCTACTTCTTACTTCATTTTTGGCTGCTTTGATTGAAACAAGACTATTTTCTCACCAGACGAAAACTCAAAAAACATCAGTCCTAGTTCTTTGAATTGTTTTAGGAAAATGTCATCATGTGTAGATGTGCCTCTGTCTGCTTGCCATCATTGAAGTTGTGTTTTCTTACGGAATGTGAATATATTGGTGTATTGAAAAATTTGTTTGATTGTAGGCGAGCCACATCAAGGAAGTGTGTGAGGCCAGTGAGAACATGGGCAAGATGTCTGAGGAGAAGATCCTGCTGAAAATGGAGACTGCCCTCAAGAACCGGGAGGAGCAACTGAAGGCCCTGCAGGAGCGGCTCCAGGAACATGTTAGTATTTGGGCCTAGCTCACCTCACCTCCACTCATATTCTTTTGTGGCTGGCTCTCTTTGAGACTAATGGTTCAACTGGTACTGTTGTGGTCAGGTTCCTTGCAAAACTATAGGAACTGTAGTATTAAACTGAGTGAGAGTAGAGTTGTACAAAGACTGCAGTGTTGGCATATATCCTTTACTCCTGAACTTTTTTGAAAAATTCAGTACATGCATAATTTGAAAACTGTTTTTAGGAAAAAGAAATTTTGATGTTGATATCATTAAGAAATGTTAACAAACCCTCATTTTCTGATATAGGACCTTTACATATACTTTTTAACTGATTTTTCTCATTAACAACTTATTAATTGTGAAAGTTTTGATGTTTCGCTGTATATGCTTACTCCTTCATCAACCCAACTGATGGAGTAAGTGTATACTCTGAAATGTCATGATTTTACACAGTAAAGAAGTTGTAATCTGGAAAATATTGCTGTTCTTGTGTTTACCACTTTATGATCCACCTCAAAGACTTGATACCCTTTCTTGCTTCGGTTATTCAGGAGCGGAGGATCGAAGAGGTGCGAAAGAACAAGAGTTCACTGCAGACTGCTGGCGTCGATGCTTAAATTGGTTGGTCAGTACATGCTTTGATGTGACTTGTGGTCAGTTGGTCAGGCTTTGGACAAGCAGACAAGTTAAGAAAGAAGACTGACAGCCAGCCAGTCAGCCATGTACATGACAGATCCAGCCTGTACTGCTTGTCAACTTGTGTACCGATGTAACTGTTTTATTTGACATGGACTCCCCCCTCATTTATCTGTATAGTGCTGTCGTAAGGCCTAGAAGTGCAAGTTAATCAACTCTGTTGGACCACAACCATTGGAGGGATCTGATACCGCCGATTTCCCTTGTTTTTTAAACTGTTGTGTACACCATTGTATTAATGTTGCCAATGTGAATCTCGACTGGTCTTAATCTCTTATATCTATTCCTGTCTCAATCTTTTTTCTCTTCTGAACACTTCTTTCCTTTTTGGTGTTGATGGAACAAGTGTATAAATATATTGGTCATGTATCATACTGCCATTTTGATTATCATCCACAAGCTATGCATTATTTTCTGGTCAATGTAGGTATTTAGAGTTTTTCATATGCATGAAAGATTGTGTGCAAGCATTTCATTTGTACTAATTTTTGTAGCCTTCATCTTTCCACCATTCATTATTTCATGTACTGCCAGATTGCTAGTCGTAGTTGCTTAGTAAAAACTGAAACAAGAAACTTGCGTGCTTTACAAGGACAATCAACAGTATTGTAGGTGAAGGAGGCATGTGTCTTCTACAGCAGGTACCATATATCACTTGCCAATGCCTTCTCAGCATTCCAGTTGAAGCTGCGTCTTGTCAGTCAGTTTTTAGTTTGATTCATAAATCGCAACTTCCTGCTGCACAATTGTTTGCTACTTGTGAGGGTTGTTACTACGCTGAAATCGTTCCTTGCATTAATGTTTCATTTTTCTCAGCAAATTTCAAATCGCTGAAAGTGTTTGACTGATTCTTTGAGATGTACAATAATTCATATGGGTCATTTGATTTTTTGAGAAGGTTATTGACAGTGATTACACCGTCACGTAGGTGTTTCTGCCCAAGATGCATGTTACCAGCAAGATATAGGTGCCTGCATTAGTCTACTAGTCTAGTAGGTGCTAAACAGTGAGTGTTTCCTACCTGTGTACCTAAACGATGTACGTATGTACATACATACAGCAAGCTTTCCTAGTTAGAGAAAACCACTGAGTTCAGGTTCAGACTGACTGACTGTCAGCTGCTGCTGGCAATTTCCCTGCCAAGCCAGCAGAGGTGTATAATTGAATGTGAGTAAAACCTTGGACTGCTTCTGTGCCAGATTGATGATTCTTATGCATGCAGCGTTAACATCTGTTTTGCTGATGGGACCAAGAAGTGGTTATAATTTTTGTGCATATCTTTTTGCAAATGGCCTCTTGCTTGGTTTTGAAACATTTATGGAACTTAGTACACGTGAATAAAATTTGGTTACTTGCCTTCTAAAAGTCTGTCTGTTATTTCTTATGAAACAAGATTTGGAAATCTTTGCATAAGCAGGGTAGTTAAAATTGAGGCAAAATGATCAAAATTGTGGTTATGACCTACTGTACAGTTTGAAGTACAGTTAAGATTAAAAAAATAATACAGAAACCACACATTTTTCTTCTCGGAGGAAAATATTGATAACAAGAAGATGTAGTCATCAACATCCCCAGCTTGATTTGTTCTTAAAAATTATAACCTTTTCACAAATGTTTATAATCAACAAAAAAATGGAGCAAGGACAATAAATTGTGGAAGAAAAGAATTTGCACTTCTCATTTTCAAACTGCATAAAGGTATTTACAACTTGAAGCCACACACTAAATTTGGTTATCCTATCTTATCTTCAGAACAAGGGAAATAACTCTTCAACAAGGTATTGATACCCTGAAGTCATACAGTTCCCCCCAGACACCAAACTTTGTTATCTTATCCTAATTGGTAAGTCAGTTAAGCCGACCCTTACTCGAACAGGTGAATGAACGCACACACAGACGAACGTAACTCAAAGCCATATCCCCCTTTTCACTTCAAGGCATAGGTAATCAAATGCTTCAATCTTGCTCGTTTTGAACTGAAAGAGTATTTCACTAGATAGAGTCTTTGCTTACAGTGGGGCTCGTGGTTTGAAATATCAAATTCCCCAATTTCAAAATTGACAAGCCTTGATCCTTTCTGAATAGGGTGTAGGGTAGGCAAGCAGCCAATTCCACCTCCCATGGCAATCATTCAGACTTGATCTTTTAAAGCGTATCTAAATCAGGCAGGAAAAGAGACTTAGGCCTATAGCGTTTAAGAAATCATATAACTTATATTTTTGTTGTTGTGAAATTTGATCTTAGCTGCTGGACATCAAATTATGGCATTGAAAACTATTGTCAAGCATTTGGGCATTATGGGATAATATGTAATCAGCAGAGCAAAAGAAATTCACAAAAAACATGGAGTGTCTTGATTAAAATAAGTGGGCTCCATTAAAATACTAAATACATGTGCAAGATGTATTTGTTTTATCCACTAAGATACACATGAATTGTAAAAGACATGACTCTCAAAAATTTGTATGAAGTGTCTTCATTGTTGTGTCCCAAGGGTCATTGCACAACACAACTTGAGGAGAGATTTGATCCATAGATTTCATGTGCTTAAGGTAACACTTTACAACAATGTTTCATTGTATGGAATAAGTCTCATAGTAAAAACATTACAATTATTAGAGTAAAGACTTGTCCCTACACCGATGCAAATCGTTTAAATTTATCGCAACATCTTTCTTACGGTCATAATATATGAACGTTACTTATATTTGTGATAAATATTTTTTTATGTCTGTTGTCATAGTTTGATGGTGTTATTAACAAGTACAGGTTAAGTTGTACTATAATTGAGGGGAAAATGCGGTGACATCAGGTTTTTACGTTAAAGTAGGTATTTCAGATATGACCCTCTTTTTTTATTCCTGAAATCATTTTCTTATTCATCTGAGCACATAATATTAAAAATATTGAAATATTTTAAATCTTTGAACCTTTGAAAAATCCTGGTGAACATGCTAAAAAAAAGTAATAAAAAAACTACTTGGTCAAGAAGTGCTTAAATCAATTTTATTTCTTCAACTACTGTCATTGATTTTCTGTAAGTAGAAGTGCTATACATCCTCTGATATAAAAATGTCTAAAAAGGTCCATATAGAATCGGTCAAAAATAGCGCAATTTAATGATAATTAAATATAATAATTAAATCTGATAACTCTTTTAAATTGTTCTATGACCCTGTAATTGTCTAAATTTTTCAAATAAAGGACACCCTTAACTTAATATTTTGAAAAAAATAACAAATTCTAAAATATTTTATAAGTTTGTCCCATCTAGCCTAACACTTAACCTTAGTGCTATCCTTTAACACTGCACTAAGGTTTCTATAGATTTTTGTAAGTAACGTCTAATATTTTATTTGTAAAAAGATTTTAAATCACATTAATGTCAAATTTAAAACCCCAAAAGATGATTTCTTCATGGATTTGTTCTCAACCAAGCTGATTAAACTTACTTGGAACATCTAATGTTCATGAATTACAGGGTGAAAATGATACTTTGTACATATGTAATGTTAAATATGATGACAAAAGATTAAATCTGAAAATAGGCAAAGTTGAGGTACATTTAGCCTCTTCAGTCCATCAATCATCTGGAATACATACATCACATGTATACACCACGCTATCTGCACTGAAAGTTCTTAAATTCATAATGCACCAAAAGAATGTTATACTTATTACAAGCCTTCTTAGAAAACATGCATTAAACTTCAATGCTATACTACAGTTTACTTTGAAGACATTTGACCAATGACATGGAAAATTAATTATTATAAGGGTTGAAAATTTTGATGTTTTTGAAAGGGTTTTATAGTCTGTACTTATTCTTGGCAAATTATACTAACCTAAGACATAATAATGCTCATGAAAAATCAAACATAATTTATTGTCAGCAAATTATACTTTAACTTGTACTCTTGACATTTGATTCAATATTTATGGAAATTTGTATTTACTAGTTAGTTGCACCTTGGGCAACATAGGACTATTTGGTTTTTGACTGCTGCCTTCTGTTTATTTACAAATCAACATCAATGCTTTTACTGGCAACTGTTTCCAAAGTTAAGTCAAAACAATTTCAAAACAAACAACATTCACATAAAAAAAACTCAACAAAGCACCATAAGTATACAAGATCATACTTAATAATAGTTTGCATAATTTCTCTAATTACCGGTACTAAAAAAGGGCACTTTTGATTTGAAAATCTGAGATGATTACATCAGATTTAAAGACAAATTTACAACAATGAATTAATACATGTATATAAGATGCAAGATGAAAAAGATCAAAATGATTCATGTTGAAAATAGCTTGATACAAAAGGATTAGGAGTTGGATGAGTTTCTTCAATTGTTAATTGCATTAGAAATCTGCGGAGACTCTCGGACCACTGAACTGACTTGTCTGCTCACTGCCTGCTGAACGTGTAGATAACCAGTGCGAAGATGGATAGTGCTGAGAAGGTCATTGACACTGGGGTAACTGAACCTGCACACACAACAAACACCATTTGATCTCTCAGCATGAATACTCAAATCAATTTGCTAGGATAACAATCCTTTGGGGAGCACATTACCATCAAAGGGGGGATAAATGTTAAGTTTAAGGGCTGCTTTGTCAAAGAAGGCCTAGATTTCATTCTTTGTCTTTGCATATAACATGCCTTAGTTACAAGTTACAAGAGACTTTTGTAAAGGAAGGCCAAGTTCTTTTGACTTGCAAGCTTTCAAAGTTTCTTACTATAATAAAGAATCAAAGTCAGTTGACTTAAAATAAAACTTAATTTACCTACAGACCGAGCTTTGTGACTGATGCAAGTTGATTACTTGACTTTGAAAGCATATTTTAACATCAGTCTATTTCATTTTCAAGGATAGGAAACTTTAAATCTACTTTTCCACCTCAGCCGATAAAATAACCATGGTACTTGTCAAGGGGTAACAGAGAGCCTTATAAACTGCTAAACAACTTACCACATCTTGGATTTTCTTCATTAGTTGTTTTAATGTCGTTCTCGATCCAAACTTCCTGTTCTGGTGTGCACTGTTTCTGGATGTTCCTCAGACAGTCTACCTTTTCTCTCACAGCCCTGCAGATAACACAACAATCAATGGAAAACTTACCCTCTTTTACAACAATTCCACAACCTCAATATCCAGGGAATGTGTCCAAACATATCTCTAGTGTTGCCCTGGATGCATATGTTTGAGCCTGTTGCTGCACTCGGGGACTAGTGGAGATTATTCCAATTGTATACCCACGGGATTAAGGCTGTTTCACAGAGGGCTTATCCTAATTATTGCCATACTTTATTGGTGAAATTCACTATTTTCAAAGGCGAACAAAATAAAATCAGATCAAAACTTAAATTTTACAGTTCCATCATTTCCCAATGAAATGATTGCCAAGACGTCCTACAACATGTATCTCTTGACTTGCTTCAACATAAATGTAAGTATCGATTTATGTAACATGTACTTCATTTGGAGACCTCGCTTCATCATGGCCATCTGATGATGACATCCTGTTGTCTCATTGATTGAAAGTGATATCTCCAATAGAATCACATGACTGTTATTTCACTCGGTGAAAATACAAGTTTATTTTAATGGATTAAGTTTGTCTTTCACCTTTGATATAACATAAAACTTCCGATTTCAACATCTGTAAACCCAAACATATTTGAAAACATCCATAAACGCAAACATATTTGAGAAGTGCAGACCCTCTACATCAGGCTATCTAGCTTAAACCATTTAGACTGCAGAGTTAAAACAGTACCGGTACATCAAGGTGAAATGATCCAATGCAGACAATACTAAATATACTCAACAATATCCCAATATTCAATATTAAAGCACCATATGAACATAATGTATGAATCATAAAATATCTAGATTGTGAAAATCGGGTGGTCCTCACTGATTTTGTTGTTAACAGCGTACCATACAACCTTAGCAATTTATTCTGTTGTACTGCTCCAGAACTAGTCTTGTAGTAAGTTGGTATACAGTTCCTGCTTTATCTTATTTGCCATTTTGATGAAGCAGTTGTGCCAGTAGTTCACTGGTGCTGGAGTGTATGCTGTCACTTGGATTTACTTAATCTGCTAAAAGTCTAAAACTGATTTTGTGATCCAAACATTATGTGTTATTATTAAGAGAACACAACTCTCATAAGAGTATAAAGAATGGTTGTTCTGTTCCTGCTATTCTTTGACTGTGTGACCTTGCAGTCAGACTGACCCCAGATTCCAACTTACACGCAGTAGACTTCCTCGTCAGTTGACGCCCTCTGGGCATTCGCGACAAACCTGTCATTGCAGGCCTTGGCTTTGATGCACTGCTCCACGGAGCACGCGGTGTGCATCAGTGCTGCAACACATACGACAAACATCAATGATACAACAATGGACACCACATTCTTCATGAGCTTATTGTCCTTAACCTTTCATTATGGTACATCTTAATGGGTAAATGCAATTTATCTTTCCTGTGTGTCTGATGGTTTCTGTTTGGTAGCAAGTACATACGCCTCAGTCAATATTGTTTTTCATATCAATGTAAACTGGTACACACATGGACCAAATCTGTCAGTTACTAAATGTAAAACATAAATGAAGGCTTAAATTACAAGACATGCAGCATGAAAATTGTTGAATGAGGTTTATTTATGTACAAAATAGCTTAAATAGAACTATTTATCTATTACTCTTGTCAGATGTAAATACAAACTTTCCAAATGTGATGAAGCTAATTTTTATGAATATTCAACTACTTTATGCAAGGAAAAGAAACGTCTTAAACATTGATTTTAATGTAAAGTTGTTTTCTGTTAATATTGCCTTTATTATCCCTGGTAAGATGAAATACTTTCCCTTTATTTAAATCACTTGAAAATTCATAAGAATGCATAGTTTCAATTTAAAACAACATTTTTTAGTTTTGAAATATACCCATGTAGAAAAAAAATATGTAAATAGCTTTGAGTTGACTCGGTCATCTGTCATTGCTGAACAATACTCCAGCGAAACTTGCATAAAGATGCCCTCGATATAACGCGACATTTCCTGCTCCTTTCATTTACCAGGGTCACCACAATCAGTTGAGGTAAAACACCAAGTGGTCTGTTCATATGATGTGTAGGAGTCGCGTGTATGTTATTTTGTATGAGGAAAGTGTGAGTCATAAAAACACAACTGGTACCAACTTCTTGAGTAGACACGTTTAGTATGTTATTGCCATTATAAATTTGGCAAGATTTCATGATAGCAATTCTGACTCCGATTTGGCAACTGGTTGTAAAACACTGTCTGGTTTTCTATATGTATATTTCAATATGAAAAAGAATTGACACTTGTTAGGATTTCCTGTCATTCAAAGACGCCACCATGATAAATGTTAATCTACTATTCAAACGACATACCATACCTGTGTTATAAATAACCATATGCAGAGTCCACGCATACTGCAACTATAGAATGATAGCCATGAAAAATACATGCCCTATCTCGCTTTTGTTTTTAACCCCCCCCACCATGATAAACATGAATGTTAATCTACTATTCAAACGACATACCATACCTGTGTTATAAATAACCATATGCAGAGTCCACGCATACTGCAACTATAGAATGATAGCCATGAAAAATACATGCCCTATCTCGCTTTTGTTTTTAACCCCCCCCACCATGATAAACATGAATGTTAATCTACTATTCAAACGACATACCATACCTGTGTTATAAATAACCATATGCAGAGTCCACGCATACTGCAACTATAGAATGATAGCCATGAAAAATACATGCCCTATCTCGCTTTTGTTTTTAACCCCCCCCACCATGATAAACATGAATGTTAATCTACTATTCAAACGACATACCATACCTGTGTTATAAATAA
This sequence comes from Phorcus lineatus, assembly GCA_921293015.1. NCBI lineage: Eukaryota > Metazoa > Mollusca > Gastropoda > Trochida > Trochidae > Phorcus > Phorcus lineatus. The sequence continues at coordinate 28,228,501 of OV121083.1, read as the reverse complement.
CCATATGCAGAGTCCACGCATACTGCAACTATAGAATGATAGCCATGAAAAATACATGTCCTATCTCGCTTTTGTTATTAAAGCACCCACCCTCCACCCCACCCCAAGGTATTGAGGTATCTAAGGTCCTGCCTATAACACCACTGGTCGATGCGTAGTTATTTCCACCAAGTATGCTTGTCATTATCACATGTTCATTTCACCTGCAATGTAGCACGGCAGGGTGCTATTTATCGCTAATCATTAGTGACAAGTATATAGTACGACTATTCCTTTTTAACAAAATTTTCAACAAAACGTGTTGATACGATGGAAATCCTATTGTAAGAATGCCACATCCCATTCCTGCTGAAAACACTAACTGTTTCAGGGCGTATTTGGGACGCTACTCCGCGGTAATTAGACATTTTACATGTTTTTCGTGTTGCAAGATAATGGCAGGTTTAGTCAGGTCGTCAGACTCGTGATGTGACGAGGTGAGCGAAGCACGTCTCACGGTATTCAGTATCAAAACAAAAGACGACTTCCCTTCGTTCAACAAACACAACTCTCAGTGTAACTGATTTTGTCCTCTTCGGGCCAGATAATACGCAGGGCGATCAACATTTAACTGACGTAATTCAAATGATCAGGCATGTCGAAGGCTTGCACATGATATACCAGTGTACATCTAATTTCTTGACATTTATGCTATACATAAACCGAACACAAGGGAATATGTGTTCATGGGCCAGTGATCACGCTTCCAAAGGACTATTAGACGGTTTGTTGTATTCATGGAAGAATCGTTATCACACCAATTTTCAAACGGAATAGTATACATGTACTCACCAAATGCAACTGTCAACAGTAATAACCTCATTGTAGAGAGGGGAAAAGCCGAGGAGTTGCTTTCAAGCTGACCCGTAGTCGCGTTACCTGAAGTTGTGTGTCACCTGTATGTCCCCGTTAGCGTCTCCCGTATACCTTACAGTTACCTGGGCGGAGCCTCTCGCTCCTCGATATAACGCGACCAGCGTAACCATGCTGTAGCATTTATTTGGTTAATCATGTCGTGGTCAAGTCATTAGCAGGGGCGTAGGAGCGAATTTGAAAGTGGGGGGCTTGAATTGAAAGTTTGCAACCAAAAAAAAAAAAAAAAAAGGAAACTTGCTGGCTGCTTATCCCATCTTATCATCAATTAGGACATAATACTGGAGTCAGTTTAATTCCTTGTTTGATTGGATGTTTTAGTTCTACCCTCAGAGTGGTTTTAGAACTACCCTCAAAGTAGTGCATAGTAACTGTTTTGTAACAATACTAGACCAGTTATTGGGAAATATGTAATAGAAAGGGGAAAATAGTCATTTTGAAAAAAAAAACATTTCGAAAAAAAGAGGTCTTTTTACTTTAATACTTTCTATATCGCTTAGAGTTTCTCTTCGTATAAATATTAAAAAAACACCCTTTGTATCGTGCTTATTGCATTAGACCACCGTCAATGCTACATATATGTGACGTCATTGAGATTCGTCCTGGTTGCGTTATATACATTTATATACAAGGCCAAATCAGAGCTATTTGACTACTCATTGCATATATTCTGACGTATTCTTTTTGAATATCATGTTAGCGTTAAATAACCCCCTCCTGTTAATGAGCAAGTGTCGAGGCAGGTGGAACATGAATACGGAAATAGCCATGACATGACGTCATAAGGAGTTTTAATGTTCTCTGAGGTAATGTTTTTTAAGTGTCGTTTAAGAAGAGTGGATGTGGTTCTTTCTTAAAATAGCATACAACTTAGACCAAAGAGGGTAAAAATATCAATATGAAAGTCTGAATAAATGGTGGACACCGTACCGACGCTGAATTTCTTAGGCGCAGATGAACATGCATTTTCGAGCTCAAATTGGTTATTTTATATCAACTGTAGGACATTTGCACCTAATCGAATCGAATCTGCTTTCTATCGAACCCCCCCCCCCCCCCCCCCCCCCCTTTTTATTCAAAAGACGACCCCCACCCCTCTCAATAATTGTAGATCCGCCATTGATTCTCGTTATGGGCTTCTCAATTCATCGCTTCATCGTAAGTCTTCATAATCTGCACGGTTTATACCCGCCGGAGTATTCAACAAAGTTGGTACGCCTCTATCGATGATTATGAAAGAAATAACTAGGTTAAAGTTTTCTTCCATGTATTCGGTTGGAACTGCATGTACTTGATTTACCTGATTTCAATGAAGTCCGATCAATAAAATAATCAAATGAATTTCGATCGATATTTCCTCAGTCACTGGTTCACTGTATGAAAAGCTATATAAAAACTCTTCTATAATTTCATTTTGATTAATAAATAACAGTATATATAACTTTACCGAGTGTTTGATTTTATATATTTTTTCTGACTTGCCCACCATCATACATAACTATAATTTACTCATGTTTTTCTTAGTATATTTTCATCTCGTCTAAACGCATATACACAGCATACACATAGTCTAACAATTAGACTCTGAAATGAAAAATGCATCAGTTAATCGAAAAATTAAAAAAATTATTATAAATGAAATGAAAAGGAGACTGAAATCAAGCTTTAAAGTCTTTTTATAGACTTGCTTAGGCTTCTACCTTATTTCAGGGTCTGGCCTACAGACTAAGCATACACAGTACATGTGTGGCTGTAAAGCATGTTTAAATATAGATCGTCGGCCTTCACCGTTCACAGCTGCAACCAGCTATAGAAGCTAGGAATGGGTACGTGTCATTTGATGTACGAAACACCCGTCCAACGATTTATTTAGATGCCGAGTCTAACGCTATTGTCAACAGGTGCAAAGTTGTATCATTACATATTATATATTGAGAAAAAGTTTACCGATCCGCCCACAACTTCCATATCGTGCACCTTGGAGCCAACCGGTGTAAGGGAAATTTTCAACCCAAAAATACGGTCGCAATCGTAGTTGAACTGTTTTATCGTTATCAGCTAATAATGATAAATAGTCCATTTATATTGCGCATCAATTCTCCACTTCCATTGCAAGCTTTAGTGCACAAATTTGTAAAATACCCTTAAAGAATTGTACTTTCGATGCTGTTTCTTAAGCGCTTCGGGAGACAGTATAAATCAATAGTTTTCCTGTGTTCAGGTCCCATATACACAGCTGGGTGGACTGAGTGCAACATGGATGGAGTACCTTGTCCAAGGACACAACACAGTGTATGACCTAGGTCACAAAGTTTTGATAACTTTTCTGGGATTCGAACTCGTGCCGATGGCATGAGAGGGCAGTATGCTAACCACTACACCACCGTGCTCCGTCTATAGTTCATATGATGATCCATGCTTTGATATTGAAGACAGAGATGGTCCTGAGCTTTTAGCGCATCAGAGATGAAAGTCCAGACTAGTTTTTTGGCAGGCCCGTCGTCCGGCGCATTCGTTTCCGTAAACCTTTCACATTTTCGACTTTTTCTCCACAACTGCTTTACCCCTAAATTGAAAGGGGACGTAAACCCAACTAGCTATGTTCATGAAATGTCAAATAAGATCACTTCCAAAGTTGTAGCATCTAATTTGCTTTTTAACTATCCTTCCTCTAAAGCATGAGCAGAATCCTGAGATGTCCCCACTTTGAACTTTCCATAAACTGCAGAATGTGTTTTGAAATGTCTTGCGGTGACCAGCAGAATTTAAGGAGAAATTAGCTCGTTGGCATGTTTACAGTTGTTTTGTAATAACATAATCACTTACGACATTTTAGCAGTTGACATTTGAGAGTAACAGTAATTAAATCAGAGCGGATAAATGTAAACTAATAGCAATCGGTAAACGAAATGAGGACAATTCTTACTTCTTCAGTTATACAATTCACTACAAATGATTACATATATACATAATACACATAAATAACCAACAGATCATTTCTGGTTACAATTCATTGCATATTGTAAATATTTTTATTTCTTATGCATTATAGATGTATTGTTTCTTGAATAGTGCATTATTTGTTTAGGATATAGGTTGTTATAATAATAATAATGTTCAGATGAACCCATAGATACTATTTAGAGTGATAGTCAAATGTTTAATATTATTGAAGAAAACACTTGACAAAGCAAAATATAACCACGGAAATAATGTTTTTGGTATGACAACAGGATGGTTAATCAGCCGGAAACCCGATGGCTTACAATCTAATGGTTAGATAACTAATAACAGCTCATGACAAAAATATGCAGAAAATTGTCGTACCACGTAAAGGTCTCATTTCTGCCATTAAATCCAATTCTACCAAAATCCCATTTCTACCATGAATCCGTTTGTTCCATGAAATCCCTCTATAACCTCTCATAACACCAACAGTGGTCATGAGCCAGTGCACAGCTTTTCCCCTATCATTGAATAATGGATCAGTCCAATTATGTTCTTTTTTATTTACTATATTTACACTATGTTTATTCCATTTTTGCACCTTGTAAATATAACTTCAGCATATAAACAAATCATATCTCAAATATTGTAAATATAAAATATAAATATTTCAAACATCATATTTTAAAACATTTATATAAGTATATACCCTTTATACAATTGATTATCAAGTCTTTCACCATTTCATCAACATCAGCCAAGTTTCAGAAGGTGACCAACTGCATAGAGTACTCCAGTGGGCTCTTCACTCCTCTGACGAGGTTGTCTTTGAGACGCTGATGCCTATTTACCACCTCCTTGTAGACATGCTTTCTGCAGGTGGAGGAGCACCCGATCAAAGCATTTCACATTCTTCATGACATCCACGAGCCTGTAGTTGTTGGGATGTCTGTGAGGGATCATCAGGCTGAGGCGGTTGTGAAATCCCTCCAGATAGTTGTTGGTACGTTGTTCATTGGTGCTATGATGATTCCAGAGACCTATCGGGAATAGTGCGTCGTCAACGACCAAGTTGACCACCATGTTATTGAAGGCTGTGGCTGGTGGAAGTTGGGGTGTCGACTGCATGGCTTCTGGCCAGGTGTCATGAGCAAGTCGTTCTGGAAGGAGAGCAAGGTCAGCAGCTCGTCATACTCATTCTCATATTCGACAGCGAGCCCAAATTTCTGCGTCTGGCGCCAGAGGCATTTGCAGTTGTGGAAGAAGCATCCTCTCACCTCTGCATTTGGGAATTCAAGTTCCACTGAACGGATAGTTACAATCTCAAAGTCCGTCTTAACAGCTGTTGGAGACATTGGGCGGTTGAATATCTGTTTGATCTCTGTCTTCAGAAGTTGAAAGAGTCTGCTGTAGGTCTCTGTTTGGTGGTTTGGAAGGAGGCCAATGACTGGGGGATATACGATAGCATCTTTCATGGCGTGGATCATGTTGACCTGGTTCCAAAGCTTTTGGCAGGCGTCGAATGTGCCACCCCTGTAGATCACATCTGCTGATTGAAGGGCTTCAAGCCGATCACCAGCGGATAACACAAGGGCAATGCAGTTTCCTGTAAATGCAACTCTTCCCCTCAACTCACTTGCTGTACAGGAAACATTACATTAATATTTGTGTGGTGCCATTCTGAGATGTTACGTATTCAACTTTCCGAAGACCTGCCATGTTTATTAAGTTTTGCAATTCCTTTGTCTCTTCTTATATACTACATTTTGTATCTATAACTAAGACTTAACTTAACTAGAATTCCTCATTCTAATTGAATAAATTGTATTAATACAAAATTAAAGTGAGTAGACCGTCAAAGTTTTAATTTCTAAAGTTGCTACGAGTTTTTAAAGAATAGATGGGACCTTTTTTGAAAATAATACCACCCCCTGGAACCGACTGTCCTGCAGAGTTGAGGTGATCGGCTTGCTTATCATCTTGGAAATATCGTTTCTGCCGACAATATCTGATAACTTTCTTCATCTTAAACGTAGCAGCTTAAATCTTACAATGAATAATCATTTTAAACTAAGAGTTGGTGTTATGTTCATTTCTAAGTTCTATCGAGTTTCTTTTAAAAAAACGACAACCCGATTTTTAACACCGAAAATCCAAAAATCTAACCCGATGTCATCCAGGTGGACAGTCATCCGATCACTAAACAGCAGAACCGGGTTCAAGGGGGTGTCTTCTACAGAACGATTTCTGAGCCTCAGAGACAGAAGAAAGAATCGTTGTTGTAACTCTTTCAACAATACCGTTAATACAAGAACAGGAATGGCCTCCACATTGCCTTTTCGGATTTCACGTCGAGAAAATTTACTTTGGTTCGCTTTTTTTAAGATTTCAAGACTTAAGTTTTCGAATGATCTAAACATTTGAGTCAGAGGCGAAACAACATAGCCAGAAAGGGGTGGTTGTCAATAAAATTTTACAAAGATAACAATCTAAACGTTCTGACTTGGTAGATGCAGCATTTGATGACGTCCAGGGCGTTGCATGAGGGGCGGAGTCTGGATCTACTGGCTGTGTCGGACCCTGGTAGGTGAACTGATAACAGTCTTGCTTGCTATTTAGCCCATCAGTTTGGAAGTCAAGCGTACCTATCAAATGGCTTCAACCATGACACACCTCCACTTCGTCGTTAGACAGCAGTTCGGGAAGATATATTGAAAAGAAATTCTTAATCTTGTTTGATGTAGGGATTTCTCGACGACTACTCGCTTAATTCTCGAGATGTTCATGGTGATGACGTCACCCTGGTGGGTTAACAGTCGATTAAACGCCTCAACTTTGACATTAAATAGTTCACCATCATGTTATGAAATCGTTCACTAAGAGTTTGATAGCGATGTTGTTTCAAAGATGACAGCTCGAAAACGGCACAACAAAGAGCCTTCAAATTTGGCATGAAATAGTTTGATAAATACTCTTAATGTTGGTCTGTTTCGATTTTTATTTATTTATCAATGAAAGCTAGAATTCGAAGTTTCTTAAGGTTAAATATTTCGACGGACAGTATGTCGCGGCAAGACATTGTCTTTCAGGCCTAAAGGCTAGTACGATGACAGAATTGAAAGAAATTTGGCATTAATACGTTTAAAGGCATTTTATTTAAAGCATGAATTTTGGTGCAAGTGTGGCTTATAGATATATATATATATAGATATTGACAATTTTCCTACACTGAAAACACAAAACGTTCTCACCACTCCGCATCAAATAGTTCACTTCCAGCTATTAAATATTGCCTTCCGTTCACCGCTCCTACGGTGTGAGAACATGGATAGCACGATCTAAGCTCTGCAGTAATAAATATAGGCTGCTAATTACATCATAGTGCGTTAAACTAAGTTAATGCACGCCTATGGACGAACGAATCCACTTCAAACTTGTCTTACGGTTGTGTTCCATTTCTAATGAGTAAGCATGACATTAATTTTCTTGTAAATTTAGAAACAATTTCTAGTTTCGTGAATTTGAACATTAACTTAGATCGAGAAATGCATTCGTAGTCGTGGATTGCAATCAACTCCTGCAATCTCCATCTCTTATTCCATGATGATGACGTCACGGGTTATTTTCAAGCATCGTCTGTCTTGTGTAGTGGTGTAAGGATTAATTATTCAGTTCAGCTGAGGCATTTCATGAAACACACGCGGAAAGAAGACCACGAATAGCAAGAGCAGAGCACGTGTGATTCAAAAGTTTAGACTGTAAAGCCTATCGCTTTGCAAAAGCAATTAACGACATGATCATTTAAGCTTTGCTAGTGTCCCATCCGATAAGTGAGCACCGGGATTTGCATTATAGCTTTGTATGAGTAATGTGATTACAATTGCGACGGCTTTGGAGTTATGCATGGATTAAAATGGAAAATTCATTATCTTTAACGGGCCCACTCCTCGTTTTCCCCACTGCCTCCTGATGAACTCCTGTAGGCTTACTCATTGTTGACGTGGTGTGTTGCAGATTGTTGTGATGTCGAGCGAGAATGAGGAGGCCTGGTTCGATCTGTATGACGAAGAAGGGGAGGAGATGCACCCCAGGGACGAGGTCACATGGGGACGTCTGGGGTCACCGAGCGCTTGGGCCGGGGAGGAGCCGACGTGTCCGGCTGCGAGTAGTCTCCCCTTCAATCAACCACAACAGGGTCCTCTTGCGTTGGATATAGGTATATCATTTTATCAAACAAGTTGAAACTGAATTATTTTGTAGGCCAATGATATCAGGGACACTTTCGTGACATTATCTATTCAAAAAGTACCAACGAGAAGAACAACGAGGACAACAAATTGCAATATTCTTCTAACTGTCTTAAACTACAATAATGGCGTTGACACTTTGACTTTTCGTTGACGCGGTTTATGGAAGATGACCATTTGCCTTCTAATATAAAGGATTGAAGATCGTTCCTAACAGAGACTCACTAAAGGCATATTCCTCATCCAGATGCAGATGGCGAGTGCCCGACGTGGATTGACAGAAATAGGAACAGGGGGATGAAACCTAACTACTTCGTAGCGGTGAAGATCACGGATTCTGAGGTAGGTGCTTGAAATCATATTAGCGTAGGCCTAGCTATGTTTTTAACCTCAAGCAAACTCATTATCATCACGTAGTAGCCAGTACACTTAACATTATAGAATAAAAAGATAATACATGTTCGTCATTATTAGATCTATCCAGGGTTTTGGTACCTGGAATATCGAACTACAGTTAAAGCCATTGTAAAGGTACGGCTGTGAACAAAATGGCCGACAGCTACTCGTATTACTTTACATCTTACACGATACCCGTGACAAACCTTTTGCCTGTCAGATTCACGCCGGACTCAGCGCGGTACACCAGCATGTGGTCAGTGTTGACCCCCGGATGAGGGCAGTGATGACTGACCTGGCTACTCTACACCTCACTCTCATGGTCACCTACCTACACGACCAGGATGACGTCAGCAGGTACCTCGGCATAGTTTCGGACTACTGTTGGTCAAATGCTTGTTTTTGTCCATGGAGGGACTCGAATGAACTTCCAAAGTAGAACTTGGTTCAAGCAAATTCATCACAAAACTGACATGAAATACTGAAGAATTGTCTTCTAAATTGGTTAGAGATTTTATATGAGCACAATCTATGAAAATGCTTATGAGTATTTAAAATCGTGCAATGTAACTGATTTACAAGACTTGAAGGTCTTATATCATAGTGTTATTAAAATATGTGCTGCTCATTCAAGGCTTAAATCTTCGATGTGAGAATTGTAGGCCTACATCCTGCAACTTATATCATGTCACATTTCAAGATTTTGCATAATTATCATTTTGTTGAGATTACCTTTGTAGATCTTTAATATTCAGAGCGAGTGACGCCCTGACGGAGTGTGGACATGTTTTGCGGGCCAGGTTCAAGAACAAACTTCCGGTTCTGGAGTTGGTAGGAATGGGAACATTCAGGGATAAGGTTGTTTTTGCAAATATCAAAGCCGGAGAAGCGCTCAATCAAGTTCATTATGTACACAGTAAGGAAACACCTTAATCTTAATCTTCTTTGTCGTTAATAGCCATATTCTCAGGATCTTTAACTTTTTAATGACACTTGCAGATATATATCAACTCTTCATCAAGAACAAAGCAGTCCTAAGCGCTTGAAACGTGTTTCATCTCTGTGTTACACTTAACCAACTTTCTCGGCGTCAAATAAATTTTCATAGAAATTATAGGAAAGCTTGGTTATTTTCACCAAGGCCTATTTTCGGAGAACGTGATTATGTTCCGTTTTAAAAATTGAGTTTACAGCGCAAAAACATCGAATATCGAATAAATTTTTCCGAAGCAAACGGAAATAAACCGAGGCGTCGCTGATTGCACAACAACCTTTGATATCATCCGATCGGGATTTTTAATTATGTCTATCCCGACAAGTGCTCAAATTAGTTGTTAGCGTAGGGATATATGACTTGCGCTACCTCTGTCGGGAGAGAATCCATTTAAAAGCACTTATGACACAGTAATTCCTTCATCCACAGACTGTCTTAAGAAGACAATGGCTAAACATGGAATATTTTCCACCGACGGTAAAAAGTTTTCACCCCACATCACTGTTATGAACATGAACGATGTCGACTATCACTTCAAGAAAGCAGGTGAATATCTTGCATACATATAACCAGTATGAATATTTTCAACAGTTCGAAACAGTAACCCTGCCTTTCACTTGAAACTTTAACATAAACGACACGTAGATCTATATATACAAGGTTCATATTCTAAAAGGACACAAATTGTTTTTCAAGTTGAAAACTCTTATGTTATTGGTTATCAATTGGTAACAGGAACCGGGGATGAGGCATCTGATAACGAAGGTTTCTTTATGAAGACTACACGGTTCATGTTGCTTTGGGAGCATGTCTCTTGGTGACCACATGTGAAGTGTGTGTACCATACCACAGAGCAACATACAGTTACATTTAGTTGTGAAGTTTGTTATTGACAATAATGGATTCGATCACTTGATTAATGTATACGCCTGGAAGAAAGATAGACAACGAAACTTTTCTTTATGTCCTTTTACTGCAATTAACCTGAACAACTCGAAGGTTTTCAACTTATATTCAGTGCTCTTCTTGCAAATGTATGGTTTACCCTGAAACAAACACGTTAATAAGAGGAAGATCTTTGTTAGTGGTTTATCAATATCAATGTTTTCTCAGTCAGTTCAAACAGGCGTTGTAATACTTTTTTCCATGTGTATAAGCGTCTTTTACTTACTAACATGTTGCAGTGGGGAGGAGCATCAAGGGGAAGCTGTACAGCAGATTCAGAGACTCGCACTTCGGACGGCAGCCGCTCTCCGCCCTTCAGCTCTGTTCTATGGGGGTACCTAAAGACGAGGTGGGATACTACCCTGTCGTTCACACCGTCAAACTGGATGCAGATGACGTTGACCATAGTTAAGCTGGTATTGCAAACAATCCCACGTACTGGAGATGTGATGAAAAATAAGTCTTAGAATCTGAAGAAATTAATTGTCATTGTTGTAAATTGTTGCAATATTTGTCTATTGCTTTTAATAATGCAAAACACTTATATTAGACAATCATTTTTTTTATCCTCTTTAAGGTGTATTTTGAAGTTGTCTGGATGAACGAGGAACGGCTTGTATTGCAATACAACTTCTTTATTGCAAGAGTGTTGTGTTTCGGTTTTGTCAATTTGAAACTTTTTTAAGAACTGAGTGATTTTAAATGTTTTGGTATAAATTCGATGCTAAAATCAAAGACGGAACATCACGTTGTAAGTCCAAAGAACATGTTTAATTCAGAAAAATAACTTATTGGTAAATTATCATCTGTCACTTAGGAGACTGAAATAAAGAGTATTTTATATAATCAGTATTGCAGTTAAACTGGGTGGAAAACCAGTATGTGTAAACTTCATTGAACATAGCATTTTGTGTGAACATTTACCACAGTTGAAAAATTACTCTAATTGCCATTGTAATTGATTTCGTTCGTGGATAAATAAACATATCTTCTAGACCTGGGGCTTTCGAATTGCAAATTCTTATGAACTTGATGTTTCCATTGCAACCAAACCATGAGAAGTTGTTTTTTTGTCCATAATACTGAAAAAACTTTATTTAAGTGCTTATTCTTTGTTTAATGAGTATTATAAACTGATATTTGTTAAACCTCCGACTGCCAGAAAATGGAATGTTTAGGTTATTCTGAGAAAATATTTAATAAGCATTGTGAAAAGCATGTGGTTCTATTTCTAAGTAAGCAGAAAGTCCTTACGTTGAATGCATGCACAATATCATTGCTCTGGAAATTGAATGTACATGGAAACGGCAAAAATTATAATCAAAAGAGTTTCAAAGGCCCAAAGACAAATCATCAACATTGCTGTCTTACCAGTTGCTGAACGTTAGGCGCCTTCTACAGACCTGGAATAAAGCATCGCTACATCTGCTTCTTCAATGGCTGTCGTGATAAAAACTATTGGCACTCGAATGATAAGGATCTAATTCAAATCAACTACTATCGCTTGATAATTACCACAACGCTAGAAATAAATAAATAAACTTTGCAAGGAAAAGAGAAAGACTTTTATGGGAGAGAAAAGAAATACAATAGAGACGAGTATAGGAGATTCCAAAAAATTCTGGTATGAGCTTAAAACACTGGACCCCAAGAATAGAAAAATCAACAACATTGAAACTGACAAATGGTTCGATTATTTTAGATCACTGTTCTCTGGCCCAGATATAGACACAGAATCATTTAACGATAATCAGCGCCCTCCCGTTTCGGATATTACCTACGACATATTGGATGCCCCTATAACTAGAGATGAAATCCCAAATAGCATTCAGCATTTGAAATGTAATAAATCGCCAGGCATTGATGATATTATCCCAGAATTTTTTAAACATTCGTCTGATATTTTACTTCCTTATCTTGAGCTCATATTTAACATAATTATCGACACCGGAAAATTTCCAGAATCTTGGTCATTAGGAATCCTAATACCCATCTTTAAGCAGGGCGATCGTAATGATACTAATAACTATCGTGGAATAACAGTCCTTAGTATATTTGGCAAGATATTTACTTATATTATCAACAAAAGATTAGTAAAATGGGCCGATGTCATGGATAAAATATACGAGGGTCAAGCGGGTTTCAGGGAGGGATACACAACGACTGATAACATTTTCATACTATATAGCCTGGTTCAAAGATATCTTAATACGAAAGGTGGGAAGTTTTATGCACTGTTTGTTGATTTTTCCAAGGCTTTTGATTCTGTGCAACGTCAGAAACTATGGGGACTTATGCAAGCTCACGGTGTAAGTAATAAAATTAATAACCTGTTACATAGTATATATGAGAGTGTTAAAGTATCTGTGAGAAATAAGAATGAATTGTCTGAGCCATTTATTAGTGTTAGACGAGGTTGTATTTTAAGCCCGTTTTTGTTTTCGTTTTTCATTAATGAATTGGCAACTCAAATAAGAAACACATGTACAAACGGGATTCAACTTCATCCGGGAATGGTACAATTATTTCTGTTACTCTTTGCTGACGATATTGTTTTATTTTCTAGTACCATTGGCGGTTTACAGAAACAAATAGATGAATTAGAGAAATTCTCAAATCAATATAAACTAAGGGTAAATCGAGAAAAAACCAAAATCGTCGTCTTTAAGAAAGATGGGCAATTATCTAAAATGGAAAAATGGTATTATCAAGGGAACCTACTTCAAACAACTAATGTCTATAAATACCTTGGCATAAATTTCTCTAACACTCTTGCCTGGTCAAAGCACACAAAACTTACATCAGTGCAAGCAGTCAAAGTTTTAATTGGAGTTTATAAATATATGAGATATTTGGGTGATATTCAAATACATTTTTCAAAATTTTCGATACCAAGATTAGCCCAATTCTTCTTTATGGATCTGAAATATGGGGATTAAGACAATATGAAAGTATCGAACGAGTTCATCTATATGCATGCAAAAGATTTCTTGGGGTAAAGCAGAGTACTTGTAGTACTATGATTTATGGAGAATTAGGTAGATATCCCTTATTTAAATATTCCTCTATTAGAGCCATAAAATACTGGTTAGAATTACAGAAAATGCCATGTCATAGATTCCCAAAAATGTGTTATGAAATGATGAAACTGTACGACGAAAATGGGAAACGAAATTGGGTGACGGACATAAAAGAATTGCTGAACAAAACGGGATATGGTTATACCCAGCTAACAAATCTACGTTGTAATGACGTTGTCACAACGTCCACTTTACGTTGTCATAACGTAGATTCATGACGTTGTCACAACGTGATTTTGTAGACTCCCGTTGACGTTGTGACAACGTGGTATTTCTACTTTTAAATAAGACGTCGTGGCGACGTTGTAACGACGTTCTTATTTACGTTGTCCTAAGGTTGATTCCTGACGTTGTCACAACGTGATTTTGTAGACTCCCGTTCACGTTGTCACAACGTGGTATTTCTACCTAAATAAGACGTCGTTGCGACGTTGTAACGACGTTCTTATTTACGTTGTCCTAAGGATAATTCCTAACGTTGTGACAACGTTATTTTGTAGACTCCCAAACACGTTGTCACGACGTGGTATTTCCCTAGATAACAAAATTACGTTGTGAGGACATTGTTACAACGTTACGTTTACGTCCCAGGGACATCAGCATGAAACATCCGCGGAACGTCCCTCTTGTGGAGTCGATAAGTCCCAACAACGAAATTTTGGACTTTCACGCGACCTAACAATAACGTTCCTACAACTCACACGACTTCCAAATAACACTGGAAGTTTAAAGGAATACTTTGTTAGGCTGCACGTACCATATTTGTTTTAATAGACTCAGAATTTGGAGTCAAGATTGCGAATTAAAGGCGTCGAGTTTCTATTATAACAAATATGGTAATGAAATATTCGGATTAGCCATACCATTACAAGGTAAAAAACAGACAGGGATAAACTATACAAAATTGTTTATTCAACCTTAGAATGTATAAGGGAAAACGCGTTTCTTCATTGTTTTCGCTTCATTGTACGTGTTTCTTCAGCACTGTTCAGGAGCACAGGAACGTTCTGTAAAATAAAAATGAAAATAATTATAAACAGAATAAACCGTTCCATATAATAAATAAAACACTGTAAATCGATGGTTTTATGTATGGAGCCTATTTTTTATTATCTAAATATATCATGTTGTGTCCTTTCAAGTGTTTCAATTCGTTTTAGTTCTGCTTATATATACATATAAAGCTTTAAGCGTTCATCATAAATAATATTTATCATTAGTGGGTACCTGAGAGTAAGATGAGTTCCCCTGTGTAGATGGAGCGAGCTAGAACACTAAGATTCATGTTGGCTGTCTTACAACCTGGTTCCCTGGCCTTGTTCCGCTTGCGCTACAGTGAGGCCATGGCACTGGCTGTATAATGGCGCTGCGCAGAGCAGCGATCCAAGATGGAGGACAAGGCAATTTAAAGCATAGCGATCACAAATTCACTTCATTCTTGCTCTATAGCCACGACATATTGAAGACAAACATCTACCTAGAATGCAAATAAAATTAGAACTCGGAATATCGCCACATATATTTTTTGTTGCAAAGGGATATTGCTAAACATGATAATGTTTGCAGCGGAGCGATAGCCCCGCCCACCTGGAAATATAAACAATATAGTGGAAGGCTTCGTGCACTGTCTTAAACTATGACAGGTCGAAAACTGAAGCAATTGTTGTTTACTTGGTGTGGTGACAACTTGTTTCAAATACTGGTAATGAAGGAGTAAGGCGATTTTGCGACATTTCCCCAAATCGACCCAATCAAAACCTGTCAACTACGACGCTCAGTACCACCGAGACACAACAACGACCAACAAAATTACAGCAATCATTTGCTAGTCGTATGGTCCAATTTCCGATATTGGACATTTTTAAATTTGCATTTTACATCTTCAGTAGAAACGTGATGAAGATCACGAAGAACAGTAATTGTAGAGTTAAAACATCTGCCCCCTAACTTCTGAACTTGTAACTCTTTAATGACATTAAGAAGCACAATGAAAAAATGAATGTTTTTTCTTGAGTGTGTGTTAGGCATGAAGAACTTGCAAAAGTTCGTAAATTGTAGACTTTCCATAACTGTCGGCAAGGACATCTCCCACTATAACACACATTAGAGATTCGTCTTGTAGAAGCGTTATATATTTGTATTATTTAAACGGTTGTATTCAGCTAATAGAGATGATGATAACAGCTCCTGAAAACGAAAGATGTAAGTCATAACTCACATCATAGGACACATTTGAGCAACTGATTTTAAATTTATTCCTACATTGATATATCCCTGCATTCTGACATTCCAATAGTCAAATGGAATTTAATGCTAAAAAACGGCAGAAAATGTGTTTTCTTTCAACATGAATCATGCTTTTACTATGTGGCAGATATGAAAAAAATTGCTTATAAAAATTCTACAAGTGAAGGCAAAGGGCCCTAGTAATATGGTATACGGAGAAAGCGGAAGATTTCCGATTCACATCTTTGCTGAAGAAAGAATAATAACATTTTGGATGAGTCTTTTACTAATGCCCTCTTATAGATATCCAAGGCAATGTTACGATATGATTAGTTCGTATGATAAGAGCCGGAGGAAAGACGGATTGGGTATCAAACATTCCGGAGTTATTAAATACGATTCGATATGGGGATATATATATATGGGGATGGTAGAATCAAAATGTAAATTTTCATTCAATTTTTTTTAATAATGTTACACAGAGACTGAAAGATATTTCCACGCAAAAATGGGTTACGTCTCTATAGCTTTCAAACAATTGCTCATACTTCTATGCCTAATTCATTAAATATAAGGAAATCCCGGATTGCATTTGCACGCTTCAGGTGCTCATCGCATGATTTAACAATAGATACTGGAAGATAGAGCAACAGAAAACAGAATTGGTTGGTTCAGTTATTTTTATTGTTCTGAAGTCGGAATAAAATTTTCTTTTTAAGTCATCCGTTGTATACAGACCTGAGAAAAAGCCATCGTGTCCCTCTATTCTCTTTCGTACACCAAAATAGGTTCAAATTCTCTCTCCTGCTGAATCCTACTAACAATAGTCTTATTCTCAAATTACAACTTTTATGTATTCTATAAAAGAAGAAATTGGACCATACGACTAGTAATTGTTTGCTGTAATTTAGTTGGTCGTTGTTGTGTCTCATTGGTACTGAGCGTCGTAGTTTAAGACAGTGCACGAAGCCTTCCACTATATTGTTTATATTTCCAGGTGGGCGGGGCTATCGCTCCGCTGCAAACATTATCATGTTTAGCAATATCCCTTTGCAACAAAAAATATATGTGGCGATATTCCGAGTTCTAATTTTATTTGCATTCTAGGTAGATGCTTGTCTTCAATATGTCGTGGCTATAGAGCAAGAATGAAGTGAATTTGTGATCGCTATGCTTTAAATTGCCTTGTCCTCCATCTTGGATAGCTGCTCTGCGCAGCGCCATTATACAGCCAGTGCCATGGCCTCACTGTAGCGCAAGCGGAACAAGGCCAGGGAACCAGGTTGGCTGTCTTACTCTTCCCTCCCTCTCCGGTCCTCCGCCTCGTCTACCTCGAGCAGCCCACTGTGTAAAGAAAATTGAGTATTTCATATTACTGACAACACAATTTGATAGTTGTTCGTAAAGATACAATTGACTGATTGGCACCATAGTGTGCATACTTACGAAATATTGGTGACTTTATGGAAGTCATGTAAAGGTAGCGATTCCCGTTGACTTTAAATATGTTTCATAAACAAAGACGTTAGATTTTATATGAATGCCTGATATTTAACTAATAATTGATATGAATCAGAATGGTCCTAATCATTTTGAAATAGATTTGCAAATAATTGCATAATTTCAGATGTTCGGAATATCCAGCACTTGGCGGGGCAGTCATGAATTTCATTGTATCAATTTTGTTATCACAGAAAGAAGTACAGTGCTTTCGGGTAAAGCTACGCACCTAAGCGATACATGATCATTCATCCGAGAAATAGAATATATATTTGATATAAACAACGTCATTGTTAAAGTACAGAGCTTCGTTGATAATATTAAAGTAATTATTGTGAAGTGTTTTTGTCAGTGACACTGAGGCCCGTATTATGAAAGCCGGTTTTTCTTAGACCAGGTTTAAGGCTAGTCTTGGTTTACGGAAACCCGAAACCCCGGGTCCGGAAAAAACGGTATTACAGAAAGCAGGTCTAGCAAAACCCTTGGTTTAAACCCAGACTAACAGTCTAAATATTGTTTCGTTTGTTTGATGTTTCAAACTTTATAATAAACCAAGTTTGCGCATGCTTATTGTTGTACTTCCTCTTTGAGTCGTCTGTCTTTAACCCACTTGATGCCCGGCAGTGCACTCGCTAAGTGCCGCTAACATTTTGCGCAAACACAAGATGTAGGTCAACGTTGTACAAAAAAGGTCACTGAGGCGTTATCAATGTTCGAAAATTAATGAAAATTTTAACCGTAGAATGCTGAGTTGTTTATCATATATTATTTGGTCAATGTAATTTTTGTGAAAAAAAAGTCTACATTAAAATGAAAATGCGTTGATTATAAACGGCAGGGAGATTATTCCTCCGTTGTTTCATAAATTGTAAGTAAATTGTTTTTCTTATAAATGTAAATCAATTGCAATTTTTCGAGAAAGAACATGACAGCGACCACTATTGTATGTTTACTTCCTTCCTGCGACCGATTGTTCACGAAACAATACAAGTTATCTTTTTGTAATCATTTTGTTGAACATTGTTCTTTGTGACGTCAATGACAAACAAAGTGCGGAAAATAGACTGCATGGAAATAACTCCTCGTTTTTCAAAATAAAAGCATAGTGACATAATTTTCATCAACTGATAGATAGTAGATAAACTTTACAACAGAATTTACGGTTCTTTCATTAGCCCGCACACACTGACAGTACCAGTTTCCGGAAAATAAAATCTTAGTTTGAACAGCTTATTTCCAAATGCATACAAAACTGCAGATAATATTGTGTCTTATCATCTCATAAAATATATTAAAATGAATTATAAATAAAAATTCATAAACTATCCTATTGAATATTTTTACTTTATTTATTAGGTGAAAATCCAACAAAATCATGTAGACAAAAAACGGAATATAAAATATCGGGAACGTATTTTGGTAGTTTTAGCAATACGGTTCGGTTTCATTCTTTCATCAAATTAAACATGTATTTAGCGTGAATATTCACTCATGAACAAAGTTTAAATTATGGAAAACATTGGAGAGTATATTCTTCAATCAAATAGATCTAGTTATCTATCAAACGAAGGCGTTCATTTGCCGATTAGTTTGACTGAACTCATAGGTGAAAATGAAAATTTAGAATATATGTCCGTGGTCACCTCGGCTCGTGAGGTGAGATGAGGTGAGTTGGGGTTTAACGCCGATTTCAAGATTATGTCACTTATATCGCGGCTGCTAGTATTATTTCAGGGAGAAAGCCCGCAACACCATTGTGGCCAATATGCACTCATGATTCGCGGATTCTGCAAGAAAGTAAAATCAATGAGCAATTTGAACGGGGTAACTCTCAAGGATTTCTTCTCGGCGACCCCGGATACCCTTGTTTACCTACTAACACCCATCAACAATCCACAAACACATGCAGAAACGCAATCTCAGAGAAAAACTAGGGGGGTTGTTGAGCGTCTCTTTGGAATATGGAAACGTCGGTTCCCAGGTTTGTCGTTTGGTCTTCAGGTAAAATTGGAGACTATATTCAGTGTCATCATAGCCTGTGCCGTGTTGCACAATATCGCTACTCTAAGACATTACCCATCCTTTGACGATGACGATGACGAGTCTGATGACGACATTGCTGCAAACATTGTAAACAATGACAAAGTGACCGACGCTGTGCTGCGTCGCCGCGGCGTACGCGAAACAGATATGGTGGTTGCACAGCACTTCTCTCAATAAGTCACATCTTTAAATGTGATGAGACCTGGTAATATGCACAAGTATGAATCATTTCTGAAATACTTTGTTGATTTCGTCAACACAATTGTCACTTTATTATTTAAGTGGCAATGTTTTGTACATTTGAAGTTCACATTGTTCCAGTTGAGATGTTCCTTGAGATGAAATACATGGAAGAATATAGGAAATTTAATCATATTTCCTGTATGTATGTCCTGCTGCACAAAATGATTGAGTATCCGATAATGTGGCAATTACGACTTGTTAAACTGTCGTTACCTCTGGTCCTGTGCCCGAGAATGTATAATCTCCCTTGCTTTTTTTGGGGAAATATCTATTTATCCGGTAATTGTTACTCACTTTTCATCTTAAATTCATTCACCTATTTATTCAATTATGCATGAAGTTTCATACAGTGAAAAGTAACCGTTCTCTTATTATCTTGGTTAGTTCATATTGTTATTTGTATCTTAAATTCATGCACCTAGATGTTTTACCAGTACTATGATGTTTTAAGTAATAAATAAAGGAACTTACTTACGTATATATTGGTAACTTCATATTGTATATTCATTTAAAGAGATAACTGAATGGGCAATCAATACGACTGTAACATTATGATTGTGTAAATTTTCTATAAATGAAGGGGGTAATAACGGGTATGAATAACGCACGTTAGAGTTATATATTATATATCATATACTGTGGTGTCAGAGAAAAAATTAACATGCATTGACTTCGCAATAAATTAACTTCTTTCATTACATCGTTTAACATACACCACGAGCACATTATGGTGAGGGATTCTAAAGGTGCTCCAAATATTATAAATAGTTAGGTTTTAAAGACGTACTGCATCCATCTACTAAACAATGGAACTGAATGGCGAACACAAAGTCTGCACTCGGTGAACTCGCAAACAGCTGATCGAAATACTTTTCAAACTCCGTGCAGCACTTGCGACAGACGATGCGTCATCAAGCACGAAATGCTATGCCGTAACACTGTAAGGAGTTTGACCGTGTTTTCGGAGCCGAGCCGGCGACAACAAAACTGCCTAGCAATGATAATGTTGGTCAAATGGATATGAAATAACTAAAAATGTCTATACCATGGAATACTTAGATAGTAAATGGGCTGTTATATAATGCTATAGGACATACAAGAGTAGTCTATTTACCCTCGAGTGTTTGTATTCCGTGATGCTAAGCGAACGAAGTCGAATATTTAAAAACTAATTGGTAACATCGTCTAATAATCATCACTTGTGTAAAAACATTGCTTCTTCCCTTCAAATGTAAGGTTTCACGGAAGACTCATCATTAAATATTACATTACAAACCGTGTCGAAACTTTATTGTCAAATCAGATGCGGCCGCCATATCGAGCTTCAAGTTCGTGACGTCATTTTTATAATGCTTTCCTTCCGACAACGTACACAGAAACAAATAACATGCAACCCTCTGCTGATATGGTTAGTTAATAATATTGTTTTCATCGAAAGTTTGTAATAAATGATATCCTTACCACAAATTTATGGTTTCTGTGAGATTCTTTTGTAAAAACATTAAATAAATGAAAAAAACCACCGTTTTCACATTTTTTTTAATTTGGTAATTATATTTTCTCTTAAAGGATATAAAAATATTTCACCTATGGATATAACAACTACTTAATGTGGTTATAACAATTATTTTATATGGATATAAAAATTATCTTAAATCAAAGTAAAAATTATTCCATATGGAAATTTTAAATGGAAAGTTGTTAAAAATCATTTATTTTAAAAATCTGAATATCCATCTACATTCATATTTACTTGTAAGTACATCATGAAAATGAAGTTACACCTTTCATTCACCATTCAATGTCAGCAAGGCAATGGAAACCTTAAAATTTGTCACCAAATCTGATAACTGAACTTTGTAAGGTTATTTTCATTTCGTGTTCACCTGGAATAATGAAAATATGTTTTTACCTATAAATAATTTCATGGAAAAATCTGGATATTATTGTTCTATAATTTTACACAATAATTGAATTCAAAAATAAATATCAATTAATGTGAATATGTGAGTAAATGTGACAAAATATATTTTGTGTTTTCCCTTTTGAGAACAAATTCATTCACTTTTGATTAAGCCAACAGACATCTGTTAGTGCCTGTATTTGATTAGTTGTGCAACTAGTAGTATGCTGCTTTGTTGTGATGACAGCCCTGACTCTACGTAACGCTGGTCAGTTGTTATTTTTCAATTGAGTTTGTTTCAGACATTTTTATGAATCAATAAAGTTTGATATATTTTTTACTTAACCTTTTCACACATTTTTATCATGTTAAATGTATATACAAGTGAATCTCACCTGTTAGAACATAATTTTTGCTTGTTACCGTGTCCGATGATCGGCTTTGATCTCTTGATTGCTTACCTTATATTTAATGATATGTGACCTAAACGGTGTGCGAAATAGCACGTGCTAAAGTGACGTCACGAACTTACAACACTAACGAACTTGCGCTATTCGACCATACTTCTAATTCTGTATCACATCCTCCTCTGTGAGAGGAGATATGGCCTAGTCCTAGGCTATTTATCGTAACGATGATCATAAATCAAAAGTGCGTAGATGTGTTAAACTCCAATGATACAAAGTATGCATAAAAGTTCTAAAACAACTTACCTCAGAGCTTTGGGAAGGATCGAAGAGACGCCAGTAACAATAAACTCGCAAGGTAAACATTGATTCCCCACGGCGACGTCTAACATGGCGGCCAAGTACTCGTTTGTGACGTAATCGTTACGACGTCATGTTTTATATGACGTCATGAGCATTTGTAATGGCGCGAAACGTACGCCTTGTACAATTTCGTATCAAAGTTGAGAAATTATGATGTATGATAGATAACAAGTACATCGCAGCGACGCCAAGATATCCCATTATGGTTTTAACTTACTGTTTCCTTTTTTCAATTCATAGAACTTATGAATTGATGTGGATATATTTTTGATATCACAGAATAACTTTCTTTCGTTTAGGCCTATGTTTGGTGAAAGATGCGTGATGAAGACTTTGTGACGATGTAACGACTGGGCATCACATAACTACGTTAAATACGTAATACTTACAACTTGAGATATGACGTTATATTTTTTGTACGTCGCAGATACGTCAGGAAAAAACATTACCAGTAAAAGGCTCTCTTTGAATATTTGACCATCAGATATTGTTTTTGCTGCTTCATTTGTGTATTCCCGGATTAAATGTACATTTTTCTTTCATGTTACTGGATAACTTTTCTACTATTTTATCCCGTGAAAGGCACGTAATCAGGACGTTGTGAGGACGTACCACTGGACGTGACATAACTACGTTACATTTACGTAAAAAATACGTATAACACAACGTCGTAACAACGTTGAGAAATGACGTTATTTTTTTCGTACTTAGTACGTCGCAGATACGTCAGGAAAAAACATTACCAGTAAAAGGCTCTCTTTGAATATTTGACCATCAGATATAGATTTTGCTGCTTCGTTTGTGTATTCCCGGATTAAATGTACATTTTTCTTTCATGTTACTGGATAACTTTTTTACTATTTTATCCCGTAAAAGGCACGTAATCAGGACGTTGTGAGGACGTACCACTGGACGTGACATAACTACGTTACATTTACGTAAAAAATACGTATAACACAACGTCGTAACAACGTTGAGAAATGACGTTATTTTTTTCGTACTAAGTACGTCGCAGGTACGTCAGGAAATTACGTTACCAAAATACGACCTTCTCACAACGTCGTATGTACGTCGTGTGTTAGCTGGGTATATGGAACGATGATAATATTCAATTCCCTACCCAATTTATTTCATCATTTACCCAAAGATTGAAAGATATGTATTTAAAATCATGGTCCGAATCATTGCATCTGTCAACTAAATGTTTATTTTAAAATCAATGGAAATCTGATATATGTTTTGAAAACTACTTATCAAAAGTTAATGTAAAAAAATTTCGAGTAGCCCTAACCCGATTTCGTTGCTCATCCCATGAATTATACATTGAAACTGGTAGATATTCAGGTGTGCCAAGAGAAAATAGAATATGTCAACTTTGTAACAGAAATGAGATAGAAAATGAATTACATTTCCTACTTATATGCCCTGTCTATGCGGATCTACGAAAAAAGTATCTCAAACCGTATTATTATAGAAATCCTAGTGAACGAAATTTAATTTCATTGTTAACAGCTAATAACACATTATTATTACAGAATTTGGCGATGTACATATATTTTGCAATGGCGTTAAGAAGAAAGATTGTATTAGAAAATAACTGATAAGTGACTTTATACTCATTATACATGTAATGTACTACAGGCCTGTGGCCTCTTCAGTACTGAATAAAGATTGATTGATTGAGAGAATTCAAATCAAACTCTTTGGGAATTAGCCAATTTGTTAATTTACAAACTGTCATCGACGTCTTTGCCTGAAACAAGAAAGTAAGTGTAGTATAAGACTTACGACCACGTGGTTCCCGCAGTCCGTTCTCTTTGTTACTTGTTAAAATACGCTATTAGCGCCACTCCGTTTTGGTAATGCATTAGTGCTCTGAATATAACTGGATGAGGCGACGAAGAAACACCTAAACTATAACAATAATTTATACAAAACTATTTTTACAAAACTATATGTACAAAAACTCCCAAAGGTTACACTGTTATCTGTAAATGCTATTAAAAAAACGTTAAAGTCGAATCTATCTGTCTAATTTATTCTGTTAGAATCTGTAAATAATCAATCGTAGGAGAAAACTCGTGTCCACTTCAAGTAAGCTGAATATCGGATCTGAGCGTAAAGACCTTTCCAATCTTTGGATCAGTTCCAACCGTAAAGACCCTGTCAAGATGTGGATCATATCCCTTTTTTGTATGAACTTGCGTGCTACATTTATAATTTCTTCACTTGTAGGCTTAAAGCTCTTTCGAATTCATGATCGTAAGGGTCCATAATAATTCTAATCAAAATCTTCGTACTAGGGACGACTGATGAGTAATCATCTCTACACAGGGAGGAAGATGGAATCGAAATCAAACGCAGTCTGATTAAATTCTACCGTGTTCCGAGGAATAAAATCTACCGGGATTCGAACGTATTCTATCATGGGCTTTCCTGTCCACAACGGTCTGAAAGCAGCTTCGAAGATCGCACGTTCTTATAACAGTTTAGCGCAGACAAAACCTAGGCACTGGCGGACCCATCACATCACCGCGTTTGAAATAAGGAGTCAAGTTTAACGAATGGTAAACGGGAGTTACTTGTTCCTAGATACTACCCAAAGGCTTTTGCAGGAGTCATTGTGATTGACTAGTTGAGCATACGTCAGAACGTGCAAGCTACTCGAGGCTGTTTATGACCGTTATGAAAAGGAACGTTCCTGATTGAATACGTTCGAATCCGGCTAGACTCATTTTCAAAAAACTTCATTCCTCGCAACACGGTAGATTTCATGCATTCATTTTTCGTCATAGTCCCCTTCAATATGATACACTTTTGCCATCGGTGTTGCAGTGAGTGAATGAGTGAACATGATTTATGGTGCAGTCATTTGTAACGTTGGTGTTCTCCAAAAGAGAACTGACATATCAGGAAATGGAAAGCGGAAAGATTAAGTGAGAAAAGAGTCTCTATTTAATTTTTTAGAAGCCTTTATCTTCGGCGTGTATACAATTATTGATAGTGGCAGTGACGTCATCGTCGGTACGGAAATGCCTTCCCGAAAGACGTATATGTCTACATTGTAGGAAACGAAAAGAAATATGAGGGAGCTAAACCAGGCAAGTAAGGTGAATGCTGAAGAAGTCGAAACCCAGTCATTGACAAATGGCCTTAACATCATGAATGGGCTCCATGTTGGACTCTTTAATAAATATACATAATCTCAGCTCGCGACTCGATATGCTCGATATTTTGATAAAAGCAGACCCACTTAATTAAAAAGACCTACCACAACTTAACACTTAGAATATAATGAAAGTTGGTGACAGAGCCTAGAGAACAATATTGCACGTGCAAAGCTAGTGCAGTCGAATCTTTACCTCTTATGTTGTGGTGTACAGGGGTAAATAAAAAAGTTCGTAGAGTGACATAGAAAACAAGATCAAAGTATCACTTTTTGCATGTTATTTTTCAACATAGCCTACACCGACATCAATGCATTTGGATCAGCGATGTTCCAGCTTCATTATGCTATTCTTGTAGAACTCCGCATCCTGGGTATCAAGATATCTCTTCACGGCAACAACACGCCCACGTAAATGGTTCTTCAGATTGGGAATGAAGAAGAAGAACTCCGATGGTGCCAAATCTGGGGAATGGCGTGGATGTGGAAGGATTTCAACAAGCCACATTCCGTCGCGGCAGTGACAGTGACATGTGCTGTGTGGACTTGAGCATTGTCCTGAAGGAGCAGCACTCCTGCACTGAGCTTCCCTCGCCGCCTGGCCTTCATGTCTGCCCTTGATAGCCTCATTACCATAATATGCCCCCTTGATAGTGTGGCCACTCTCGTTTGGAGTACACAAGACAGTAATATTATTACTGTTGCAATTTGTGGTGGGTTGAACCCTAATTTGACCGTACTTGTGCCGCTATCTGCGGCTTTAGGTTTGAAAATTCAATTCTTCTAATAATCAACAATAATCTAATCAAAGTAAGCAAGTTTTAATTTCGTTTTCCATCTTCACTTCACTCACCCTAGCTACAGTTGCTTCGCCAAATTCGGGGAAAGAGGTTATATGGCTACAGTTCTGCAGCTACACTCACCCCCGAATTTTAAGCCTAGAAAGAAGCGCACATAAAATACCGGAGAGTGCTCACCTCATTGAATAATGTGGTAAACTTATATCGGTAAAATGTCTGCATTTCCCGTACAATTGATTGAAAAAGGTCCAACCTAAAGTCAATAAGGAAAAATGTTTGATCGAAAATGGTTGTCGTAAAAGTAAACAACGACCGGTTTATGGTAGACTGAAAGCATGGCCATTCCAAACAAATGGAGCCTGTAAAACAAGCTTTGTTACTGTTCTCTTATGTGTCATTCGACTTCCAATCGAAATTTAAATGTATATTTACCTTTCCAACTAACAAAGTAAATGTTTGTTTGACTGAAACAAATTGTACCTAATGTTTCTCAGACGAAAGTCCAACGTACTCAAATTACATTCAAATTTTGTTGACATTTGGAACCATTATCTAACTGACATACACTCAAGGCCGTCGACCTTCTGTGCGGTTACACGAAGTCATGTGAGGTCAAGATTACAAACTATGCCAAAAAGGCGACACGATGATAACAGCATAGTTAAGAAATCTAAACTGAAAAAACATTCAGAAATGGGTGCAGTACTTTCTTTATGTTCTTGCTTCAAGTCGTCTGACCAGGCTGAAAAGTCAACATCAGATGTGACAGAGAACACAGGACTTCTGTCAGAGAGACTTGTCAGGTCATATGACGAGAGGAGAACACAGGACGAGAGGAGAACACAGGACGAGAGGAGAACACAGGACCAAGGCAGTGCATGTGCTAAAGATCTTCAGGTCAAGGTGGAATCAGACCAACATGTTGATATTACCTATGGTAATGGTGTCACTACAGACATTAAGGAGATAAATTGTTCATTAAATGATCAAAACGGTGCTATAAAAAAAGATGAATTTCAGAATGTTGAAGAAAATAATTGTGAAAGGGATGCAGAAGTCCATGATTATGCAGCTTATTTGAAAACGAATGTAACTGCAGATGAGGTATGGAATGATGTTCATAGTCATAAGGAGGCAGACTTTGATGGACAGGCAGAACTGGTCTCAGCTCTGGATGACAACAGTCAAAAGACAGAACTATTATCAGCTCAGGGTGCCCCTAGTGGACAGACAGAATTGGTTTCCGCTCAGGGTGACAAAAGTGAACGGAAAGAATTGGTCTTTGCACGGGGCGACTCTAGTGGACAGACGGAGAGGGTCTCTGTGCAGGGTTACAATAGTGAACAGACAGAATTCGTCCTTGCCCTGGATGACACCAGTGGAGACACAATATCAGATTGTACTAGGGATGACCTCACTAGACAGACTGAATCTATCTCTTCTCAGATTGATGCTGGGACTAAGAAACGTACTGTCCTCCCAAAGCAACTCCTTGACAGCATCACAAGAAATGTATCGGAGAGATGTAGCAGTGATGACTCCTGGCTGCAGACAATAGGACTGGAAGGTGATGATTTGTCCGACACTGAAGTCTTTGGCGGGCAGATGATAACAGACGCACATGGTAAGTTTCTGGGTGCTCTATCATACATACTTAAAGACATACAAGATAATATTGTAGGTATAGCTATCAGCATGAAAGTTAAAATAAAACTTGAATTAGGATTGATTGATGACAATGAAGTTTACATAGAAAAAATTCAATTGGTAATTACAAATAAGCATATTAGCAAGTTAGTGACCCAGAAATAGCTTTATTTGTTAAAATGATCACAATGCTGGGGTCTGATTAGTCCAGCATAGAATTAGACGTCTACGCACATACCAAGGTGTGCGTCATCAATGTCGGTCCATTTACATGAACTAGGGCCTGATGGGTCTTCTCAAAGTTGTGAATACAGAACTATTCCTGTCTGATTATTTGTAAATTCAGTTGAAACTGCCCTTTTCAATTTCATTTAAAATGGTTAAATACAGTTTCAATACCTGAGGGATAAAGAAGTTTTAAAAAGAAAATATCAATTGTTGGTTTTAAGACAATAGATTAGATATTTTGATAAGTTCTATTTGCAGGAGAAGACGGGAAAACTGCCTCAAAGAAGAAGGGTGGAAAGAAAAATGTAAACGAAGAGAAAGTTGCAAAACCAAGACCCAATTACTTCATTGCTGTCCAAGTGAAGAACCCAAAGGTGAATTTTATTGTTCAATAAATCCCCCTACTCTCAACTGTACAGCTCCTTATTCAAGCCAGTTCTCAAACCCCAGGGCTCAGTCACTCTGATTTCAGGGCAGACTAGCCTTGAAGAAGCTTTATTTTATAATTGTTCATTGAATTGCAATTACATGTCAAAATTTCAATAAACCTGCTGAGAAGTTATTTAAATTTCGGAAGATTATCAGGTGGCATAGTGTTTTTAATAAGAAAGTGTCTCAAACAATAAATTAAGTGGTACAAAATTACTGAAAACGCAATTAGTATAATGTTTGATAAGACACTTTTCAATGGTGATGAGTTGTTGTGCTTCTTAGAGCATGCAAAATATTGGTCCACAAAATATTTGACTAAAAAATTCTTCTGATCTTATTGTATGGATCTGAAGTGTGGGAATTTAAACTCTTATATGAATGTAAAATATTTCTAGGAGTGAAGGCAAATACCACTGGTAATATGGTATACGGAGAATAAGAATTTTGGATTCGCCTTTTAAATATGCCTTCCTACAGATATCCACGACAATGTTACGACATGATGAGTTTGTATGATAAGAGAGGAAAGAGGAAATGGGTATCAAACATTCAGGAAACCCTTGACTCTATTTCAGATCCACATAGGTCTGGGGGAGGTACAGGAGGCTGTGCTGAATGTGGAGCCGCGCATGAAGGAAGTTATGATCCCCCTCCCCACCCTTCACCTCACGCTCTACGTCACCCACCTGCCCGATGATGAAAGTATCGACAGGTTGGTTAGTTGATGTCCCGTCTGAGTGTCAGAGGGATGTCTCATGACCATTAAATGCTCTCTGGCAATCCAGATACAATCGAAAAGAGGTTGTCATGAAATAAAGTTTTGAAGAATTTTGAAAGTTTGAAAATACATTTTATGAGAACTGGCAACATATTACTAACGCTTATCACTTCTGTTGAACATAAAACGTTTAATGGTATGATTGTTCTGCAGAAGTTCAAATTGCAGATACTTTTAGACAGATACAGATTGTACATACAGCATTGCTTATATTAAATTGTGTGGAAAGGTTCCATGGTTTTTGGATATTAAAGTTTGTCCTCTGGAAGCAAACATCCAACTTTGTCACCAAGTAGTTTTACAGTGAGGAGATAATGTTACACAACCCTTTCCAACTACATAAGCTTTGTGATGCAATTCATATAAAAGTATTGATTTTCAACTTATGCAAAGACAAAGATGAGAAAAATTATGGATGACAAATTCTGTATTCTTCAACATTTGTTCTTATCTGATTTCAAAATGTGAGTAAAAAATGTTCAAGAACTCATGCTACTGTCTAAACCAATTGTTGTCCAAGGTAACATTCAGATTTATAGAATGAATAATGAAGAAATTTTTTAGCTCATATTTATGTGTCATTGGACTCAAGAAACTGTGTTGCTTGTGTAACTTCTATGGACATACATAGAGTGAGTGTTGTGTATGAACAGAGCTACGGCAGCCCTGGAGGAGGCTGGAGAGGAGCTGAGGCCCAGCTTTCAGACTGGCTGTCCTGTGTGTCGGGTGTCGGGGCTTGGAACTTTCAGGAATCAGGTGGTGTTCGCCAAGATCTCGCCCGGGGAGGCTCTCGACCAACTGGCTCACATACATGGTCAGTGTCTCATCACTCAGGTGGTCGAAAGTTAATACCACAGCATTTCAAATTTTTCCAAATTTAGATATTGTATTATAAATACAGGCCATGTTCATAGTGAACAGATGTAACATTGGTATATTTGGGACCACATGATCTACAACAATACAAGGCCTAGTGAGCAATTCTTTTACTGAGGGTGTGGGACTTAACCCCAAACAAGTACAACAATTTGTACTATTGCAGATAGTGTCATCCCAAATGTAACGTAAGATATTTTAGGTGAACTGTTGTTTTTTCTATCTTTCCGGCTGCATTTAAAATTTCAGGTATATTTACCAACCGAGTTTGAGGTTTGCATGAATTGGAACACCTAGACACGTACGAACTGTGATCCCGAGATGCCTAGGTGTTTCAATTCATGCACGCCGATAACGAGGTTGGTAACTGACTTACCATTCAACCATTAAAATCAATGTCAAACAGCAAAAAATTTTTTTAAAAACATATATTAAGTACATGTTAAAATAATAGAGGTACTTCACTGGTACAATATTAATGGCGCTTCCAGATGAAGAAACAGTGCCTAATATAAATGTGGTAGGTGACAGGGGCCTGAGGAAATCGCCCCGCACGTGCAGCATGATGAAATATACATGCATCTTAACAAAAAGTATAACCAGTGTAAACATCACCAGAGTAACCACAAAAAACTAAATTTCAAAATGTAACTTAGGAGATGTTTACCACCGTAGGCATTTAAGATTTACAAAATTAACCATGTATAACTCAATCCTATCACTTAAAAAGATCTAAATCATTTGGTAATTTTAATGTTATCTATTTGTCAGCTGGTTTCGCTGGTCTAGTGGTTAGCTCACTGGACAAGAATTAGGAATTTTTGGGTTCGATCCTTGGTTTTGACCAAAACATTTATGAATTTTGCTGTTCTTAAATACAAGTTATTTTACGAATCAGTATGAAACTATAAACTTGTTCACAGGTAAGTAAGTTAGTTGAACACCTGTATTCATTAAACTTACCACCTTAGCACCAGCAAAACACAGTGATCAACTAAGTTACCAACCTAGAGAGAACCATAGAGTTGAATGGTAAGTTGTGGTGAAAGGCAAATTATCTTACACATGCTTTTACATAAGCTACGATTACAAATGTACATCTTTTGTTTTGTAAAACTACAAGAATATTTCCAATTGTTCTTTTACACTTCAGATGTTGTGAATAAGAAGATGACTGAACATGGCCTTGAAAGCATCGATAACTCCCCCTTGATCCCTCACATCACCCTCATGAAAATGAGCAAGGTCAGAGGTCGTTTCAGGAAGTCAGGTGAGCCATATGAGGGTTCCTGTCAGTTTTGTTTCATCTAATATTTTTAATGTTGTTGATCCACTGTTTGAAACAAAAATATTAATCAACCGGCAAAATACAATCAACCAATGTTTAAATTCTGAATATCTTTTCTCTGCCATGCAGTCCTTTGAATTTTTATATCAATTTCCTCTTCCCATTGAGAAACTCCTACTGCACATCTAGTGTCTTCCTTACCAAATATCAATGTTCTATGAAATTATTTTCAAGATTAAAACTTTTTTTGAAGTTGCAAAGAAAATTGACCCTGACCTATACAAAAAGTTCAAGGACACGACCTTTGGAGAGGAGGTCATAAATACTTTACAGCTGTGTTCAATGATGAAGCAGAAGGATGTCTTTGGTTACTACCAAGTTCTCCACAAAGTGGATCTAAGTATGTTGTCTATATCAGCATTCAGAATTGAGATAAATATCAAATCCATGTTATTTTGATCATATCTTTCAATTAAAAATTGAATGTCAGTTAGTGTGTTTCTATAGAAAATGAACAGTACATTTCAAATCTTTAAGTAGGACAAAAGGAAAAGGAGTTCTGAAAAAAAATATATCACACAAGCTTGTAAACATATACACTTGTTAGAACAAATTAGAAGAAATAAAATGACATAAACCATGAAATTTACGTGACATATTTGAGTGAGCATTTAAGTCAGAAATTATGTGTGGAAGAGTAAAAATTATTTAATTCTTTAATTCTCACTATTCCTAGTTACTCTGTGTAAAGGAATTTTATGTTTTAGTATTTGTTATCTCATTATCAAACCAAAATTATGTTAGTCAAATAATGTCAATAATGAACTACTCGCTATGACATGTTGTTTGTATCCCAGGCTCTGAGGGGACAACAGTGAACAAATTCTGTGAGGGTCTGGTGCAGTCTGCACTGGTGTCAGCAATGGAGACGGTGAGGAAAGATCTTCAAAACGACAGCAGTGCGGATAAACAAAAGCAGAAGTCTACAAAAGCAAGAAAGAGAAAACCAAGAAAGAAAACCACTCAGTCTGGAGACAATTAGTTTCACCTGCAGCATCAGTTGAGAACTTTCTCAGGTTTTCATATTGAGAAATTGTTTATTCCTCCCTTGGCTTTTGAAGTCACAATTTAGATTTAGAAGATAAATAGTTGTGTTTGTAAAATTTCTGGGATTACAACTATTTATCGATATTGTGACATGACCGTTAGTTTAAGAAAACTCTGTTTTTGTGTACTTATTTTTGTGTGGAAAGGACATTGCGACTGTTCTATTTCTGTAAGAGGTGTGTTAAGGGCTAACATAATGTGAATTCCCGGCATAAATTATGTTACAAACATTGTACTGATAATACCAAATACTGGCATTCTCAACAGCGAGATCTTACAACATACGTACTTGTTTAATTTGAGACCGAAATCAACAATTACAAAGCTCATAGAAAAATTTCGTAAAACCCCAAGAACAAAAGTTTTAAACTAGTCGAAGACCAAAGTGACAGCGATGCAAACATTGTGACGTCAAAATGGTTGGCCTTTGTGAAGTCATATCATAGGAACGGCATTCGAAAGAAGGCGGTCACATCAAACAAAGCAGAAAACCTCGACTAAGTAAGCCAGTTGAAATATTCTCGTTCTTATAAAATATATCATACTAAAATTTATTTGTAATATCTACCGAAATGCCTGGTCTAGTGAACATATTGTTTCAATTTGTGATGATTCGTATTAGATGATTTGCAGGTATTCATTGTCATTCAACAAAGGGAAAATTTTTCAATCAACCAATCAGAATCGAGAATACAACAAAGTCATTTCACATTATACAGCTATACTGAAATATAGCGGAGAAAACCGTTTTCATATTTTCAAATGCATCATGATTTTGGATCATTGTGCCTTTTCTTGACATTCTAATGGATGAAATCTGTGAACTGAAAGATCTTTGTAAGCTCAATATGTATAATATACACAGGAAGAAGTCTACTTGAGCTAGAAAGTGAAAACCAAGAAAGAAGAGTTTCAAGATAATTGGCTCAGTTGCAACATCATTTAAAAACTTGCTCAGGTTTCTTAGCTCGTCTGGCCTAAAAGGCCCGATGGGCTTATAGCTTGACATGTCATCCCGCGTCCATCTATCAATAAACTTTTAACTATTTCATCTTCTTGCAGACTCATGGACTAATGAGGCTTTCGATTCATAGATTTAGTGACCATGTGACCCCTTATATGGGCCAATGCCCTAAAAACATATTTTCATCTTCTTCTCTGTCTGATTAAATCGACTGTGTTCTGAGGAATAAAGTTTTTTAATTTGACTCTAGCTGTATTCCAATGTACTCTACCAGGCATCATTCCTCTCCACAACTGTCTAAAAGCACCTCCACAGCTTGCAGGTTTTGACTAATCTCAACTAGCCAATCACAATGACTCCTGCAAAAACTTTCGGTATCAGTATCTAGTGGCAAGTAACTTCCATATACCATACGTCAAACATGATTGCCGCTATCCTTATTTGAAGCGCTATGATGTGATTGGTCCTGTAATGACTAGGATTTGACTGCGTGCGTTCTAACAGGGTGCTTTAAGATCGCTGTGGAGAGGAAAGCCCCTGATAGAGTACATTAGAATCCCGCTAGAGTCAATATTTAAAAACTTTTATTACTCGGAACACAATCGATTTTAATCAAACTGATCTTCTTCTCCAGAAGCAAGAGGCCAAGAAGGCTGAAACTTAGTGTGCAGATTCCTTAACTGATGGAGACTCTGGTTATAGATTTGATTACCCTGTGACCCCTAATACAGGACCACACCCTATAAACCTATTTTCATCACCTTCTCCAGAGGCAGGAGGCTTAGAAAGCTGAAACTTTGTATACAGACTAGGTTACCCCTAATAAAGAAATAATTTTCATTTTTTGCTCCAAAAGCAAAAGGTCCTAAATGATAAAATCTTGTGTAAAGAGTTCCAAGTTGATGAGGTTTATAATTAATTGATTATGTGATAGTGACAATTTATATAATGAATTATAGATAGCCTGGCGAGCTACAGAGCCAATGGCTTCAATTTTTTTAATGTTTATCCCTCCCTTGGCCTTTTACAAGGCGCCCCTGACACTGAAAGCAGTGTGAACCTGGGTCATAAATGAAATGTGATAAAAACATTTGAACCTCTGTGACAACAATCTTGCCTTGTAAATTCCGAGTGTGAATTACTTTTAAAATAAAGGAGCAAAAAAGACAAAGTGTGATATTATCTTTGATATCTTTTATTATTACCACTGTGGGAGACTGACATGCAAAAGGAACCTGTCATCATGTAATAAAGGCTTGAACACATGTTACATGGATGAGTGGAGAGTCACTTTGTGTAAAAGTAACAAATGCTACGTAGACAGATATGGGCTAGGCTACAGAGTTCTAGCAGACAGTGGCTCCTGACATCAGTAGTCTTTACACACAGCCGACAACATGCCAGCAGCACTAGCTATATCTACATGCATACATATATAAGTATATATATGTAATATGCTGTACATACTGCACACACATTTGCATCACAGCCGATCCGTCTTCTTCTATTTGATATGAGTTCTTGCCTCTAATTTGATCATGGTCAAGTTATACTTAGGACAGGTCAGGAGTGTTTGACAGAATCCCGTAGAGTTGCTTCATGACAGATTATAACAGATTGGCTGTGATGTTCTGCTTATGGATCTAGAGAAATACACAAGCTACTCACCGAACCGGAGATCAGATACATTATGAATTCATTTGTAAGCTGAATGTATGTTGCCATTAATTCATGTTGAATATTACACCTGCTAGACTTCACAAAACAAAGCATAGTGAGTATGTGGATTGACTCTAGCTTAACATGGAAGACCATTATACACTTTCCTACATTGACACAG
The DNA here is from genome assembly GCA_921293015.1 of Phorcus lineatus. NCBI lineage: Eukaryota > Metazoa > Mollusca > Gastropoda > Trochida > Trochidae > Phorcus > Phorcus lineatus. The sequence goes on along the minus strand of OV121083.1, from coordinate 28,193,170 downwards.
TTCACATTCCAAATGATTTGATGTGGCAATTTACGTCTATCCCACATAGCAAAAGCTATCTGAACACAGAATATATACAAATGCTTCATATTTACACACCAGAACAAGCAGGACACGCGAAATAAATCAATATGTACAATGTACAACACATTTCAAAATAAAATTCCTAATTTATAATTCAATATAGATGTACAGCCGATATATATATCTGTCCTTGAAGGCTAATAAAAGTGAGATTATTTGATATATGTCAGAATATACAGATCATATTTAGGCTAAATTTGGTATATTTATGATAATGGATGGCTGCTACCCTTGTCTACTACAGCTACTCACAACCAGGAGCCGAGAGCTGACACTCCCCTGCCACTTGTCTGTCTCTACTCGTGTACCCACACCTACAGGTATAGAGGTACACAGCTCGCCACCAGTCTGGACAGTGCTACCTGCCCGCAACCAGCAAGTGAGCAAGGCACTGAGGTTCAAGCGAGACTGAAGATTATCTGTGCTGTATCTATAAGTCCTATTCAATGAGGTGTCCATGGACAGCTATAACGGCATGTTCAAATAGGCATCTCCTTCTTTAAAAGAAAAATCTAGTCAGGATCTTGCACAGGGAGATGTAATAGGAGATTGCACATACAAGATGTACGATATACGACCCTCTGGTGCGCATACTTAAGAGTTATGCAGGTTTATCCTAACGTGGAGGTGAGGGAGAAGAGAAAACAGCACTTAGCTATGATGAGTGGAATGTCGTCAACTCAAAGCAAATGATGGGTGACAATGCAACACTGTGCACCCTGTGAGCTAGCTACACACTTCACAGCACACGGTCCCGCCTCCAACTGAGAGAGCATCAGCCGCTCAATCACGCCAGTATCCGCGGGAAGTGTCCAGGTCACACTGGTGCCTCCACCAATTCAACTAACAACAGCACATGCAAAAAGTTTGCACAAACAAGACCTGACTGGTGTATTATGTCTAGTCGATGATACTCACACTTGGGTAAACATGATAATCAAATTTCAAACTTGCACAGTGGTACAGTGATGAAGTCTGAGTATAAAATCTGAGAAGAAAACGTAACAAATACAAACAATGTGAGGTATCACACGAGTGTTGTGCGAGCTCATTGTCGCAAACTCAGCTGACTAATTCCTAGCATAGCACCAAACAGAAGCTAACCTCGACCAGAGTGCCACCAACCCAGCATTTGGCACATCGCAGATCGACGTGTTGAACCCCTCCCCTTCCCCATCCTAGCACTACCAGCAATACTGCACACATGGGATTTGTGAGATATGTCATTGGTGAAGTCGGATAGTCTGTGGATTTCATAGAGTCTCGCAAGATTGTTCAGTTTGTTGTCTTTTGAATCCTATTAGAAGTATTTGGTCAATGCTGGATATACAATGAACCGAATCTTAAGATAGAGAGCCTATATATCTGAAACTACCTTCTTACATTAATCTGAGCTAAGGCATAATGAAAGAAAACGACACTGTTAGCTGACTTAAATAAGAAAGGACATACATGCAGTACAATATTGCACAGAGTTTATGCAACTACACGTCTAAAGTTAAACCAGTGGAGATATCACCAGCAATAGTGCCAACTACTAGGCGCCGGCACATACTACTGTACTTGTGCCCACAACTTATCACATCAATTGAGAAAATAAAAATATCAAGATAAAGTAGCTCATATTAGATTGCATATTCATAAACAGTAGCTGCACAGACAGATTGCATACAAAATGTAAAGTCTTACAAATACCTGGAAAATGTTACAAATAAAGTACTAAATGAAGGCAACCCATGTGAGAATCGTAACGACCAGGAGTATGGGTTGAGTGAGCTTGGTAACCCTCCATATCAGCACTATGGTATAGGGTATAACCTCTCGTCTCTTGTAATATAGAAAACAGTCTTCCTTCAACAGTGAAAAAGGCTTGGGTCAGTGGAGGCATTTAAACCCATTATCTGGCAGTACATGATTATCTTATGCTGTATGTCGGACAACTACACAGATGAGCACAGGTGTGTGGGTTGAGTCACACTTACAAGCCAACAACATGACTTCTTAGTCACAGTTGAGCCACTAACAAGACTGAGCTAGGAATAGTATGAAAAGAGTAAAAGTTGCTGTATAAGAAATACATTTTGGCATATATGCTGGGAGCAATCTAGAGAGGCTACAGAATGCCCTGAGTGCCAGGTGTGGACCTGCGCCAGTCAGACAGACTGCCAGAGTCTCGGGTCTCTGTGATCGAGTGAGCGAGTCAGTCAGTCAGTCCATTGTCTGGACCTGGGCTGTAAGGCATCACTGGATATGAGCTACAAGTATCCAGTCTGAGACGGGCCACTCCAGAACCACCAAGTGATCGAGTAGAGACATCATGCCTGACACAACCAGACTACCCTAGTGTCCTCATGAGCGTGGGTTGGCCGGCAGAGTGGCAGACTTGCTCGTGGCCCGTTGCTGGGGACCATATGACGAATACTGTTTCGTGCCCCTCAGCGTACTGTAAAAAAACATCAATCATTATTTCCAAATTTGACTTTAAACAAAAATAATATTTCAATTTTAAGAATGCTCTCAGCTGAGAGTTTGGACAAATATCCTTCATCCTCAAATAAAGTCAACAATACTGTCATGACATGAGCATGAGATGCCCTTATCGAGATTTTCATTAAAAGCTGAATTTGCTTCACTAAAACAGTGTTGAGACTATAAAAGTTCATAGCAAAACTGTCATCTTTTTCAGATTATTCCCAAAAATGATACGGACATGGCCATGCAAAGAGGTAGAACGCTTATAGTGCTTGTCTTTAATTAGGTTGCTAAGTCAGTAAGGTATCAAGTTACTAAGTCAGAGCTAGAACAGAAACCTGACCTAAAATCGAGCTATCAAGGCTTCCACCTAAAATTTAGACTCGTGTACTCAAGGGTTCAGACTCTATGCCAGTACTTCATATCATGATCATGTAATTATTTAATGCCAAGATATTATACACAAAAATGTTGACTTACACATGGTCATATATTGTCTATATATGATAGATTTTAGCATCCATGTCTTAACATGCTCATTTTGATCATCCTACTTCAAACATCACAGACAAACAATAAAAAATTACTCAAATAAGTGATATTGATCTCCTCCTTTGAGTCCAAAAAGCTTAACTCGAGTGCTTGAGTAACTGTTTGAGTCATACAAGCTATCCATTTTCACATTCAACATTTTAGCTGTAAACACAAAGATACTTTTATACGAGTTGACAAATGATATTTACCTTATATTTCCTGAACTGACGATGCCTTTCCTTGACACTTTCTTACTTAGATGTTGGACCCAACTTTTCTGCTTCTCTGAAGATTCTGCTAGCAATATCATCTCTTTTGCCTGCATACTTGCTTCATATGTAACTGAAAGAAACAACAAAATCCAGTGAAAATGGTTATACACGAAAGCATGGCATGAACAAGTTTTCCATACATGATCAATGACTCAACATTGAATATAGTTTTGTTTCACCAGCAATTCAGATACTTATATGGTATCAAATCTGGATCATGTGGTATCTGAATAAAAATGATGAAGCTCACCTTTACAATACGCTATAAACTCTTCATTCTTGTCAAAATGATCTTTGTGAACCTTCACATGGCACCCTGGAGTGGAAACAAAACATGTCAACTTTGTCGAACGAGACATAAGTTCATAAATAATGGACATCAGTTAGACTAAACTAATAGTAAAAATATTTCTCAAAAAAGGACAAATCCTATCATGAAGTACAATCAAATGGATTCAGGTTTTCTGTTGTAGCTGTTCAAGCAAATTTGATTTGTAAGTGGCAAGAATGTTTTAAGTAGCAGCCTTGTGACATGAAACTACAGTTAGGGTGCTACAAAGTGAATCCCAGCAACAGTGTAAGGACAAGGGAGTACACTCACGCTTGCACTCGAGGGCAGGGGGCGGATGCAGCATATGCCACACTGGTTTGTTGCAGGAGTCGCACGTGGTTGGTGTGCGGAAGTGAAGGGGCAGGAAGTCGTGACCCTTGTACGGGATGATCCCTACTCGATCCTGGAACAAACATAATGTACTGTTACAACCTTCAAACTCATTCAACCAATATCTCCTGTTCTTTCATGTCAGATATCAAATTTAGTTCTCTTGTTAGAATGTATTCATATATCTGTTGAAGATAGGCATACATAGTATTGACACATATATTGAAGTATTGTTACTGCTATTTTTTTGGATTAACAATTTCGGTAAACATACTGTTAACAGCTGCTAATCTGTGCTTTTTTTTATAAATACTTTATGGATTTTGGATTTAAAAAAATTGGTTTACATATTTTTAACAGCTGCTAATCTGTGCTTTTTTAATGAAAATATATGGATTTTGGATAAACATTTTTGGTAAAGATACTGTTAACAGCTGCTAATCTGTGTTTGAAAAATACAATTCATGGATTTTGGATAAACATTTTTGGTAAACATACTGTTAACAGCTGCTAATCTTGTGAATTGGCCACTAACTAAAGTTGGCATTGATTATAGTCAATGCTGAAATGTCAAGATAAAACTTGCTCCATTCTTCTGTCAGACAATGTATTCCACTGATCTATACATTTGCTGTAAAGGAAATCAGTGATGCAAGTCATTGAAGTGCTCCGTACACGGGTACAGACCTGATTCTGTTCCTCCTCTGGTTTCCTGATGGAGCTCTCACCCTCCGTCGCATACAGGATCTGCAAGTCGAACATAGGTGTTGGTAAACTCTAGGCTTAACTAGCAATTGAATCTTCCATCAAGCAAAGCAGTCAAGAATAAATAGAGAATGAGGAAACAAAAAAAATTGAAAAGGAAAATGATTCCTTAATGTTTTTCTATTGATAATCATTAAGTTAAGGACTGAATCTTAATCAACAGATAATTAAGTCCACCATATTGTCAGAATGATATTTGTACTTGTCACTGACCTGGAATATTCTGGGAACATCTTTGGCGTCAGCTCGATACACATCCCCTTGAGTGACCGGACGAACATGGAATAGTTTGCTGTGGAGAGGAAACAACAGAGCAGTTCAGTTGAATGTCTGTAACAATGGACTGACAGCTAACCTTGAACAAGCTTCTCAATTTCTTTACTTACACACTCTCTTTTTTTCCTAATATAATTTATAATCATTTTTAAAAACCCTAAATATGACTGAGATTGATATGATCAAGTGGAAGAGAAGATTTACATGGAAAGCAAGCGAGGGAAGGTGAACTCACTCTATGTCGAGGATGACGGAGGGGGTGGAGTTCATCTTGTCCACCTCACTGTTGTAGAAGAGGACCTTCCGGCTGCTCACCACCACATACTTCTTATTCCACCCGTACTTCTTGATGTTTGTCCGGTTCGGTATCGCAAGCCAACCTTCCATGTGCGAGTCTGATACATAAAGTGCAGAATGTATTACCAGACATAGAATATCAACAGACACAACAATGATTACAATCTAATTAAAGTGAGATTTGAACACCACAGGTTATTTCCATGTTCAATGGTTTGATTTTATTTCTGTTTTCTATTTATCAATGAGTCAATACACAAAGAATTACTTTCCAAAGTTATGAATAAAGTATAGGCAGATGTTACTTATTACCTTTCTTTCACAAACAAAAGAATTTGCTAATGAAGAAGTCATTTGGAGATGGTACTAATTCTAAGACACAAACTGAGTCCCAACTCACCCTGGCTGTCCTCGGTGATGGTTTCATCCATGCTGCCGCTGTTGACTGAGGCAGCGTCAATGTTAGCCACCGAGAGTTTCTGTCGGAGCATCTCGATCTCGGAGTCCTTGGAGTCGAGCTCCATCTGCAGCTTCTGCCTCATCTGGCTCTCCTCGTACACACTCTGCTGGGAGTCAGACAGGTCGCGCTGCATCTTCGTCACCATCTTGTTGTACTTCTCTCGTTCCTAGTGCAGACACACATGCAGATTAAAGCACAAAGCAATTTGACATGCCACAAGGCATAAGCTCAACTTCAAGGATATTGTACAACAAATGTTCAATGGGGGAACAGATTGCTGGACACTCAATGACTTTTCACATTCATGTGATCCAAACTTTATCCTCATCTTCTGTTGACAAACAATTATATATATATCTATAACATGACAAGTACATGGTCCTTGGAGAAAATGATTGTCCTCCCAAAATCTTTATGGTACCAAATATGATGTTACTTTTTGATACGATACTTTATCTGTTATCATACCAGTTGCCGTAACATGTACTGAGCAATAGGGGCCATTTGGGTATCTAGACTTTACCCTGTGGATAACCATAGCCCATGTCATTACGTGAGTATAGATTAATGACTTTGACAAAACACACCATGTTGAGATCCTGCTGCAGCTTGCGCAGTTCCTTCTCTTTCTTCTTGAGGTCAGCAGTGGTGGCGCGACTGCTGGACTTGGTGCTGTGCTGGTACTCCTTGCGGTTCATGATCTCGGCCAGCTTGTTGACTGCCTGGATCTTCTTCATGCGCTCTTCCTCCAGCTGTTTCTTCATCTTCTCCGTCTCTGACTGCTTCGAGTTCTCCACCTCTGTAGTAGGCAGAGAGAGAAAGAGAGATGGGTTCAGTATTAGCAAATCTCAAGCACTAATTTGTTACTGATACAAGGATTTACTACTTTTGCATGACCAATAAATGCAAGACATTTCTTCTACTACTGGGATTATTCCTAATAATCAGCTAGCTCTTAAAATGTTAATACCATTTTCTAAGTTCTAAGATTTAAGCAAACAAAGTGACAATTGTATCTAGTCTGAGCAAACAGCCTTAAATCTTTAATGTGCATGATAAAGGTTTGCTAAACCTCTCCCTTACAAGTCTGTCTCAGCCAGTGAAAGATTACCAATATCAAAGCGGACTGCGTCCACATCTTTATCAACCAAGGCTAATTAGTTACCGGGCAAGAGCACTTTATTGGAAATGTCAGGCTAATTAGCCAAGGTCAATAATGATGATGTCTTATTTCTATTGTGGACACAGTCTCACTATTAACCAAAGGTAACTTAAAAACTGTTTAGCTAAATTCTTTCGGAAAATAGAGATTTGCCCTGAAATAAGTCTGCAAGATGTACCATTTGAGAGTTTCTTTATCTTCATGTTGAGATCATCATTTTCTTGTTTTAATCTCTCAATGTTGTTGGCATAGTCTCTCTTTGATTCCTCAATCTGCAAACCAAAGAAAATAATCATAATAATATTATCATATTCAAAACAGTTATCACAAAGCTCTCCTTATGTATTGCCCCCAAAAACTCAACTTGAAATCCTTCAAATTATTGAGGACTTTAGGAGAGAAAGTACTTATTACAGAAACTATAAATTACAAAATAGTTCCCACTGTGCCTGATTAAGCACTTTGTGAATGGATACATTACTAACCAGGTTGTTTATACAAATGAATTGGAGACCAAGGGCAAGACTGGCCTCTTATTAATGCTTTCCTCACAAAGGGATGGGTAACCCAAGAGACTGTTACTAGAACTTCCTAAAGATCTATGCTAGAGAGAAAGTGAGTGATGATGATGCACCAGGTTGATGCTGGATTCCTTCTTGGTGAGCTCTGAGCGGTGGCGCGACATCAACTCCTTGATCTCCAGCTCCAGCATAGTCTTCTCCTTCTCAACGTCGGACAGCTGCTCCTCCGCGATCGTCCGCGCCAGCTGCTCAGAGTCGGCCTTCGTCATTGCCAGCTGTAGCTGTGCCAGGCAGTGGTCCCTGTGTACATTCATGTAACAATATGTTTACATTGGGATACACTTATAGAAATTCAAGGCACTCACAAAGGTACTCTAGCCTTTTTAGATCAAACCATAATTGTTTTTATTTGATACTTACCTTTGCCTCTCTTCGTCTAAATATATCATTTTGTAATGTTTTTTATTGGAATTCTGAGCTTAGGTGTCGAAGTGGTTTGTCATCAAACACTGAGCGAGCAATTTACAGGAATCACATATTATCAACAATCGGATTTGTCCTGGGATACAAATGGGTTTTGCTATGAGTTGAATACACATTATCTTGGAAATATCTTGGAATGCACTTAAATTAGCACTCTGAAGAAGGAAGCCTTACTTCTCTATGGTAAGGTTGTTGAGGTCGTTGGTGAGATCCTGGATCTGTTGTTTCTTTTCACTGAGGTCTTCCTTCAGTTCCTTCACCTGTGTCTTGTACAGTGACTGCAACATTCAGGGGGTCATGGCTTTAGGGAGGGGGCGTGGCACTTACACAGAGAGTATCTTAACAGCTGTAAACATGCTTCATAAGGCACAATTTTGAAGACCTATTTAACTTGCTGGAAAATTCTGATGCACATCAAACATCTCACTTATTTTGATATAAGATTCAAAGAACATTTAATTCTGTTTGATGCATCACCAATTACTTAACTTGATGTAGATCAAGTGAGTGATGTGATCAATCTTGATTATGTTGCCTTGATAGCCTAAACCTGGATTTGTTCATAACCTTTGTTCGGAATCTCAATATGCCAGCTTTATGTTTTTAACTCAACTTGTGTCTCTAACAGATTGTCCCAATAGATATGTATTTCAAAAGTTTTCGCTGTACTCACAGAGAAGTAGCTCTCGGCCTCCAGCTGTTCACTGATCTCCTTCAGCTGTAGTTCATTCACTGATAACTCACTGTGGACACAAACACGTTATATACAGTACAACACTACAAAGTGAAACTTAGTGAACAGAGGTGGCCAATGCTTAACATCATAGTACAGAGTTACACATATAAACACAGGATTACCAGTAATAAGAATTACATTTTTATACATTCTGAACCTGATATCTCAAGTAAAAGTCCATTGCCCCTTTATATTGGAAATGTGATGCCAATAGACATGTGTATGACATCAATATTTCTTGTAAAAAGTTAAACTCATTGGGCTGGCCTCTGCATATATTACACGGTCATGAATGGGAACTATAATTAAGTTAATAGCATTTGATCACAACTTTTTTTAAAAGAAAACTGGCAGACATACTCTGTTTTCTTCTTGAGATCATCCTCTATACTCTTCCTATCTCTCTGCATGTCTGTGATTTCCTGAAAACAGATTTTTTCTACATTTTTATGGAAGTTTGCAACTTGTGATACATATGATAGTTGTATAAATAAGATAAGAAGTGGCCTTGAAATCAAGAAGATAACAAGTTGTTGAACTTCCACACCAACATTCACAACCCTAAAGAGGTAACCTATAGGAAAAAACCCCAGAGTGACTTATCAACTTACACTCAAACATATCTGCTTTCAAATTACTATGATGAAATATCTTGTCTAATCCCTTTCAGGAGCTCCTCCTATATATCTGCACCCCTGCCACACCCTTATTTCTAAGAGTAGGACAATAACATTTACAGATCTTATTCAGACAAAGATGAATTCTCAACACTGAGCATCAAAACACTACTGGTTGCTTGAGTCAAGGCAAAAAAAGGTGTGACGTATGTCACCGCTCCAAGCATATACCTGGGATGGAATCAAGCCAAATGTACCGACTTAAGGCACACTAAAACAATTTAATGTCCTGAAAAGTTTCAGAGCTTTGAAATTTGTGTTATATTTCTGACAGACCTTGAGTAGCTGCTTCTCCTTGGCCTTGACCTTTGCTAGTTCCTGACTCTGCGCCTTGAAGTCGCTCTGCATCAGGTTGCGTCTCTGCACCTCCTGTTCCACCTGCAGACCCAGGTTGCGGCACTGCGCACAGACACTCACAGTTATTCACACAATAACAGTAGATCTTCCTATACCTCCAATACCTCACACCAACACTCATGTTTATAAGGAAACAATCATTTCTCATATATGTTTTTTCCAGAGAACATCACATTACCCAAGTCAGATTTTAACAATTTGGAGAGCAGAGTTAGTGTTTTTTTTATATCTGTTTTCTGTCACCATTTGCTCTGCAAGATCAAAAAAGATTGAAAAACGGAAAGCACAGAAATGACTCCTCGGAAACCTAGACGACAATGAAGGTAACTTCCTTGACATAAATGTAAATATGAATGGGATGTGAATTTTTTTGTGTTCTTAAAAAAACAATTTTTCATTTATTTTTATTTCATTTGTACAATAGTCCAACTTCAATGGCTTGTACTGTGGGTACCAACCTTCTCGGTCTCTGCGCGATAGTCAGTGAGTAGGCTGCTGTTGCGAAGGTTGAGCTGGTCAATGTCCACAGTCAACTCACTGTTCCGCTTCTCAATGTCCAGGCAGTGCTGCTCTGCCTTCTGGCGTGATGCCCGCTCATGCTCCAGTTTAGATTGCATGTCTGTGTATATGATTGGTTAGTATTAACCTTCAAACTTTTCCTAGACGTTTCAACTTTCAACAATATCCAATCATAAATCCAAGAGGAAAGAGGAAAGGCTTAAGAACATAGCTATGAGTGTTTCTGCATTCATTGTGTATACAATAAAATCATGTTCATACAAACATCAGAAATTACCTATAACATGACAGTGGATTTGACAAACAGAACCTAGATATTTAAATGTGACAACCTTTGCTAAAAATATGCAGAGAATTGAGCTCAGAAAAAATACAAGAAGACAAACCTTTCATGCTCTCCATGTTGGCCTCTTCAGTTGACATGAGGATGTTCTTCTTGTCGGCATGGTAACGAGACACCGTGTCCTTGTGGGCCTGGATCTCTCGCTCAAGTCGCTGGCAGAAGTTGTCTCGCTCCAGTTCTACATTAGCTTTGCTCTGTCACACAGACAAAGAGTAATCAAATACATCCAAAACTTCTCTTTACAACAACACAAGCACAACCTTTAACTTGACAATCATCACTAAAATTTTAAAATAAATTAGAGCCATGAGGCAAATAATGCTTCTTATTGTCACTGACATGACAGTTAATATGCCCTTTGTTTTATCATCAGATCATGATGCTGAAAGGCAGTTTGGATTTCAAACACTGGTTAGGTATAAATGCCTCTTTAATACCTCTAGAGGTATTAAAAACGTTTGATCTTGTACCAACCTTTTCTAACTGGATAATAAGAGTTTGTTTATTTTGAAGTTCTTTGTTGGTCATGCGATCTTTTTCTATTAACTGGTTCTTCTCTGATGTTAGTATATTTATTTGTCCTGAAATAAGAAAGAAATGGAATTACCTGGTAGTGACAGCAAAAACATTATTCAGCAACTTTATTCAAAAGGTACAATGAGAAGTACTTAATAAGTACCCTATCTTCTCTAATAGAGGCGCCGGATATCAAATTGACGCCAGGCCCCGAATATATGCCAAAGGGTAGAACTATTTGAAACAAGTAAAGAAGTGAGCACAGCTCACATACCCCCGCTTCAAACTATAGTCTGGCTTTCTTTGTTGGTCTTACCCTCAAAAAGCTCACTTAGGGATCATGGTTGATAAGTGTATTAAGTTTGTTGAAGCTAGCATGTATAGTTTAGGAGATATGCTCCGGACAAAGGACTTTGTCAGATAGTCATTGTTTTAGTAACGTTTCCATGTAAACCGCAAAAGATAAAAATAATTTTTTGGTCTTACCCTCAAGAGGCACACCAATATGGATCATGGTTGATAAGTGTATGAAGTTTGGTGATGATAGCATGTACGGTTTAGAAGATATACTCCGGACAAAGGACTTAGTAATAAATTCAGTTTTAGTCATGTTTCCATGGAAACCGCAAAAAATAAAAATCATTTGTTGGTCTAACCCTCAAAAGGCACATCTAGGGATCATGGTTGATAAGTGTATGAAGTTTGGTGAAGCTAGCATGTATAGTTAAGGACATATGCTCCGGACAAAGATTTGTGATGGACGGACAGAATGAACGCTATATACCCCCGCTTACGCTGTAAGGCGGGGGTATAAAAATAGAATCTGGGTCTGGAATAGGCGCTTGGGGGTGAGATATCTTTCGCTTATTTAAGAATGTGTGAATCTCCGTTATTGGAAACGATATGCAACGTGCTATCATATGTTCACATCCAGTTCTGAATAAATATTAACCCCAAATAACATACTCTTAAATGAGTATGTCAGTATTACATTCATGTACATTGACATGTAGATTCCTAATCTTGCAAAAATATAGTTGGCCAGACTCGAAAAGACGCTGTGTCTTGAACTGACGTCTATTCTACGAAATAAGGTTCTTGCAGAAGACTACCTGGTATAAAAGATAGGAGCCCCAATAAAGTTATTATTGTAATAAGACATTGATCGCAAGGAAAACAGTGTAGCTATCTGAAGACGTGTTAGGCCAGCATCATTTGTTTGAAATGTCCTGAAAATGGCGTATGTAAATAGAAAACTGCTCACTGTTGAGGTCCATGACATGTTCTGACTCGTGGTTGCGTGAGTTGCGTTCCTGATCAAATGCGGCCTGTAAGGCAACAAGGTCTCTTTCAACCGTCTGTTTAGCGTTCATCGCGTCCATGTACTTGTTGTTCAGGTCAGCATATGATTGTTCTGCAACCGTGTACCGCTGAAACACAGACAGACATTGATAGAATATATTCTGGATTGTCAGGCTCTTATAGGCAGAGTGTAATGGCACTCTGGTTGCAGCAGACAAAGAGACTTCACTATACACCTACAGATATATTTTAAAGATCTAATGCAAGAACAATCCAGTGCCCATACAAGTTTGGTCTTGTATATTGTAAGAGGAATAGAATAGTCAGCATTTGACATGTCAGAAAGGCTTTGTGTGAGAATGAAGACCTGTACTCCAGGGATGAACCCACCTGCTGTAGCTCTGTAAAATTTCTTTTCATCTTGTTTGCACTGTCTGTTTCTAACCGAATCTTCTCATTCAGTTCCGCAACCTGCAACAGCCAAGGCTCAAATTGATGAATGACATAAGAGAGCTAGGTAAAAGGAAAGATATACAGTGAAAGAAATGATACAAGAAGACAAGACGAATCTCACATGAAGAAACTGTACATTTCTCACAAAAGAAATAAAGCCAGGAGATAAAAGTCTACTGTAGGATACTGACCGTTTTCTCGAGATTGAGGACCTTCTCATTGTTCTGGACACTGCTGGCATTTATCTGTGCCCGCGCAGACATCTCATACTCCAGTTGCTTAGCTTTCTCTGCCTCACGTGACTCAGCTTTCCGCCGTGCCTCTGACTCTAGGTCCAGCTTCCTCTGGCACTGTAAGGGGAGATAACTCAGTTATTAACTTAACAGAGAAACCATTGGACATGGTCAAGCTTAAGTTACACTATGCATTTGGAGTGATACAATTTATTTATCTTTAAAGGACTTTGCTAAGCTTATGCAGAGTTAACGAAACAGGAATAGGGAGTAAAAATCTTTAAAAAATGACGATGTAAACAACATCCAGTTACATACAGTCAATTGCCATATCTTGAAAATCTAATGTTACTCCATCAACACTTTATGGCTACAATCACCCAATAAGGTAAGTCCAAAAGCCCCTAGGAAGATGTTTACCTCCTTGATGTCGTGTTTGATCATGGCCATGTTGCGCTCCATCTGTGTGAGCTCCTTCTTGGCGGCTGACTCTTCGTGGGTAGCACGCTCCAGATCCTCCATGGCCTTCCTGCAACACAACACATGCTACACTTTCAGAGGTCAACTCTACACTTCCTACAACTTAAAGTACTGTGTATCAAGCAACTTTGCTTCATGTAAATCCTATGTTCTTGAGTAAAGAGAAGCTCTATAATCATATTTACATAAATGATCAATAACGTTCTCTACACTTCCAGATATAAAATTCTATCATACCAATGGTCCAAGGCTGCTTTAAGATATACCTCAGTATTGTTACTTTTAACCATGTGTTTCCATCCCGATGTGATGGTGAAAGCGTTGAAGCCCACACCCACAGAGACTCTACCCACGTGACCCACCTGTACTTCTTCTCCAGCTCCTCCCGAGCAGCCTTAGCCTGCTTCACTTGGTTCTCCAGGTGCCGCGCCCCATCGTCCCCACCCCCAACGCTGCTCAACACTGCCCCGCCCCCACCTGACTGTAACAGGACAAACAGAACAGTCAGTGCTTAGTCTTGCTAGGCAGTAATCCAAGGCTGTGGGGTCTTGTAGAATGAGTTATGACAACAAATAGAACCAAACAAGTTATTTACAATAGATACTTTTCCTAATGACTTTTATATTCTAGCAGGTCATCATAATTCAGTTTTAAGAATCAACAACTAGAAACCATTTAACAATATTTGTATACACAGTTTCATGCAGGCCCTCAAACAAACAAAAAATGTAATCAAGAAAAATAATGACCACACATCGCAAAACATAAAATAATTAATTACTGATATTCATGGTTTCTCAATGGTTTATTTAGAGGCTAAATGATTTTAAGATAAGTAAATAAATGACGACTGATTGGTTTTAACAAAAAATAAATTGCATTTGTTAAACAATCATAAGTACGTCTGTCGCATTATTTTGCTGTCAGTAGTTTAATCATGCAATGAGGAACTTAGGTTGGTTCAATGATAAACATAAGACTTATTGTTTATCTACCCATATGTATTGTGAGATAATTATTTCATGTTTGTTTAAAGAACACAGAAAAGATGAGGATACAACTCCTTTTAGAAAAAAGAATACAAGTCTACACTGAAAATATACATTTTCAATCTCATTTCAAGAACAGTCAAGAACACAGTTTTCAAATTATTGGATATGTACAATGATGTCAAATTTCATGCAAAATCCAGACGAAGATCTTCTAAATTAACCCAACTTATTGAATATATATTCTATTTGCAAATGGCATGCATTCTCAGCTGCAGGCACTACGATAATACATATTGCTCAACTTTTTCAGACATATTCGATTGCTATAATAAAGAAATTTTGATAATATTACCAACGAATTGATATAGAAAGTTGATAGGATTCAAGGGACATAACTTCAAATAATCATAGCAGAAATCAAATACATTTCAAGGTGATTTTCAAAGTTTTTCATTCCTTCTATTTCCTAATGTTTGGAAAGGTCTAAAAATATTAGCCTTATTTCAAAAGTTTTCAAATTCTAATGTATAAAGTATTTAACTTGGACTTGAACTATGGCTAAATTAGTGCAGTGAAACCTACAAGTGAAGCATAATTGAACACCCATATACTTAAATCCCCCTCTATACAACGTGCCCACAGTTGAGTTGATATGATAGACACTAAGAAGTGCTTGTGAACAGTTTACAGAGTGAGCTAGATACACTGTATACATTATTACATCAGAGTAGTCCCACTTACATCTACCTCGTCCTGCACAACATAAACAAAACATCCCTCTTAGAACATGCAACACAGAGGTTTAACTCAAGATCTACATATCTCATAGACTGGATCTCTCCTTAATAATCATTACATATATATATCTCATATATGAGATCAAGAATGATATATCAACTGTGGTGTTTGTTTGAGACAACAAACTTTATGCATCTTTTCATTTTTTTCTCCCATCAAAATGATATTTACAATGCAGCAATGCAGGCAGTGAAGGAAGAATATCCAAGGATTGTTAGAAGGAGTTTATGGTGAGGTGCTGTACGTCACAGGTTGATACTTACAGAGGAGGGAGGGCCGGAACACAGCAGTCTGGAGACAGGAGAACAGTACATGGTCAACACAGAGCTACGAGGTACCGATCTTCATCACCGGTCTTACTATAGCCTCAAGAATTATCAAGGTTGAGTCATGTGAAATATACTTAGACTTTAACACTATGTGTTCTAACTGCATATTCTATCTTTCTAGCACTGTGACAAACATACATAAATCAACAAAATTGTTGTAAATCATGATACCTTTTGAAGATTTTTAGCAAAATGGTGTGGGTGCTCTATTGATTTCAAATGACTTGCCTCTGTGCAGCTACAAATATCTTAAAATATGATAATTGCAAACTATGTTTATGTTTGTTTTTTAATCAATACTAGTTGTCAGAACAGGATGACGTCAGTATTGCAGAAGAGGTGAGGGCATATGTACAGTCAACTTACTGGTACTCCTTGTTGTAAGTGAAGCCAATGAATGGCAGGTGGTTCCCAGCGAACGCTTTGGGCGAGAGAAACGTTTCCTGGGCAGTTTCTTCCTTTTCAATGTCATCGAAGTTGCTTGTGTCGATGTCACTTGACAGCTCGGGCACTACTGGAGGCGCACCTGAAACCAGCCACCAGTTTCTTGTACTTCGCTTGCTTCAATATTTGATGCAGCTGTTATGGTAAGGCTCAAAAAGGCATTCTTAAATTCATTAATTTTATTGAATCATTTATTCATAATCATTCAAAATCAAAGGATTTACAAAGCTTTCAAAAAAAGAATAATTTTAAATAAACTTGCTTCCACACAAGTTTGAATATAGCTTTGACATCCTTCACTCTTCATTGCAAATGAACAAATACAAATACACAAAATGAAATTCAAATTTTAAATATAAAGAATTTTGCCACTGGTATACATAACCTTTAGAGACCGAACAGTGTGAATAATGAAGTTGGGCCTATAAGAAGTGTTAGCGGCATGCTTTACAGCCACTGAGTTTGGGTGTGTTGGATGTTATTACAGCACTCCAGACACCAGTACAGAATATAGAATAACTGACTTCTCCTGATGTTGTCCCAGGCCCAGTCAGAGTCCTTGAAGAACGGATGTCGCTTGATCTCCTCCACTCCGCGCCGACCCAGTCGCTCCGTCCTGCAACATTTCATGAATCAATTTTAGAGCAAAGTTTGCTTGTGGCAAAAACTTCAGCATGATGATTTACAGTATTCTGAGCTTTCAGAGGAAAAGATAGTTTGAAAAGGATAGGGATTTCATTAGTTATGATCCTTTAACATCTACTGCCACTTCAGCAGCAAGGTTCATTGTGGTCTGATTTGTCTTGAATATAAGCAAGAGACAAACATTTACCACACATAGGTAAACTAAGACCTCCAATCTGGGCAGAAAGGTGGATCAATCACATTCATGTTCATAACATGACTACATTACTTCACTGCTAACTCCTATAGCTAAAAGAGAGGGGATAGGGAGAGGCACCTGTCGGTGAGGAAGGCACAGATAATACGCTTGGCCTCCTCAGACATCTCCACGTCAGGAGGGAACTGCAGGGACCGCGCATGGTCCATGATCTTGCCGTACGTCCCAACCAGCGAGTCTGCGTAAAATGGTGTGTCACCTGCAACATGGATTCGTGATTAGTTTTGGTCATCAGAGTACTTAAACTACAATTATGATAGCCTTAACCCAAGCAATTTCACAAAATGTTGCATTTTCCTCAAGTCAACAAAAAACTGATTAACTAAATATGCATGAAAAATGAGGATATAATCTATGTCAGTGCAATTCTTATACGTCATGCACTACATAAAATAATCTTCAACCATGTAGAATTATAAAAAATGACTTCATTTAAAGGAAACTATTCATGAAAAGTTGCATATGGAAATATTCAGGGCATCAAATTATCATAGTAACTCAATATTTATTTCTGACACTCTCCTAAAACATTCAATGTAGCAATGACTAACATTTCATTTCATTTCTTTCAAACAGGAGTTATCTCTCTTGAATTGTGCTATATAACATATATGCAAGCTGACCAGTAGCGTTCACTCACCGACGAGCATCTCGTAGAGGAAGACCCCGACTGACCACCAGTCGCACTCACGCCCATACAGCCCCTCCCCTCCCTGCGATTTCAGCACCTCGGGGGAAATGTAGTCAGGCGTCCCCACTGCAGTATCTGACCGCACCAGCCCGTCCTATGGGTTGAGGTATCATTTTATTTTTATTTAATCCAGGATTGTTTTTAGATTTAAATTTCTAAATTTTAAATTGTTTAAATCAAAGCATTAATAATTACTAACAAAAACATCAAATGTCTTTTGAAAAACAACATGTATTATTTGTAGGTTTTTAGTTTTTTCAAGTTGACAAATAGTTTCAAGAATCCCTGAGGTAAACAAGTTACAATGGTCTCCCTGATACGCAGCCTATTCTGTTTCCTTACTATACCCCTGTGAGTCAAAAGTCATGTAGGGAACATTTCATTTACAAAATGAGAATGAAGCAGACTGAAGTACTGACTGAGTCCATGCGCATACAGGTGCCGAAGTCAGCCAGTTTGAGATGACCAGCTGCGTCCAGCAGCATGTTGTCAGGCTTCACGTCTCTGCAATAGAAGGATGGAACTGTCACTCGGACTCTACTTGACAGGCCAATGCCATTATACATCATATAACTATCATATTACAATTAATTATTCTTTTTAGTCAATCTACCTCTATACACCATTTCAGCAATATTGGACTAGTGGTTCATGTAGAGCAGTTGAAAATATGAAAAGTTTATGGATACAAGAAAACTTGAAAGCCCCTTTGAAATTTTGTATAACTGATGTTATATCATTAGATCAATAAATATAACCACCACTAATTCTAATTCAACAAACCTAAATAAGGTGTTTAGTACTGTTTACCCGTAATATTTTTACTGAAGTCAATTTTTCTATCATGACTAATTTGTATTGCACTGAGACTGAGACTGAGACTGAGACCCGAGTGGGTGAGTATGCATGTGTGTCCCCCCTGGCTAGATGTCTATCAGTACAATCTCGCAGTACATTGTGTACTGCACACCCACACAGGATACACATCATCTACACTGGGCTATTTTAGTCCAGCACTCTGTGCAGATGTAAGGGGGAGATCTCTCTATACATAGCAGCACTGGGAGGCTGCAATAACATGCTCCACTGCACGACTCTTCAACAAGCATTCTCATCTTTATCCTCCATACCTTTTGGTTTTTGTCCGTTTCAATGTTGACAAACAAAGCTTGGGTCTATCAAATTTCTCTTCAATTGTTTACATGACCATTCAATATTGAATCATAATTAGACTTAAGTCCAACATACAAAACAAATAAATTGATAATAATTAATATGGCTTCACAATTCACTTTCACTTTGAACAGGGAAACCTTCTACAGAATGTTGAATTATACTAAATAAAAAACAGGAGATCTATGTTTATCGAACTTGAAAGGCTATTCCTTGGAAAAGTAGAACACTGTGACATGTAAATACAAGCGAGATGTCACCTGTGCACAAATCCCATGGAGTGTATGGCATCAAGGGAGAGCACCACCTCTGCACAATAAAACTTGGCCCACTTCTCCGGGACATCGTAGTTGCTCATCAAGTTGACGAGGTCACCGCCAGGCATGTAGTCCATTACCATGTACAGGAAGCGCTCATCTTGGAATGCATAGTGTAGCTGTGGACAAAACCACACCCACCATTAGCACCTGGGGATTCAAACCTAGACCTTAAGGGCTTCATCTTCATGATTATGAGTTATTCCATACGTAATTTCTCCAAAAAAATCACACCTTTATCTTTGTATTGTGAGCTCATCAGGCCATTCAGGTTCGTTAGTCATTTGGTTTCAGAGAAGAACATTTAAGGTATAAAGCCTATTATACCTACGTTTTGGGGTAGGTCAAAATATACTGACCTAAACCAACCGAGAACCTTTGTAAACCTCAATAAAATTTCATTGTAGGGGGAATAGTTTTGAAGGAGAAGACAAAATGCCGAAAGTTTCTTATGGCCGATATGATTAGCAAATCTAGCCTTATAGACCTGATGAGCTTGTATATGTAGCAGTTTCAGCAAGAGATTATAAAACCTGGAATGAATCATCTGGTTTCTATGACTAAATAAGGAGCTGTAACTTATCATGAAACAAGATGCTCGTTTTGTGACATTTAAGTTGAACATATTCTTATTTACAAAGAAAAGAAAGTTGCTGTATAGGGTTACAGATCTTGTAGACATAAAGCAAAAGGTTATTACTACATGACTCTAAAGAAGGAGGCATATCAATATGATATGTTGATGTTGACATATAAAATAATTTTCTGTTTCGCAGAAAGGCAATTCTTCAGGACATTTAAAGATGAGAACAGTTTTTTCATGACATACGACAGAAGCCACTTAATGTACCACGTCAGAACCTTCGTCCCCCTATCCCCATAGACTTGATAAGATCAAATATTTGGCATAAGAAGCCTATGATGTATAGGAAGAAGTATAC
This sequence comes from Phorcus lineatus, assembly GCA_921293015.1. NCBI lineage: Eukaryota > Metazoa > Mollusca > Gastropoda > Trochida > Trochidae > Phorcus > Phorcus lineatus. Next base: position 28,172,981 of record OV121083.1, on the reverse strand, counting down.
GTACTTGTACGATCCACTCACTGTTGGCGTTGGCCATGATCTCTCGCTCCTCCCAAAAAAACGCAGAGTCTGACCGCTTGATCTGAAACACAACAAGAAGTCTTCAACAATGGTAGTATGGTCATGACTCACTGACAGTCAAGTGGATTAACTCCACTTCTAAAGAGGCCAGTGTTTTGGGTATTCCCTTCATGTAGCTCTGGTCTATGTGGATTTTTTTGTATGTTGTGTCTAGCAGTTATGTCTCTAAATGAGCTAACACTTTTCTGAATGATCAATATCTTGTTACAGTCCTTCTTAAATTGGAGATAATAAATGAATAATTAAAGGACAATAAAAATTATCACTCTCCAGCTGATTGGAAAGCGTTTTCACTTAGTTTTAAGTGTTGTTCTCTCAATAGAATAAATTCTTAACATGTCTTGATGGTGTTGATGTTTATCTGTGTGTTTTTCTAATCAAACATGATGGGTTGGTCTGATAGTTTATTTCCATACAGGCTTGTTGAGTGATCAAGATAAAATGACATGATATCATTGCATTGGTTACATTATAACTTCAATATCCAATATTCTATGAAGGAAAGTATCACAACCAAATATTGAGCAACTCACATAACTTTAAGGAAATATTGTCAATCTTGTTTGTGATTCTAATAGATATTCAAATCATGCCAATATACAAAATAGCATACATAGAAGACTGCATCATTTCACTCTTATTCTGATATTATCATTTCGGGCCCCAAAAATCTATATCTTAATATCTTGTTCAAATCAACCTTCATGTATTTCTGGATCTCATCTGTAATGATTTTGACTATTAAGCAAGCGAAAAATAAGAGAACCATTTATGATTGATATTTAGCATCTCATACCAACTTTGATCAAAATCAGATGATTAGTTTGGAACTAACACTAATGGAGACACCACATTTTAACAAATAATGCACACACACACAAAAAAAATACTGTAAAATTTGGTCATGAAACCATGTCCTTAATGTAATTATGAATCTTTACACCATATTTGATTAAAATCACTTAATTACAGTCACTGCTTCCTACCCAAAAATCTATTTAAAAAATTTTAAAATCCAAAAAAAGGTTGTTAATCATGACAGATATTCATGTAATTATGTCTATGACTGTCAAATTTGACCAAAATTGGGTAACTACTTTAGAAGTTGTGCGCCAGACTGAGATAGGATTTGAAATATCAGAGTCCCCATAATCTTTAAAAAAGCAAAATTCTACAGAAAATATTTTCAAAAGTGTTTATGATGACACACCTTCATGTAATTATGCATATTCATACCAAATCTGATCAAAATTGAATAATAGAGCCGATCAAGACTTGTTAACAGTTTCCTTACAAATTTATCACTTTTCCCCCAAAATTCCTCATATTTTTGAAGATATTTTCAAGGCAGTTAATCATGACATATCATTATATCTGAATTTCCATGACAAATGTGAAGCAAAATGGTTGATAAGTCACAAAGTTATGAGCCGGACACAATGTGTAACGGACGGACAGACAGACGAACCCTTTCTAATAACCCCCGCTACTTTATTGTTGCAATGGAAAATTAAACAGAAGTTTACATAAATATCGTAAATACCTAATGGCAGTCTCTTAAACTGCATTTGCATGTAATCTCTATCAAATGAGCTTTTTTATAAATCTCTTGATGGACTTTTTCCATCCTTGCCTTCAAATACAAATATGCCGACACCTGAATAATTCCTGAGCAAATTTTTAAACAAAAATGAAACTGTGGGCATTCCTGACACACTGAGGGTTGACTGTAAGAAGAAGAGGGCTCTTAACTTCACAACAGTCTATACTGCAGAATCATTAGTCAACCATTCTCTCATGGAAGGACTTTAATCCTGCCCATAGAGAAGTCTTAGTTGCAGGACTTCTACCAACAACATTGCTTGTACTACGACAATCGACCGGCCTGGCCACTGGAAGCTGAAGGATTTCCAAGCAAATATCAAATGTATGGTAAACCAAACATCAACAGATCAACTCCCTCCAAGTCCAACAACTCCTGTGAAGTTTTCACACAGGCTTAGGTGTTTTGACAACAAATCCTACAAAACCCTTGCTCCAGATTGACTCTGTTTGACTTACAAGTACTGACCAGTTCATTGAAATAATTATGATTATCTGATTCACTTTGTGCCTGATATCTGTGTCTGGTGTCAGTCCCTTCCTTGTGTGGTTCACTCCATCAGTCAGTCAGTTCAGGTCGTAAGTCAATCTCTTCATAAGTCAGTCACTCTACCACGTTATCATCACTTAACTGAGAAATTCCTAGTCTCACTGTCTGACCACATTACATTAAAAAAGAACAAAAACTTCAAATGAGCCAAACATAAATGTTAAGAATGCAGCTACATGAAGTCTCAGAGGGCACAACAAGATGTACACACACAACAAACAAGAGAGGAGATAGTAGCGATGTGTTTGCTTCATTCAGATCAGCAATTTTTATGCTGTACTTGAATTGGAATAATTGCTTCCCCGTTTGCTCTTTTTTTAAAGTTTTAAACATTTTAATAAAATGATAAATGTTGATCCAGTTATTACTGCCCAAATGTCAATTATGGGACACCATTAACTAATATTCAACTAGTTAAGTTATTTTTCATGTAATGAAGGGTGTAAACAGAAAAATTAAGCTCTTTAATAACCTTTGTTTTCAAATCTGATCATATGCAAAATACAAAACTGTTTCTTATAACTCAATGCATCATAAAGACATCTGTATACAGATTGCATAAAAACCTGGTGCAACATATACAAAACAATATCAAGCATTCATCTGAAACAATATTCAGTTTCTATTATTGTGGGCTGTATCTGCATGTAGGATCAAGGACAATGTAGCTGTTATATGGAGGTATGCGGCCTGGGAGCTCCTGTCAGCTTCTGTCTGTGGTCAGACTGGCCCAGTGAGAGGGAGGGGGAGACAAGGGTTTTATTGATAACAGAAGGTGGTCTAGATGAACTATGATCTATCACTCCTTGTTTCCTGAGCAAAGTTCCCCCACCCCAACAATAGTCGTACACCACTGCTTGCTCTGCCTTCCTGATTGGGGGCAACTGTGCTACATCTCTGCCGCCAGTTGTACAGCATGGGCTCTGCCTTCCTGATTGGGGGCAACTGTGCTACATCTCTGCCGCCAGTTGTACAGCATGGGCTCTGCCTTCCTGGGTGGGAGGGTCAAGGAAGATGGCCTGCACATGCTAAGTGAGGGCACAGTCCACCGCAAGCATTTCCACTTGGAGATGAGTGAATGGATGATGAAGAGAGCTATGTTTAGTTACATGCTGACCTGACCTGGTCACCAGTGGACCTCGTGTCACAGAAGCACTTTCATCTAACAAGCTGTCCACATTTCTTTCAATTATAAATATTATGCAAACCATAAAATGTAGATTCCATCATAGATCATTTCAAAACAACAAGCCTTTAAAACAACATAAATTATAACAAATATAAAAATATAGATACATCTAGCCAGCTGAAATAAGTCTGAACTAAAGCTGCCGATATGGCATGTTGAAGCCATTTCCACTGTCAGGATCAATATCTTTTGATATTTTCACATTTCTCACTATCAAAAAGTAGTGCCTTGAAGTCATTAGACAGTTGGCTATAAACAAGTAGAGAAGAATGTATCCAATGCTGGATCTAACGCCTCTCTCACACACACACACACACACACACATCTGCAGTGCAACATGCACCACAAGAACCACTGCAGTGTTTTCTCCATCAACAAGCAGGGCTACAAACTGTCTTGGTGAAGCTATGCACAGTCCATAGTTAACTTACTTTATTGCCTTATACACTATCTCAGTAACTGAGAGAAGCTGTCTGGTTTCTGAACTAACAATAATACTTAAGCCATAAATGTGTCACTTAACACATAATTTCAATGAGAAGTTACTCAATCCTACACTAGATATTCCTCCTGTGTTGAAGATCGCAACCTTCAGTAAAGAAGGAACTTTGCTAGAATTCTGAGTGTTTGAAGGTACTTGGCAGATTACAAAGCTAAATACATTGATCTTTTGTTGTTGCTTGCTGAGGTCAATAACAATAGAATTTCACACATTCCATCCATGAAATAATCTCAGCTTGTTGACAGACCGGCTAGTGATACAGCCTGGATGTACATGGTCAGCCCTACACATAAAACATCACTGTCTGTGGGTCAGTAGAAGGGGAGGGGGGACTGTCCACTCAAAACATGGGGTGATCAATTTAACCCACCCTTGACCAACATAGCAAAAGTTTACTGGAGTTCAACCTGATTATTTTCTCATTACTGAAGCAAGAAAGACAAAGATAGGAAAGATAAATTCATCTGACTTGTTTTAAAAGGGAATGAGTGTTACTGAACATTAAAAATGAACCCACACAAACTGACATCCAAAGAATCCTTAGTCTTGAGCTCAATCCAAATTATATTACACAAAGCCTTTAAAGACCTCTTCAAAGAATGATAGCACACTAAAGACAAGAGGCTGTAATATGACTCTCAATGTTGTGACAACTGATAAAAGAGTTAATATTGCAGCTAATGAGAATGGAGGCAGACCAGACCACTCTACATTTCCACCACTGTGCACTTGTGCACTTCGCTCAAATGCACGGTGCATGCTACACCAGTCTCTACCTAGCCGCCCACCTCGTGTAAACAAACATTGACACACACATGTATCCTCCCTTCAGTAAGTAATGAAGGACCCACTAGATCTCTGCATCATGCTTTCACACTCCAAGTAATGACCACTCCTGCATTTCTCTTGGCATGAGGAAGTCTAAACTATTAGTAAGAACAAAGATTGAGAAAAAAGCACAAGATATGAAGAGAAGGGAAATGTCCTAAGATAGACATTCACATATAGAAGAAAGGGCCTGAAGAAAGCAGGAGGAGAGAAGTAGACATCTGAGCTGAACTGCAAGCTTAGCATGGCAGACTTCATTACTCTAGTTGACAATCTGAAGTGTCTACAGTTTGAATCAAAATATCCATGGCTGCAGAGGTAGCCCCGATAGTCGATGTGGATGAAATAATAATTGTGATAATTACATTTGACCTTATTAAGTATGTGCAATGACATTTAAAGGCACTGATGCACACCAATATTTTTAAAAATAAAAGTAATGCCAGATGATGCACGTTACTAATAATAAGCGCACTCTCCTAAGTCCCCGAAGTTATCTGAAAATGTGTTCATCATCAATTCTACCATAACTGTTCGAAATACCCAATTCTGATTGGCTGCTGTGACAAATCAGAGGGCGTATAATCTGGTTATACAGTCTTCTGTTTACTTCGTCCAACGCGCAAGAATTCACTAGTTGCCTAGCAACAGTTTTATCCAAAAACCTACTTGTGTGCCGAAAATACATCATTATGGTGATTTACATCGCAGAATTTATAAATTCAATTAAATCAAAGTATGCAAATGTTAACCGTGGTCAAACCCTGCAAAACCCAAACAGTTTACATTATATGAAGGTAGGCATATAGTGTTACTGCCGTTAGGCCTAGTGGTGGCCCTGAAACAGTTGAAACAGACAGAATATCATACCCAATAATATCAAAATACAGAATTCACTCACCTAAAACTTTATTTACAACATCAATGCCGTGATACCGACGTCAAGTTTTAAAATATTGTACAAATTATTCCGAACGCTGACGCTCGTTTTCTGAATAGAGTGAGCTCCCTTTAAAGCATTTAGAAATTGTCAGTAATGTCCGAGGCTTGTTACAAGTAAAGTTATTCGAGATTCCCAAACACGTCATCTCTGTATGAATGTCAATCCGTGGAAACCGTGCACGGGCATCGATGACACAGCACAGCCGACTTTACGCGAAAGAATATAGTTCAAATTTAAATTGTTGTTATGGTAGAATAGAGATAAACATAATGTGTTTGGAAATCAGAGGCATATAACAGAATTATAATAGCTCTAAATTTAATTTAAAGCCTACCCGTTTGACTAAAAATTAAATTTAGAGCTATTATAATTCAGTTATATGCCTCTGATTTCCAAACACAGTATGTTTATCTCCTAAATATATCATACATGATAACATAACAAATAAAAGTCCTAGGTCACTCACAACCACTACACAAGGAAACTTCATGTCATTTGGATGACTATACAACAGAAGAGAACAAATGATTCAGAAGGCCTGAAAGCTTTCACTTTCTGATGTTTGTTCTGTTAATATCTAGCCATATCTAAACTCTAAAAGAGCTAAAGGCAAGGCATTGTGACCAGCCATATTTGGATTTTTTCAACTTCTCCTCTAGAATCTGTTACTCTTTAAAATCTTAAAGCTTGTGTACAGACTCCTTGGCTAATGAGAATCATAATCCATCGATTTGGTGACCCTGTGACCCCTAATAAGGGTCAAAGGGGCCAAGCCATATAAACATTTTCATCTTCTTCAAGAAGGAAAAAGTCTAGAAAGCTGCAATGTTGTGGTCAGACTCCTTTGTTATGGGAAATCATTATCTACAAATTTGTTGACCATGTGGTCCCAAATGAGGGTAACAGGGGCAAAGTCCTAAAAACCTATTTTCCATCCAGAAGTAAAAGCTTAGAAAGCTGAAATGTTGTAATGACTCCTTAGCTGATAAGAATTTCAACTATAAATTTGATTATCCTATGGTCCTAATAAGGGTCTTTATCTCTAGAAGGAAAAGGCCTAAAAAGCTGAATAATTGTGCAGACTCATTTGCATAACGGAAGTTAATACATAGGTCTGGTAAATCTGTGACCTCTAATAAGAGTCACAGGGGTCACCCCCTAAAACATTTTTTTGTCTCCTTTTTTTAGAAGCAAAAGGTCTAGGCACTGAAATGTTGAGTACAGACTCTTTGGCTAATTACCATCATAATCTATAGATTTGGTGACCCTATGGCCCTTCACCACCTTAAAACCTATTTATGTCTTTTCCCCCCAAGGACCAAAAGACTTAGAAAGCTCACATTTGTGTACAGACTCCTTGGCTAATTGGGATTACAGATTTGGTGACCCTTTGGCCATTAATAATGGTCAAAAAGGCCATATAAAAAAACTATTTCGGTCTTATTCTCTAAAAGGAAAAGGCCTAGAAATCTGAAATGTTTTGTGTGCACTCCTTACCAAACAGTGATTATAAATTATACATTTTAACTCTTCATTTAGGCTAAAAAGGTCACACTCTAAAGAATTATTTTTATCATAATATCCAGAAGGAAAGGGCTTAGAAAGCTGAAATGTGTACATATTGCTTAGCCAATGGGGATTAGGAATTTTAGATTTTGTGATTCAGATCATTCTATAAGCCTAGCTGAATGATTACATATATCTTACAGCCTAATGAGCTACAGTGCCCATGACTCTATTTTTCTATTTCATTCCTGACTGCATGTGATTCAAGAAAAGAACAAGACATGTTGAGGCAAAGCGTGGAAGGTAAAGAATATTTAAAGATGATATTGCTACTATTGTGAAGGCATGAAGATGAAGATTAGCAGTCTTCTACCGGGCTTCAGTCTCACAGCTGGGCTTCTAGTCAAACTGACAGGCTTAACACTGAATTTCCTTTACACATCTTATTGCTAGGTAATGAGCCAATAAAGTCATAATAACTATTTAGAACATACACTGTTCATTCTAGGCCGAGCATTTTCCCTAATTAAACTTACAAGGCGCATACAAAATACTACCTGCGCCTACATGGCGCAAAATATCTTATCGTAACTGATACATCACTTATGTAAACATCAAGATATTAAACTGAAACTGATTTCATGTGTTGAAAACGTAAGGGCAAGGCCACTGAAGCACCAAACCAGTTTTGTTTTATCGAGCAGAAATTCTCTTGCTTCTTTCACGCATCAAGTGCAGTTTAAAATGACTGTATGACCGAGTTCTAATTTGCTTACAAGTAAGTAACCATGATCAGCCATCAATGCATAATTAAACCATGCTGGAAAATGTAGAATGGAAGACACGCATATTGATTTTCTAACAGTCGCTAGCTTTTCAGCTATGTTTTACCTATTATTACACATGAAAGTTTGACAATTTTTCATAGAATTTATGTACTCAGGGTCGCAGCAAGAATTATTCATTGCAGGATGGGGTTTCCCAGTTTACTTTTCCTGCATCAGAGGAACATCAGAGGAAACAAGCAATTTTCACAAACATCACCATGTCCCCCAATTAAGAAATGAGGTAAAATCATAGATACACATATGCAGAGTTTCTACAGAGAATTAAGCTTTTCACGCTTGATTCAATTGTTATTACCCTAATGAAAAGGTACTCGATATTGAGATGGCCATTACAGGTGACATTACAATCCTAAAAGTTAAGTTTCAACTTGACCACAAAAATGTAAATTGTGCTGTCTTGTTCTTGATATATTTCATTAATAAGCTGTTGAAAACATAATAAAACAATATCTCAGTGTTGCCGTAATACATCAAGAACAAGTAAATGCTATTAAATACATTTTGGTAAAAACAAGGAAATAAAAAATAAAAATAGATATTAGTTATACATTGCAAAAATTGGTCAAAATCAGTAGTGACCTTGAAATTGAAGGCAAGGTCATACAAATCAATTGGGGTGTGGGTACTCTTCCATATCATACCATGATACCATATTTGAAGACTCTAGGTGTAGTGTTTCGTTTGATATCGCACCACAAACATTTAAAAAACTGGTCAAATTCTTGAAGTGACCTTGAAAATGAAGTCAAAGTCACCCAAATTGACTGGTGTCTGGGCACTCCTTGATTGAAGTCTTATATCAAGTTCAAAGACCTTAGGTTCAGTGGTTCATGAGATACCGCACAAACAAAATTTCAAAAACTGATCAAAGTCTCATAGTGACATTGAAGTCGTATACCAAATTTTAAGACTCTAGGTTCAGTTGTTCAAAGGATATTGTGCTGACATTTCATAAGCTGGCCAAAGTCTCGTAGTGACCTTGAAAATGAAGTCATGGTCACCTTTATCAACTGGTGCCTGCATATTTCCTATATAAGGAATGGTCCCAAGTTTGAAGACTCTACGTGCAGTGATTCATGAGATCAATGCTAATAAGAATGGGACGTATGGACGCACAGACGGAAGGACAGACGTACTTGAGCACTACGAGCTAATTCCATGTCCCCTGCTACACGCTTCACGGCGGCAGGGGACAACAAGCAAGAAAGAAAGTGTTCAACTCACCATTTCATATTTACTAAGCAGCTTCATTGCATACACCTTCTTGGCTTGTTTATGTCTCACCTGGAAGCAAACAAAATGTCTATTCATGCTGTCCAACTTAGATTCAACACAAGATTAAATAATAAAATTTATTTCTTACATTTTGGTTTAATCTGCTGTTGATGTTGGTAGAATTATCAGATCAGTGAAAATGCTCCATCAAAAAGACACAGCAGTTGAAAATAATTATAACATTTCTTCTGACAAGCAAGTTAAAAAGAGTTTATCACAATATGGTTTGAAAACTTACTAGCTGTACTTCACCGAATGCACCACGACCAATCACTTTAATTACATCAAAGTCATCTGCTCTCATACGCAGTCGGTTTAGTAAATCCGCTGACTTTCCATCTGAAAGAAAAAGAGCCGTTTGAAAACTATGGACATAATCTTTACAAGAAATATTCTGGGGCAAATAAACAAAAACATAACATCAAAATAAATCTCCAAAAGTAATTTATATATAAGCCCAGATTTCATTTTACATCACTTTTTATGCTACCTTTTCTACTTAATCCGAAAAAGTCTATTTTATGTTTAAGCAAGTGCTCCTCCCAGAACAAATCCCGCTGGATGACTGCGCGACCATATTGCGTCAGAGTGTCCATGTTACATGAAGCTACTCACATCGCAGAAGGAAGTGTTCTACGTTCTTGTTCCTCTTGATGGCTGTGTGGTCGAGATCTGCCACCAGGGCCGCAACACTGTCCTGAAAAACACAAAGTCATCATGAACAGGGACTCAGATCATCGTCACTGCTTAATTTGCTTACATATGTCATGCCTTATGGCAGTGAGTGATACACCTCTACAGAGATAGTGGTAAGACCAAGTTGCGGTGGTGGTAATCGCTGGTGAGTTTGCAATGTTGGCGACAAGTTTCTGGTGAGTTGTATTCTATAAGTAAAGTGTAGGGTGATTGTGCCACATGCTGGGTGTGGTATGTGGGGGGAGGGGATGAAGTCAGGACCTACAGAGTGGTACAATGGGGGGTCTAGACCACTTGGGTCTAGCACCACCATCAACTGGGTTAAACGTCAGCATGGATTAACCTTTCAGTTGTGTCAATGTCATTGTTATATATTCTTGGTGTAACTGACACCTGAAGAATATTTTTTTATACTTGTCATTCACTAGTTTTCAATGCATAGAAAATATTGTGTTTAACTGGACATCCCACACAGCAGTGTCTTAAACACTCATCATATGGGAACATTCAAACAACATACAAAGAGGGGTCACACAATGTTATGATAATAGGTAACAATTACTTATATTAATATGATAACCCTTAACCATATCCCAATTCCCCTGACCATCTCCTAACCCGGGCCCTCCTAGCAGAGGTGAAGATTACTCTATTCAGGCGTCTATCGGCCGCATTTACACGGCACTAATTTCAACACACAATTGCGTCAGCTGTATTAGCTGTCCACAAAAGAGTCAGTCTAAGAGACATGTAGTTATATTGGATTTCAGACTCTGACTTTAAGTCACTGCATAATCATTTTGTGTCAGTATTGGCTACTGAAATGGATATCAACGCATCACCTAAAGCATATATGTACACTTAGTTTTCCTTCTCAGGAATCATAACACATAAAGAATAATCATGGTAGAAATTAGCAGATATATATACAATAGTATAAATATGACAAATAATCAAGGTTCTTAATTTTGTAAAAACTATCATTTTTTCAAGAAACCTACATGTGAACAAGACTTAGAAACCTAGAGTTATTAATTTTCAGAATTTACTATAATCATATATATTTTTATGTATTTCCAAGTTCTGCTTTAATATATGTCATATGAATGTATTACAAACAATAGCTACATCTTCCAAGCACTGATATCCCTAGTTTACCAACAAAAGGTACATTTTGGTCATCTTAATATATGAGCAATGGTTAAAGTATTCAGCACAGCCAGGGCGAAACAACTCACAAAACCACCCTTGAAAACAACATTACAAAAATAATTCTAGACTAGCTACAAAGGAAAATGTAGTATGTGCAAAGTGAACTGAGAATAGTGATTAAGAAACTTCCTAGTCTAGAATCAGAACTAAACTGAAGAGACTGGCAGGAACTTATCACATGGTCCATACATAAGTCAGGCAGTGCAGCATTCCCATTGGAACCATAACGCAGTAATTAAGTTGTTATCATATTTTCCTAATTCCACTACACCCACTTTTCCAGAAGCATATGTTTTCAGTTACAACAAAGCCGGGAATATTAGGAGTAAACCACTGCTAGACTGGAATACCCCTCAGAATAGTTCACACCCGAGACAGTACTGAACTGTACTCCCCCAACCTCGGCGATGTGTTAACATGCTCCATTCAACCTACATGCAAATATCAGCCACTTTTTGCTGTGCTGGACCTGTGTGTACAATGTGCCTTCTAGCATGAATAATATTGGGTTAACTTTAACTACCACATCCAAGAATATTTCAAACCAACTTTATCTTAATGGACAATCCCTCATTTTTCCTTTTTATTCCTGTAAAATGGCCACTCAGAATGGACAGATTGAGACTTGTTTGTCGTATTACCGTTTAAGAACTGAGATTTGTTTCTTGTACACATAACAACTCATCAAACCGACATGTCCAATATAAATTATTTTCCCCTAAATCTACTACTCCCTAAAACTTCTACAGAGAAAAGTTCGATATTGAAAATATGGAAGTATCATCAAGGTTGTTTTTATATAGTAGTTAAATAAATTACCAATGAGGAAAGAACAAATTAATTAATTCTAATTAGTAATTTATGTGCTTATCATGATGCTTCCTTGCTCTAAGACAACAAAGTAAAAGTACGTAAGAGACTCAAGGTGCACTATATCATTCTAACTACTACAACTTTAAGTTGTTTTGTCATGTTCAAAATGATAAATAAAATATGTTGTAACGTAACCGTTTTGTAATTCCAAGATTGTGATATATTTTGCCATCATATATTTCAAACTTTTAAGTGAGGCCTTATTTAGGTATATACAAATCAATGAATGTACATTTGAATGTTTATACACTTGACCCTCAATACAAACTAGAACAGATATTTGTTGAATCAGAAAACAGCTGACCAGTTGTGATTTAACATTCTTAGTAACTCAGTGAAAATGTTTATAATAATGCTTTTATATTGTATTTTTCCTCTAGACTAGTATACTAAATCACTCTTTTGTGATTCATTTCTATCACACATTGATCGTGTTACAGATGCATATTTCGACATGCTCGAGTAGTTGTGTGACCTGGATAGTTCATAACGCTCCACCACACTGACACACTGCATGTAGATTGCATGTTTTCAACCTGGCTGAAACAGAGATGGTCCTGTTCTGTTGTTTAGTGTAATACAATACCAGTATTTAGATAAATGTCAGCTTCTATACATCTGCCTCAAGCTGCTCTCTCATTTCAGTTATTTACCTCCATTGACACAATATCCAGTAGCTTTTCTCAATGTAACAATCCATTTTCCGAATTTCTTTGCTTATTTTATATCATATTTTATATTTAATATTCTAATCACCTAGAGTGCACCTCAAAGTCCATTCCTTTTTTCAATTATCAAATCAGCATTTATTTAAGTTAACTTTTCAAAAAACAACTTGGCAACGGTCCAAACTTGTTTTATTTCCTACTATCCTAGATAACTAAAGTTTCAAAATATTTCTATAATTCACTTTTGTGGAATCTAACATATATGGAAACTTTTTTTTGGGTAAACTCTTAGCAATGAACAACTGGCTTTTCAAATGAGTTTTTCTTATTTCTCTATTTTCTTATATGATCTTGGCCTACTTACTAATTGCATTTAGATATCAGTTGAAAGTGAAAACAGTGAACAACTTCAATCCACTGATACAACAATGGTTAAACCAGCAGACTAAGGACCTCAGATCTGGTGAAACTATTCTGTGACCATCATCTTGCAGAAATTCATCCAATTACAAGCCTACATTCATTTTAATTCATACCAATGATCTTCTAGCCTCATATTTGAATGGCCAGAGTGAACAGTGGTCAGATTGTATTGTCTTGATTTTAATGAGATCTCTAGAAGATTTGAAACCATTCATATTTTATCATTGAACTCTTTAACCCTTTTTGTGCACCATAGTAAAGACTTCATTTCTTTTGAAATAATGTGAACTGCCACATTTGTTTTGATAAAAGCTTCAATCTTGGATCATTTGTGTTCAAACTCTGTTGTTTTTTTGAGCTATGACAATATAATGTAGTATCAAGTATCGTGATACGCAATCTGATAATACACGTATCATGATACAGTCTCTGAATAGTGATACATATCGTTGACTATATTTTGCCTACAAATCAAAGAGTTCATCAATAGTTAAGCTTTCTCTTCATAAAAAGTCCCTGAAAATTGTATATTGTGACTGTATCATATTGAATCATATTAAATTTATATAAAGTGATAAGTTTTGTTTTATGAAATGTCTGTATTGTCACACCCACAGTTGTCTTTGCCAAGATTGTCTCGTAACGGCCCTACTACTAACTTAAGTTGCTGGTACTGACTGCATAAGAACCATAAAAGTTGATAGTTGATCAATGATGGGTAATAAAGAAGTTGAATATCAATTACAAATTTGAAGCAGTTAATTAAGGGAGAAAAGCTTGGAATGTACAATGTATATCTATGAAAGCTGAGTGTTAGATGAAACAATGTTAACTAATGTTGCACAACTGCACAAAAAATTCCTGACGAAATCAATGAAAAGATTGTAAAATCTGTTCATGAATATTTTACCCTAACTCGTTTTCTGTTTAATCTGTAACTAATTATCATAACGTCTGCTTACTTCAATGATGATGAATTAAGATATGATGTATAAATCAGGGCTCCAGATAATTATTTGGACCGAGGGGTATTTCACTCCTCAAAATAAAAATTTAAGAGTAAAATTATCACATAAAAAAAAATGAGGAGTATTTCAGGGTTTATCGTTTTCAGATCCTCATTCCAAGTTAGCACCTTTTTCGATGTTCGTCATTGATTATATATCCCACACATTTAATCTGTAAATAAACGAGAGATTTCTCTTTGATGGAATATAAACTTAGTAATATTTGTTTTCATACAGGTTGACATCAAGTCAGTGGCAACTATTCGAGATGTAAAGATCAGACATGTACAAATGAAACTTTATTTGACAAGGGACGATCACTCCTGTAAACAAATATCCGACTCGTATTCTGGGAAAGTTGTGTGTATCTTGTCACTCATGGTTTCATATTTAATGCGTATATTTGAATGACCCGTGCGTATTTTATGCAAATACGCATCTTATCTGGAGCCCTGATAAATGTATATATATATATATATATGTATGGGAGAGGTATTCAGATAGGCTGCTAAACTGTTTACCAATCCTATTCTTTTTTAAATAAATATTGTTTAAACGACATCATTAACTTTAAAGAGCCACTCCGTGATTTTTATAACATATTATTCACTTTTGATACGAACCTAAATGTCATATGTGGTGATATGAAATCAAAACATCTTAACTTTTCATGCCCAAAACACATACATATGACAAATACTGGTTTTCCGTGAAAATCTCAAAACAGCCTTATAAATGCACAGAAGTGTAGATATCACGTCCAAAATACATGGATACTAGTTATATAACCTAAAAAACGCTATCAACTGCTAACTGCCCTCCTGGCTGTTTAAGATAAGTCTCCAAAATTACGTTTGACTATTTGACGCGCGCCACTGTCCGGTTTTCGATCATAATTGCGACGTTCTACCTTCATATTGTCAGTGTAAAAAACCAATAAGCTTTAAAATGTGTTTTTTTTTGGTATCAGTAGATACTTCGCGATCAAATGACACCATTGATTAAGTTTGCCATATATGACTCCAACAACTCACGGAGTGGCTCTTTAATTTCGAAAATCTATAGTTCATGTAGCACTGAGGATTACATAGTACTCAAAAGAATATGAGGAACAGTTGTAATTTAAGGTCAGAATCTTGTAGGTCATATTCTTGCAAATTTATAAGGGTTTGGGTGAAAACTAATGATTTAATTTGATTAACAACTGGTTATGGCTTAAACTGGTTATGTTAGGATAATAAACCAAAAGAATTGTGAAGGGTTTGACATTGGAAATGTGACATTTCACATATATTTGGGTTTCAAGCTGAGGCTCCCATAGATCTCATCTGTGCATGAGGTTCAGGGAGATTTGCCCTATCACATGCACTGGCAGGTTTAGCTGTATTTGAGAGAATGAGACCTACAGAAAATGTTGCATTTCCAGCGCCAAACCCTTCACAATTCTATTGGTTTATCGTCCAAACGTAATGCGACCCTTACACCGTAACTAGTCCTCGTTCAAATTAAATCATTAATTTGCAGCAATTCCTTAAAAATTTGCAAGCATATTAACTAAAAGAATCTGAACCAAAATTACCTCCTTGGATTCTCTGAGGAGTATATTATGACAGTGTTGTTCGTAGGTGATCAGGTGAGGGAGTCATATTGGCATATTCTGAGCAGATGGGACCTCTTGCAATGGTGAAAGTATCCAACACTTTGAAATTTTTAGGGACACCAAGCCAAAGGGTGGGCAAATTTCCCTAGGACATCAGGACCCACTCTAGGAACGACACTGTTTTACTACATCATTATAAATTCTCTTTAACGTTTTATTTGAAAGAGGAAGAGGTAAATAAAAGTGCACTAAAGTCAGTGTTGTTTTAATGTCACAGAATGTAACTCACTAAACTGTGCTGCCTCTTTGACTTACAATCATGCTTACAACATTATTTCAGTGCATCGCTTCTGTAATTCTTGGTACAAGGTCCAAGAGTACATTTAATGTAGCATACTAACAAAACTATCTACCATTAATCTTTATGAGGCTGCATTTTACCAGGCACATATGGATCGTGTATATTTTGTACTATCTCTTTAGCCATGACTTTCCCTAAAGATGTTTTTTTTAGTCCCAAGATATTTGTAGACCATTTTAACCCTTGGTTCCTGGTCTACGATCTTTAAGGATGAGTTTGTATAAAGTAAGGGCTCGTAACATGTTGCAGTTGGTAATCATTAGCGTCTGGTAAAGTGTAGTTTTCCCTTCAGTGTTTTTTTTATTATGTTACAATTCATTGTACAGTTGAATAAAATTATAACATTATAAAGTTGCTTGAAATAATTATGATTTTGTTAAATTTGATTCAACTACTAAACCTGGGCATATTGACAATTTCAATTTGATATCATCTCTGGATTTTATATCGTCTGCAAAGAAAATGCATTGAATATTCAAATATTCAAAATTCAATTGACGAAGGGTATATTGGTATTAGACAATTGATGATCATTTGTTAGTTATAATAGTTATCACACTTGGTACAAACCAATATCTTGATTGTACAAATGGTATATGTATTTGCATAGGACTACTTACCAATAAACCATTTGTATTTATCTCCGAGCTCGGATTTCTCATCTTTTCCTCCAGAGTCGCCAACCTTCGGCGGTATTCTGGATCTGACATCACCATTTTGACCACTATTTACTTGTGTCACTTTAAGAGCAAATGATGAATGAATGAGTAGTTCACTTGTAGTGGAGATTAGGGGCAGCCGATGCTACCAGTAAGCAGCCAACGGCTCCTGTCAACTTGTCAACAACCGCCCCCAAACAGTTACTGTACCTCCTCGCCACCTCTCCGTGGCATGCTTATGTCTTCACTAATTTACAAACTTTGATCACCCAAAACCCATCACTATCCATTTATAAACATATCTTGACAAACCACAGAAGATGAAAAAAGTTCCACCGTTTGACATTAATCACATCCTATCACATTTGGCGCTTGACTTGAGATGTGAAATTCCGGTCCTACAACTCCAGGCTGATGCCGGCTTCTATCTAAGATGCGAGCACATAATTAACAATAATCCACAAATGGCGTTGTCTTTTTGATAATGTCTTGCTCCTGGAAGCACTTTGAAAATTATTGTTATTGTATAAGTTAAGTTCACTTGACAATTCCAGTAGCCTTTTCCTGCTTCGAGATGGTTAGATCATGGCTGCCATGGCCAGATACTACTTTACCTTAAACTCATGCGCATCACAAGAAATCATACCTTTGACAAGGATGTAGACATTTAAAGCTATGGTCGTGTAATGTTAGTGACAATTTCATGGGAAGTAATTGAAATACATGAAAAAAATCAAAGCATGTTCTGCGTACTAATTTTAAATCACGCACTTATTACACAATTAAACGTAAATAGTTGTGAGATAGTATGTTACCCTGTTCTTAAAGGTACGACGTTCTTTACTACCGCATTCTGAGCAGGTGCGCGTTTATAAGAGGACAATATGATGAGTCAAACTGTGTATGCTTGCGAACAATGATAATAAATACACGGGTTCTTTGAATTCGTTCAAGCGGGAAACGTTTCTTTGGTTACTTGAGCTAAATAGTTGTACAATATTAAAACATTAAACCATTAATGCTCACTGCGGAATTCTATTTGTAATAAAACCTTTCAAAATCTTCATTGGAAGGAAAGCTTGCAACACCTTATAGTGTGCTACATTGAAGTAAAACCTGTATGTTTTACCGAATTATGTCATATCTTGCAAAATAGGACAATTTGGTTCTATGCACTTACGAATTTCGATCCCTTTTCTGTTTCACGTTGATTCATTCATATTTTTATATTGAAAAAATACATTTATAGTACTTTGAATTCGATACTCTATTTTGCGGGGAGTTTTTGGCAAATGTTTTATTGTGAATGTATGATAACTTGTGACTTCTAATTGTGACAGAGAAAACAAGTTTTTAAACATAAATTCACTCTGGACTTTGAACTGACACATGGTGCTATATTTTTTATTTGCTCTCAAACATTCGATGATAATGAGCGAAAATTTTTTTTTTTTTAATTCAATTGCCGAAAGGAGTACTAGGATATTTGGAAGTAGCTATTTCGAAATGAATCAATATATGGAAATCCAAATCTCTCGATAACACAATGAACTATATCACGTGTTCAGGTAAAACAGTTTTTTATTTTTATATGAAACATATGTTTGCATCAACTCTACCCTGGCTCAATCTGTTGACCTATCGGAATTTCAAGAGAACCGTATATAGTTATGCCCCCCTTATACCGAACCGCGACCGATATGCTACTGTCCCCGATCAGTCTGATTAAAATCGACCGTGTTCCAAGGAATAAAAGTTTCAAAATATTGAACTCTTTCTGTCTAGGCTATCCTCTCCACTAGGTCTGACCGCACCCTACTGTAGCGCACGTTCTTGCGTAAACTAAGCTAACCAATCACAATGCGTGCGGCAAAAGCATTCGGTATCAGTAGCTAGGGGCAAGTAACTCCCATTTACCATTCGTTAACCTTGATCGCCGCTATCTTTATTTTAAACACGATGATGTGATTGGTTCGCTATTGACTAGGTTTTGTCTGCGCTAAACTGGTGTCGGCACGTGCGAGCAGTGAGGCTGTCTTCAGACCTAGTGGAGAGGATAGCCTAGACAGAAAGAGTTCGAATCGCGATAGACTCAATATTTTGAAACTTTTATTCCTTGGAACACGGTCGATTTTAATCAGACTGGCGTTTCCACCAAATTACTTGTACGATTCCACTGCGACAATAAAGTGATCACATATCCTTCTAGTGGCGAGCACATTGAGACAGAGTTGCGTTTGTTATGACAGGTCGGATAGATCGTAAGTAGGTCCCCAGACAATCACACAACCGTATTGGCGATTATTTATGAGAGTGAGTAGGACCAAACTGAGACCACAGCCACAGTTTCTGCGATCAGCATGCGATCGAATTACGATCGACTGGCGTCCGTTGCGATGCTTATGCGATGTGCGGTGCGATCAAGTGAGACCACATTAGGACATTTGCGAGTCATGTACGACTCGAGTACGACCATGGCGACATTTCACACGACCGCATTGAGATAAATGCGATCTCATTACAACTGTTTGCAAGACCTGTCGGGTCAGAAGTATAAAAATGACTTCGAGCAGCTGCATTCATGCCTTTCTGAGTCCGACTGGCATACCGATAGGACCTGGAGAATGTGGAAGATGAAATGGTCCTAATTGCTGGTTTGCTTTATGAAACACAACAAGAACTGCAGAAGATCGACGACTGTATTTTAGCTGTCATAAGACATCATCAAAAAAGAAAGAGAAGAAGGCGTCAAGAGTTCCTCACCTCTTTGGAGAGACAAGAACACAGTCAGTACTACCATCTTGTCCAAATATTGAAGCAGGAAGATCCACATTTGTTTCAGAACTACAAGAGAATGCCAGTCGAGCTGTTCGACGAAATTGTGGAGAGCGTAGGCCATCACATTGTTGGTGAAGGCAGCAACTACAGAGCCTCTTGCAAAGGCAAAAGTAGCGCGATCGCTATGCGAGTTTACACGATCGAGTTGAGAGTACAAGCGACTGACATGCGACATTACCAAGACCCCATTGAGACTAATACGACCCTATTGCGACAAAATTGCGAGTAGCACATTAGTCGCATCGATCTCAAAAGTTGTGCGATTTTTGAAAACAGACAATCGAAATTGCAACCCCTCTGCGACAACGTGCGATTCATGGCGAGTGAGAGAGATACTTTTTCGCGATCATGGGGACCTTCCCAAGACTTCAGTGCGATATCATTGGGAGTGAATGAGAGTGTGCACGAGCGGGGGGCAAAAATCGGTCGCAGTGAGGTCGTATGCTCGGTGGAATGGGGGTATTACTTTTCATAATGCATTTGTTTGATTTTGATTCCAAAAGCGATCTTATCTGATGTACTTTTGCATGGTGAATACCATGAATAGATAAGACACAATCCCAGACAAGACATTCTGATATTGTATTTGTTGCATGACTTTTAAATGGTAAAAAAATAATACATAAATATGCAAATAAGGAAATTCGGTACTGGATACTTCCTACAACTGAGAGAAGTGTTATCTCACGCAAATGTCGATCTTAACTTTACGAAAACAAATTCTAGTTATTAACATTTGAAAATTTGTAATATATTTACTTTCGTTTCTTTAATATTGGTTCTATTTTATCTGATTCATAAGATAGTCTCCATTGAAAACATATTGGAAAATTAATCACATGATAAAAGTCTGCTTACGCCATAAAGCGTATAATTCACAAAACCTTTGTATATCACTCATAATACAAAAATGAATGTTAACATATAATGATTTTGTAATTGTTCCATAATTGTTATGAATGTTTATCATATTTCCAATTTCCTTTCTATTCATGGGAATACACTATGACCAAAAGATCATTCTAAGAGAATGTCTCTCCAAAGAAATAAGTTTGAAAGGTTTTATTTCACTTTTCAGTTTGTATACGCCTATGCTCTGGGTTTAAGGATTATTATCATTTGCTTATAAATTCCTTCTGGCTTTATTTTATCATTCTACGTTTTGGGAAGGTAAACACATATATTAAATCACTTTCTATCAAACGCTTAGGAAAAATGGCAATGACGTTGGCGTTACTTTAACCATTATCATTTTCTCTTACAGTTATGACAATTCCAAAACAAAGAACAGTAGTAATGGAAATTAAGTCGTTACTGTCAGAAATAAGTTAAACTTAAATAGTAAACAAAAGAAAACGAGAAAACAATCCTGCCTGTTGAGATGAAATTAACTATTTCGATTGCAAATGATCTTTCTCTTTCCTCCGCCAAAACGAAATTGAAATTACGAGAGCAATTGTTAAAAACAAATTGATTAAGGGAGATAAACTCGAGATAATAGTTTGAAAATGTTCTTTTTCTCATTTAAATTTTGGGAATAGACTTCCGTATGAGTCAAAACTATACGTTTTACATGAACTATTAATTTTTTTTAAATATGCGAAAACATTTAAAGGGTATTTCAGTAAGACATTTTAACAGTCTCAGAATATACTACATTTTGATAAATGTAATACAATAATGGGGACGGACAACCAAACAGTGCTAGATCTTTAAGCAACAAACCAAAAATATTTGTGTCTCATTAACAATCTACACTTAAATTCGACCCGACCCGAATGTGAACGAAATTTCCCCGAACCAATTGATATATTTTTACTTATAAATACTGTGTGTAAATTTCTGTAGGCGTATAAACCATATAAACCAAATAATATCAGTTCAGGACCATATCACTAAAACACTGTGTGATGATAATCACGAATACAATTTCATGAAGAAAGTTGTCAGCTAGTGTCACGAACTTAAAATATCCTCATCAATATTATATAAAGAAAACAACAAATGCGTTGTCATTTTCACTTCTTATTTCAAATTTCACTTTGATAAATCAATGTTGCCTTTTCAAATATGTGAAAATTTGCAAACATATAATTATTATCAAGACTTCCGCCGTTTTGGTAACAGATACATGCATCCGTTTTGCACAGATGCAGTTCTTGGACAGCACCCCGAAAGCGATCAAAGGGAAGTAACTCTAACGTGTTTGAATAACAATTTTGATTGGTCAGCAAGATACAAGTTCCCGCCATCTTCGGATTTGCCGAAAAAGCTCTTCGTTAACTAAGGCGGGTTGAAAGTCCTAACATATTCACAAAATGTGGCAAAATCAGGGAGGAGGTAAGATGGGTGTGCTTTATTGAAAGTCTTAGAAGTTCATATGCTTACAACATATACGGAAAAATATCGTTGTCATTCAGTAACAAGGAGTGAAATAAGTAATAGTACATGAAAGTCGTCTTATGCTTGTTAATGTTTGTGTGAATTGAGTTTTACATCCCTTTGTTGATCATGTTTCAAAATTCAATAAGACATTTATATTTTAAGGATTCAACCAAAGCGGTTATGGAGACCAAGGAGGAGGCGGCGGCTACATGTCACCTGGGGGATTCGGAACCCCTCAACAGTCCCAGGAAAGAAAGGTCGGAATTAATGCTGACCTAGTGTCTTGTCAGAGAAGAGCATCAACTATTTTTGTAGATTCTCTTTTGAAATGATTTTGCTTTGCCTTTTAATACTGATAGTAAGTTTCTGATATATTTATGTTGTATATGAATAACTTACCCTCTATCGTTTGAAAACATTAATAGGAAACAAACATTATTTGAAGAAGCAATTAAACACAATATCTTAATCTATTTGTTTAATCTCAGAAGAAAATCGAATTGCCCAGTTGAGTGAAAATATATGCATAAAACAAGTCGTGAAAAATTTACACTTATCTATCATCTATATATCTGTAGTATACAATATCTATCATTCTAGACTCGGTCGAGAGCGCAGAATATCCTGCCTTGTACAGTGGCCCAGATATTGAATGCAGAACAGAATGAGGACAAATTCTTCTCTGGAGAAACAGAAATCTCTCAGGTTTGTACATGCATCGTTTGCTGAATCTATTATGTTTACCGTTGTTTTAAGTTTTTTGACTTGTCAGCAAGGATAAAACTTAAGTATATATCTTTTAGATAGCTGATCATAGTAGAATATTTCAATAAGTCTCTGTAATGTTTAAGTCAAAGAGTTGTGCTGGATAGCTGTTTCAAATTAAGGAGAGTACCTGACTAGTTGTTTTTGGAAGGGAGTCAGCGGGAGAATATGAACAAATTATAATTGTACTAGAAAATAAGACACCTTGTTTAAATAAACTACAGGGAGTAAAATAAAGTTCTTTTGTCAAAAAAGTAATATCAAGACTTGTTTGTTATTATAATGACAATGAATCTTATATCTTTCAATTGATGTTTTGGTATTGAAACTAAAATACATTAATGTCCATCTTCTATTCATCACTTTGTGTACTTCATGGTACAGATTACTATGATCGGGTTGGTGCGGACAGTCAAGGAATCTCCAACAAGGATAGACTATGAGATTGATGATATGACTGCCCCGCCACTGGAAGTCAAGCAGTTTGTTGACAATGATGTAAGTTCTTTATTTCTCAAGTTTTGGAGACAAAAGATAAATACAGGAGAATAGTCATGTTATTATTGTTGAATTTTCATGCAAATATCCTTGTTATGATGGAGAATTTAGGAGTAAAGATATTTGATCCTTCTGTTTGACAGGAGAGTTTACCAGAAGAAGAGAGAGTCCAGGCCATGAGAGAGAATACATATGTGCGGGTGTGCGGACACCTTCGATCCTTTGCCGGAAAGCGCAGTGTGGTTGCCTTCAAGATGTTGCCACTGGAAGATATGAATGAGTTGTCTTGTCACATCCTTGAGGTCATTCATGCAAGTGCTTCCAACTCGCAGGCACAGGTAATCTCTGCTGCATCAGCAAAATAATATTGGAGTCAAGCTGCTAAATGATGTGTACTTTTCAGAATTTATATCTATAAGGTTTAATTTTGACTATATTTAGTCCCATATCCAATAGGCATCGAATTGATGAGAACAATTGTTAGTTGGCATGCATTATCAGTGTTTCCGCTGGCATTTTTGACAACTGGTCATCATGTCCGACGGCTTTAAAAAATATCGGACATTCACATTTTTTACCGGTCAGATAAATGTAGCAAATAAATGTTTCATTTGCTGATCTTTTGCTAGTAATAATATTACCTCGAAATCTTCTGATTTTCTCTTTCCTTCGTTTAATTGACTGTTTTTGCCACCAAAGTAGGAAGAAAGATTCGTCTGCTTTTTCATTGTCGAAAAAACGTGTTTACATTCGTAAATGATGGGAATAAGTTGATAATTTCCGTATACATTTCACGCATACATTGAAACCGAGGTCAATAAATTCAGCTGCAGTTATTCGAATGATTATATCATGCGAACTTTGTTGCGTTCTATTTCAAGCTACAGAAGCGAGTTGGATTTCCAGACAAATACGGTATCGCATCACTAGATGTTACGAGTGTTTTTTTCAAATAAAGGTTTATGCAATAAGTTTGACAGCTTGTTATTTAATCGGACATCATGTCCGACAGGTTTTTTAAATACCGGACAATCATATTTTTTATCGGACTAAGACCGATATATACCGGACATTGGAAACACTGATTATGTCATTTGCTTTATTGTTTAACATCGCATTTCATCGTTGACTTTTGGTGTAATTTGATAGTATTAAATCATTTTAAACATTGTGAAGAGTTATGTAGGTCTTCTCAGTGGGCCTTTAAAACTTTCAATGTGATCTTTTCTTTGAATAGTTATCCCACAGCACTATAATTGACGCCTTTACAAATAGATTATCTTGATTGAAATGTATTTCTTCTACTCTGCAGACATCTGGTGGGGGTGGAGGCGCTGGACAGTCCTCCCATTCGTCGATGGACACTGGCAACTTTGGGGGTCAGGGCGGCACCATCCCAGGCCTCTCCCCTCTCCAGTCTCAGGTGTGTTACCTCTTGTTATAACCATCAACTTAAACTGCAGTTTGTCTAACCTTGCACAAATCTGTATTTCTGATACATATTCATTGAGTGTTTTTAATGGATATGGTTGTAGTTTTTAGTGTATAACCAGTCTTTCATATCAAACTTTGTCGGAAACCAATCTCATGCAAGCTTCAAACTAAATTTGCAACTAGAGCGGATTTAATTTTTCTGCTTTACATGGAAATATTGATAAAACGTGTATGACAGTAATTTTTTCTAAAGCATATATATATCTTTAACAATATGAGTATGTCACTTTGATGAAGTCATTTTGTCCATATCATGCCCCTATGCAATATATGATACTGAACCACGGAAACATTAAAAGAAAAGGAACATCTCTAAGTTTCCATGTCATATTCTAAGAATAAAACATCCAAATGGCACAATTGTTTTTCAAGAATGTTTTTGATGAATAATAATGTAAAAGATAATTAACAGTAAAAATGCATGAATACACAACCTTTCAACTTCACCCGCTGTTAGTAATGAAATTCTTTGACCCAAGTGA
The DNA here is from genome assembly GCA_921293015.1 of Phorcus lineatus. Classification (NCBI taxonomy): domain Eukaryota; kingdom Metazoa; phylum Mollusca; class Gastropoda; order Trochida; family Trochidae; genus Phorcus; species Phorcus lineatus. The sequence goes on along the minus strand of OV121083.1, from coordinate 28,147,696 downwards.
AATATGCTCACTTCTATAATTGCAATGAACCAATCATTCACCTGTGTACTTCATGATGAGCAAAAAATAAGTTATTGATTTTTGTATTTTGTGCCGTGAATGTGTCTTTATGGACTTAATGTGTTCCCAGATCCAACTCATCATCAAGAACAACCTGTCCGAGTCAGGTGCCAGCATAGATGCCGTGTGCAGACAAATGCGTAATGTCCCAGAGCAGCAGATCAGGTACAGCGAGTTCTATCTTGGTTGTGATTTAAGGGAATTCATGAGATTGAGTATTGTAACAATTTTTTTCCCAATGTATAAGTATATATTTAAAATAAAAAACCCAAATGATTCTGAGCTAAAATTGGGGCAATGATTAATCACCAAGTTATAATTTAGTCAAATACAAACTTTAACAATTTGTGTGCCCGGCTCTATTTAATATTCGTGTCATAAGCTGAGTGTAAATATATCTTGCATTCATCCAAGCAGAAATGAAAATGTAGTTAAAGCAATTTTCAATATCTGTATATGTCTGACGACAACTTTGATAAAACATGTTACGTCTCTACAGGGACGCGGTGGACTTCCTGAGTGGTGAGGGCCACATCTACTCCACAATAGACGAGGATCATTACAAGGCCACTGATGGCTAAAACATCAGCCTCTATGTGCCATCATTTACAGCTGTATCTATTGTATATAGTCATTCCTCATTAAATACTATATTCAGATGGGTCTTTTTTTTATACGAGTTGGAAGTATTCTCTTTCATTGGTTTTGAAGAAGAGGTTGAAAGGAAGGATCAAGCCTGCTATATTTGAGGGGCTCAATGACAATTCAAAAATCAAATTTTGTGGTGCATAGAAAAAAATTAAATATTTGTTTTTGTTGAAAACTGGAATTATTACAAACGTCAAACAAAATTCAAATTCTGGGCTTTAAATCCTGATTCTATTTAGCAACAAAATGATCATTTGAAAAGTTTCTGTAACTGAGACAGGATTTCCAACACCAGTGAAAATATATATATTCTTTACATGACGGTATTCACTGAAATTGAAGTTTAAAGTTTGTAATATCGAGGTGCCCTTGCAGCCTTCAATAGCTCATCTGCATGAGCAGAAAGTGATTATATATATATATATATATGCTTTGCAAATATCAAATAGATGGGAATTTTGAGTGAAGCCATTCTTAATGATAAGCCAAATGGTCAAAGAGAGCTGATATCTTTATGGTGAGTGACAAGTAACAACCCAATATAAGACTAGGGAATGAACCAGTGCTTAGATTTCATTGAGATTGCACATTTCTCCAATTTACTAGACAAGCATTTGCAAAAGCAGAGCAGCCCCAAAACTGAAAGTTCTGCCTTCTACACAGTCATAATAAAAGTGGCATCTTTTCTAAATATATAACAAAAGCAATTTAGCCTTTAAGCCAAGAAATTGAAATTACAACTAGTAGCATTTGGATGTCATGACTTCATTTGGCTGACTTCACACAACTTTGAAAAATTTCACAGGGGTATTATCAATCTAATTTCTCAAAAATCTATTTCCGATTTAAAAATTGTATTTGTTCAGTGTTGATAGTTACATGGTCTCTTTGTGAATTTGACCTTTGACCAATCTTGGCAGTTCTCCATAGTTGATATATACCAAACAAGGGCCTCCTTGCACCAAAACTTATCAAGTTACAGTGTTTACAAAGAATTTTTTCTTGGTATTCATAATTTGCGACCATGACCTTTGACATTCAATGAACAGGTTAAAAGAATTTCTGGGGGTATAATAAAAAAACTGTTGATACGAGTTGTCAGTACCTATTGTTTAAAAATATGATTGAAAGATGAGATTGCCATAACTTTTATCTTGTGACCTTGACCTTAGGTATTGAATTCAAGGTCACACAAGCAACAATCACTTTTCATTCACTATGACAATTATGATATGATTAAAAGTATTAATAGTTAAATTATCCTTTGATTTTAGTGAAAACCTTTAGTAGAGCCTCAAGTTATATTTACAAGCAATTTTAATGAAATTTCATAACTCAGGAATTTGACCTTGAATAAGAACATGTCAAAGGTATTTCCATGGAGTATAAATATAAAACTGCTTAATATCAGTTCACAATACTTATTTCTTGTTTCAAAATTGAATTAAACTGTGAATATGGCTATAACCCATCTCATGACCTTGACCTTTGACATTCAAGGTCACAAAATGATCACTTTTCATTGACTATAACAAAAATGTAATTATTAAAAGTGTTAAAGGTTTGAATAAAGAATTTAGCTAAACCATGGATAAGTCATGACCTTGCTCTGACCTTGACCTCAGACCAATTATAGCGAAACCTTTCTAAAAAAAATTTATTTCCCCATAGATGATATACACCAAATAAGAACCCAATATTTCCAAGAATTTTCCAAGAAGTTAATGTGTTTACAAGGATTATGTTATGGACATCATAACCAGCCACCTTGACATTTACTTTCAATGAGAGCATGTCAAAAGATGTCCCCCTCGCGTATAAGTAAGAAGTTCTTAAAATCTTACTGGGAAAAAGTTTTAGTTAAATACGGGAGTGGAAACTGGACAAAAACTGATAGCAGCCCAGACTAAGTCTAGGGATCAAGTGCTCTTAAGATACTATCAAATTAAGAATTAAGAGTCTGTGACTGCAGAATGCTATTCAAGAGTGCAGATGGTGAAAAGAACATGCCTCTCAAGGCTGAAATATTGCTCTAGCAGCACTAAACTATAACTCACCGAAAGAACAAATCATTTTTTCACTTTGAGATTCTTTATTGGCCTCATCACTAGCTTTGTTAACCTGTTTGTTGTTTGGGATCAGGTTGCAAAGATGTACATGTTGTACCAGGCTTATCAATATAACTAACAGAACAAGACTTATTTAAGATATTTATTTGTATCTCAAAGAATTAGAAGGTGATAAAATCTTCAATTCTTATTCTAAAGTTTGTGTTATAGAAACTACATTTAAACATTTCAGAAAATATGCTGCACTCAATTAAGTTACATCATTTTTAACAACTTGGGAAATCCGGCTACAGATATTGTTTGCCTTTTCTGTAATCCTACACTTTACTGTGTCTCTTATTCTAACAAGACATTCTCAGGTGAACACTTGCTTAAACACTCGTTTATAGAAATATTGGAAACAAAGCAGAACATTTTTATAAGGTATTTTACAAACTGTATAAGCTCTAAAGAAAATGTTTTAAGTATATTTATAATGTTAGACTTGCTAAGATGTATTGGTATGGATTCTTTCATCCTAGAAAACAGTAAAAAGTATTAATTGAACAGCACAGCCTCTGAATAAAGTTTAATATCCATAATACTTTGAGTAGGCTAAATAACAATGAAAATGATATAAATAATTGCAGAAACATTCTCACATGCAATGAATTAAGGAAAGGCCAATCATTTGACTCAGTGGTTCGAGGTTAGAGGCATCAGATGAGAATCCATAAACCAGTTATCACTTGACAATGAGACATTTCAAAGTGTCAGGAATACAAAAGACTTAATGCACTGAAAAGAACTTTGTGACTATAAATAGCTTGTTTGTTCAGCCTTCTTGCTGGTTAACATTTTACACTTTAATATATTATCTTCATTTAGCAATGTAAATTGTTCTAATTTTTTTTAAGAGAAAAAAATCTTCCAAAAACTATATCCCTGTTAGATTTCTAGTGATCTTTAATGCCATTCTTACTTAAGTATCTGCCATTCTACTAGGAAATAATAATGAGTTTTTTTCCATCTGTAACAAATATACAATATGAGACAAATTTTAACACAAGAAATGAAATATTATCACTCTAAAGTCTTTGTGTGCATTTGTCTTAATTCTCTATAACCTCTGGCTACACATAAATGGATTATACTGGTCTAAAAACCTACAAGTTTAAAAGATTAAAATGATATCACATAAGTAACAGATCTGAAATAACTTCATATGACTAGAATCCCTGTTAAATAACATGCAACTACACGAGCTGTTTGCTACAGCCAGCCAGAGCACAGAGAGAAGAGAGGCGGGGCTGGAGGCTGTTGAAGTCTTGCTCAGAGGTTATCTTGCTGATGTGAAGAGAGAAGTTCTTCAGGTGATGCTTCAACCTGCGCAGCACTCTCAAGTCTTCCTCCAGCCATGTCACAGTCTCCCTATCACTTAACTCTGTCCTCAACCCATTGTCCCCCTCACAGCTATCTGTGTAGGCAATGCTTGCCCACCTTGGACTGTCAGCACAAACATAAGCTGAGAGTCGGACAGGTCGGCGGGTCTGTCTCCTTGAAGGAACCTGGTTCTCCTTGGACGGGTCAGAGAGTTGTGTTGGACTGTCTGAGGTTTTATATCTGTGAGTGGACCGATGACCTTGGGGTCTGTCTCTCTGATGCTGAGAGAGAATATCTGAGGAGCGTAGGTAGGACTGGAGAAAGAATTTGATCATAGTGATGTACTGACCGCAGTCTGCCAAACTCGCTCTCATGGGTTTGGGACACTGGGCTAGCACCTGCTCATACAATAGGGTGGACGGGAGGAAGGATGTGTGCTGAGGACCGGGTGATTGCTGTGAATCTGGAAAGGCACGGAGAAAGCTCTTCAACTGACATAAACTGGGGTGCATATTAAAGGTAAGGCATAATATTTAATGATGTCAATTCTAGATACAAACTCAACATATCAAAAAAAGACATTATTCAACTTTAGCTAAATGTAAACAGTTGCATAAAAATAGTCACTCAATTGGATTTTTTGTACAAAAATTGTAAACCACAAAAAGGTTTAACTGATTAATATGTACCAAAGCACATGGTTTTAAGAGCTATAATACCACAACAAGGAGCGAGTGTTACCTTGCGATGAGGAGAGGTCCTCAGCCCTATGTTTGAAGGGTGTGGGGGCGACGGTGAGCAGACTCTGCATGCTGGGGGTTGAGGCGAGGTCACCTGCACACTGACCAGCGCTAGTTTGCTGCTTCAGCAGCTCTGGACCTGTGGATGCAACACATCAGTTAGTGTACATGTGATCTTGCTCCTCATACATCTTTAATAGCTTCAATATCCTTTTTTTAAAATTCGAAATCAAAATCATCATATTTTATTTATTTTATACAGTATTTTATTCATTCACTGTCATGAGGGGCAACACTGTCAAAACCGGTACCTCCAGGCCATTGCATGGGTAAAGAAACTTGCATCAACCTGAAGAGGGTGCAGATTCTTTTAAGGGAATCCTCCTTGGGGTACATATTAGCATAATTATCTTATAACTTTGCATCGAAATTTTTTTAATCTTAATCTTTACAAAAACACACCTCCATACTTGAGGAGAAGGCGACAAACATCCATTCTGTTGTTTGCTACAGCATCATGAAGTGGGGTGACACCATCCGGGGTCGTTGACATCAGGTCCACACGTCTGCTGCTTTCTGGCATGTTCAATCAAACACTGTCACCATAATAAATTCCTACTAAATGTTTAACATACTTCAAAGTAACCGATCAATTCAAAGAGATTCTACATTGATAAAGGCATATACACACCAAGAGAAACCCCTTTTCACCTTAAACACTTTCATTTCATGATGCTTAATATTGTTTCGGCTCATGATTTCTATGAACAGTAATGATCTCCATCAGCGATCCCTCCTTGTGCATATACAGTCTGTTTCTACAAGCAGTGTGACTTCATCATCAAAAAGATGACTCTCACCTTTCTTGAAGTAGGAGTCGACTGTCCTGGCAGGGACATACTGTAGGAGAGCCTCCACACAGTCTATATGTCCCTTGTTACAGGCCTCGTGTAGCGGCGTCCAGCCAGCGTTATCCTGTGCATTCACCTCGATACCTGTTGTCATTCATACACTCAGTTGAAGATTGAGACGTGATACAGAAGCAATGATAAATTGTCCCACTGTAAAGGACATCTGGTGTGCAGGTCACCAATAAGCAGATAAATAGTTCTGTGAAAAAACAAATCCTATAAATTTTTTAGACATGAGTTTTTAAAAAAAACACGAACTCCACTGCCAATGACAACTAAAAACTAGTTTCTAGTATGTTGTTATTACATGATGCTCATCCAGTACAGTACTGTCAAGGAATGCTGTATATCTTGTCATAAAATTAGAAAGTCTGTCTGAGCAAGCTACAATGTTAGACAGATACAAGAACACATTCGATACAGAGAACCCACCAACTTCTCCCAGGGCTTGATGTTTCTATACTCTTTCCCAGTGACTTTTACTGGAAATGTAGCAGGGGTGACAGAGTGAATAGCAAAGGAACATTCAGTCCTGGGTAACCAAGCATGCATCCACTAACCCACCTAAATATTGTTTGAACTCATTTTGACTTGAGGCTTGTCACCTATAGAGAAACAAAAGACTTGATTTGATCTCACCTGGAACCACCAGCAGCTGTCTGAGTCTCGGCACGTCATTCTTTATACAAGCAGTGTGCAGTGCTGTCTCTCCTACAGTTCATACACAAGTATATCTAGTCAGTCAAGTATATTGTCAGTTATCTTGTGCTTGACAAAGAATCTAAAATAATAAGCTTTCCATTACACTCAAAGAGTTAAAAACCAGCAAACAAAAAATCATTTTGAGGATCGTGTTAATTCTGTATCGAGCCCATACTCCAAATCTTGTATTTCTTTTTTAATATGTACATACAACAACAAGAGTTTGTCCTCAAGTTACCTAGGTGATTGCGCTTGTTGATCTTGGCAGCCATGTCTGAGTTAGGTTGATCTTCAATCGCTTTGTTCTGTTCCTCCAATGAAGAAATTTTAGAACGCCGGTTCCTGGAATACAACAATACTAATTTATCACAAGAAAGTGTTTACCAATTGCAAATACATATTGTAGATCTTTAGGTTAGGTTTACATACTTAATTTAACTAATCTAATCATTCATCTAATATTGAGGTAAATCACTCAGCTCATTTTCCAACTTCTCACAGAAAAATTAAAAAGCACAGGATACTTTTATTATTTCAAGTTGGAAAGTTTTACCTTAAAATTTACAACCCATATGTTAATAACAAGATGATTGATATTTCTTAATATGAATGCATGAGTAGGACAAATGATGTTATGAAAAAGTAAAACTATCATCTAGAAGGATAACAGAAAGACTATAATCTAGTAGGATAACAGAAAGACTATCATCTAGTAGGATAACAGAAATACTATCATCTTGTAGGATAATAGAAAGACTATCATCTAGTAGGATAACAGAAATACTATCATCTTGTAGGATAACAGAAATACTATCATCTTGTAGGATAACAGAAAGACTATCATCTAGTAGGATAACAGAAAGACTATCATCTTGTAGGATAACAGAAATACTATCATCTTGTAGGATAACAGAAAGACTATCATCTGGAAGGATAACAGAAATACTATCATCTAGTAGGATAACAGAAAGACTATCATCTAGTAGGATAACAGAAAGACTATCATCTTGTAGGATAACAGAAAGACTATCATCTAGTAGGATAACAGAAAGACTATCATCTAGTAGGATAACAGAAAGACTATCATCTAGTAGGATAACAGAAAGACTATCATCTTGTAGGATAACAGAAATACTATCATCTTGTAGGATAATAGAAAGACTATCATCTAGTAGGATAACAGAAATACTATCATCTTGTAGGATAACAGACTCACCGTTTGTTGGGCAGGGAGTTGGCATGCTTCATTCCATTATCTGCTTGTGACAGTCTTGGAAGCAGAAAGAAATACTGTGACACCTAATAAGACAGCAAATCAGTTAATGGTATCTAAAAATGTTTTCAATGTGGTAATGTGAACAACATTCGTAATCAACATTATTTTCAGCATAACATGTGAATAACAATACCACTGAATCCATGAAACATTACAGAGTGAAATTGGTCATTATCAATGACGATGGTACAACTAGTCAATAAACTGTTACTCACAATTTTGGTGAGAGTGACACAATGATCGTCAGGCGGCACCATGAGCAGGAAGTCATCCATGTGACCCAGGAGGATCTGAAATACATGTCACATTGACAGAGACATCATCAGAATCATGTGGTGTTTACTTTAGTTGCACAAAACAATTGAGAGTGACCAATTTACCAGAACTACAACTCAATGATATATTCCTAAGTATAAATGCCATTGAAAGGTCCTGATTATTCAAGAACCGTCATGTAAATAATTTACTTAGAATTAATTTAAACTGGAACATCAGCAAAGTGCTGATTCTTTGAGCCTTTCTTTTGTCTTCTCTTTGTTCATTAATTAACTTCTACACTAAACTCTGAGAAAAACAAGACCTCTGTAACTTCTACAGTTTGGTTGAAGAAAAAGTATTTGAAAACTACCTGACAAATCTTTGTACAGAGCCAGCTTGGTTGCAGATTCTTCAGAGTAGTCACCAATGTTGTTTCCTCCTCTATACAGGACCCTGTGAGAAAAGGTCAAACACTTCCTCAAGTACATGCCTCTCTCACACCCTGTGCTGAATGTTTGCACTATATATACCACACTTATGTTTTTCTCAAACTTCTGTTATACATATCCTTACCCTGTCCTTATCTTGTTGAAACTTGTTGTAAGAAGATTAGTCTACACATCATCTTTACTCAGGATCAATCTTTGTTGTACCCCAGTTAAGTTTGGAGAGTTCAAAACTCTTCTCTCGAAGTGAAAACAGTTCTCTAAAGAGCATTTTCTAAATTCATCAATCAAGAAACCGAATCACACAACATCTAATGTTGAAGCAACACTGATGAACACAACTCTTACTGTCCTCTCCTGTGTGAGACAGCTACCCACCTATGATCCTGTTGGTGAGCTCCCTGACGAACAGAGTGGCCCTCTCCCCAATGTCATGATGTCTGTCTGTAGGGGTGTTGTCAGCAACGTCACACGCCTGGGCAGCCATTGACACGAAGCCAAGAATACACTCCAGCAGGACCCTCTGTAACATCAACCATCAGTATCAACCTTAAAGCAACACAAGAAAGACTCATGTCTTGATACAGTGATGACACAGATGCATTAATGTCAAATATATTTCTTCACATTCATCAGACAAACCAAATTTGTAAAACTATAGCCATTTTGCACACATCTATCAATCAATACTGCCACTTAGTGAAAGTGACGCAAGAAAATGTTCATACAATATTGACTGGAGAGACGTATACTGTTTTGTAGCCCAGACATTAAAGGTGCAAAAGCTAAGAACCCAGCCAATGATTGAAATTCATTGATCACAATATAGATGAAACACAAAACTACTGCATATATATGTTAGTGAAAGCTGAGCGATGAGTGTAGATGAGCACCTTGTGTGGTGAGTGTTTAGGGAGGAGAAGGGCCTGTTCAAGAAGATCGAGGAGAGTCTGTGTGCGCAGGTTGGAGAACATGAGGTAGGAGGGGGACCACAGACACTGCACCAGCATGCATGACCTGTACACGCCCCGACCTTGCTTCTCTTCACTCATCTTGCATCTGGAGACAACATGGCATAGCACTTACAATCGCAATTAAATGGAATCAGAACATTGTTTTCTGCATATAAACAGGAATATCAGAGCCACAATTTAAATGGTTTTAAGAGTTTCATAAAAGATAGGAATAATAGGCATTGAAAACACTTTTAAAACTATAAGTGTATTCCAGCTAGCCAGGTTAAATCTTTCAATATTAACTACTTCTCTAGACAAAGAACATCAATATCTATGGAACTTCATTAATAGCCAGTCTAGTGCTTTGAAGCCAGGTGTTCTTCAAGATCAAGTCGGTGCTGGACCACTTACTGGTTGAGGAAGTGAGTGAAGTCGAGCCTGAAGACCGCCAGGAAATACTGCAGTGCTAGCACGTGCCTGTCCTGAGTGTCAGACTCAATCAAAGCACCCCTGGAACATGAGGGAAAAGGGAGTGTCATTTGTAGATGACAGGAAACAAGCACAGGTAAAAGTTAACTACATTTAAATTGAATTCAAAATGCTTTGTCTGTTAGGTGCATTGATTGATAAAATAATATTCAATTTAAAATGTTATAACGTTACTTTGGATAGTGATTTGGAAACGTGTCGCCATAAGATGACTACCTTTCAAAGATAATTTCAATTTTTTTTTAAGAAGAGGTTAATATTATTCCCGGAGATGGTTGTTTACAACTAACATTGTGGCAATTACAGGTTGACAAGAATTGTACCGATCACTATTCATAAATTTGATCGAAGACTAAACCTGATGGTCATGATGTTGGATGAAGACATTGTTCATACCTGATTATCGAGCAAACAAACGTCCAGACTCCCTCCTGACTGTGTGTCCCGAAGGCACTAAGGTAGATGTCTCGCACCAGCTTGGTGGTAGGTGGGTGGTGATTCAGGCTCTCCATTAACAAACTGTGCGCTCCTTGTGCGATATACGTTGACTTGGCTTTCTGGTGCATTTCAGAATGATATGTGTTATTTTATGCTTCAGACTCAAAGTGCATAAAATCTGTTGTTAGAAAAGAGTAGACATGCAGGAGGGTGAAATAATTTTTGGACAATAAACGATAAGACATTGAACCAAAAGCTGCAAATGGATTTTTTTTTTTTATTATTCAGGGAAATCTAAACCATGGTAATATTCGCTCAATGTCATTTTGAAAGCCCTTTTCAATCGACAACTAGAGAGCGAAACAATCAAGTAGTCAGTTACCAGCAGCACGTTGTTGATAAGTATGGCGAGGATGTGTGGGGTTGGACACATGGAGGTGTAGGGCTGCATCATCTTCAGAGCCTCTTTCTGGAATCCCTCCTCAACACAGATGCTAATCAGGTGGCACACACTCCTTGGGATCTCACGTGGAACCAGACAGCGACTCACAGCGCTCTGCAATCAGCCAACATATCATTTACATCAGATTAGATGTTTTACAATCATTTTCGTTTGTTTCCTTTCAAATTGACTGGTTTAAAGAAGTGAACACAAAGTTCACTTAACATCATCTTACATCAATGCACAACAATTGTGCCATATTAGTATGGTGTGTATGTCTCCTGGTGAAGATATACCTCTGCTGTATGATTGTCTGTGTGGCTGTGAGCCAACATGTTGGTACTCAGAGACACAGGAAACCAGGGCTGGATCGGTTCAAGCACCTGCAACAACCAATATTGGAAACCAGGAAACAAATAGTTTTATGGTAAGATACTCGAAAGAGACAATGCAAGTTGATTACGTTTACAGTTACATTTGGATAACACATCTCTTTTCACAATGTTTTAAAGCCTGTACTTCTAGATATTAGGTAGAGATGAGAAACAATCAGTGGCAGATCATGACTTTTGGAATAAAAAAAAGGCATTGATAAAATCGGTAACCCCCTACCCCACTTTAAAAATTCCTGGATCCGCCACTGTCATTCAGTCAATGCTGTTCATTCATAACGAGTGACTTACTGCACCGCTTAGGCAATATTGCAGCAATTAAAGGCGATGTTTATAATGCCAAAAAGGTGAAATGTAACATACATGTATTTGAAACCTTCAGATGACAACCATCAGATAAGATCTAATATCTTATAAAGAAAACATTATCCTCCACTTACTTGAGCCATTTTTCTCTTCTTGACAGGGGGATGGTCTGCAGGCTTCTCATCTTCAAAGATTTTCCTTTTTGCTGGACAAACGGACTTGAGACTATTGGTCGGAGGAGTTGGACGTTCAGATTCTAAAAACAAAACCCAAAACTCATTAAATTCATCATACGTACCTTCAAATGCGTACTCCAATTCTGCTTTAAAAATTATAGAATAAGAATGAATTGTTATTCAAAGCTGAAATGCAAAAAATGAATCAGTTAGAATTTCATGAAGAAAATTAACTCAGTAAAGACTGATTAAGTTGATTGAATCCAAATTTCCACCTCTGCAGGTAAATATGAATTTCTTGGAGTTTTGGGTAGCATTAATACTTTATTATAGTTAAATTTATTGTTCACTTTTTAAAATTACATAATGAACCACTGTTTTCTGATTACTTTTCTGATTACAATGTATTGTATATCATGTCCTACCTGAAGAGTTTGAAGGAGCGGTCTCTTGGCACACGTAATGGACGTCCTCCTCCAGTACCTCGGCCCGAGAGGGGAGGAAGACTTTCAGCTCACAATCCCTAGGGCTCTCTGGTTGTGAGCACACTGCAGACATGGCAAACAGTTTTAAAGAAACAATCAATGCTGTAAGTGGACAAGCAAATAAAATATCAAAAAGTTTTAGCTGTGAGACCAGGGCTTTTTATGGGAGGTTGACACTTGAAATGAAGATAACTCCAGATACTTCTCTATAGATAGTAGTGGTGTTCCGATTAATCGAGTTCGGCGAGCATTGCTCGTTTGGGCCATTTGACCACATAATCGAGTAAGAAATCTGTGATCGAGTACAAACCGAGTACAAGCATGGAGTTAAGTCCCTTTGCTCCCGCTTACGATGCGAAAAATAAATTAAGATATTTCATGCATTAAAACATTTAAATCGTAAAAGTAAGTTGCCTATATATTTAAAAAGCATGTTTGTTTGTATTCTGCATAATAATTCCATCCAGAAGTTGTGTTTAAGTAAACAAGTTTATATTTAGTTTTGTTCTAAGGGGCGCAAACAACCAAATGGCGGACAGCGATGACATCGCAAAAATTCACAACTATCCTGGGAAAAAAAGGATTTATATGACACTGGGGTCTAAATTATAAAAACTCAAACTTGTAAATTGCTTTATAATATCATTTTACAATTTGTTTTGGAAAAAAAAAAGATAAATAAAATCACTAAAATTAGTAAAATAAGTTTAAATATATTATGATCATTTTGACTTGACAGAGTTCCCAATATATGTTGTGTAAAATGATCCTTGTAATCCAAATCCTTCTCTATAATGTACTCTGTCAAGTCAAAATGATCAAATAAAACTTTCTAAATTTAATTTGGTTATTTAACCGATATTAGTATTTTACATAGGAAATCCTGCACAGTTAAGCAAACTTTTGTTAAGCTGCTATGCACTACCAATTTAGTCAATTCCTATCAAAGACTCATGCTCAATATACTCAATTTTATTTTTCTGTTAGTGTTAAGTTATTTTGAAGAATTTTATTATATTTTTATTTTGTTGAGATGTTTTCATCTAGTCAATTGTTTGTGACTTACAAAGTGTTATTTTTATTTTTGTTTTATTGCAGATAAAAAATGAATAGAAATATTTCTTCTTTCTTTATTGATTAGAATAGATAACATTTTTTAAATGTTAGCAAATAAATAAGTTTCACATTCAACCATGAATAAAAAGCCATTATAAACAATTAAATAATTCAGAGCAACCGATTATTAATCGATCATCGATCGGTTGCCACCAACCGATGATCGATTATGAAATTTCAACCGATTCCCAACACTAATAGATAGAGGGCTAAAAAGATGCCCAGCATATTAACATGAGTTTTAAGATCAACTGCAAACACTCACCCCGATCACCTTGAGAGAGTGAGACAGGAGAGCCGGTACAGGACGAAGATCTGCTCAGACACTGACTAAACTTTCTCCTGGTCGCTCTCTTACTGGCAGAGCTGAACCCAAAGTCTTGAAGTGAGCTTTGCGAAAGTTTCCTTGGAGACTCCTGCCAGGGACTTTGAGACATCTTCATTGGTGAAGCTTTTCTGGGGCTTTGTGACAGATTCCCGAGAAATGATTGCTTGGATGTTTGAGCAAGTTTTTTCTTGTGGGCAGTTTTTCCAAGATTTTGTGAGATTTTTCTGAGATTGGACTGCATGGAACGTTGTTTTTTCTTTCTTGGTGAAGCTTTCCCAGGACTTGGTGAGAGTCTTGTGAGGAACAAATGCCCAGCCGAATTTTGAACTAGCTTTGTTGGTGTGGTGTTCCTAGAAATACATGACAAATCCTCAGTGCCAGATCCAGAATTTTGAGTGAGTTTTCTAGATAAATCTTGTTTTGACTGAGATTCAGAGCTCTCAGAATCATCACTGACAGTAATCAAGTTCTGTGCATCAGATTTCTTCATTGCAACCTCAGACTTGAGAACTGTCACTCTATCTTCACACAATGCACTGAATGCAGTTTCCTTCTCCTGAAGTTTTTCATAGTTAAGCACTGAGGTATCAGCTGTGTGTTTAGACTGATCAGGTTTTAGTCGGGCACTGCTTCTCCTGCTCTTAATCTGCCTCAGTGCTCCTGATCGGGTCCTGGGATCAGTTGGAGGAGCAGAGACGGGTGGTGGAGCACAGTTCATGACCTCCTGTGGATGTGCAGAGACAGACATTAGATCACGGTTAACTGGCTCCTGACCAGCAAGTGAAGCAGACCTGGACACTACAGTTGATATATCATCACCATGGACCACCTGTAAGTTACTACTCTGAGCCGACCCTTTACTGCTGCCTTCCTCAACTCTTGTACTGGAGGCCTTGGAGGTCAATTCTTTGACTTCTTTCTGTTCTTGGTTTGCTTGCGTTGCTTTGTGGTTGGTTTCTATTTCTTTCTTCTTGTCTTGAGTCTTCCCTAGAGCTGAAGGATCCACACAATCACTCTGAGGTTTCACTTCAACATATATGCTCTTCCCTCCAACAATGCTTTTGTTGTTCATGGTCACATTTGGGTCTGATAGCCCTTTTAAACTTCTTGTCCCTTGGGTAGATTTACACCCATTACTTTTAGTATGAAATAGTGTGTTCCTGTTGACATTTCCAGGCTCCTTCCTTAGTCTTGAACGTGTGTAAATCTTTGGAGAAAAATCTGTTTGCATCTCTTCATGTTTTGATTTATGATTTTGAACTTCAGTTTCCACTATGTCATTGTCAACTTTTGTATTGAAATCAAAATTGTCCGAAAGTGGTTGCTCCTTTCGACACCTCATAGACATTCTCTTTGTTTTAGAGCTTTTATGTGTCACAGAGTTATCAAGAGAAGAATTTGACCTCTGCGATGAAGAAAGATTTCCATTTCCACTAGAGTTCTGACTGCTCTTACCTTGGGAGCGGAGCAGAGGTTTCACACTACAGTGCAATGTTGGTTGAGCTCCCATGAGCCTCTTTGACATCCTCCTACATGGCTGGGACAAAGTTTGCTCAGATGTCAGCGAGTCTGTTTCTTCACTTGGTGTACTCTTCTTCTCAACCTTTATCAGTTTTCTACAATCAGGCGAGGAGTCTGAACCAATCTGAATCACATTAGATGTCTGCTTTGCTTTCAATATCCTGCTGCTGTTCCTCAGAGACCTGCAGGGGGCAGATAACTCCTTATCTTCCACCGATTTGGTCTCAGATTCCTTACTGCCAATCTTTAAGTTCATACTTTGCGAGTTGATATTCGTTCTGACTAAGGAAGTAACAGTTTTGTGACTATCAATGCTAGACTGTGAGCACTCAGAATATATCTGTAAGGCTTCACTATTTGGTTTTGACTTGACAAGCGAGTTTTGTGATGCAGTTGGATCACTGTATGAATCATAAACTGATAACTGAGAAGAAGTTATTTCCTGAGAGGACTTTTGACTTCTGTCCTGGCCTGGTGAGGCTGTTGACAAGATGTAGTCCATTGGATCTGGCTTTGGGTCCTGCAATGAAACAAACAAAGCTTCCCATCAGAGGAAATCAAATACAAAATTTAATCATCTTCTGAGACTCATGTTAAACCTTTTTTATTTTGAGAATCACCCAGGTAGAAGACAGAATCACCTACATGGATGAGGAAGTCTCCAATGAAGTCTGGTTTGAGGAGGAGGATACCGTAGTCTGGGAAAGACATAGCTAGCAGCTGCGGCAGAGTGTGCATGTCTGTGAAGATGAAGGTGATCGTGTTAGCCACTTTCATGGGGTCTTTCACCGGCAACTTGAGGCTGTACAGCTTGGCTCCTCCGCTTGTCAGCAGTCTGAACCACATGTAATGTCATGAGTCATATGTGGTGATCATCTGTGTATTATACCTAGCATAGCATCGTCATCACTTTTCAAGGAAAGTATCATAAATATACACTATGATTACACTATGTTCCATCAAGTATTGATCAACCTAAAGACAACTCTATTCAGTGAGATAAATAGAAACAGTACAGCATAGAAGAACAGAAACACTTACTTGTTTAAATACTGATAGTGCAGCAAAAATTAAAAGTTTCAAATTGTTATTTGTATCATCTTCATTCTTGTATTTCATTAATATTGGTACCTTTCAGAATTGTCAATTTGCATGTTGAATTATTCTTCTTCTGGTTACTAATGATATTAACCCTTAAGATGTGGGTCCCGGGCCTGTCCTTGTTGAAATTTGCTTTGACCGCATGTCCTCTGGGCGAGATGCGACATCCAAACTCTATTTTTCTCACGCTAGCTCATTAACGCCGAGGTTCACAGTAGCGAAGGACGGGCAATTGTTGCACGGCAGTAGTGTCAGTTCAACGCTAGTACTTTCCGTCCGTGTGTCGCTAAGCTACCGAATTTTGTTTCGTTGGTGTTCTAAATAATGCGCGTACATGTTCCGAAAATTATGCAACGATTGATAACGTTTATCGTACCGAAAATAAGCTTTAAAATAACTCAATTTTCCCCCAGTCCCCGCCGCACGTGCTAATAGCCTGTGGGCACTTTCTACCCTCTCGCACGAGCTTACCGCCCCGCGCGTGCTATCGTTTGCTTACAAGCCTGCACTCACACCAAACGTACAACCTTATATCGCACGCCCTATGCTCTGAACCCTTGGGCGGATTTCAATACCGGTTGGATCATTTGAAAGAGCAAAAAATTGTCTTCAATTCAATATAAAATACGTAACTACGCTACCTGAATTGAAGATACAGCATGTGCCGCAAAAAAGGTGATTTTTACATATTTTTAGTTTTACACCATTTTGTCACACCAATTTTTACATGATGTGCTCAACGTATTTTGACAATTTTTATATCAAAAGACAGAGAGAAAGATTGTCTTTCTTTCCATGTAAAATGTGTACATGCGCGATAATAAATAAAGACACAGCAAGCGCCGCACAAAAAGCTAATTTCTCGATTCAAATCATGTAAACTGAACGGCGATTTTGACATGTGCCTTTCTTTCGCTCATATCTTCTCAACAGGTAGGCGTATTTTGAAATTGATTACATCGTGATAAAACGGGAATAATTGTCTTCGATTTGATATAAAAAAATTATATACACCATATAGAATAAAGATACAGCAAGTTCCGCAAAATTGTGACTTTTGTTTATTCTTTACGTTTTTACCATTTTCTCGCACTTTATATCACATAAACTTCTCGGTAAATTTTGCAATTTCATGTATCAAAATATAGAGAAAAGGATAATCTTTATTGCCATGTAAAATTGGTATGTACAAGAAAATCAGAAAGGACCCGGCGCGCATCGCACAAACAGGCAATTTCTCTATTCATATTTTGTTTACCGAGAAGCGATTTATTTTCAACTGCTTTTTACACTTCCTATCCATTTAACGGCAGAGCGCATTATCGACATTTTTATATCACAATAAAGAGGAAAGGATCGTCTTCAATTCTATATAAAATTTGCAAATTACAATTAGACAATAAAGGAGCGGTTAGTGATGTCGTAATTATCAAAATCTGTTCTAAAATACCCGAGGGTACCATCTTTGCAAACTTTATATATTCCAAACCAAGTGGTACATATTTATTATTTTCATATCATCGTAAAGCAGAAAGAAATACCTTCATTTTCATGTGTAATTTGCCCATATTTGCATCAAAATAAAACGTGTGGAAACGATGCGACATATGTTGCGGTAAGGCGAATATCAAAGAATTTATTACTAGCTATACCCACGTTTCGTTGGTAATAACTTCTAATTACAGTGCAAAAGATTGTTATGATTTATTTCTTCGTAAAGAAGAATAAATTGCCTTCAATTCCATATATAATTTGCATGTATACAAAGCGAATAACATGATTTATAAAGTTGGAAATAAAGACAATTTATATTGTGTGTGAGTGTATGTTTCAACGGGGATACCCCGCGCGTGCGTTTGCCCGGGACTATTAGCTTAGTTATATTACTGTGGGGGTCAGAGCGTTATCGGGATTTATCGCTACCCTGTTTTCGTAATTTATATCTTTCGTTTAGGATGGCGTATCGTAATAAAATTTATCGTGAAATATAGAGCAAAAAATTAGCTTCAATTCCGTATATAATTTGCATGTGTGCACTCAGTGATTAAATGATTTTATAATGTTTGAAATGAAGACAATTTTTTAAATTTTGTAAAATTCGTTCTAAACATATTATAAAAATAATTTTTATATCGATGTGAAGAGGAACTATTCATCTTTAGTTTCGTTTTGATTTCGCGCATGCGCTCTTGGAATTTATTGAGTTACGGCGCCCGAATTGAAAACAAGTTTACTTCAGTTGTAGAAACCGTTCCAGGGGTGATAGAAATTTCATTCAAAGTGTCAAGTAAGTATCATCCATTTGTAACACGGGATTCGCCGACTAGCTTTGTATAAAACGACGATAATGTCCGTATTTCGCCATGTAAACACGCCATATGTTGTTAAAACGGTCGCATCTGGCGGCGCTGGAAAATTCGGCCACAGGGGCTAATTGCGCTATAACGGTAGCGAGGCGAGTGCTGGAAAATTCAGCCACGGGGGCAAAACTGGTCAAAATAATATTCAGCAACGTAAGAGTTAACATAAATCCCATTTTCCTAATTCACCTTTTATAAACCAAGGACCTTTTGATGTCAGAGACGAGAACAGACACATTCCATCCCTTAAAAGCTGGCGCCCCTTCCAATGCAAAGTGAAGTCGCCATCTCATTGGTGCATAGATCAAGAGCTCTGATTGGTTGCTACTCCCATATGTCGGTTGCCATTCAAACTGAGCCTCTGCCAGCCATTCATCTGCTTTGTTACAAGCGATGACATACTCAGGTTTCAGGATCCACTTTCCTTGGTTTCAAAATATTAATATTCAAATTGATAATTGGTTACAGGTCAATTGGTTTTAGTATGAAAGTCAATTATTCAATAATATACATTTAAGGTAGATACATGAAATTCATTGCTGACGGATTGGTTATTTCCTGACTTGTGAATGAAGCATGATTTCTGTCACATAATATTGTATCATTGAGAGGAATTCAGTCTAACATACGCTAGTTCTTTATTTTCTTTGAATGTTGGACAACTCACTGTGTAAAGGACCAGATTATGGTAAAAGGATTTTTGCTCACCACTCTTGTTTGGCTGCATTTTTAAATGCTCCTGACATGTTAATACATGTAATAATCAGGAATTCACCATGAGCTTAAAAGACTTATCAACAATATTATTACAATAGCAAATAAGGATTTACATTCCAAAGCTATAATTAATATCATTATATATGGTACATATTCCACCTTTGTAACAATAAGTAAAAGTTAAAGAGGAAAATTGGTAATCATTTACCTGTAGCTAAGGCTCCAAGAAACTTTTCACTCCGTGAAAGTTTTCCACAAATCAAATGTGTACAACATGCCTTGAAAGACTGGATAAAAAAAGTAGGACTCATAAGTACGACATATCAATGAGCGATAGAGTGATCAAATTCCAATTCCAATCTGCTTATATATATATAGATATAGGTGTAAAGTATCGATACACTAATATGTCGTCTGAAAACAGTGGATAAAGATGTCAACTAACCATAATCAAATCTTCATTTACATATACAAGCAAGAATTGATGAAATATAACGGGGAGGTGATATGGGGTTTAATGCCACTTTCAAGAGTACTTTACTTGTATTGCGGTTGCTAGTATTATGGCAGGGAGAAAGACCGCAAGACCATTGTGGCTATGCACTGCAGTGAAACCTGAGAGCATCGGCTGGAACTAGCCAACCATGGGTGGTACTGCTCTGAAATTCAGTGTAGCATTGCACCCAAACCTTACTGCGTGTAGAACAGTTCTCTACTGCAGACAAAGTTGCCGAGCCCCTGGCGGGATTTGAACCACAGTCCTTTTGATCCGAAGCCAAAAATGCTAACCACTGCGCTATCCCGCCCCGAAATATATCAGATCTGCAGGAAAGGTTTATAAAGATAGAAACTATACTGTCAAGTGCATGATCATAATCCCAATACATACCTCGCTGTCAAAGTAGACTCCTCCAAGTTTCTGTATGATCTTTCCATACTCTCTCCTCTCCTCCAGGGAAAGGCTAGAGAGGAGGAACACTCGACTTGTCTGCAGCCGTGTTCTCAGTGTTGTTGACATCTTAGATTAATCTCCTTGTAATCTGATAGCAAAAGAACATGTGTGCAATTATTGCTACTGGCTGGCAAGCAGTTATCTCCATGTTTCGAGATGTTTTTGTTTCTAACTTCCAAACGCATGATCAGATTTAACATATACTCTTCAAGATACATAAATAGGGCTTGTCCTGTCAGGAAGAAATGTTTCTCTGGTAACTTGAATTCCATGTCTGTATGATCATACATACATAATACAACAGAGAAAGACATTCATAGCAGGTAACAGAGATAAGGATTCTCTGCTGTATCAGTTCAGATCCTAAAAATTCACCTTCAAATGCCCCTGGAATTAAATGTTTCAACACTTTCACCGACAACGTAGCTGTACTTATCATTCTGACTTGAGTTGTCTTCACCCGAAAGGCCAACGGAAAGAGTGTCAAAGTGACAAGCATAACTAACTCAGAAGCCAACCAAGCAGTTTATCAAAGACCATGTGGCTTAGGATAGACATTAACTTTTGTGGCCAAATTTTTTATTACAGAAAATAATACTATCTAAAATGTATAAATTATATCATTTGAGTTATATCTGTAGTATTTCATATTTATTGCTGTTTTTTAAATTCAGAAGCCATAGTTGTGTGTGAAGGCTAAAAAAGACCATGCTGTAATGTAGGTCACTCTTGAACATCACATTTCTAAAGATATATACTTTGAAACAATAACCCATGATATTATGGATATTTCCTATATCATAACTTTTCCCAAGATGACTTTCTATAAAATTGACAATTAAAAAAAATGTGATAAGTAGTCTCAACAGGTCATGTGACTTCCCCATATCTACTAAATGTAAGCTCTCCTTTTTATGAACTTGTTGATTATTCATAATTGGAATGTGGAAGAGGTTATTTATTGAAAAATAACAGGAATGAAAATGAAAGATTCCTAAACAGCCATCAAGCAAAATGGCAATAATTGTTACTAAGCGACAACTTCTTGGCAGCCTGTATAGATGCTGTTATCTCCTATAATCATCTGAGGTTACAGTGAAGTTTAACTCAGTGTAGGGCAGCTACAACGAGGCAGGATTGGGCATTTGATTTATAGATGCTCTTTGACATAGGAATCCAATAAACATCAACCAAGGATTAATATAGATTTAAATCCTTGCATCAACAAACTCTGTTTAATCATGATTGAAGATCTGGTTTAGGAAAAACCCTGAACACTCACAAACACACACAAAGATCTCCTAATATTACACTTTTCTATTTCGTGCAGTTTTGTCTAACAACTATATTCTCAAATTTGCATGATTTGGTAACAACCATATTTCCCGAATTTGCATCTAGTACGATTATGAAATTGACAAAATCGATGTGCACAGTTGATTAAGTGACAAAATCGTGGACAACTGACCCCGTTACCGTCCAGCCTCCCTGACAATCAACAGGCAACAGCTGTGATGTCATGTCAGAGTCAACAGTTAGAAGAGTTACCCGAGTGAGTTGCTCAGGGACAAAAAAACACAGTTAAGGGTTTCTTTTGTAAACTCAAAGCTTGATTACAGTCAATACTCTATACTTACATCCTCACCTTTTTAACCATGAAAACCGTACATAATATGGTCAACTACTTAGTTTAATGGACTTTTAAACAAATCCTAAAGTCCGGACAACAATCACATTTACCGCCATTTTCAAAGGTAGTTAACTCTTGTGCATCAGAGTGCGAAAGTGCGTGCTGCAGACATGCATATGAACAAAACGGCACATTTTTTTCGAACTAAACGGCACAATTCATTGTTAAGAAATTAGCGGCAATCTTTCAAGGCGAAATTAATTTTGGATCGATTAGGCTTCATGGAAGACACGATTTGGACGACTTTCATCCATCCTTTAAATCCTAACTGATATTTTCGCAGAACGATAAGTATATAGGCTGGGTACCTACATAGAAACTATACATTTATAATGTGCAGCCTACTGTTCATATAGATAGTGTTAGTTTTTACGTTTCAATGGAAAACATCAATGAATATTGTGAACAATCATTTGTGTAGTTTGGGGGCATCGTTAGCCTTCGATGAAGGGGTGAATGATCGAAGTATATACGAGTTGGAGCCGGCATAATACAATAACATTTGCAGGTTGAAATATAAAGAGTTCTTTTTCGGAAGTGATTGTGAGTAAACACTTTGACTTAGACTGAAAAACAACATTCTTATATTATTTAAAGAACAATGTGAGAAGGATGATATCAAAATAATTGCCTGGGTTAGAGGGCATTATCAAGATAATTGCCTGGGTTAGAGGGACATTATTAAGATAACTGCCCGGGATAGCGTGATTGAATCAGGTTTGAAGGAAATAACGGAAAATAGTGTCCCGCAAGAACAATGAAGTGACGTCACTGGAAGTAAAAGTGTAATCAATTTTTTTCGACAGGTCAACGGAGGATACTGATCACTATACATATGGCTAATACCATATAGGACATGATTGACAAAGCCTAGCTTTACATTGATTGTTACGATCGCAAGGCTTGGTATCGATTGAACAACTCTGAGACGTTTCACAATAAACCACAA
The DNA here is from genome assembly GCA_921293015.1 of Phorcus lineatus. Taxonomy (NCBI): domain Eukaryota; kingdom Metazoa; phylum Mollusca; class Gastropoda; order Trochida; family Trochidae; genus Phorcus; species Phorcus lineatus. The sequence continues at coordinate 28,124,806 of OV121083.1, read as the reverse complement.
CCTCCCATTTAAGGAAAAACGCTGATTCAGGTTTTACAGGAAACCTGAAACAGCCATCAGATAAGGCGTCATAAGGCGTCTCTAATGTTTGCTATAACAATGCTTCCTGGGTGTGTTGACAATTTTTTTTGGCATATTTGGTTTTACAGAAAAACAATTTACAATTTTAAAAACTTATGATCGTAAAACGTATTTTAATTTGAACATTGTTACAATGTATGCTTGCTGTTGTTTTCACACCGTCTTATCAACACCAAAAAAACGTAACCAATGTTGCTATTCAGGTTCGTTTTGCAATTTAAAAAATAGAGCCATTAGATTTGTAGCTCGTGAGGCTACCTTAAATTTATATTATAAATCGTCACAGGGTCACCATGTTAGCTGCTACAGGATCACCACATCAATTTATCATCATCCTCATCAGTTTAGGAGTCTGTTCAAAAGGTTTCAGCTTTCTAGGCCTTTTGCTTCAGGAGAAGAAGATGGAAATAGGTTTTAGGGAGTGCATGGTTACTGTGGCGCCCATTCTGTAAAATAAGATAAAAATAGATTTTTAGGCGTGGTACCATTGACACTTCTTAGAGGTCACAGGTTAACCACCTCTATGAAATAAAAACCTCACTAATCGAGGTGTCTGTACACGAAATTTCAGAATTCCTGAGTCAATGTTGCTGGTGACGAAGATGAAATAGTGAAACATTTACGGACAGAAGGACGAACGACATGCCATGTCATCAGCGCTTTCAGGCCAGATGTGCAAAAATCTAAAATCAACATGATCACACGTTGATTTCAAAATCATTCATATATAGGTTATATTCATCTTATATTATATAATATTCAGATTCTTTCGTCATCTAACTGACCACATGCATTGTCATTGTCCATGCAGTCGATTCATCAATCGCAAACGATTACCAAATCGCAAACGATTACCATCCACGACCAAACTATGAAATTAACATATTGCAAAAGATATATAACATAAACATTTAATACATTTATCAAAACATGGGAAACAAAATTGCCGTAAAATCAGATATAAATGACTGAAGGTTGTTGTTAATTAAAAAAATAGAAGTAATACATGTAACAAAAACATGGCCAATTTCGAATTTGGCTCCGCGCTAGAAACATATTTACGGACTCCACCCCGTTATTTCTAAGGTACGGTTCATCCTGTCTCAGGATAAAACTTATACGCCCACGCTGCACTCAAACGAGAGCTTTTATAGAGAATCTCACCCAAGTAGTTTCTGATATTAAATAAATCAACACGAGTTGATCAACGAGTGTTGAGGGTGAGATTCCACAAATCATCCAAAATCATTTTTTATTTCGATTCCGTGAAAACGCACTACTCATAGACTCTCAAAGCGGGACTGGGTAAAAATTGTGTATCATTACGTGATGATTTAAAAGAATTGTGATTCATGAACTTGACTGCTACAGGGCATTGTTAAAAATCTACTCTCAAAACGATATCTCCCAGAAACGATCTTCCACAAGCGATATCTCCTGTGGAATACAATTTTGGATGATAAATGTTTATCCTGAGACAGGACGATGTAAGGTTATACCCAATGTTATCGCGTGCTGCAGGGTGTTCTCGTGTTTGCACGTGCAAAGCGTTAAAAGGGTATACTCGTAATCCGTCAAAGTTGTGCCTTCACTCTATAAGTTAGAATCCCCATCAACTAATGAGTTTCCACACAAGATTTCAACTTTTAAGGCCACTTGCTTTTGGAGAAACAGATGACAATAGGTTTTAGGGTGTGATCCCTGTGACCCCTGAGGTATCTAAGTCACAGAAAATAAATATCTAAATGCCATTAGTCAAGGAGTATGTACACAAGAATTTAGATTTCCTGGGTCAATGGTTCTGGAGAAGAAGATGAAAAGTGCAAAGTTTACGGAGGTTCGGACACGCCATGCCGTAAGCACATTAGGCCTTTCAGGCTAGATGAGCTAAAACAGGGTGAGTCTTGTCTTTTTAAAAAAAAACTCCAACATGAGTCACTCAGAAAACTACATATCCCACCGGTCCCCAATAATTAATAACATATTCCTTTGTAATCATAAGAAACAATGTCCTAATTAAACCGTTGAGTAAAGATTCAGGAGGATATGATGAGCAGGTAATTTTGTCCTGCTCCGGAAATTCAGCTATTTCTGGAAAATCCAATTTCTACTTGTTTCCATGACCGTAGGTAGGTAACATACCTGCAAATTTTCAGAAAAATATAGTTAGCAGTTCTGGAGTTCTGCTCAGGAAAAGAAGATATCTGTGTATCTGTCTAAATATTACAACTTCAATTTCCAGAGATATTAAGAAAAATTGATTTTCAGAAATCTTGAAATATACAATTGGCACCTTTGCTGCAGAAACGAACCTATCCCCGCAAAGCGTCCAAATTAAGCTTATTTCCATGGAAACGAAGTACAAAATCAGAAACCTGAAATTTCAAGAGGCAAATGTAAATGTTTTAAAAATTCTGAAAATATCAAAAGGCACCACTTCAGTTGGTGGGTAAGGCACATACCAAGTTTCAGAAATATTTGATGAGAGGTGTTGAGTTCTGTTCCGGAACGAAGCTACCCCCTTCACTGTCTTTATTAAACCTATTTTCATGAAAGCGAAACAAAATATTTCAAAATTAGAAATCTGAAAAATCAAAAGGCACAACTTCAGTAATTGGGTAACGCATATGCAAAATTTCAGAAAGATTTCATGAGCGGTTTTGGAGTTTTTCTCCGGAACGAAGTTATCCCTGTATAAAATCCTAATTCAGTTAGTGCGACAAGGAACCAAATTTTCTGAAGACAAAATTACAGTTTACAGGGAACATTGGGGTGCCTTGAAACTAGGACATGTAGATGACCGTTCCGTTGTCACTTTCATAAACATCAGTTTTAACAGTTCGTTCAGTCTGAGCTATATGGAATGTGGAAGACGAAATTGCGCTTGCAGCTCGTGAATAACAATGACTTGGAATGTAACAGACAAAATCACACGCGCATTTAGTATTTACCGAGAGAAGAAACATTCCGTTATTTCGTGTTCTTTTATTTGGTTTTAATGCGTATCAAAACACCAGTTGTAATGATACGCTTTTATTTGGATAGGTGAATATCTAACTGTAACAATAATCATTCGAAAAATTTCACGTATTGACATACTTATCCCCACATGCCAAACCTATGAGAATGATTGGTTTTCATTGAAAATCAAACAAAATCGATCATATGTATCTGCAATATATCTGCAATTAACAATAGCCAATATATCATAAACAATGAAAAACAGGCCTATTTGTTTCTGGTTGTCGACTTTGAATTCGAATTTAAAACTATCGCAGACTAACGGTACCTAGACTTGGCCCCGCTCGGAACTTTATACAGCACTACGATTGGGTACCTGGAAAATATTGCGTTGGTGGTAACCTTATTTCGCCAAACTTGGTAGGTAGGGATTAACAGAGAACTTATGATGTTATTTTTTAGCATAGATATAAATATGAGTTGGTTTGGAGGTTGAATTGAAATCATCTCAGCTTGAAGAATATAGGCCTACTCACTACTTTTATGCGAATAATTCTGAAATAATGTCTCCAAATTTACCCCTATAGGTACGTAATCAAAAGGCGTTTCCGATAGAGAACCATTATGAACGTTTTCAAATTTATACATTGATTCAATCATTGACTCACCCAAGGACTTTTATTATATTATATCTAAACAGGACTTTGACTCACCTGAGATACGCAATGAAAAAATAAACATAAATTATGAAGTTGTAACTCAAATGATTCCCTACAACTGTTTTTTTGCCGAAGAACAAACAGAATCCGACAAAAGTTAAATGTATAACAATTATCTATGCTACATTAGATTAACATTTTCGTCTATGTAACTGTTCGACTATAACTGGCATGGGTCGTTATATTCTAAATGACAGTCTCTTTCTACATGCCAAAGGTAAAATACAGAACATTTAAAAAGTCATGGTCAGAATATGTTATTCATGAAAAAATTGCTTTTAGCCATATTTTTAACAACCCATATGATAATTGATGCATATTGAGTTAGATGAATAAATATTAAAAACAGGGATTGCTTGTCGCTCTTCCAAGAAGGGGGATAACTCGTCCACAACATTCCTACAGGGGGCGTGCACATCCAACATGGCATCAAAAACATTTCGATTGGTGTTCTGCAATAATATTTTAATCTTTTAAGCGCAAAATCCATGAGTATACATCCTCAGATTTTCGGACATTTCAGCCACCTCTAAACATTTATTACAACCAAATTGATCAGCATGGCAGGTGAGGTTTGGAGTAGATAGAAATTGATTTTTTTCTCCCACTAAACAGGTGTCCCAATCAAAACAACCGGGTTGGGAATGACAGAAATCATTTTCATAATTGTAAATGAAATAAATCTAAAAGTTACAAACTTGAAGTTTTAAGTAGTTAAACATCAGTGCTACCAAAGTAGACAAATAAGGAATGTTCTTCCCACTTAAATGAAGTGTTAATGTAGTAACTAGTAAGCATGTGTGGTTTTTTTGTCATTGATCCTACGACATACATAAGTATCATTTATGCATGTGTAACCATGCAAGGTGCTTAAAAACTCTTCAGACAAATATTGTAAAAATCATTTGATCAAATTAAACTCTGCAGACCTATTGAAAGTTTATTTCACAAGTATTCTATTTCTCAACAGTAAGGTTAGTTCTGACTTCATCCTCTCTTTGGCCAGTAACCCTATTTTCAAGGTAACCCTAATATCGTTGGAAAATTATTACAGTCTCCAATGCTGACAAAGAATATTTATCATTGTAAAATGCAAAATAAATGAACAAACCAAATGTAGAGAAATCTTAAAAAAGTAAAATTTTTCGACTATCAAGTTATATTTTCCTACATGTTCACTTATTTGAAGTCTTCAGTGTTATTTTCATTTTGGAAATAATACTACCTAATTTTAAAAATCATTCTCTAGTCTTAAAATATTTCCCATTTGGCTTGTCCTTTTGTTTTTGAACATTTGGATAGGCAAAGATTAGACGTGTAAATGGAAAATGCATCAAAGGTTTCACATGTGTTGAATGTAACATTCCATTTACTACAGAAGTAATTATATAAGAAAGAAATCCCTAATTAAACTTTTCTAACCCAAACGTAAAAAATGTATATAGAGGTTTAGAATTTTTTTAAAAAATCTTGTTTCATTATATCGATAGAACCTACTTGGATACAATCTTCACATTATTAAAAAATAATAATATTTGAATGTTATCAAAACCTTTATTGTAAAAAAAAATACCAATATGTTTGACATTGCGTCTAAGCTTCCCTGTTAAAAATGGATGCCCGGTAAAACTGAGGCATGGCATCTTTATATCAAAAAATTTATTTGTCTAGTTTAGCAATTACTTTTATTAAATCTTAATATTAGCCAAAGTTACATTTAATTTCTTAATAATGATTTTATTTCATTGATTTTTATCACAAAGATTAATTTATTTATTAAATTCTAATTACCCTGATAATTGGGACACTTCTGTTTAAAGACAATACATACAATGAATTTTTATTTATATATGATGAAAGAGTAAGTATATACACCTTTTTTGCTATTTAGAAAATTTAATTTCCCTATAGATTGGATGCCTTAACATATTTACAAGAAATTAACAGTAGAACAGATTTGGAAATTCAGCTGAGTAATATTTATGTTTTATATACTGTTTCAATTTTAACTTGTTTGCTTACTAATTGCTGTACCCTCCATCTTTCCCTCTGTGCAGCTTGCTGTGGGTGTTGTGCTGCGCTGAAGCCACGCTACAAGCGCCTAGTTGACAACATTTTCCCAGCTAACCCTGAGGTGAGCAGCTCATTAATTTGAATATCTGAAGTGTAACTGTGCTTTTTCAGATGGTGTATTCTCATATATAATAATGTTATATTTAAATGTGGTTTTCAGTACTAGGACATAAATTTGAATCCATTTACTTAAAAGATAGAATTGGTATGCTTGAATTATCAATCTTATCAAACTACACTTCTAAAATGTTTGCAGGATGGCCTGGTGAAAAACAACATGGCTCAGCTGACGTTCTATGCAGTGTCCTCTCCAGACAAACTAGACAAGATTGGGCAGTATCTTGAACAAAGACTTAATAGAGAAGTCCATCGGCATCGCATACCGTATGTATATTTTTATACAGGCATAGAGATAATTTTTTGAGCTGATTATTGACAAACTTCTTATATGTTATTTGTTTTGTAAGTTTGCCACTTTATGCATATATAATTTTTTAAAAACAAAGAGATAAATCTGCCATCATCATGCATTCATTTATCCATTTAAAAAATGTAAATATTGAAGTTAAATGTTTTAAGGCATTTGCCTTCTGCATTTAATCTCTGCTTTATTTTGATCTGTACAACACTTTTTCCATCTACAGAACTACAAGTTCCTACTCAAAAAGAGTGATATCTTATATTAACTACATTTTATCTTATCCTAATTTTGTATTTATCATCATTAAATAATCATTCTGTAATCCAAATATGTCTAATAATTAATGGCAGACTATATATTCTCAAGTCCCAATAGGGCATTAAGAAGTGGCAGCCATAAAGGAGAAAAGCGTGACCTTTTGGATAACAACTGTTTTATTGTAAAAACAAACATTGTTTCATAGTTTTTATGCTCCTGTTTATCAAATGGAATGTGCATTATCCAAAACAATGTGGTTGTTGTCAAAATATCTTGCCTTTGTAACATTCTATGTTTGATGCTGACAGGATGGTTTTCAACGTGATGGATGCCCTGGACCAGCTGCTCAAGTCGTGCCACGCCCAGTCCCTGAACCTGTTTGTGGAGAGCTTCCTCAAGATGGTGCAGAAGCTCCTTGAGTGTGAGGAACCGGAGCTGCAGATCCTCGCCACTAACTCTGTGAGTCTGTTTGCTCAAGTCTCTCAGTCCGCTGGTGATCCTTATCATTCTAAAGATAACAAATTTAATGTAACAATCTTCAGGAATGCCTTTTGAGGATTTTGTTTGTGTCATATTAGGCCCGAGAAAATTACAAGACAATAATGTAAATCTATGGTACCTGTGATGGCGATATTTATTATTTTTTTAAGTACATTTGTTTTGCGGATTTCGAGTATTGAGTTAGGAAATTAAACACCAAGGACATACGTTACTTCAGAGTTCGATTCAGAACAGTACCCAAGGTTTCAAAATTAGTTTTAATAAAATGGAATGCAGTGATGCTGATATGTATTCATCCTTTCATTAATGGTTATGAATATTGTTTCAGTTCGTGAAGTTTGCCAATATAGAAGAAGATACTCCATCCTACCACCGGCGTTACGACTTCTTTGTGTCAAAGTTCAGCTCCATGTGCCATAGCAGTATTACAGAAGAAAATATGCGCAGAAGGTAAGATATATTATTCCTTAGTCATGTTGAGAACAGCCTTCAAATCAAGAGCAAGTTTAGATTCACCAATCACAGCAAAGTTAAAACACTGTTTTGAGAAAACATGATACCCCTTTCAATGATTCATAGTCAAATAACTCGATAAAGACAAGTTGAAGATTCCTTATTTTAAATGTTTTAACTCATACGTCCATATTAGCGGTCACAGATTCACCAAGTTAACAATATGATCCCATTTGGCTGGGCACAAGATTTCAGGTGTGATTAAGTCATGCCTTTTTTTAAAAGAAAAGCCAAATTTTCTAATGGCCAAACATTGGATACATAATCCTTTGTTCTGAGTCACAATAGACAGACAGCAAATTTTTCTTAACATATTTTGATGTCTTCAGACGATGGAAAAAATACCGACACAAAGTAATGATTATAATGATGAGTGTTCTTATAAAGTGCTTCATTAAAAATCATTGAGTGATTTCTCACTAGAGCTTTCAATTCCATCAGAACCCCTGGATGTAAGTGAGGGAATTTATATGTCTGAATATGGCACTTCAGAAGCTCATTTGATAATAGGTTATGTAAGTACATATGCCCTCTTTGTAATTAATGCAGGTTACATTACAGGTACCCCTTTTCAAACTTTTTTAGATGCCATATTTTATGAACTGCTGAATAGTTGTTGTTGTATTAAGATGAGATTGTTAATATTTGTCAGGATCAACATTGTATGTTTCCACAATAATGACATAAACAGTCTGTTTTCTACACCAGGAATAATGCATACAAGTTTTATATATTTGTGATTTGTCTATGCTTTGTGTCATGGTGTTAGTGGACAGAGAGTGTATTGTAACTGGTCTTGATGGACGACAATATAGTAGTGACTTATCTTCAAACTTCTTAATGAGTGTTTATCCAAGAAACATCTAATTTGTCCGATGATGTTCTTAATTTGTGTATGTTTCAAGGCACTTTACGGTTTAAATTGGCTATTTTAAGGTGTAAGACGACTTATGCATTCACTTAAGCTTTCTATCCATGCAATGAAATACTTAAAATTCTTTACAATTGACCTGCAATCAACAATGAAAAAATTTAGACAGCCGCTGTCGGCTTGGACATATACAAAATCTAAGGTTAGCTGTGCACAAAATGGATAAATTATACAGTTGAACGCGGCTGAACTATTATTATGTGCAGCTGTTGAATTTAACTAAACTCTGAACTGATACCAAAGAATGAATTATGTTTTATGAAAGCAATGTTTTAAATAAACCGATATAATAACACAGCATTAGCAGTGCTATTAGATTGACCAAAGCGGCTGCCGTTTCCGCTTTTTTGGTTATAAGCAAAATCTTAATATTTCCAATATCGTAGTTCATGCCGATTTATTGTAACGTAACATTAAATACTTCCGGTCTTCAAAAATCAACTTCACTACCTGAATACGTAAATATTTGTTTAATAACTCATGAAGTAGATTACTTGAGTGAGGATCTTGAATAATATCGAGAGATATGCAGTATCTGTGCATTCGTTGTGTTAACGAAACATTTGTGTGCACTAGTGCGTTTAATGATGATCACGCTAAATATAATTGTTTTTGAGGAGAACTTTAAAGGTATTGTAGCATATTAACTTTAGGAAATAAAAGAAACTCACAAAAGAGGAAACAAATTTTACCATTTGCAAAACAGTCTTAAACAATCAGTAACAGGAATTCTAAAATGAACATAGAAAGTTTGGTTAAATTACTCAAATTCTTTCCCCATGCTCAAATGACTGACAGTTGTTCATACTAAAATAAGTATATATTAAACCTAACACAGTAATAATATATCCCTTTATCATTGTGACAGAATTTTTTTATGAATTTATCTTACCTAATGTTATAATTGAACTCATTAATCATAGATACTTTAAATGTACCAAAATCTTTAAAATGAGTACAAAGAAAACGCAACGGTTCTCAAACAATGGGGTCAATGGTTAAAGGTCTTGTCAATAGGCACATATTGTTTGATCAAAGGCAACTACTGTTTGACATACATTTTAACACACCTACTCTACTCACTTTTGTCATTGGGGGATATAAACATTTATCATTCCTCTCAAAAGGGTGATATCATTAGTTATCCTATTGTATTGTATTTATCTAATAAACTCAGAAATCAGAAACATAGATTGTATCCGTTTTGGAAGATATTGATCCAGACATAACGGGGTTTCCCAAATATTTCCATATGTTGAGAGTAGCCAATGGTGTAGATGTATCAAGTGTTGTTACATACATAAACTAATATAATCTGTCAAGAGAGTGTTGAGTGCAATAATGGAGGCAAGAACAGAGTCTTTGTTAGAAAAGTTTTTTGCCACCAAGCATATCAACTGATGCTTCAATTGACAACTGTCTCAATGAAGCTTCTCATTTGCTATTAAGAGAGGTGTCTCATTAGCAGTCAGAACTATGTTCTGTTTGTCCAATTTTTATAAACTTTTCATATCTTATAAAGGATCGAGTCATTTGGAAAATCACAGCACATATGTTTATTTATCTGGTTAATATATTCATAGATAAAGTATTGATCTTGACACATAGGGGTATAATATCTGTAATATTTAGATTAAACCGATAATTATCTTCCTCGCATGTATATAGTGTTTATAGCAGTTATGTTAGTTAAAACATTCATAAAACTTTGGCGTGATTTTTAGTCACAATCAGTTATTAAGCATTTCGATTGCTTGATTCATATTTTGATGGGGTATACCAATTTCAGCCTTACAAAATTTATTTGTCCAATCATTCATGCTTGCATTGTTTATGATATATGTTGAGAACTGACACCTGTGAGATTATTCAGGATTCAATTTGAAAGTTTCGCATCATGTTTGAGGAAGTTAAAGCAATATAAAAAGTGACTCCTTATGATACAATTGTCTAACATGATAGGCAGTGCCTCCAGCTGTATTGTTAGATGTGAAGTGGTTGGAGTCTGCAATATGTGGATGTAGTTCACTTTGTGTGTTCGTATGCATCAGCGTCCACAATGCATTCTAGCGAACTACCTATCTCACACAATATAATACCTACTTGAATATTTTGTGTCCGAAACATTATTATAATAAGATAACAATGCTTTGAACATTTTTTAAGGTAGTGAAATATAATAATTTTTTTATAATACTGTAATATAACAAAACCAAGTTACTAAAGTGTGAAAGGTACTATAAGTAAAATTAAAGCATTAAAAGGCTCAATTTGAGTTGTATCGTAAAGAAAGTACGTATCTGGATAAAAGGAAATTATTAATTGAACATTAAAAACCTTTGAAAATTGTGTGACCTCTGTTTGTACAAAGGAGGGATCTTACATTGGTAAGTGAAATCATAGTTTTTGCTTTTCAGGCTTAGTTTAGGGTACGCTCCCATTACACAAATTCCTTTATATTTCAGTGGTTCGGTTTTGAAACAAGCCCAATTTCATGTCTGTAAATAAGGAAAATAGATAACCTCCTTGACCACCTTCCTAGATCATTTGAGGTGGTAGGTATTCATGTCTGTGAGAAGGAGGGATGAAGGTTTATCAAATAAAGTTATTAGCAGCCAAGACTAAGTCGGGTCTGCTATCAGTTTTTGTCCGGTTTCAACCGCCACTGCACATTGTATTTAGCTATAACTTTTTCCCACTTAGTTTTTAGAACTCATATACATAACTGCTTACTTATACCTAAGGGGACATGTTTTGACACGCTCACATTGAAGGTCCAAGGTCAAGGTCGCGAGTTATAATATCCATAAAATTAACCATTATAAACATGGTAACTTGAATAGATTTGGGTGTTATGAGGTTCTTATATGAATCAACTATGGAAAACCACCAAGATTTGAAAAAGTTTTTGCTGCAATTGGTCGAAGGTCAAGGTAACAACAAGGTCATGACTTATGCAAGGTTTTGCAAAGATGCATTATTTCGGTTAACACTTTTAATCATTACATGATAGTTATTGTCAATGAAAAGTGATTACTAAGGTATTGACCGTGTTTATCCTTAATCAAATTTTGAAACAAGAAATAGTTATTGAAAACTCATATTAACCAGTTCATGACCATACCCCTGGCAATTCTTTTGACATTTTCCTGTTTAAGGTCAAAGGTCAAGGATATGAGAACTTGTAAAACTCGTACATACAATCTGATGCAGTTATACAGATGCTAAATATTTCCAGCAACTAATTAACAATCCCTTCATTCCCCTCCCCCCTACTTTTTGAAAATCCCCCCTCTTTTTACTGATAACATTAAAAAAAATTCTTGTAAACACAGTTATTTGAAAAGTTTTGGTGCTATGAGGCAGTTATTTGGTATATACCAAGTATGGAGAAGTACCAAGGTTTGGAAAGGTTTTCGCTACAATCAGTCAAAGTGAAGGTCAATAAGAGATCTTGACTATAGAATAGTTTTGTGAAAATGCATCTAAAATCACTAAAAATGTTCAAAATTATGTGATAGCGACCCAATGAAGTCATGACATCCAAATGCTACTAGTTGTAAGTATAATTTCTTTGTCTTTGTTGCTCAATTGTCTTTTGTGGTATATTTAGTAAATATTTTAGTGGGTATGTCTGTCCGTTACACATTGTGTCTTGCTCATAACTTGTAACTAAACAATAATTTCATTTGAAATCTGCCATGGAAACTCTGATATATGTTATGACCTGTCATCAACTTTTTTGTACAAATTCAAAATATTTTTGGATTCGAGGGGAAAAGTGATGAATTTGTAAGAAATCTGTTAACAGGTCCTATCCGTTTTGTAACTTCTAAACTTATCATCTAATTTTGATCAAATTTGGTAGTGGAATGCATAATTACATGAAAGTGTGTAATGATTAATGTTTTTTGGTAAGAAGCAATGATTATGTTAGAAAACTGTTTCATATCCTTTCCGGCTCATAATTTCAAAAGTATCATCTGATCTTAATCAAATTTGGTATACAAAGATTCATAGTCACATGAAGATAAGTCAATACTTGAGTAAAATTTTGAAATATTGGTTAAAATGTGGTGTCTCTGTTGCAAAGTTTTTGGAAGTCTTGTCCTGTTTGTAACAAATCAACTTATTGTTTGATTGAAGTAGCTATGAGATGCTGAATACATGAAGGTGTGTCATTATCTAACACTTTTTAAATATTGATGTTTTGCTAGATAAAAGATATTTGTTTAATTCTTGAAAAATTAATTTGACATCGTAAAAACATCCAATTATTCAGAAAAAATTATGAGAGTTAGTGTTAATGACTTGCTTTGTTAACATAGGAAAATATTCCAAATAGACTATTTTCTTACCTCTTCTGAAGTAAGAATGCAAATTTTGTGAAGGCATACCTTGACTAGCAATTTATAAACAAATTTTTGCTGAAGGTTCAGTGGATAATGTAAACTATTATTTTAAATTCTTCAACCTTAGAAGTAATGAATTAAAGATTGATGAGTTTACACCAAGGGCATTTTTTTCCAAATGGCATTTAGTTCTTTGACAGAAATATAGATTGCATACTGGTGCTTTGCATGGAGATATAGATGTGATATTCATTTGGGATTGTTTCAAAGGAGTTGCTATAATCTAACTTCTCATAGCTGTTGCAGCTTACAGGAAAATTTGCCAACCCTTTTTGCTGGGTGACCCTTCAACTTTTACAAGTAGGATACTTTTACCATTGCAAAGGGTCTCCTTTGATCAGAATATGCCAATGTGACCCCTTCAGTTGATCTCCTAGAAACAACACTGAATCAATCATTTGATATTAAATTGCCTACTGTGGTAATAATGCAAAACAAGATAAATTACAGAGGTGGTGCCAGTGACGGTAGAGGTCACTTGTTATGGTTTAATTACTGAATGATATGATTACCACATTTTCAGTTAGACCCTCTGTAAGGAGTTTCTTGGACCCTGAGCAGCTTCTTCTATCTCGTCCTGTAGCCACAAAAAGTCTTCTTCTAATTTCCCTGACGGACCCTTGCAAATGTTGAACAAGATATTTCATTGATTTTCTGCCACAATCGGAAAATGTGTCTCTATGTCTGACAAATACTTGATTAAGCAGCAGTGTTGATGTGTGAGAGGACGTTGGAGAGATAAGACGAGGCACTGTTGGTGTAATGCTTAGATTAAACTGGATGATGAGACATGTTCTGTATACCACCAGGGTTAGATTGCATGAAGCAGCCAGGACCTGACAGATTTGATGCATCGATTAAACATACTTTGATTCATTGACCTTATTCCTCTGTACACCAAGCTACTACAGTGGAGACAGAACACTTAGACCGTCATCTCACTTAGCCAAGAATGTCCTTAGTTTAACAGCATTAGGGGGAAAAAAGAAAAAAGCTTGTAAATCATGCCAAATCAAAAGTGAAAGTTGGTGAATGTATTTGGTAAAAAAACATAAAGTTAGAGCTTTCAGGCTTCCCGTAGTAATATTTTCTATACAATATAGGGAGCACTTTTCTTAAAGTTGTCGAGTTGTCTCTTTGAACTATAAATACATATCCCTGATAGCTTGTAATTTTTAAAAAAAATCACTAAATTTTTCTTTGCATCTCCTCTCAAAATGTCTTAGAATTCAATGACTTTCCTTTTCCCCCCATATGATGAACTGCCAAATTCGATTTGACTCCAAAACTGAACACCAATGGAAAAAGAGCAAAAAGTCCATGGCTAAATAGATTTAATCAGATATTTGCAACCCTGATCAGGGTATTGTAGTCTTCATCAGTTCTGATGTGTTGAAGTAATTGCCTGTATTAAGTAGCAGACAGCCTTATATTACACTAATATCAGTATAAAAGTGCTAAGAATGTTGTCATTATGAAACCGATTCTGTCATTAAAACTAATTTCTGCTAATGTCAAATGACTTTAATAATATCCAGTCTTGTCTGAAATAATCCTTACTGAACATTAAACAGTTATATAACGCATTACAATTATTCCTTGTGATCATCCCCGTCTTTCAAAGTTGCATGTAACTTTTTTCTTCTTTGTTTGCATTTATTGGTCAATGAGAGATCACTGAAGAACATCCCTTGTCATGAGAAAATTCAAATGAGATCATAATTTTATGCTGAAATTATCTGAAAACATCAAATATTTTAGAATATTTATCTGTTTCATTCAGATTAGGTCACATTCTGTTAATTAATTTGTAATCTTGAAAGTGAAAACTTTGGTCTAAACATTTCATTGTTTTAGGAAAGACTTGATGATACTTAGATAATTTGACATAATTTTTTACTTATCCATAGACAATATGAGGGTCCATTAGTTGCCAATGTGAATGTAACGAAGATCATCATTTATAAGATTACTGTCTTTTCAAATATTGGTACTTCCAATTTCTAAGATCCCTAATGCTTACTTAATACCAAGTACAATATCACCTTGCCTTACACCAAACCATTTCATTAACCTGCATTATGAATGACCATAACATTTGTAATTGGATTTCATTATTTATGTACCACAGTACAAGTAATGTCAGAATTTCTCATATCACAGCCCAGAAACATTTAGCTGCCAGTATTGTATAGCAACTGGGCTGATACAGGAGCAGCATGGCCTTTATGAAACATACTAGGCCATTGCAACTCTGAGCACACACAGATATATACACAATTTTTTTTTTAAAAAGTTGTCAGTTTGTTTTCTGACACAGTTACAGGCAATATTATACCAATTACATGAGGCAGGCAATATCAGGCCATCTTATGCCCCAGCTGAGGCAATATAAAACCATCTTATACCACAACACAGGAAGTATCAGACCATCTTATACCACAGCACAGGCAATATCAGACCATCCTAAACTACAGCTTAGGCAATATCAGACCATCTTTAACCACACCATAGGAAATATCAGGCCATCTTATAACACAGCACGGGTAATATCAGACCATCCTTAACCAATGAACAGGCAATATCAGACCATCTTATACCACAGCCCAAGCAATTTCGGACCCTCTTATACCACAGCACAGGAAATATCAGACCATCTTATACTTCAACTTAGGCAATATCAGACTAAAAAAGATCAGGAAAGACCCAAGCAAAGAGAATATGAGACCCAATTATATCCAAGCACACTTTCTCACACTTTCTTACACCATGGTACAGGAAATGTCTAACTCTCTTATTCCCAAGCACAGAGAATTTAAGGCTGCCTCAGCAACAGCACAGGGCATATCAGAAAGGTTGATACAATAGCACAGGACATACCACAGGTCTTATTCCACAATACTAGAAGTGTAACGCTGCCTTTTATCACACACATAGAATAAGAGACTGCCTTGCAGACTGTGTGATATGGCCGAGTCTGCTACCTGATCACATATTGATCTGCGTGCAGTGTTCAGCTGAATGAGACAAGCCCTGGCAGGAGACTGGTGTGTATCTACAGTTACTGCCGTACTGGACTGTACCATTCTCCTCTGATCTCTCACTGTTCTGTGTCTTGGACCGAGGATCTATCACAGTGTCATTGTGTTGCAGGAGCTTGTTGGATGTGTGATTCAAGACAGTTGGATTCACCTGTGCATCTTCTAGGAAGGGGCCTCTGATATATGTTTTTGATGCAGATATTGGATTATGGTTGGATGCAGGTAGTGGAGATTGTGTGTGAGACAGATCTGTTGGAGATGCAGGTACAACTTTGTCATATAGGGCAATGTTTTATTTAGAAATTACTTTTTAAGGTGTTGATGGTCATGGTTGTGTGATAGGAATCCTGTAGTGTTTTAAAGCTAGTTTGTTTGGTTATTTATAAAGGAAGGTTTTGGAGATAGTTGATATTTCAGATGAAGTTCAGTTAAAGACATAGGTATGATGTTTAAGTTCTGTTGTGTTTCATTAGGTCTTCACTTTTAGGTTAAGTTTTCTGAGTTTTTTCACCTGTCACAAGTGTGAACCTCTGATCTCTAGACAATAAGATTTGTATTATGGGATAAGTAGTAAGCAATTCAGGTTTAGGGTGTGGAAGTTGCAGTGATTTGAGATGCTGGAATGAGGTTTTTGTAACTCTGCTGGTCGCATATAGCTGTTTGAAAAAACTACTAACAGTAAGAATGTGAATCTAAATTACAGAATAATTTCAAGTCCCAAACTAATGGCATGTCTTGCACAGTGACTTTAAGCTTTCAACTCCAGTCACGTGGGAACATTCTTGTCATGTCAACTGAATGCAGCATATAGGAAACACAGGTTTTATTGATGAACTAGTCTGAACTCATGAATAGAAATGGTTTCTTGAGAAATGTTCTTGTGTGTTGTAAATTGAAGTAAAGTAGAGCACTGAGGGGTGGGGTCATGGAAATATGATACTGTCCTTCAATGAACAAACTTATGAGAAATAAATACTAAATCATGATTGAAATATTGCTTTGACTACTGAATATGAGTTTGTTTATCGATATCCAGAAGTATCAAAATGGTGAATTTGAGCTCTGTTTTTCTTTACATATGTTTGTTAATTCCTTTATTCATGTCTCAAGAACAGAAGTTGATTTTCTCTGACGCCGCTAATGGCTGAAATATTGCCCAAGCAGTGTTAAACAATAACTCACTCACTGATTTGCTTTGTGCATGATCAAGGTATATGTCCCAGCCCTGAACTAATATAGACAAAGGTGTAGGTGATGCTTATAGCCTGTTACTATACATATTTGTATGTATGATGATGTGCACATCCTCTACCATGAAAACTTCTCCCAAATCTTATCAAGGATGTTGCTGTGCAGCGAGGTATTGATTAAACTCGGAGATCATGCAGATCTATAAACAAGGCATTTATATGATGGATCAATAAGCCTCTCTCATTAGTTCCACACTCTTTTACTCCTCTAGACACATTTATTACTTAGCTGAAGACAGTTTATTGACAAGTCCCTTTTCAGCTCTTATTAATTTCAATAGATCTAGCCTAACGACAATACCAACAGGTTACTTTCATCTGTCAACATGAAAGAAATGTACTATTTTAATCTAAAACATGAAAAAAAAACACACAGTCAAATCAGCCCAGGCAAGCAGGGAAAATTTATGAAAAATTAGAGGGGAAGTGTGTTGCTTTCAAGGTGAGCTAGAAAATATCATTATGCGAAACAGTTGTTTTATGATCCCTGTATGAAGGGAAAAAAATTGATCATTTAAGCTTGACTCGAAAATCTTAAATTGGACTCTGTTCCGGTGCATTTATAAATAGTTGAAATAACTAAATAATATCAACTTTCTTAGTGGACTAGCATTATAACTTATTTTCCTATGCCACTTGCTTGAATATAACTTTCATCATTTGTATAACAAATCATTTTACTGCAATTGAAATCAGTCTGACATAAATGACATATATGACGTAATTTTCCACTCTATACCACACAGATTCCTACTCAATAGGCCCCACAACATCAATAAGCTATCTTCATAGATTGCCTTTCTGGTATTAGAACTAAATCAATCTTGTTGACTTAATCACTTTTTTTAAAACAGATTTTCCAAATACATCTTTGGAAGTTTTTAGAGGAATGAATTGTGGTTAATTTGCATGTTCTACATGGCGTGATGGATTCCTCTGATCTGGGCTGTATTAATTATTCACGGAATGTGAGTAATGAATTGTACACAGATTGCTGTAGTCCTACAGAGCAAGGTTTCCACAAATACGTTGTCAAGAGAAAATGAACCACAGTCAGTAATCTAATGGATTGAAAGTATAATCTCTGATCATATTAGGATGTTATCACACAAGAACATATTGATTATGATGATTTGGTCAATATTATCTTGATATTCAGATTTTGAAATTCTGACAGCGCTGACATTTCTTTGATCGTTAATGATGCACTGAAGAAATGGAGATAAAGTGAAATCTTTAATATGGCCTGCCAAACGTGAAGATAATGTTGAGATTAATTTTGTTGATATCAAATTGAAATCAATATCAGTAATCTTATTTAAATTGGAAATATATCTACTAATTGTTTTGCAATTTTGTTGAATTGATTCAGTTTCATTAGATCACTCAATGTCAAATTTTATCAATTTGGTGCTAGTGCCATAGATATAGGTAATCATTGATAATTGTTAGACACTATCCTATCAAACAGATGGATACATAGACTTCATCTAACTAAACAACAAAAACATTGTATGAAGGCTCACAGTTTATAGTAGTAGGTAACAGTGAGTGAAACTAGGGGTAATGTTCTTCAAACATTGCTCTGATGGAAATTATCTCGAAACAGGAACATGACATCATGAACAATGCTTTGTGTTACGTATCCTCAGTGAAACTGTACTGTCAGCCAAATAGTGGTAGGAACTAAGGGTTTACAATTATGGATCTGTGGAGACAGAGTATTTCTTCCCATTGTGTGTGGTAACCCTGCTGTACTGTTGTTAATGGACATCTCACAGAGGACTGAAAGAATGATTGATTAGATCTTCTATGTTTTATGCTCATCAGTTAGCATCAGACTTTAACAATGTTTCCTGGCAAGGCGCTTAGTTTGTCTGAGTTACTTCAAAACACTTTAGAAAGCAACAGTGAGCACCCCAGGTGCTTCCTAATGTGCAATTTTCGAGTCACATTTGCCAAGAAAGACTGACTGGTGATGAAAGTATCAATTTAATGCTAATCCATTCAGTAAAGTAGCAAAATGAAGGTTAGGGAACGTGATTTTGATATAAAAAAATTGAAAGAGTCATGTTGGTGAACAGTAAAGAAACCTCTTGATTGCCAATAAAAGGATTTCATAAGTTGCACCACTCCTGTTGATGCTGATCTAGTTATGATTCTTGGGTAGGCATAGTGTCAACTAGTCATGTCCATTTAGCCTTGAGACTGTTATTGGTTCCTCCTTCAAAGTGATCAATCATCAGTCCCACTCCAGTCAAAGAGTTGCTTCATTCAGCACTGCTGTCTTCTCAATAGAGTTAAAGGTCGGAGGATAACACTCCCATCACTCAGGCTCACGTTAGGTCTCTATATAAGAGTATTGACATGTCAACCTGGTGGCAGGGAAGGTCATGCAGTCTTCATGATGTTTAGTGTGCATAACACCTTGTCGGCAAGGTCATGGATTGTTGAACTTGTGTACTTGTTTCTGTATGGGAGAAAACTGCTAAAAGTATCATTCTTTGTACCATTAGATCAGGGAGAATAGATGGTAAGGGTGCGTATTATTATCAGTATGTATCCATATATTGCAATACAGAAAACACATGATGCGTACCAATTCACGTTTCTGAAAATATTCAACATATCTGATGTTTTAAAATCAATAATTTCCATGTAAAGTTGCAGGAAAAAACACAACCCCAAAACAATGTGATTTTACTGAAAGTTTTTTTAAAAAGTGTGAATGCACAAAGGTAAAGAGTGCTAACGTCTCTAATGGTCATCAACAATCACTGAATTATCTCTCTATTCAAAACATCAAACACTTGATCATTGATTGCTGTTCTAATCACTGTTATTTACCGGTAGTCAACAGAGCATGTAAAATCTATAATTTTACAAGGTCCAATATCTTTATGCATATTGCATTACGCTTTTCTGTATCGTAATGTATTGCAATACATAAATGAGGAGCTTAGTAGACGGTCATGTAGGGTTATGGGGTTGATGCTAACCAAAAGAGGCTGGATAGAAGCTTGACAGATGTTTGTGGAATTATATAAGAAGCTGTTTGCTGTGTGTAACATGATGTTTGGGAAGGTCATGTAATGTTGCAGTTGTGTACATTTTTTTATGATTCCCAGGTGAAGGGGAAATGAAGAAAACCTATTTATCTTTATGAAAGTATCAATGCAAGTACCGTTAGAACAGGAGACGGGTAAGGCCATTTAGGGTACCAGACATGTCCAGTTCTAATGTGTCAGTCAGTGTGTCTGAGAGAAGTTCATGAAGGAGTCCTCTTGATGACAGTATTGATACACCCAACTTGTGGAACAACGTAAACAAGGAAGATTATCTTAGTTTGCAAATATTTCTTTGTATATCAACTTGGTACCTAAGATAGAGATTAGATGATGTGTTTTGAGAAAAAAATCATTTTGTGACAATTACTTTAAATGATATTGCTCATATATAATATTGTAGACAGTTGTGGACACTGGTAAAGTAGCTTGAAGATCATACAGGGTTTGAGGGATATTTATGACATACCTCTGTAGAGAAGGAAGCCCTACAAAGTAGTTTGTGTAATTAGGCTACAGTATGGTTCATAGCTTACCTGAGGGTTTGGTTTCGGTTCACGCTGAAGGCCTACCCTTTCCTCCATGGTGTCTCATTAGCCTTATCACTGGCATCATTATCACTCAGGAGTAATGAGGTGCCTGTGTCTGCAAGTCATTTAATTCTTCTTGCATGTTCTAGTCATCAGAGCCCATCAGGTCTGTCTTTGGTCAACATTAAAGAAGAGCTTACTGGTATATCATTTTGTGAGAGGCACTTCATATTGCGTTATTTCCTTTAGTAATGACATGTTTGGGTCTGCTTTTGATCAATGGTTGTCAGGTACGGGAGAGGAAAATGAGGGGTTTTGTGTTCAGACCGCTCTATGCAGGAGGCAGCGAGTGTCTGACATAAGCCTCCTGGACCATGCAATAATGCCTATAGTGCCCATGAATGATAGTAATTTATGGAGATGAGTTCTGAGAATTGAATGTGTGTTCATTGTGTTGGTCTGCAGATCTTGAGGAGGATGTGAGTCCCTGTTGTTGTGCTGTAATCGCTCATCATCTGTGATGGGAATGACTTTACATAGACGCTTTGATAGTTGTATCATCAGACATCATGCACCACTCAACGTGTGTATACAAGTTTCCCTACAGCGTGAGACTGATAAGCTGTTACTAACAGGGCATGCGGATAGGATCATGTGAACAGCCTCTTGATGATCTGAAGAAATCTGTTTTATTTGTAAGGGTTCAGTTGTGCTTATATGGATGATATTTACAATTTTGCACAGATAGAGTCCAATGAACAGAGTTATGTGGATGAGGTTTACTTGACTGTTGCATGTGGATAACTTCATGTGAATATTGTCATTATTGATGAGGTAACAGTTCTATGTAATAGAGCTCTTGGAAAAACTGTTGACAAGAAGTCAAAACTTTCATGTTGATGGGGCCTTGTTGTATGAAGGTTTACATGAAATTACATGAAGATGAGCCATAGCTACAATTCCATGGGAATGTGCCAGACTATTTTCTAGATGAGCTGTAGTTACTGTTGTATGAGTACCCTGAATTGAACCCTGGCAATAAGGAGGTCACCACTAAGTAGCCAGTACCAAGGGTTCCCATGTGAAATACCCTGTGTAGTGAACTGGTTTGGATTTGTAACTGATGATGCTAGATATTGTGACCGTGTTCTGCTGTCGCCGCAGGATCCGGCAGGCTGGAGTGAGCGGTCTGCAGGGAGTGGTGCGGAAGACAGTGGCAGATGACCTGCAGGTCAACATCTGGGACCCTGTACACATGGACAAGATTGTCCCCTCACTCCTCTACAACATGGACGATGGCAAGAGGTCAGTAGATAATTTCTACACTCAATGATAAAACATCAATGTGTCTTTTTCATTAACCAAATGTTGATATTTTGTTAAGTTCATTTCAAAACTATCTATTGCCATAATTTTCAAGCAAATGTTAGCTTAAAAACAAAATCATCATATTATAATCATGAATAAAGCAACTGTAAAATAAAACAGTATTTGTTAGAACCATTTAATAATTCTAGAAATGAATTAAATTTTTAAATAGTGTCTGTTAGAACCATTAAAGGCACTAGTGCACGCTTTTACGGTTTAAATTGGCTATTTTAAGGTTTAAGAGGACTTATGTATTCACTTAAGCTTTCTATCGATGCAATGAAATACTTAAAATTCTTTACAATAGACCGATCCATTAAGCCCCGCCCCCTAACGACCGCCCCTAGCAACCGCAAACCTCGGACAAACATGCGGAAGTGTCCGACACATGTGTTTTTGAGTACGAGTATTCTGCCGACGACTACGGCTAATTAGAGTTTTGTCATGTCTCAGAAACGGTTGAATTATTGAAAATATAGTCTATTGATAATGTAACTGCAGAAATTGGAACAAAATAACTGTTTAAAAATATTTGATCACGCGAAAACAGGTCCTCTGTCGCGTCAATGGACCCTGATTTATATTTAATTGTGAAATCGAGCAACAATAAATTTGCTGATGATGGTTTCAGGTGTTTTTCATTTCTGAGAACTGCTGGTAAAAAACCCTGAAAAAATCGTAAAATCCTGTGGTTCATATGCATTATGTGTGAGTGCACTGCCTATTTATAGCAACACGTACGGACTGGATCACATGATTTTCATCTCGCAGACTGATCTTTTCTAAAATTGTATTCGCCTTCAACACAGTCGTTTTTAAAAAATTAATCTAGCATCAGTGAAAATAACAAGCTTCTTTTATGAATCTATGAGTTGAAACCCGTGGAAAGTTTATGACACATCGTAACATATGTCAGTTATCTCCCTTTATAGTGTTCTATCATGTAATATTTTGACTGTTTTAATCATTTTAAAACTGTATTTTGGCTAAATCATTCCTCCAGTGACTGGACATGACCTGTATTTAGAGTAGATACAATTGTTTTTACTCATGAAACTTGTGATAACTATCAATATTTAACTATATAGCAATTCATAGGGAGAATGTGATATGTGCTTTTTTTATAATAATATCATTTGATGAAGAAACAATTATTAATTCAATTCAGTAAACATTTCTGCAAAAAGAAAATATTAGAAATAATTTACATTCAATAAATGAATCATGCCTAAAATATGAACTCTTATAAGTACCTTTATATAATTATTTGTACATTATAGATGTTGTCACAATATATGTATTTATGAATGTATTTATAGGACTGTATTATTCTGCTCAGATACAATCAGATTAATTTGCAAACTATTTTGCTGAAGTATTTAATAGATTTTATCTAATGAATGAGAAAACAATGATTTCACTTGTATCATTATTCAATCATAAAAATAATTAGGTATATTTTACATGCTGCTTTATTTGCCCATGTCATACTGTTTTTACATCTGTACTTATTAATGATGGGCAGATTTATCAAAACCCTTTGCCTCCTTGACTCTGAAAAAAGGAACACAAGCTTATGAGTGTGTTTTATTCATGCATCAACTGACTTTTCTTTTCATCTAACAATCAATAAGGGTGTAAACCTGAAAATATTCTAACTGATGGTTTGCAAAATTACATAAATAAAAGAGTGTATGGTTTGATGATAGTGATAATTAACAGCCTTTCAAAATAAATTAAAAACTGGCAATGTTTATTTTGATTGTTCACATAAAAAGAAATTGATTAAACTTATTAGATAGACATTTTGACAAAGTCAGTGTTATCAAATCAGATAAAATAAATAGTCTGACTAAATTATCATTATTATAGATCTAGCAATACAAACTGTAAGAATTAGTTAGAAGGCTCCACTTGCTGGTTGTTTTTTAATATTTTATACAGACATGACGATTGTGTGTCTATATAGGATCATTTTCATTAAATTATTTCACCTTTGTCGAAAACTTATTTGACAATTATATATTCATGAAGAGAATGTCATCAATTATATGTCTATATTTTCAAGAATTTTTGAAGGTTAGAATTAATTGTCCTATTAATGAGATGATCTTTTCACAGACTTTAGGCCTATATATGTTTAATCCATGAATATAGTATTTCATCAATGTTTTCATGAGATTATTTTTTATTTAATCTGACATTCTATTAATTGGTATCACATCTAATGGAAACTTGGAAAAATATAATTAAATTAGTTTTTAATCTATGAAATTCCAATTCATACATCTATTTAGCTTTCAAATTGTTTAATGTTTGATTAGAATAATTATTGTGTTATTTGTTTCACCCCAACCTGTCGGGGAACAAATGCCTTCTATCGATCGATTTCAACTTAGCCTTTAGAAATATATTATTTGAAAAAGAATATTTGATTCTATTTATTCACCTCGTCTGAGGCAAACTTACCTTTAAATTAATTCAACTTATTTTACTGTACTGGAAAATTTAGCTTGAAATAACCCCCAAAACACACTTTTATTTATGTAAACAAACCGAGCATGGTGCACTCACCTCTCATTATTTTATTGATACATCTCCGATGTGAGTCGGATATGCTGTCTCCGATGTATTTTTCTGAAATAAAGGACCCTTTTTGCAATGTTACTAATACTGCCATCGACTATATTGACTTGATATTACTGCAATTTCTTCGTAAAATGTCTGGACGAAAATCCTGTGTCATAAAGACAGCCCGCCATGTTGCCTGTTGATGTCCGAGGAAGCGATCGCGGGAAGGTGGGTCAAAAATACGGCGCGCCAATTGGTCGAAAACCTGTAGGGGCGGGGCTTAATGGATCGGTCTATTGACCTGCAATCAACAATGAAAAGATTTAGACAGCCGCTGTCGGCTTGGACATATAACAAATCTAAGGTCAGTTGTGCACAAAACGGATAAATTATAGACAGTTGAAAGCGGCTGAACTATTGATATGTGCAACTGTTGAATTTACCTAAACTCTAAACTGAGAACAAATAATGAATTATGTTTTATGAACGCAATGTTGTAAATAAACCGATTTAATAACACATCATTAGCATTGCTATTAGATTGACCAAAGCGGCTGCCGTTTCCGCTTTTTTGGTAATGAGCAAAATCTTAATATTTCCGATATCGTAGTTCATGCGGATTTATTGTAACGTAACATTAAATACTTCCGGTCTTTAAATGTCAACTTTACTACCTGAATACGTAAATATTCGTTAAATAACTTACGAGGTAGATTACTTGAGTGAGGATCTTGAATAATATCGAGAGATATGCAGTATCTGTGCATTCGTTGTGTTAAAGAAATATTGGTGTGCACTAGTGCGTTTAAGTATAAATTCGGGAAATGAATTTTATTCTATTTAAAATGAATTATACCTTAACTTTGACAAATACAAAATGATGTTGCTGTGTCTCGCAAAGATATAATTTTTGGCCTTGGTCTTGCACTTCTCAATGTCTAATGGTCCATGTACTTTTATGACACTTGTGTTGAAGTCTTATGTTACTTCTTTGCCATCTGTACAGAGAGTCATCGAGAGAGGCCGACTGTCCGCGAGATGAGGAAAGTCCATCGTACGCAGCGGAGACAGTGTTCCGGGACTTGGTTTGCAGAGCTTCCTATGGCTACATTGAGACTGTGCTACGACCTGTGCTAATGTAAGTCTCTCCCGTATTCCTAACTGTCATAAAATCTTGTTCTTGCTCTTGTCTCCAGCTTTAGCTTTAGCTTTGCTCTTATTCTAGCTCTAGCTTTTATTCTATCTCTAGCTTTTATTTTAGCTCTAGCTCTTATTCTAGTTCTTGCTCTTATTCTAGCTCTAGCTTTTATTTTAGCTCTATCTCTAGTTCTTATTCAAGCTCTGTGCATTTGCACTGTTAAATAGTTTTTGTTCCCCGTAGTCATAAGTTTGTTTATTCCGTATCAAAATTATATTAGTGGTTCAAAACCATGAGCAAGTCCCCAATTTAGACCAGTTCTTTATTTGCATTTTATAGAAGATTGATTGAAATGCTATGTTTAGACTTGGTGCATGATCATGTTGTACCAACTCGGTCACACAAGTTTCACTGCAATGCCTGGCCACAATAATGTTGCAGGCTTTCTTCTTGCTATCATGACAAGAGTAGCTGTTATGCGTGTGTTGTATTCTCAAACGACAAAAAAATCATGGGAAAAAAATATTGTTTATGAATAATTCCAAATATTTTTCATCTCAAATTGATAGGGTGTTATTTGTGAGCAGATAGCTTTACTGACAAACCCTGTTAAGTCACATCAATGATCGATCTGTTAGACTACCCACTCATGAAACTGACATAAAAGCAACAGTTAGCCCTGACACTTCTGTCTCCGCTGTGTAATGTCAGTCATATTCGCAGCGAATCACAAAGACCTACAGCTGACATTGAACGCAGTGAGCTGGAAATACATTCACTATCACTGCAAGATCATGCTCGTAAACACGCTGTTGAATGCTGCATTAAACCCAATTCAACAGGGAATATCATCTGGAATGATTGGCAGCATGGAATGATATGTTTTGTCCCCTATGGTTAGATAATACTTCACTTCAGGCACTTGACAAACAGATAGCAAGAATGCTTTAGTTACTGTTCAATCACTGGGGGAGTCAGCTTTAGGTCCAGTTGATTTATGCTGCGAGTGCCAGTAAGATTACACTGTAATGAATAATAGCTCCAAAGTTGATCAACTTACAGTAATTCAGTTCTGGTGTCTAAACACATAGATAGCTCTATTGAGCAGAATACTTTAATTTTTGTTAGCATCTCTTAAAAAATCTTTAAAAATGAAGTAATGGGTAATGGTAAAAAACATGAAAACAATCTTGAATACTGAGCAAGAGACAAAAATTCATCCAGACAATGTATTGATATCTGTTACAACCATCAACATGCAGGTTCATAGTATTTGACTGGTCACTCAAGATTCCTGTAAGATATAATTGCTCCGCATTGCTAACATAAGTTCTTGAGCAGCATTGGTTTATAGACGACTGCAATATTTGACAAGTATGCTGTCACATTGGCTTCTTAGTCAGTAGCTCTGTTTGTTAACTACACACACAGGTGCCGACATGTGTTCCGTCAGGGACTAATGATGTATGTGCTGGTTTGACTGTCAGTGCTAATGTAGTCAACTCTGCGACCAGCACGTCTTCTATCACTGCTCACCCAGCACCTCAGGAGGCTCACCAATCACTCCTGACCCAGTTCCAGTCCCTCTGTCCATTCTCCCCCTGCCAGTGCTATTGATCTGTGTGTCTGCATCTCCCACCAACTTATCCCTCAAAATGTGTCTGCCCTAATGAGTTGCCTCTTCAGACCATCTGGCATATGCTTCATTCAGTTTTTCTAGTAGACAACTGTTGTACATACAGCTGTGTTTCTGTACCAACTCTAGAGGGCTTTTCATTACAGTTAATTCTGGTGGCTCAAGATTAATAATCTCTACACGATATCCTTCATATGACATCTAACCCTAAACACTCCACCTGACCTCAATCCTTTAATTTCAGGTTTATCCAAATTTTTTCAATGAAAGTGTTGCTGATTTTGTTTGTGTTATGATATGAGACACAGTGGGTTATTTCTATTTTAGCTTTCTCATCCAGATCAACCATTTGTGTCAGTTGTAGAAATCTTAATACATATGTAAATTTATCTTCTTTTTTTGCCATGAGAACCAAGAATATTGATGTAGAACGATATCTGATTTTACAGGGAGAAACTGGCATGAATGGTACCACAGACTAATGACCGTCCTGGAAATTCTTCTACTGCATCAATATTTGCTCGTATAGAAATCATTGGAGTTCTCAAGTATTGTGAAAAAGTAGTGACATTTGTGCCATCTATTTGACTTAAGTCAGCATACAAAATGTTAAATCCTCTGGGGAAATCGAGTGTCATTGACTAAAATGTGCCAAGTGATCAAATTGGCTTTTGTTAGTTATTGAAAAGTTTCAGTTTCAGGGATTCATAGTCATTTTAAATTGTGGTTTTGACTAAAAGAAGATATATTTATAGAAGAGGTTGATGTTGACTCAAGGGAGACTCAACAGAATCTATATACCAGTTCCCAGACACTGGGTTTGCATCAACTATTAATTTTCTTTTGCCGACATCATTAGTTGCAACCGTGACAGGCTGTTAATGCTGCCTCACATTATCCCATTCAATCTTGGCATCTTTGAAAGTCTCCAATTTGTACAAAATCTCTTGCCACAATTAAGGACAATTTATTGGGAAACCTAACATTCGTGTAGTGATTTGAAAGGACATAAGGAAAATTGATTTAGGGAGCTTAGTTGTACTGGAAGCTTTTGTTGGATTCTGGTAATTTAAATTAATTGGGTGTTAAGTGTTCTGACTGCCCTGTTTTG
Organism: Phorcus lineatus; assembly: GCA_921293015.1. NCBI lineage: Eukaryota > Metazoa > Mollusca > Gastropoda > Trochida > Trochidae > Phorcus > Phorcus lineatus. Next base: position 28,096,226 of record OV121083.1, on the reverse strand, counting down.
TAGATATGTATATTTATCCACACCCGATGCATACTCAGATTTGGATGAACAAATATGATAAATTGATCAACAATCTGATGAAGTAGAGCCTTGAATGCATTGATAAACCTTGTCCGACCTTGATTTTTGTCAAGGCCTCGTGAGTGAGTTGATAATGGCTGTTTCACCTGACTCAGAGTGTGGGGTTTTGACTCAACCCAACAAGGAAAGAGAATTTATACAATTGCAGATAGTGTAATCCTATTCTGACGTAGTTACATTTGTACTTCTAATTGCATGTATTTCTAATCAAAGATACTTTATGTGTAGGATGAAACATGATCCGCGGGCATTATTGAAAAGTATGCCTGACGCCCACGAGCATATCCTGAGGGAGGAGGGCATACTTTTCAATAATGCCCACGGGTAATGTTTTATCCAAGTTATAAACCGACCAAGAAACAGCAGGAAAACAATTTTGAATTAAAATATTAAGTGGTGGACACTGCAATGAAAATTCATTGAGAGTCGATCCAATGTGTTTCCGGTTTTGAAATGCATCGTGAACGCAGCCGCGCATATATCTGCAGTGGTACTTTGACTTGCTTGATTTTCACTTGAAAATCGACTAAAGATCCCTAGATTGTCAAATAATTTTTAAGAATGATAAAAAAAATATTCTTAGCCTTAATTTACCTTAAAATAAACATAATAATATAAAATATCAAACAACTCAAACTCAGACCTTTGTTATAAAAGGAACTAACTAAATACCTTCATCAGCGCTGTCACAGTGGCTCAGTGGTTAGATCGTGGATTCAGTGTAAGGGAGTGTGAATATTGAGGGTTCAAGACGGCATATTGTCAAAAACATTTGCAGTTTGGAAAATAATATTTGTGCTATTTTTCCATTCACTATGAAACAAGAATTTGATAGTTACATAAATGTGAATTACCCTCAATGCTGCCTTGTTTTTGGCCGAAGTAGAATTCACAGAGGTACTGAAGAATTAAACTAGAGAAGAGAGAAATACCTTGCCTTCAGTTAATTCCATTTAATTCTACTTGTCTCTGTTAGTAACTTGTCATGCTAAAGTGTTCATAGGCACTATTTTGTTGAACACAAAGCATGCTCAGGACCAAACTCCAAACTATTTGACCAGCCATCTTACAGAGACCCCCTACATCAGTTGTTTGCCTCAAGCTGAAGCTAAGTGAGAACTGGGCTGAAGAATGGAAGTATGATTAAAGGAGACGACTTGGACTCCCTGTACGTGAGAGTACAGACCAGACAGAGGCTTCATTACAGTGTGCACGTGATGGAGGGTCTCCTGGGAGTCGACCATCATCCAACTGCTCCTTCTGTTGTGTCAGTGGGATGACCCGCTCACAGACGGGATGTGATCATTATCTCATGACACAACTAAATATACTGAAGGTTGTGTTTAGTAACAGATAAGTTTGCAGGAAAATAAAACATCTTCGGCTCAATGCTAGGATACAGCATTTTAATCTCCATTTGAAAGTTAGTATATCTAATTTAATAAATTTCAAATGTTCTTTGATCAAATATGATTGGGATTTGAAGACTCTGGTTTAACCATGAAGTCAATGTCATCACATGAATTTATCTTGTGAATCACTAACAAGTCCAAATTATTTTCCACCATGCTGTCTTCATCCACATTTCTCCCCTTCCTCTTCGACTACTCACACTCTAGAATCTGACAAAGTGATGCCCTTACCAACCATGCTAAGTTACTTTGATGTTTTTGCAAGGTCACAGTAAGAGATTGTTTGATACAGAAAAACAATTTGATGGTCTTTGTTTATTTCATGTTTTGAGATGCCAGCTGTCTAAAGCATGAGCTTGGGAGCCCACAGCTCTTGTTATTTAGCTCAATCACATTTGAGTGACTAGCTCTACATAATCTTATATTACTTCTAGATTTACTGTCAGGTATATGTTATTGTCCATTGTTTTGTGTTTGTTTGGTATTCACTTTCATGGTAGACAGAATCGTGGTTTCATTAGACAACTACCCGAAGTGACACCATAAGTAAAGCAACTCTTTTCCCCTGTATGGAGCATGGATTGCCCTTGTCAGGAAATTCAGTAACGAATCATGTCACCCATTCAGAGATAGACCACAGTAATATTTGCTGAACTTCACTGGAGCAGTGAACTTACAGAACTGAGCGATGTTGAAAATAACTATGCCTCCAATCTTATTAATTCTGAATAACTCACAAAACACGTTTTCCCTGTAGAAACTTGATCAACAATTCATAGAGTAATCAAGTAGAAAGAAACGTAACTTCATTTCACTTGTGTTGATGTTAATACATATCCCAACATCAGGGTTTTTTATCACCCTAATCTTGTGTTTAAAAGTATTTTTCAAATGTTAATCCATCATATGACCTTTGAGTACAATAAACTAGTCATTAGGCTGACAGCTCTCCACATTTCCATATGTAGCATCTTTAGATAATCACTTTCATAAAGTGTCTGTATGAGACAAAGCATATTATTGACAGAGCCAGATCCCCAGAGGATGACTATTGTCATCAGGGGAACACTAATCCCACAATGCACTCTGTAAAAAATATCCTGTAATGGCTGCATGTAGGAAGTGCTACCCTTCAGAGTACATTCTGAATTAGAGACACAATAAACCTGACAAAGTAATTGGCTTTCTATTCTGATGATTGAACTGCTCAACTAAGATAGATAATGATGTTGCCTCTAGCTGAAATCATGTAAGATAGCTTAATATGTGGAATAATATTTTCCTTATCAATTTACGGAGACAGTGGGGAATTAATCTAAAAGTAATTAAGTTTTGTAATCGGTATTAGGATAAAACTTGTATTATAGGTTAATGAATGATTTGTGGGGAATCAACCTTTGTTGAACCCTTTGAAGCAAGTATTCAATCTAACCCAATTTCCACCTAGTATTGTTTACAATGCAAACCCAGCAACACTATTCAATCCTGAGATAATTATTTAAAGGGGCAAAAGTAAATTTTTTAAAACAAATAAAGTGATCTGAGGAAATAGAAAATAAATGTTACCAGTTGCAAGGCAATGTTATCTAGTCATAAGAAACATATGTTAATTGAATGCATCATGTTCATTTTAGCTATGTGAATTCATTACCCAACCTCAAGTGATTAACAGATGTTCACACAAAAATGGCCAGATGAAGTTTTTACTTGATACTTGATAATTTCTCCTATGACTACGGATGGCCAGGTTGAATGATGAAATGTTTTTACCCTCTGAAGATAATACATTTTGCATAAACAAATTTTTATTGAGAAAAAAATTAAGAAATTAAATTTTATAAAAAGTGCTATTGCCCGTTTAAAGAGTTGCCAGAGAACAGCAAATCTCCCAAGTAATACATCAGTCATCTGATCTGTTTGTTGGGTTACTTTCAAGCAAGATCTAGTTGATGCCTTCGTGTATTGTTTTATGATATGTTTGTGATGAAAGGATTATTACATGTAATTAAGATTAATAACAACATTTAAAGGCAAGAAGAATGTACTTTGCTTGGAGCAACTAGCACATGCTAAGCTAACTGTTTCTTGGAATTATAATTATATCTGTTATCAGGAATGATTCCAATGGTTAAAAAAACAAGTGCTTAAATGATTTAGATAGGTGAGATGCAAATCTAAGAAAGCATGTTAGAAATACAGTCCAAATTGTTATTCTTCTCTGGCTGCGTGCAGTGCGTGACAGTCCCCTGGTGCCTGTGCTGGTGAAATTGATTGAAATCCAGCTGGAGGTGAATGTAGCTGCACACACAGACCACGATCTTTGCCAGATACTAAGTAATTGATTGTGTGAGGAAGAATCAATTCACTGAGGAAATGACAGCAGGATTCTGTGTCCATTAATGACAGCACTCTGCAGTTTCACCTGTTTTTGGGAGGGATAAAGATTGTTTGATATCCAGTCAATATTAATCATTGTACATTTCCGGTTTTAAATTTTCAAAATTTACCTTCATTTTGGTAACATAATGAGTTCATTGTTTCTTGAATATTTTCTTCAAAATTCTTTCATACTTTGATCAAGGTTTGAATGGACCCGGGGTGCTTCTATTGCTATAGTCTGTGGCTTGTTCATATGGATTAAGATAATTTCCTTTGGTTTAAGAATACAATTGAATTTTTCTTTGTCTTTATGATAGACATCATCTGGGTTATATGGTATAATTCAGAAGAAATTCACTGAGTTGTGTTTCTATCAGTTGACACTTGAATATTGAATGAATCTGACTTTGTTCTGTACTGTACTCCCACAGTGACTAAGACACTTGTCATCAGTGAGTCTGCTAGGGTTTCTTTCCGCTGTAGACCTTGAATATTACATTTCCTCTTACTGTGTAAAATATCAAAGGTGTCCCCATGCTGTCAGTCCTGTTGCATTTGATACAGAGTGGTACGACTTAGCCCTAAGTGCTATCTGGGATAGCTTGGACTGTATAGATTGCAGGAGATATTGATCCCCCCCCCCCCCCCCGATCACTCCCTGATCTCTCACCTGCCTGCCCTGAAGCAACATCAAGCTGCACATGCCCGGGTGGTGATGTCACTCAACATCTCATATTCCTCAACTCTCACTGATTCAGAACTCTTAGGTATTCTTGGATATTGATCTTGAAAAGGAAGACTGTATAGAAGCTGTAGTTTTAGTGTGGGAGAGAACGCAATGACATTTTGCTGGCGTATCTGTGCTGGGCACTATGAATCAATATTATATCTGATATGGTGGAGTTAAATTGTAAGAGTTTGTTGTGTAAAGATGACAAGGCTTTGTTCATGATAAAAGACAGTCTGACCAAGAAGTACTGATATGAAAACTCAAATCTTTTATGTTAATTCTTGAAGAATTCCCAAAAAGCATAGATTTTTGTAAAAAAAAAAACAACCTTAACCAAATGTGCTGTTGGGTCACAAATTTTTTCATTTCAGATATTAGCTTGTTCACTAGAAATGTTCTGTCCCTATAGTTAGATCCTAGACTGCATTAAATCATGTCCTCGTTATCTGTGCCTGCTGCAAAGAGCCAAATGAGTGTAATGACACAGTGAGAGATGGGGGTTCATGAGCTGATTCTGTGACTGGAGGGGAGCACAGTGAGAGATGGGGGTTCATGAGCTGATTCTCTGACTGGAGGGGAGCACAGTGTTACTAACATGGGGGCCTAATCGGGCAAATGCATGGATGTGGGGCTTCAGTAGAAATCAATAGAGTGGTCACTAGTGTCCAGTATTGGTGGTCAGTAAAACTCTCATTTCATACATTAGAGCATTGTTGCTCTGTTAGAGATGGGTTTTCAGTTATTCTTCAGAGTTCAGTGTTGATATAAACAGCAAAAATAGTTACTGTACATGTTCATATCAGTATATGGTCAGGAATTTTATTATCATTAGCTGCCTTGAACGTAAATACACATTTATGACACAATATCATCAATACAAATATATGTTAAACTATTATTTTGTGTGCAGTTTAGGAAAGTCTTCCAAGTGCTATCTGTGCAATTACTTCAGAGAATATTTTCATCAATATCATCTGCAGAGAAATGTGTTTTCAAACTGTCGCCCTTGTCTTCCTCTTCTAAATCCACTGAATCAGATGCACTATGGAAGTTTTTTTCTCTGCAGAACTGTTGTGCATTATCTTATGAGGATGCTCTCGAGAACAGAATGCTGATGTCTGTCTGTCTCATCAGATTAGCTGTTTATAGAAAATAATAATCTAAACTTCTAAACACATTTCATTTTGGTATTGTTTTTAGTTCATTTATAAAATTGTTTTCAGGAAATATTGGGAAGGTTTTTGAGTTACATTTCCTTTGTATTTGAAATGAAAATACATTAAATTTGTTGAAATCATGAAATTTGAAAACATTTCTTCTTTTGTGTTTGTTATTGTCCTTAAATCATTTTACAATATTTTATATTTCAAGTGAGTTTAAATTGTCTCTGAAAAGAAAAATTACAGTTAAACTACAACAGGCTGAAATTTTCACTGGATTAACAATTTACTTATTTTAAAGCAAGGCTCTCTCATTGTCATGAAAATGAACTTAGAATTTATTTTTCCTATTCTCTTTAGTTCTCTTCTGACTCAAAGTTAAATCTTCTCTTTTTATAAAATAGATCACTGAATCTGTTTTGCATGTATTGTAATCGTATGTTTCTATTGCAGCCACATGGATAACCATAAGTTGTGGAGTCCCAATGAGTTTGCCGTCAAGTGCTTCAAGGTCATCATGTACTCTGTGCAGGTGAGAGATCCTTCCAGTGATAGTCTCTGTCTTCTTACTCCTCAGTCCTCAACTAGATGAGGGTTTCTACCTCTCTCAGCCCACATGTTAGTACAAAAATATCTTTTGTATTGTACTTATCTTATTGTTGTTGCTTGGATCATATGTTTCGACAACTGGGCCATTACAGGAAATATGGCCCATACAAGACAAATTGGACAAATTGGGCTAATACGGCTAGAAAGACAGTAAATATTAATTAATGTATTTTCAGAATGGCCGAATAACAGGGCCTCCATCTATTGTTTTGACTCTTGACTATGTCTCTCACCAATACAATGGATATGTGACATTGTCAGTATTGAAATACTTAATCAAAAACATTATATTAGGGATTGATTCTAAAATTGCATCAAATTGCATGCCAATACTGAGAATTATTTGAACCCTTTCCTTTCAGGTGTATAGTTTGTACAAGAATGGTGTTTCCTGTAATTGACTGCTTAGAATGGCTTGGCATTATTTGATGCTTTCAGCAGCTCAAGTGTTAAACATTGTTAAACCTAGTGCATTCTCACACATAAATGTGATAATAAAAATATTTTCATTTTTGACAACAAAGTTAGAGTTATCAAAATGTATGTCCAATATATTATCCTTCACATGCGTCACATGACACTGAACATGACACTTGCACTTTGCCATATATACCCAATCTCTTTATTTAAACTTTCACATTAACGTCTCCCACTACTTGTGTTGTTGTGTATTGTGTTGGTTACTCTATTGTTGCCAAGCAGACAAGCCACAGGCAAATTGCCCATCTTAGGTCTGGGTAATGACTTTATTATTCATCAGGGTTTGTGTGCCGGGTCCTGTTTTGTCTGCTGGTAATTGTAGCAGCTTGTATGACTTCATCAGAACGACCTGCTGCGAAATGTCAAATGGTACAGCTGTGTCTGCCCTGCATATTCACAGACTCTCAAGCAGCAACTCTGCATCAGCCTGTCCAATCCACTCTCGTCCTGAGACTTGTTATTCATGAAACTTGTATCAAGAGTGCCGATTTAGAGCTGAAGTGCTTTTAGAGGATTTGTGAAGTGGAACTCTTGCATTTATTACTGCTGCCATTCGATCAATTAAACTGTTAATTTAAAAAATTTGTTAAAGACATGTTCATTTATGACTTAAGGCTACATATAACAAGTATCATTAGTTATTAGAAGGGGGCAAAAATATTGATGCCAGTAAAAAACTAGCTGAGAGGTTGCTTAAACGCACTAGTGCACACCAATATTTCTTTAACACAACGAAAGCACAGATACTGCATATCTCTCGATATTATTCAAGATCCTCACTAAAGCAATCTACCTCGTAAGTTATTTAACGAATATTTACGTATTCAGGTAGTAAGGTTGATTTTAAAAGACCGGAAGTATTTAATGTTACGCTACAATAAATCCGCATGAACTACGATATCGGAAATATGAAGATTTTGCTTATAACCAAAAAAGCGGAAACGGCAGCCGCTTTGGTCAATCTAATAGCAATGCTAATGCTGTGTTATTAAATCGGTTTATTTACAACATGGGTTTCATGAAACATAATTCATTATTTGTTCTCAGTTCAGAGTTTAGGTAAATTCAACAGCTGCACATAATAATAGTTCAGCCGCTTTCAACTGTCTATAATTAATCCGTTTTGTGCACAGCTTACCTTAGATTTGTTATATGTCCAAGCCGACAGCGGCTGGCTAAATTTTTTCATTGTTGATTGCAGGTCAATTGTAAAGAATTTTAAGTATTTTATTGCATCGATAGAAAGCTAAAGTTAATGCATAAGTCCTCTTAAACCTTAAAATAGCCAATTTAAACCGTAAAAGCGTGCACTAGTGCCTTTAAATAGAGAGGACTCTTTTTTTGTCAAATATGTTACATCAATAAGACAGATTTACAGGGACAGAAAAAAACACATACTCAAGCATTTTTTTCTCATCATTGATACTAATTTATAAATAATCAGTTAGATTACTTACACAAGCCTCTCAAAAGCACACACAATGGCAAGCATGTTATGAACTAGCCCTTGCTTTCCGGATAATGGTTAAGGACATAACCACTCAAGAATAAGTAATTGCTGCATGAAACTTGTCCAATGTTTGCAGGCATCAGTTTTCAAACATGATTATTTTGCAGCATACACCACCATAAAAATAGACAACCATAATTTATTTTGATCCTCTTATGAATCCAAACTGTTCCTCCCCACAGGCGCAGTACGGATACCTGGTGATTCAGAGTCTGCTCAAGCACCTGGACAAGCACGTCAAGAGCGACCCGTATGTCAAGGTCGGCATCATTGGGGTGCTGTTTGAGTCAGTGCTCATTGCGGCGGGTGGGTCAATCGGACCATCGGTGTTGGAGGTGTTCAACAACCTGCTGCGGCATCTGCGCATCTCGGTGGACAGCAAGAGTCAGGACAAGCACAAGCGGGCGTCTGAGCGGAAGTTTGAGGAGGCAATCATCAACACTATTGGTGAGGACAAGTATAGAGTCATGCAATGTGGTTGCATTCAACAAATAGAATCTACAAAATATTTTAGTTGAACATCACAAATTTGCAAACTCAAAATGCAAAACTTATACAAGTCAAGCACGCAGAAATGTTAAACAATGAGGAAAGTGTTTATGGATCGGTTCCTTTTAAGCATGGATTCATGGATGTTGTCGAATTAGTCATGTCCTTATTGTACATACGTAGAGATTATTACCCAAGGAAGTGTGTCATATGACTTTTACAAAACGAGTGTGAATTTTTGTACTACCCGAGCGAGTGCGAGGGTTATATACTAATTCGCACGAGTTTCGTAATTGTCATATGACACACTTCCGAGGGTAATAATTTCTTTATTACCGATTCTAATAAATATATTCCATTTAAAACACATACATATATTCAGAAACAGCCTGCTTCCTTTGCGACGGCCCGCTCCAGTGACGTCATGAACAATGGTTTTATGACGTCACAGACGATGAAATACGGTAACTCGCGCTGAAACAATCGATGCTAGGTAGAAGTGATATGTGCACATGTGTTCATATTGAAAATATGTCACCACTTATGATTAACCATATGGGTAATAAAATTGAATAAAGCTTACCAAATGTTATAATGTGAGCTTTTACTACTCAAGGATTATATGAAATATATTAAATTGGCAGGTTGATTATATTTGAATGATGCGTATATATGACATCTAAATTTCAATTTTTGCAGCCATGGTATTTCACTTTCCAAATTTCCATCTTCTCCAAAGATCCAAAATCTTAAATCTGCAGAGTAGCTGGCTGTTTTTGAAATTGATATTTTAGTATTGAATGTTTGAGAGCTGAGGCAAATCATTCAGTTTGTGTATGTCTGGTAATTAGATACCATGTACTGGACATTTAATCATTATAGGTGACACACAACGCTAAATTGATTCAGTGATGGTGTGAGAAGTATTTAGTTGATCTGAGGATAAGTACAGAGAATGATAGGCTTAACCTGATAATGCTGGATGAGCAAGCTATCAACAACAAAGACTTCACAAGAAAATATGGGTCACTTACTAATTTTCATTATAGACTAAGGGTTTTCTTCAGTTAAGAAGACACTTCCTATGTAGCCCTGACTTGAATCAATGTGATAGGTGTCATGGGTTCTTAACTTACATAAATCATTTATGGTGTCTCATTATTTGAGTTATGAAATAGGAATTTGCAGCTGATATTGCATGTCCAAAATAGCTGCATCTGTTTAAGCTGTTGAAGATTGCTCTCTTAACCAACAGTTCCTTAATAAGTGTGACCTTAAGTAATGTCACATGCTATATTGCAGGTGAGTTTGCTAACAACTTGCCTGACTACCAGAAGATTGAGATCATGATGTTTGTGATGGGCAAGTTCCCACAGTTCACTAATGAAGAGGATATTGGGTGAGTTGTTGTTGGGTGTTGTCTACTATTGATGTATTAACTGATGTTATGTTGTCTATTCAGTAAAAAGAAATGTAACCCTTAACTGAAGAAAGTCTAAGACAGTATTACCGTTAGTAGTATCAGTTGACAGTTGACAACTCTCCCTGTTGCAGGGGGTCTATGGACGTCCAGCTGCAGCAGAACCTCCTCAAGACCTTACTCAAGGTAGCAGTCTAACCCATCTCATACCACCTATTTGTATGAAGTCAACTCAATCTTAATCATTCAATCTTCATATTGATCCCCTACATGTTAACTCTTCCGGACAAATGTTGCTCTTTCCTTCAGTCACTAGTTGTTCGGCACTGAATAACGTACAGTCTTCATTCAGTGTTCATTTAGGGAGAGGCACAGCACAGTCATGAAGTAGAAAAATGACTTTAAGGCTTGAGACTTTGACTCTAAGCAAGAGATAGTAAAATCATTAGAATATCGCTTTGCCAATGGCTAGATTTGATCACAAAGACCAATTTCCCATGAATCGTTGGCAAAAGAGACCTTCTCATTTTAGAAAATATGCTTATGAATGATTGAAAGATGATTCTTCAAAATTGCCACCCATGATTTGTAATTATTGTAATGTGTTGATTACTAGTTAGTTCTCACTCTCTGCCCCTCCCCCTCTGTAGGTAGCTACTAAGTACAAGACAGTGAACATGCAGAATGCGTTCCCCCCGGAGTTCCTGCACCCCCTGCTGCGCATGTCCATGCTGGACGACCCAGGGATGCGCATCATTGTGCAGGACATTCTGCACACCATGATCGACAGACACAACAACGCATCAAAGTTGGAAACAGTCATGTGAGTCACAAATGAATCTAGTGCCTATCTCTTGTCATATTTGGTTCAATCTCTGTGACACTTCATCATGTAAATTTTTCAACAGTAGATCACAGTATTTGGATGGGGATTTGCATTTCAAAGGCTGATATGTCTGGAGGTTGCTAAGTAAACTGCATATAGTAATACGAGTGTTGGTTTCATGACAGACTGGTGAAGGATGTGAGCGAGATGGATCTGACGGTGGAGAAGACAACACGCCAGGACATCATGTTCATGAAGAAGGTATGTTTGCCTGGGGTTCACACCATGTGGATCTCTTCATAAATATGTTTTCCTTCATTAGACCCATAGTGTATGAGTACTGCTTACAGAGTCTCTCATTGATTTATATTTCAGAGTTTCTGAAATTTACATAAAAGTGTTTTCAGTATTTTGATTTAGAAAATTTTAAATATTATAGAAATTACATTAATTTGACTTAATTAACATGATCAATTTAGAAATTGAAGTCTTTAATGGTTCATTTTCAAAAGGTTTGAAGACCTTTTTTTAAATGTGTAAATGCCATAGATGTTTCTACCAAAATCATCCTTAGAAAATAGCAAAAAACAATCGATATACGAGCAATTTTAATGGCTGTCTGGAGAGTGTGGAGGGAGTGATCACTACTCAATACTTGGTAGGTTGCAAGCAGGCTGTCACTGTGTTTAGTTGAGGCAGTTCCTTAATTTCATTTCAAATTGCCATAGTTACCTAGTTTGTAAAGTATGTAATTTCAAACATATTTTTCATTCTTGAGAACACTTTTATTTGTATGAGGTAATGAGTAATCTTAATTTTCTCATCACAGAGCGGGATGCAGTTCTACTGGCACCTGTATGAGAACATGCAGATGCACTCAAACCGCGTAGACAACTTTGAGGCTCTGTACTGCACCATGGTCCTCATCTGTATCGAGATGGGCGGGGACGAGATCCTTGTAGAACTTTTCAGGCTAGCCCTTGACATTCAGGTACTGTGGTTAAGATCAACCGTGAGTGGAAACTTACTGTTTGTTAAATGAAAGTGTTACCTCCTTCAGTCCCAGAAAGCTCAAGGTCGTACTATTCATCCGTCTATCATCTACATTATGTTTATGCATGAAAGTATTTGTTCCGGCTTTTCATAAAGCAGTAACCAAAAATTGCACCAAACTTCCTTAAATGAGGGGTAACTGATGCCATTTATGAGAACATTGACTTACATCAGAAAAATAGGGATATTTAAGTATGTACTTGAATATATGCATGTATTAGCACCAAATTATCTGCTTCACAAGAGACAGCAATGTCCAAAACCTGGTCAGTAACTCCACTCTTGTTAATCCATATCAGGTCGTTATTTGTGGTGGTTTTGAAACTCATTAAATTTGAAATATCCTTGTGATGTATTCAGATTAATGTACATATACTGATTTGATTGTGTCCAGCAAATGGCAGTGACGAATACAAACCTTCCGTTGACCCACAAGTGTGCTATTCACGGTCTGATTGCTGCTTACCTGAACATCATCAGCCAGCTGACAGCCATCCCCCAGCTCTGTCAATACGTCAACCAGGTGGGCACCATATGATTGTGTCATCACTTGGCACTCATTTTTGTTACGATGCCCTAGTACAAATATCACTTTTTTGTTACGATTTCACTTCATAAACATTGCTTTGACGTCATCGTTGGTCTATGAGGTTGCGTTCCAAATGCGCAGACTGCGGGTAATCTGCCTATGTTTGATGTTCATATTGAATATTTTATTTTAATTTGAGACTTCAGTGATGACAGAAAATGATATTTGTACCCATGACATATCATGTTTACAACACTTTTGCTTAAATATCAGTATACCCCATCAATATAATTAAGGAAGTTATAACTTTTTTAGCACTTCTGTCGTGAACATGAAAACCCATAATATCTTATATCTGACAAATTACAAGCATACATTAAGTCTCTAATGATACACTAATCTCACACTTCCTAATGTACTCATCTGATGAGGTAAGATTGATAATTTGGAACCGTTTGGAGAAGATGAATTAATCAAAAACATAGATGATGAATTATAGCTTCTAATTTAATTCATAAATCCTGACAAAATGTAATTACACCTACTAAGAGCCACTACTCTAATAAAAGTTCCACGCCTCCTCAAACTGCTGACAATATTAATTTGTAAGCTATAAGCACTAATATAGTCTCTTTTTCTTGACCCTAGGAGCTAGTCTTATGGCGAGGCATAGACTGTACATATTAGCCTCATGTTCAAACAACACAATGATGAAATATCCCTCTGAAATGTCATTAAATCTCCCCTTCAAGGAGTATATTTGTGCTCTTTTTTAATAACTTCAAGGTTTTCATCTTGGATACTGTATATGAAATAGTCCTGGAAGGCTGAAAGTGTTATTTGTTTTATCCTTCTCCACCAGGTAATTGACCTACGGACAACTGAGGCCCAGTACCTGCTGCCCGGTTTTGCCTACAACCGGTCCAACCGCCCCCACAGGTAAGACAGAAGCCAAACACTAGTGTGAGGGTGTTTAGTTTAAATCCAGCCCTGTTGGCCACCCACACTGACAAGTCACCAGAATGTACACTGTTACTATCTGCCCTCAGTCTTCCCTCTGCAGAGTGGTACTATATAATGAGCCATTTCTGTGAACCCCCAAGGGGAGAAGGGTGCTTTATCAGTGGATATTATACCAGTTCTGAATGACTCCCTAGGGAAATACTTTGAAACATTTAGAGATGCATCGAGTCAAGGGGTTGTATTCTTATGACTTTATGGCAAAAGTGCTAGCAAAACATCAGAGTTGAATGAGATCACTCATAAATCCATCCTTTACTAAAAGTCGATTGTAGATCTACTATTAGCTTGTGGAACACTCATCTTCCTATCGCGGGCTCAGTTTCAGGAACTTGTAAACTTTTTCCAGACTTAGCAAGGGCCATTTTGGGCAGTCCCAGATCTTTAACTTTTAGATGAACTTATAATTTTCCATAACTTTAGATGACCTCAACCCTGTCAGGACTCAATGTAAGTCTGTTGAGACAGGATTGATCTATAATAAGGAAGAGCTCATTTACACATTAAGAACTCTGCCGAGGGAAGATAAAGAAGTTGTTGATGAAGTTGCTCCCTGCACATCTTTCTCTGAAAATAGTTTGCTAGAACTCTCCTGGTCTACCGTCTTGAAATTATTTAGCTCAAAGATACTGAAGTTAAATTGTCATGCAGAATCTTGGCTAAATATTCCAAGCATCAGGGGGCCATTTTGCTTGCGGTGAAAGACGCTAAAAGAGAATTATTACCGGTAGTTTTTATTATTTCTTTGCCTGGAATAATGTGCAATGATATTCAACTTACATATATAATTTATTAAGTTTATAAATGTCTTTTTTTGGCCGGATATGGTTTCATAGAACTGATTAAAGTAGGGATATGCTACAAAAATGCATACTGTAATGACAGCACTTTTTTCTTTTTAAACAATTTTGTTCTGCAAATGGACACAGCTTGTTTTCAGAGCCAGTGAAAAGAAATCTTTGATACTTATACCATTGTTGGTTTGTAAAATGTTCGTTTTCAACTGCATCACCAGACACGTTTACCAACATTATCATAATCTTTGGACCTCTTTGTACAAGTGATAATCAGTGTGGTTAATTCCACCTGAACAAACTGAGTGCTTTTGTTGTGACCTGCTTCCATCTTTTATTTTTATCAAGGGAGGTAACTCTATTGTTTTTACAGTAGTTTGGTTTTACAAGGAAATGGTGACCTCATAGATGTGATTGACATAAATAACATCATCCTAACAAGATGCTCAATGTATCAATGATGTAACATCAATGTATGAAATAAGCTGCAAAACTAGCCAGCTCGAAAATAATCAACAAAGTTTAGAAAATAAACTCAAGAGAGTACAATCCAGAGCAAAGGTTAGGAGCCTTATTTCATACACTGGTACCACGGCTGGATGTCCTGCATTGAGAATGAGATGAGTTTGGCATTGTGACATATCCACATGTATAGGCACCTAGCAGTAGCTGAATTACTGGAATGACAAATCCTATTCCCTTGACAGCTTAGATGAGCTAGAGAACTCGGATATGTAAGTAACAGCATGGGTAACCTCCCTTTACACAACTCTCTAACCTAACTTGGAGTGGTGGGAGGTAATGTTATGTCCTGGCAACAAGTCTCTCTCGTACAGGATTTAGAATATAGGTTGCGTGCATGCCATTTAAGAGGGCCTGCTTTATTTATTGTGGCTTGGAAATGCATAGCTTTTGATTGTTGGTATCACTCTTTGTTTGCCAATTGATGCTTTATTGTTTGGAACGGAATATATGATCAACCGTAACAATTTAATCATCTCGTTATTGATACATTGATATTCAGTGTTGACAGACTGTTCCTACAATAAAGAAAATTGATGATGGGCAATTCTAGACATGACCTGGTGTTGACAGCTTGAGCTTTTCGTCTTTTTTTTTCCATCCAAAATGCATTATTGGACTACCTGCTTTATTTAGAAAAATTGGGCTCTTGGCTAAATGAAATTTGATAGTGAAGGTGTTGAAAGGAAGCCCTATCGGCATGTACGTAGGCTGCCACGACATAACATCCTCCCCCTACCTCAGCACGCGTGTTGTGTTATGCACTAGCTTTCCTGTAACCATAGTAACAAGCATGCAGCTCTGAGATTTTACACCATGTCCAGTTGGAACTCTAACACTGAAATACCAGAAGTCAAATATTTATAGGCTTTCTTTGCAGCAACGTTATCTCAATTTCATACGTTTGCACAAAAGACAGCTTTGAAATATTTAACTGTGATCTCTTATATGCATTATTTGTATTCATTCAAACTTGTATATTTCACTTCATTTTAACTTAATTGTTGTTAACAAAACGTATAATTTCATTTGTCTGTTTTGCAGCATCTGTTATATTATTTCGATCTTTATTAATTGATATATTTTTAACTAATGGCATACAGTACATGCAGATTTGGATATTTATCATCATCTTTACAGTTTTGGAACTAAAGATTTTTTGCTTTGATTTTATTTGAGCTCCTTCCCTAGCTCAGTTTTCTCTGAACTCGACAGTTTACCATCCCTTGCTGTTGTTCACCATTTGTTTGAGGCTAGGACTGTTGTTTTTCTTTCTCTCTCATCTCCTGTTGTTCAGTACAGTAAGATAAACTCGTAAATCAAGTGTGTAGGATCTGAGTAGGTGATTCACTTGATGTAGATTGTAAACTGTTTTCTATGTTTTTATCACTACTGAACATGGATAGTAGGATGTTTGTCCTACCTTCATGTGTTTAATACAGTGTACAGTCAATACTAACTCTAGTTGTCATTCTGTGTAGCATGATGTCATCCAGTGTTGAATGAATTCTATGATTGTCTTTTGAAAAGTTTGCCATTTTTCAAAAATGAAAATTCAGAGTGAAGATTTGTATTGAACGTTATGTTTATTAATTATTTACATGGTGAAAACCTGATTTAAGACAATTCTGGATAAAAGGTAATTGGCCAAGTGCCCTGTCCATATTAAACCTTTCATTTCAAGTTGGTTTTTATCATAATCAACATATGTGCTTCCTGATTGAAATAAACCCACCTTCAATGAAACTATAGCTTGAAGAATTCCACCTTCTCCAGTATTATCTCGTATCACATTAATTAGGAAATAAGAAACAACAAATCATGAAAAAATCACTACTTTCCCATTTAACCAATTTAGCTTTGGTAAGAAGCAAATTTAATTCCCACCTACAAATGTTTTCATCTAGCACAGATGGTATTAATATTTATTTGGTTTCTGATTTCTTTGTGAGTCTTCACTTTAAACAGAGATTATGATGATCCTTATAAACACGTATGAAAGTATCTGCCCCGTCAGTGTTAATGTCACGTGATCTAGTCTACAACGTGTGTGCTTATCTTGTAGCTACCCCGGCAGCGAGACAGTGAAGGACGCTTGGCTCTTCTCGCACACACAGATCGCGGAGGCACTGAGCGGCAGTGGACACGACACCTCACGTCTCTCCACACCATTCACACACAAACCCATCGGCAGTGGTCAGTTCTCCTACAATAGTAGCATTCCCTCAAACTTTACAGAAACCTAATCAATGGCAAGCTTGAACTACCTCACTAGACAGTCCAAACCCAAACATATGAGGATGAACATTTAACATGTCTTTCCCAGATGCCTAGATACAGCAGTCTCTCAAATTATGTACTTTTCCTTTCAACCAGTCACTGATATATGGCCTTATATATGGCAAAACTAGGCTTTTCATTTCCATGGTCTTAGAAAAGAAATACATTTGACATAATACATTTAGTTCCTGTTATTCAAAGAAAGAGTGTGAAAAACTATCTTTCTACTTCATCATCAACATACTTGTCACCTTAATTGGTCAGACCATCTGCTAGCCTAGGCCCAACAGTCATACAGGTTTTTTTCAATATGAGTGATATTTGATATATTTCTGAATTCTTTTAATTATTTATTGTTTTGAAAAGTTTGTAATTATGACACCACTTGTATAATTTAAAATATGTGTGTTATGATACAGAGACGCCCGACATGGGTCGCAGCGTGAGTGACATTGCCTCTATCAACATCGAGGTGGAGAGTGTAGACGGGTCCCCCTCCATGCACCGGGTAAGTAACGAACCACGAGCGACATTCGTAGTTTGAAATGGGTTTGATGAAGGTAAAAGAATGTCTCATGTCGTGGGTATTTCCTAGGAAATATTAAATTTGCTGCGAGACTGTTAACGTTCCTTTTCTTTTACAAAAACGAGCAGGCACAGCCCTTTTCTTATCACTCAATTTTCTATTTGTTTCCGGGAGCTTTACCGTCATTAACTAGACAGACATTTTTTCACTTGTGCACTTGGGTTTCCCCAACTTGCTAACCTCACAGCTTTCTATTTCATGTATTGCAGAGGTTTGCAGATGAAGAGATCACTGTGGAATCCTTGAAGAAAATGTTGGGTATGATTTGACAAACGCCATGTGTTTTTTTTATAAGCTACCATTACCCTTCAACCTCTGTTGATGAAAACTTTCAGAAACAGCAACTTTGACCTCAGGTGTGATCTTGACTTTGTATTGTGAAATAAACCTTGGTTGAATTAAAACAGCTGATTGCTTAGAAAGCTCATAGGGAACACTAAAAAAACAAACTTTCAGCCCTTGAAAACCCCCATGGTCATTCCAGGATGATGCCATGTATGCAGTAATGATTTTGGTCATCAAGTCCCCAGTCCCTGGCTCTCAAGTCAAATCATTTCTGATTGCTGAGGTTGAATTAATCATAGTGACATTACTTGATCTCAGGTAAGCTAAAGCTAGCAAAAACACTATCGGGACCATTTCTATAAGAGCGCTGTGTTTTTGTTACAGCGGAGGACAACTGCTCCAACAAGGAATTTGAAGACAAACGTAGACGAGAGATTCTGGAGACCTTTCAGAAGGCACCCTTCGAGGAGATTGTAGCTCGCTCAGAAGCCAAGGTGGGGGCTCTTCACATTAGCTGCCTTAAGATTTGCTTATTACGCTAGGCTAAATTCTCAGATTATTTGAGGGTTGACAGCCTTTTCGAAAAATCAGATTATTTTACACATTGATCATTATTGAATCATAATCAAACTATTGAACCGTAATATATCTATAACTACTTCCAAAACATAGAACAGCAATGGTTAGCACTGAGGACTGAATAATAAGACTATACCAACAAATGTTTCCTACAATTAACCTTGACAATAAATATTGAACTAAAGCTACTAAAACATACTATTTATCACTGTCTCTTATTTCTGGCAGCATTAAGATTGCAAAAGTAACCACCAACACTTTTCACGGAACGTCTTTATACTGATGTTTCAGTCGAACCATTTCCACAACAAGCTGAGTGAGATCCTGGACATGGTTGATGACCCCCCGCCCCCCAGCACTGACACCACCACCCCTGGCACAGACCCCACCCTCAACTCATCCCTCCCCGTCTTCCAGATGCAGTTCCCGGATCTCTTTGTCTACTGAACAATTCAATTCATCTCATGAAAGACCTGACCAGACCATGCCTTCACTCACAGCATGGTCCTGTGAGTCAAACTGAGGGCATACGTGTCTACTCTTACACCATTTATATTCTTATAATGGATGTCTACCTTTCGGGATTCTAGTGATGGCTGAAATTTTGCTGAGCAGTGAATAACAATAGCTCACTACCTCTACTATGGTGGTTTAGAAGGATCCTTGTTTTAGAATGGAGCTCAATGATCCCCGGTTCCTATAGACTGTTAGTTTGTACCATGCAATTGGCTGGTGGCTCTAACAATCAAACTCTCACTCCTGTGGGGGCCATGTTTACCATATCTCCTCATCGGTAATGTTATGATATGACTATTGCTCATCTTTCTTGTACAAACTCCACATGTCATGATGTGCCCGTGGATTGCCTTGTGTTTCTAACTTCTACATTCTCAGCTCTATCTACTCCTTAGATGTTTGGGATGATCTTATCAAATTGTAATACTTGTTGCTTTTGAACAGCAGTATTTATTGTAGAAATGAACTAATATGACATGATGATCCGGTCACTGAGGTGTATGAGATGTCAGTAGATAGAAAGAACAAATTTGTACAAAAGGTTCTGACGTTCATAAGAACCGTCATGAGTCAACATTGAATGATAATTTCATATAATCCATGAATCATGATAGTTACTGGTAGCTTACAACATCAAAGCTTTACATTTTACTGTTGAATGTTGTAACATGTTGACAAATGTTGCAAGCCAATATGGAGCCAGCCAGCCAGCCAGCACATCAGTCTGTTTGTGAGTAGGTCTGTATAAGTAGTGTGGAGCTAGAGGCAGCAGTCTCATGCAACATCTCCATCTGCGCTGTGGTTGTCACTCAGATATGTCAACATTATTCATGCAAACATCAACGCACTCCCTGGGAGTGTGTTTGCTAAATCAAGATAGCAAGAGATTTTCGAAAAATGCAAATAAGTTGCAAGATCATTATTTATGTGCAAGTGTGCAGCTTAATCAGTAAACGCATCTGCTTATATGTTGGAAAACCATAATAATTGTGCACAATTTATTAAAAGCTCCAATATAATGTCAGTGTGATTTAAATATCTCCAAATGTTTTGCAAATCATGTTTAAAATGTTGATGTAAGTTGATGTTTTATGAAAGAAATTGGGAGGATTCTTCATTAGATATGTTATATATATAGTCAATTGATATGACCAGGTAGATAAGACCAGTGTAACATGTAGAATATCTGATGTATGGAGTGCAGACTGGAGAACACTTGTGTAGTATGGATAGAATATCAACCTCATTAAACCACCATCACTGAACCATACTACACCGCCAGTGTCTCTATTTCTGGACAATTACGTATTTGATACTCAATGTTTGTTTCTTTGTCAAGTTTGTTTACATGTAAAGCCAAAGGGAGATGATGTCTTGGAGTCATCTGTCTGACCAGAAGAGGGGTACCTGTCTTGTAAAATCCATCGTCCTTGACAATGTCTTGTACTGTCAACTTTTCCCACAGGTTTTGATAAATTTTCTGATTACTTTGAAGTTGCATTGGATATACATCAGTGATGCACACATCAAGGCTGAGTGATTGAGATGGATTTGACCCCAAGTTGTTGACTTTGAACAAAGATTTTTGAAACTCCCATGATTAATGATGGAAAAAGTACCTTTGATTACATGTTCTCCTTCAAAATTGAAGGTCACGGTCAAGTTCACATTCAAACTCTTTCTCAACCATGAAAAATGTGTGCAGTAGTAGAACATGTTACAGGGGATGTTTTGCTCTGGGCACTCTTGTTATATATGTAAATTAGCATAGCATGTAAATCTGGCATTTAGTATTTATTATTGTGACAATCATGTATGTCATATTTGTATAGTGAAATTGATGTTATACAACTACATATGATTAGCAAGGCATGTTATATATATGTTTTATCTTTGAGTGTGTTTTAGCTTCATTGGACATGAATTGATTTTAGAACTTGTCTGTCGTCTGGAGCCGGTGATACAGCAATAGTGTGCTAAGGCAACATTTTTAATGCAATAATTGTGAAATTGAATAGAATTTCTGTTTGAAAGTGACCTAATTTCCAACACTTTCATTATTCATGTGTTGAGACCCAATAAATTTAAAGGACTAAAGACGATTAATGTACATATTGTTTGTACAAATTTTGAAATGTAAGTTGATGTTAACTTTTGGCTAAAGTTAACAAAACCATAATAGCATGGTGTAAAGTATCAAGTTATGTAATATACTTCCTGTACTACTAGTACGCCGCTAATGGCTGAAATATTGCCCAAGCGGCGTTAAACAATAACTCACTCACTCCCGTATAGTTGTTTTGGTTTGATGTGGGGAAGCTGCATCATTTATACACACAAAAACTGAGCCATATAAAACCACAATCTTAGGTACATTGATCCAAATTCAGGGTATGAATAAGAATTTTTATAATAAATAGCATACAAAATTTGTTTTAAATTCACATTATTATGAATCCAAAACCAACAATATTCCAGTTGGTGTATTGTAATTATCATCCTGTTGTTACCAGTATTGACTATGACCAGGGTAAGAATGAGTTGAATATCATGTTGATACCGAGCCTGTTCAGTTGTATCTATCTGTCTGTATATTAATAGTATGGTCCTGTAGCGATGGCATGTAGTGAGGGGTGAGTCTGTGATATGTTTAATCTTCTTTGTGTCCTGAATTTCTGTTTATTGACAACCTTTTGACCGGGTTTGCTCCTTTGAATTGTTAGTGATTGCTGACAAATGTTAAATAGCCAATCAGTCTAATAAAAGTCACTTTGTTCCAAATTTGCCGCTCTACCTTCATAAACTGGGAGGCCCAAAAGTGATAGTGTGACCAAAACTGTACTGTTGGCCATTGGCTACACAAGTGCAATTTTGTGAAACACTGAGCGTTGGCAAGTGCTTGTGAACATAATTGTCCCTAAATTCAGGAAAGATTTATGAAGACATGAGTCACCAGAGAACCCATAGAGCATCTTTGCAAATAGCCTGGATAGTTGTGTTACAATTCTCAACAATGATGCCACATTTTGCATTTCAAAAAAGCATGAATATCTACGCTAGAATAAGGTGACTTCAGTGCCATCTACCAACATCTTGGAGGATCATCTTTTGGATCACCACAGGCCTTTGTTTGTTGGAGTACTTTTACTTTACCTTTGTTAGTTCATACAGGTTGTGTCTGTCAGTGAAGATTTAGCTAGCTGCTTCGTACCCATGCAGAATGCTTCTTTGTAAGTCCTCTCATCTGACAATGTGTTACTGTAGGCAGATCTATTCAAATGTAGCATGTGGAATGTGTTTGAGCAGTGTCATACAAATACTCATACCTTGTCATTAGGTTGCCATTTACTGCTGTGTGACTGAACCTATCATTCCATATTGATTAATAAAGCTTTACTGGTCAAATATTATTCCATCCTTGAGTTATCTGCAAATCAAAACTAGTCTAAGATGCAATACACCCACATGTTTAAGGTGTATATAGTTGAATGCAAACAAAATGTACACTTGGAAATTGCTTTGATGAATGCGAGTAACACAATTAAGAAAATGTCCAGTTTAGAAATTGATGTTGTTTTTCACTGGTTTTAATAAGTTTTAATTTGTATGTCAAGCAGGTCAAGATGACCAAAGTCATAGCCATATGAGAGCACAAATTGTCGATACCATCCAACTTCCTGTTAGTGTTATGTTTGTATGTATGTATGTATGTATGAAGGTTACAAGGTGAATGTTTGTTGCTGTTAGTTGACTCTGAATGCTCATCAGAACTGTGTGATATCAAACTAGCCTCCTCCGGGATGTGTGTGAGTGAGAAAGACCTGGATGAGAAAATCATGTGCTAATAAACTGTTACAAATAATTCAAAAACATTTTTTGTCTTTATTTCCTGATGTTTAAATGGATCATGATTTGATGATGATGACAACGACAACAACAAACATGAAGGCCCACTTAGAATGATAATCCACATGTGACTAAATATTGGGAATGAAATCATGACCCATCACTGTAGTAAACCTTGTTAAAAAGCTTACTTGACAATGATTAAGAAAGATTTGTTTTTCTAGTTGGTTGAGATGGCTATGAAGAAGAGGCAATTGGTTAAATGAGAGACAGTTACTTCTGCTATGTATAGGCCGTCATAATCAGTTGCAATTAAATATTATTTGCCTTCTGTTTCATTATATTCAACTTCATAATAGAATATTCAACTTGAATACCTTTACAAATGGAGAAGATTATATCCTTAGCTTTGAGCCTTGCTTAAAAGGACAGAAAATAACCAGCGAAACTGAGAAAATTAAAAGCATGGCTTTTAAAATGTATATTTCAATATTGACTAAAACAATCTGCCTGTAAAACAGTTGAATAAAAAAAAAAACCTATACCATAACGGCATTTACCGATCGAAATGGATTTCTATCCTAACAGAATCTTCAAAGCCTTGATTCAAGTGAGCAGTAAATAAAGGATAACGACTCAAAAATATGCCTAAATGTCAAAATAGAATTAATGTAACATGCCGACTAAATTAGCAATAATTAAAATATAGCATATAAATGTATAGCATGGTACACTAGTACCCTAGGATGCAACGAATCAGCGTATTTATATCTGCGTAAAGCTCCTTCAATGTGTGTGTACCTTAAGGAGGAGCTGCGGATACAATTACGTCGATGAAGCAGGATGCAATGAATGACACTAACATGTCATTCAAATTACTGCTCGATATTGTCATCACGCTGCTATGATCATAAAACAGTTCCAGTGTTCTTTTACTATACACAAATGTTACACATGTTGCTAATTATTGCACGATTACGACAAAAAAAATTTCAAACACAAATCTGGGAGGCAATTAATAAAATGTTCCTATCAATATACCCCGAAATGCTGTGTTTTTACATAAACAAGCAGCTGTCCAGCTATATCCCCCGCAACTGGCACATTGTTTTTAGGTATTATACATTCTATCATTTCAAGGTATTTTTATGGCTGCAGTAGAATTAACAATTCCTTGATAAAAGTTTCCCGACTAATATCAAATATGCAATGTTGGAAATAATGAAAGAAAGAAACTGTTCAATAAAATAAATGAAATCAACATTTTTTGGAGAAACGTTTAAGAAAGGTATTTGGAGTAAGGAAATAGTTTAAAATCACGTTTCTAAACAGAAAACACATTTTGAGTCCCAATAGACAAACAAAGACAGAGAAGACTGGATCATTTTAGGATTTTTATTATATATTAATTTTGGCCAAAAGATTGTATATCTTATTATGAAGTTACAAGCCGGGCACAACGTGTAACGGACATACGGGGACTGATAAGTTCTTGCTTTTCTCATCCATAACTTTGGTCTGCCAATCTACATGTACAGGATGTTCATTAAGTTGTTTCATTAAGTTTCACACGAAAGTATCATTTGACGTTCACGAAACTCGTTCGAATTTGTGTAACCTTGCTCTCGCTCGGGTAATAAACAAATTATTTCAGTCAATCGGAATGGTAAAATCGGGATTTATTATTGAAAACCGGAAAATGACGCGTCAATGCCTCAAACGTAAGTTTGGATTTTTGTTACAACAAAACAAAGACAAACATAGGTTGATAGTGTTCAGCGAGTCATCTAATTAATATACATGAAGATTAGACACAAAATTTGTCAACATTCACATAGCCGTTTTCCGATTATCATCAAAAACAGGAAATGTCATGATTTTTCAATTTTAGATAAAGATGCAAGATTAGGGAGAAAATTTTGACTTAACGCAGGTCGTATTCTTGCTGTTATGAAAAATCATGAAACATGAGTAAATCGTTTTCATTAATTCTAGAAAGACGGTCACATCTATTCATCGACGCTTTATCTGAGTATTGTCGCAGGGACCAAAATACATTGTCATGTGTCAGTTACTCTGTTATCAAGCTGTAGGCCCTGTAAACAAATTCGAAATTGAATAATATGTTTTAGTTTACCAGTGTAAAACATCTTAAAAAGTAAAACCCCGTGTATATTAAATTAATTACAACAGGAAAATAATTATTTCATTTGTGTCCTGCTCTTATTACTCTGTTCGTGAATACAATCCCAAAGTTTTGTGACATCATGACTCCCACGTGACCTAAAAATATAGACGTTGGGAAATCCTTTTTGAATAAGAACAATTAATCCGTTTCCAGGCATTTGTTATATGGGTGGACTTTATGTGCATTTCGAGTTAGAACACGAGTGAACTTTTTATGACTGATGATTCTTGCTAACATGTGTCAAAGGTGTATAATTAAAAGGTAAGACAAATTTCACACAATTCTATTTCTTATTTAGAAATGTAAACCTGTTCGATTGTCATTTATTTAACGTCCAATCGAAAAACGAATCACGAGTTAGCGCCATCAGTCTTAATTTTTATGATTTTATTTCAAGGCATAAAATGGAAGTGAAAAATTGAGTTTTGAATGAATACTCGCAGAGTTAATCAAACAAGGGAGACAACTCGATCAGTATCATTGACAAGTTGAAAAGTTGTCACACTAACCAAGGACGTACTTATACGCTTTCTTACTTTAAAAAAGTAATGAATTAGAAGATAAATACTTTTTACACGTTAGAAGTTTTATTCATAATGTGTGATTGACGTGAAAATTTTTCAAATTATCACACAAAATAGATTAAGGTATGCTGGAATACACAAGAACCTCAAAAAAAAAGGATTAACAAAACTATTACCCCAATAACAACTTTTTAGAAATGTTAGAAAAAATTAAGTTAAACAAATCGTTGAATTCTGACGCATAAGAGGATTGTGGCAAGTTTCAGATGCATATTTTATGGCGCTTCAAACACTTGACACTTCAAATTTCAAATTGAATACGATTAACGGTCGCCTTCTGACAAGATGTTACACACACTTTTTGTCATATAATTAAAATGAAATCTAAACTTTAAAGAACAATATTACTTTTAAAACATTTAAGATAGAAAATGGTAGGCCTATATAAGTTAAACATTATCGGCATCTATATTGACCATCATTTAGTCTCTGAAATGAAATAAATTCCTCAAAGAAAAACAAAAATTACATTAAAAAATAATATAAGAGGCTTCTTATTTCTCGTTATTAACGTTATTAACTTTACTTGTATTTGCGTTTGTTTTATAGGAGGGTCTTCATATGACCTACTGCAGTCAAGGAGACATTTATTGTACATAGTGTATTACGTCGTATACATGGTAGGGGCTAAAGATGTATTACGAAGGACCCGACAGTGTTGAGGTCACTGCTGAAACGTTGGATTTTTCCTGTCTATTTCCCCAGCCCAAATGACGTCATCCTTATTTTGAAGGGTTGCCCAGTTAATGGACACTGGCAGGGCGGATAGTTTGACTGAGACGGTTAGGTGCCGAAAGGAATAACTCACATTCCAGAATGTGCACAGGCTAACTTCATTCCCTTGACCAACATTCAGCTCGTGAACATAGCAAACAGAGTTCGGTATTTGCGAATAAATAACAATTTTATAAAAAATTACATATAAATCACTATTTTTTTAACACCTGAAATCTAAAGACATATTACAATAGCCCAAACCTTATTTTCTTCTGTTCCCCGAATAATTCGAATGGATGTAATAAATTACATAAAGAGAATGTAATATGATTAGGGCTGTCCACACCTTAGGCCTACTACGTTCACGACAAGAGTGCAATAACATATAAATGATACTATATATATGTTAATAGGAAATAATGAGATTTAAGCACGAGTTTCGTAAACATACTAAACATAATGTTACGGGGGCAATACACGTTGTGTCGAAAACGTGTTTTAAGGAAAATACACCCAAATCTACTTCCAGTTAGAAACTCTTGGTTGATAGGTAGCACTCAACTGGCATTATGGAGTATAGTAAATAAAGGGAAATAACCATACTCTACTTGTTATAAAATAACGAAATAAACCCCCACACTTACATCACTTAAATTCGTGTCAGAAGTAAGGAAATCCTTTTAAAATGGTACAAATTTGCTATGTTTTCATTACTGAATTAAAGCATGATCCGAGTTTGAATCCTTCCAACTAGCTTAACATAGGTATTCGAACTCAACTTATGGTTCATATTTCAGCGTAACTTAATTAATTCAATCATTGAAGACGCGTATATTTTTCATCCACATATTCACAAATCGGGAGTGTATCTTGTCAAATGACCATCAGATGAGAAGCGGAAACTGTTTGTATACAAAGTTAGTCAGCATCTTGTTAAGGATTGTTCATATTGTAAAAAACGATATTCTTTGGTCGTAATTAAAAGTGTTTCGCGTACAACAAAAGACATCCTGTTATATACGGGTATGCAAAATATACTGGACAAATAAATTAGGGATAATATAAGTTATTAAATTAATATTTACTTCACCAGGTGGTAAATGTAAAGCTATGTCCATATTGATAAATTCATAATTTATATATATATATATATATATATATATATATATATATATATATATATATATATATATATATATATATATATATTTATATATATGATCATATACATCCCAAATTATTTTTGTCCAGTATACAGCTATTACTTGATTTACAGTTACACTTACCAGAAAATAAGGAAAAAACATGCACGTCATCTATCATATTGAGAAAATATTAACGGTAAGACTTTTGTGTATACTTTATCATATGGAAGCCAAGGGTTAGCGTTCATGCAAAATACAATGGATGGGGTTATTCATTACAGGCATCTACCAAATAATTAAGTACTAAGATTGAAAACACTGACAGCGTGAGTTTATTTCCTGGAATAATTTAAATAAAAATACACAATGACAGCATGTTATTTCAAATCCGGAACTGGTATACCATATGCGGCTGTGTCATCGAGACCTAGTACGTGTCACGTGTGAGCTACCGGGTTTACAATACCTTTTCGGACTGTAGAGATGGAGTAAATAAGTGTTGCCATTGGCAAGAGTGCGCTGTTTCCTTGGGCTTGTTCAATTAGTTTATCACCGACTAGATAATGGATTGTTCTAAACTAATGTGTTTATAATTACCTAGGAGCGATTTGACGCTCTTCTAGACAGAATGATGTAACTTGTCCCATCCTTACCTTACGTCTGGTCGAGTACTAAACCAGTTTACCTATTTCACCATCCTGCTGCTCTGGAATGGAATTTGGAATGAGTGGAATGATTTAAAGGGACAAATATATAGGGGTCAAATATGTTAAACTATTTATTTAACTAATATACATGATACATAACATAACTATAATACATAGACTGGACACATTATTTATCATATTAACATCCATATCCATATGGCTGTTTTTGTATCATCATTAAAGACAGGAAATTATCGAAAATTTTGCAATTTCGAGATAAAGATGCAAGATTAGCGATGATATTTCAACTTCATTCAGAGCAGATGTTATTTTGGATCCTCTCACATCCTAAAACACATAAACATTTACGAAACATACTTTGTGAATGTCACATTATTGTGTTTGTAGTTATTAAGCCCATAGGCGAGTTTACTTTGGTGGTACACACGACGATTTGTTTTCCCTTTAGATCCCTACTGTAAGTAAAAAATGGTTATTGAATCTGTGGTGTGACTAAAAAGTTTCTCTATAACCTGTTGCACCTCACGATTAGTGGATACAATTTACTTATATTATCCAACCTAGTGTCACCTAAACTTTAACGTAGCTAGGTTTTTCCTGATTGTGCGCTATCATTTATATAGTTGTCAAATCTAAATCAACCAAAATATTAGCCTCAGTAACATGTGTCAACGTTATGGAGATATATTAACACATTTGTACATACGGGAATGTCTAATTGAATTTCGTTTTCACAAAAATATCCCGATAGGGCTGTCCTTTTAAAACGTGGCCCAAGTGTTGCCGGGCCTTGATTTTCATTTTACTTGGTTTCCATGGAAACAATTTGAACTTAGTGCATACTGGGGCTGAAGATGCTAATTAGGATATTTGATGATTGTGTGAGCATCAAATGTCACATACTCTACAATAAAGAAGTTGAAAGACATATAGGCCTAACACTCTGAAAGATTCCTTATGCACCATTGAACATGTTTTATGTTTGGTATGGATTGTTTCTGGTATAAGTGTCAATAACATGATTAGGTTGGATTAAAAGTTTGGAAGGGGGACATAATTGTGCATCACATGACGTTCTATTCATCATCCAAATTCAGTCTTCATGGTTTTCATGAAATATGTGCGCCTGTGAAGCGTAGCCTGCACTGCAATAGGCCTAGGCCCTACCCTTGGATTCCAAATGCGGTGATGTCATACATTTATTAGATCTACTGTCAAAACAATATTTCCTAGGAGTACTAGATATCGTTTGATCTCCTAAGAACGACATCTGATGCATGTGAAACACAATTTGAATGATGAAATAAGAAACATATAGCCGACTAAGTTAGAAACAATGTTTTTCATCGACACATAAAATCGATGAAACACGATCGATGGATTTGATTAAAACTTTATCTAATTTGCGTAATAGTCTTACATAATTGAAAGTGCTAAGTGAACGTTATTCTCTTTATCCATTTGCCCCATTGTCCACAGTTAGAGAATATCACAATTTCGGTATCAAACTATTCGGTCATTGTCGCTTTTCAAACCAAAAGTAAATTATTTTAGCTTCTTCGCTCAGTAGGCCTATATATTTCTCTGTAGGATAGTTTTATTTTATGATAAAACAAAAGGCACGACATAAATGTATTAAACAAACATGCAATATCAAGATTAAAAACCATTCATAATGATGAGACAAACTTTAAGAATATAAATCGCAGCGGTTGTCTGCGAGATCGAACTCTGCATGTCAAGGCCGTTTACTGACCTCGTGACCTTTGACCCGGATAGAGTTCCGCCGACGTCATTCCCACAATGCTTTCAAGAGCGTAAACTTCTGAATGGAGCTTTGGAGGTTTGATCACAGAGATCTACCGAGCGATGTAGTAATCGTTCACGACTTTCTGGATAACAGAATGGGACGATAACTCAAATGATAATTGTGAGAATGTGTTTATGAAACTAGGTAAAGTGTGTAAAAATCTGTTCTCCTTTTGGATTAACCAGTCCACGAGCAAGTGCGAGCGGCCCATGTACGGAAAATGGCCGTCACAACAAACCCTGTGGTGGGATTCACGCTCGGGATAGTGAGCTTGGGTTGTCACTGAAATCAGTCTCATTTTGGACAATGAAAGCTTCAATCAAGGCACAAGCTGACCCGTGAAAAAAGGTGAACACAAACAGGCATAGAATTTCACAATGCCTTTAATGAAGAGAAGTTATTTTCGGTGATAACTTTAATTTTAGACTGTTTATATTGGCAACTTGTTATTTCGAGAAGGTTACTAACTAATAATTAATATACTTGATTTGGTAAACCTCATGATTTCAGTCATGGTTGAGTTATCTATCGAAAGTAATGACTGCAGCCACGTGTGTGTGGCCTGTGTCTCATTTCAGACACTAAGCACAGTGTGCTATGACTGGTGTCAACAACATTGATAGGGCTGTTGTGCCTCGAATGGAAATCCTCAGTACTGGAGGTGTGATGAATCTCAGACTAACTGGAATCAATATAGAGTCAGAGTGAAGGTAAAAGTATAGTTTTCCCATCTGGCTCATTGATTCAGAAACATGTCTACACCTAGGAAATCTCTGTCCACCCAGTTCCATCAGGCGGCGCGGAAGACTGGGATGGTGAAGAGAGCAAGAGTTGGGTCATATGCTTCTGAAAGGGAGCAGGGTACTGAGGACAGGTCTGTCGAGGCTAAGAAGGAACCAAAACGAGAAACCAAATCGAGAAGTAAAACAGAAGAATTACCAGACAAATTGATTGTTGGCAACACTGAGATTAAGCTGTTGTCCACAATTAACATAAGCCCTGTCAAGGATGAAGGAAATGGAGGGAGTACTTTACAGACTATCACAGAGGACTGCAAGAAGGAAGGACGGGCTGAAGAAGGTGATTCTACAATGGACACTATAGAAATATGTCAGGAACCACCAGAAGACGAACCACGTACACCAACAAGAGCTCAGCAGCATGCACTTAGAAGTTCAAAGGAAGAAGAACATTCCTTTGGTTTGAGGGAAGACAAATTGAATCAAATGTCTCAACAACCATCGAGTCCTCATACCCCAACTTACACGTCTCATGCAGACATTAAGTTCTTCTTGCATGCTGATGGAGATGAGTTCAAGAGACCTGAAGGCACGCGGGATTTAACTTCCACCCCTGTCAGACGTGAAGGAATCTTGAAAACAACCACCTCAAGACACAGCCTATCTCGTGAGAATGCATTTGATGATGTTGAGGATATGTCCCTGTCCTCATCAGATTTTTCTCCCTGCAGCACTTCAACAAGTTTTGACAGATATCGTGCGGAAGATTTCAGTGACGAGGGAAGTATAAGTGACAATCGGTTGCGTGAAAGCACTGAATTCAGTGATGACACCCAGGAACTACATTTGCCAGAGCCCCATTTTCCTTTCAACAAACAGTTGCGGATAGTAACATCGGTTGACAGAGCATTACACCCTCGAAGACGGAGTTCTGCTTCATCAGCAAAATCAGTCGGAAGATCATCATCGGAAAATTTTGACCATGTGGCTTTCTTGGAGTTTATGAAGAAAGTTCAGCTATCCTCTTTTGTGCAGTATTTCCCATCAACAATGACGCTCACTGAATTCAGGTAAGCAATCCATTTTACTATTTTGTTTGAGAGTAGTTATCTATCATCTTAAATACCACTGAGTTGTTTTTTTTATCAGGGTGTCCAAATCAGAATGTTTTATGTCAGAACTGAATTTTATTAAACAAAAACAACAAGGGATTATAAAGAAGGGGTTTAGAGCGTATTGATGAGAAAATCGCCAACCTTTTCCCATCACAACAGTATGCAACACAAATGTCTATGGTTTATGAATGGTGTATAAGAAATGTTAAGCCAATTCAAATGCCCATTGAAAGAGACGGATCTGTCACTGCATGTCTTAGGATAGTACTGTATAAAATTCACTGACACATTTATTTTAATGCAATTTAAAATACCTATTTTCTGGTTTTGCTGAAATGGTATAGTTTTGAGTCAGAAGTTTGTTAGATGATTTAAAAAAAACTCGCAATATTTTTGGCGTTACTTTAAAAGGCAATACAAGGATGAGACTCACTACAACTGAATCTTGTTGACATTACCCATTGAAGGAATTTATTTGAATCTGATGTGGTAAAAAATGTCTTTTGGATCTTTGTGGTCCCAAATTTACAGAAGTGACCTGTTCATTAATTGTTTATGGTGAAATATTCCATTGAGCTGACCTTCTAGTTAAGTGAGTCACAGAGATGTTCTCAATTTGCTCCAATCTCTCTGTCCACCGAGACCTGGATCAACATGTGCAGTCAGGTGGAAATATACAATTAGTGATCATCCACCTGGCTCACAGTAAGCATCCAGCACACCGGCTCATCAGCTACCTGTGTCACTGCTTATTAACCAATTTCTGCCCTACAATATGGAGGGTGGTTCTCACAGTGGTGAGTGCATCTGATGAGGCTCAGGGCTTGATCTCTTGCTCGACTTACCCTCTGTGTATTAGCAGTGTCCACTGTCCAGTTAAGTATGGTCAAGAGCTGAACAATAAATCTTGTCCAAAAGACAAGTATGGTATACAAAACATAGCACAATAGTCTGTTATTTTTTTAAATGCAAACTTTGACAAAATCCTAAATATTTTTGGTAAATGAGGTGTTTAGGTCAATGATATGTATCACTATATAAACAACATATCAAGATGCATATATCGTCAGATAAATATCACAATTGATCATGCCATGACGTTATATTGACACAAATGCATGCACTTTGTAAAGGAAGTTTGGACCCCATGAGACGGTTGACACCTTTATCCTGCAGCTGCCTTAGTAAAGAACTTATCTGGTGGTTATGCTACAGTACTATGTTCCTTTTCAGGTTTCATAATAAATTCATAATACACAGTAATAGTACAGCAAAATAATACAGCCTTTCTACTAGCAATGATATCAACTGGCACAATGTCTGTGTATTTCTACATTTTTAAATTTGAGGGGTTGTTAGTTATCTAATTTCTATTGCGAATTACCAATGTTAGTTTTTTAGTCAATGACTGTGTTGGAAATCAAAACATACTTGATTTATAGGTTAATGATGAAAGGATATTTGTAAAATTTAAAATATGTTTTGATGATTAATAGATGAAAAGACTTGATTTATGTAATTCAAGAAGTTAACAATTATCTTTATAGTTAGTGTAGTGTTTTAAAACCGTCATCCTGGTACAATACTAGCTACAATCATTAAAAACAAGATGACAGGTGTGTTGTCATATTGTTTTAGGCTTCCTGATGTCTTCCAAGATTATTTTTCTTCAGATTTCATACTGCGTAGGTGACAGTGATTCTTGAAAAAATAAATGAAAGTTACATTTATAGTCTCAGAAAGAAAACAAGTATAATCTAACATTTAATTGTCATCAAAATAGTGGTAAAACTTCACGAGTCTAAATGATTTCAAGTAGTTAATAAAAGAATTTCATATAAATATTTCGATTTTGCTAGCTAATAGTAGACAATGTGCTTAGCCTCTATAATTCAGACACAGTTTATATATATATATCTTTACTGAAAGCATCTGTCTCAATATGACTCAAATCTGTAAAGCAAGTCGGACACAATCAATATTAGGGTTTATCTTGTATTCTTGTTACTGTCAATCTGTGCAATATGCAAGAATCAAATAGAGACCATCAAAACATCATTGTCATTAAAACTAATGGGGCTGGATCGTGTTATATAGTAAATGAACTTGCCATGATTACCTAATATGTTTGATGATCCATCAGTGTGATGACTATGGAATGAATATCATTATGTTCAGGAGACTCGCAGGCTCCATGGAAGGCCTCTCAATACACGACAGGCTTCTCAGTGCATTATTCTCATTAATCATGTTTTATCAACCTTTTTTGGACCCAAACCTTTGATTAATCATTTTCCTGTTACTATAGTAATATTTCAGTTGAGCAATTGACTTACCTCAGGCCTAACAAGAATATTAAAATACACTGGTGTATTCTGTTGTAAAAGCATTGAGCAGGTAGGAAAATGTATGTTATATGGTTTAATGTGTGGTAATATATTCTGTTTTATCTTAGGTCACTCATTTTTCAAATTGACTTTCCCTATTAAATCCAGGAGAAGAAGTTCAATATCCTATTTATATGCTGGTTGTTACTTGTCAGGCATTTCTTTTTATGTTAATTTTCAAGGTCTATATCTGTTGATTTTGCTTTCAAATAAAATTTCTTGATCGCAATATAAAAATATGATAGTTTATAATATTGTATTGATTATTAATTGTTCTAAAATATCTTTGCCTTTGAACTTTCTGACAGTTTTTCCTAGTTTGTCCTTGGTGATGAGTACCGGCCTCTTTTGGTCTCTCTCAAGCCTACTATTCAACGCCCCTCTGCTCAAATAAGATTTAGCCACTGGCATCTTCAAATAATTCTGAATACGTTGGTAGATATTTAACCTTTGCATCTTCATCTTTTTCTTTCAAAAGGGTAGCTATCTCATTTTGTAAAGTAAAATTCAGGAGTTTCTGTTTCTATAGATTTTTCTCACATCCTGAAAAGTCTATAAAGCTGTACAAGTTGACTTGATACTGGGGAATTTATCTGTCAATGAAGTAATAATTAATCATCCAATTGGGTCAGGCTCGTTTCCTGTGACTTAATGACTCTCTAAGTCTTCCAGGTTTAGTATGTAAGCGCATTTCTGTCTGGTCCAGGCAATGACAAAGGATTTGCTGTCATGTCAGTCCAATTAAGTGGCATCCCTCACGAGATAGTCTTCTTATGAAGATGTGCCACACTTTACCTGAACAATTATAAAATCCAGAGTTGCCTGCTACCTGAAGTATTTTGAAGTTGTTACTAGTAGGGTAGGACATGTTCTCTGCTTCTCTAATTAGATTGGAGTCAGGGATTCATTCACTTCTATTTTCAAGGTTTTTGCTAGTCATACTTCATGACTGTCTTAGATAGGTGCCTTTAATAAAGTCTATGTCCTCTTTCAGCAAGTCTAGATTTGACTGTATACACATGATTTGAAAAGACTAAAGAAAAGAATACTATGAATTAAGGAACAGTAAATTATGAAAATATTTAAGATTTTAATGAATGATTTTGCCAGTGCTCATTAATTGCAATACAACCTCGTCCTTGGGGATAAACTTTTCAGTACAGTTGTTATTGTTGTATTGTTACCAATAAGTTGTAGATAAATTTGACTTTTTGTTTATTCATTTAATGTTTTAGTTAAAATATAAAAAAATCTGTTCCTAATAAATGTGAAGAAATACTTGTACATTTCTTTGTTCATTGCAATAAATTAATTTCATGTCTTAATTAATAGGAAAATAGATTTTAAAATAACAAAACTTTGAACAAATGTTAATGTCGTCATCTGCTGATTATCACTTGTTTACATTATTTTCTTCATGGATCCATGATTCTATAAGAAATGTTTTTCTCATGACTTAATGAAAGTTTCTATGCCTCAACAGCATAAATCGATAACAAAGGAATGCTGACATTTAATTTTATTTGAAGAACTTTTCTAAAGATTTACAACTTTTCAAATTGTCTTTGAAAAATTCTCATGCTGGTTGTGTAATGAAAGCTACAACAACACATCAGAACTTTGAAAAATACAGATGGCAATGAAATCTGGGAAGAAGCTGAAACAACAAACTGGAAGTAAGTCTCAAGTCAAATATCTTCGAGACAAAGGAAAGATTTTGTCGTGTTGCAGGAGCGTGGTGATCCCACATATCTTGTAATGTGATCTGGCTTCCAGCTTCCTGTCTCCATCAACACTTGCAGGATTTACCCTGCAATGTCTGGCACCCCGAGATATTCCTCAGATCCTAATTATCTGCTGGCGGGATTGTTTGTAACTTTGCACATGTGTACTCAACTAAAGTTAAAATTTTGGAAACTATTTATTGATCGAGGGGAATGTATCTTTTTTTGTTTTCATGTTGCACTTAGTCTTGACTTGAACTAGGACCTAGACTGTATTAAAGGATTTGATTAGACATTAATGAAATAAGACAAGAATTATTTAAGTTGATGAAACGTACAACTATTAAAGCATGTTTTTAAAACAAATTGTTTCTTCGAAGTTTCCCACCCCAAAATTAGTTTATGCCAAATGTATTATTTTCAGAGGGTTTTCATTATCGATTCAGTTATCCGTAGTAGTAGAGAAAATAATCAAGTATCAAGCAAGACCAGAGGTGGCCATTTTTATGTGAACACCTTTTAAACATTTAAGGGAACATGTACGTTCGTTTTAAGACTATGTCAGTGTTTCCGCTGGCATTTTTGACAGCCGGTCATCATGTCCGACGGCTTTGAAAAATACCGGACATTTACATTTTTTACCGGTCAGATAAATGTAGCTAATAAATGTTTCATTTGCTGATTTTTTTGCTAGTAATAACAATACCTGCGTCATCTTCTGATATTCTCTTTCATTTGTTTAATTGACTGTTTTTGCCACCCAAGTAGAAAGAAAGATTCGTCTGCTTTTTCATTGTCGAAAAAACGTGTTTACATTCGTAAATGATCGGAATAAGTCGATAATTTCCGTATACATTTCACGCATACATTGAAATTGAGGTCAATAAATTCAGCTGCAGTTATTCGAATGATTATGTCACGCGCACTTCGTTGCGTTCTATTTCAAGCAACTGAAGCGAGTGGGATTTCTAGACAAATACGATCGGGGTATCGAAACACTAGATGTTACAAGTGGGTTTTTTTTCAAATAAAGGTTTATGAAATGAGTTCGACAGCTTGATATTTAATCGGACATCATGTCCGACAGGTTTTTTAAATACCGGACAATCATATTTTTTATCGGACTATGACCGGTATTTACCGGACAACGGAAACACTGTATGTCTCTTGATTAAAGAACATTGTCTTGCAATTGGAAAGATTTTTGTTTTGTTTTTGAGAGATCTCTTTAATAATTTAAAAGATATTTGCCAGGCAATGTTTGTAATAATGACATTATTTGTATTTATTCTTAGCCACAATGCTGTCTTCTAACACAAAATAAACACTGAGGGCAATTTCATGAGCATCTGCATAACTTTCTACCATATATATCTGACTTGAGCTTCCAAATTCCATACTTTTGCAGGGATTGGGAAAGACATCTTTGATAATGGGCTATCTATAGAACGTTTAGTCATTTTCAGAATTTTGAATGGCCCATTCCACTTACTAGCAATTGTAAAATTTCAAATTTGAATGGGCCATTTTTTCATCCAATGTGCAAAATGGCCCATGACCCCTGCCTTTCCCTATCCCTGCTTTTGCCTAAAAGTTCTTGAAAATCCCTTTACTGTACCTGAAAAAGAATTGTCAGATCCCAGAAGTAGCTTAAGCTAGCTTGAAACTGTCACAGAAAACATGGGAAAATGTTTCCTCTATGATTCTTACATGATGCTATCACAGCAGGAGATGTTCAATGTATCCATGACTACAAGACATTATTAGAAAGCATCTGAATTCAAAGGAAATGGAGTGTCAACCAAAAGTTTTTAATATCAAGTTCCAATATGTGTTCATATCACATGCTCAAAGTGTGTGTTTGTGGTAAATCTGATTTAAATAATTTCCTAAAAATAAATTTGTAATCAATTAGAATATATCTGTTTGACAATGTTTCTCTTATGTTTATTTATACTGATATAGTCTTAGGAATGTTTTGATATTCCGAGTCTGTAAAAAAGGGGAACATTATATAAGAAGATAAAAACCAGCTTTTATGTATATGTATACACCCTTTAGCAATTTGTCCTTGTAGTGAATGTAAATAAGTTTTGCCAGTATTATTAACTTTCACATTTATTTTTAAATTTCTGATTCAAACCAATATTGTTTGCAAGAAATATTGTTAATTTTCCGCCTATAGTTCTTGTTTTTTGTCTGAGTATTAACTAGTTCTAAATCTGCCATATGATATTGAGATGAAGATATAGAGGAATGTAAATTTAAATTCTGTTCAGGTCCATTATTGCAAGATTCATGTTGTTTTCAAGATTAAAGAGCCAGCAAAATCCATTTGAAATTCAAATTTTGAAATCATGGTTTTCAACTTGATTGATTATTGAGATTCAGGATCCCAGGAATAATCCATTATTTTCAGAATATTTCTGGGGTGTGTTCAAGATGAGACAGCTGACTCGGCTCAATTCACTATTCATCCTGTATTTACTGCTTATTTAGCCTATAGATGTGAGCAAATGGCAGCCTCATAGACTCCTTTAGAAGAATGATTTTTATACCCCAGACCTAGCGTTGCGGGTATATATTAATACCAACGATTCCGTCCGTTTGACCCTATTTATCCGATTCTATTAAGATTTTGCATATGTCTTCCATCCTGTAAGAGGGGTGCAGTGCCTATTTTCAAGCAATTTCCTAAATTTCTTATTTCTTAACAGATTTCTAAGTTTTGTACTTAGTCAACAAAATGTTGCAGTTGTATGCAACAAGTGATACTGTGATTTCTTTATTATTTATTCTATCTGCTTTGTCAAGATAAGAATTGTTTTCTTCTGAATGCTACTGCTATCAACTATCTGACTGAAAGACATGAATCTGCTGACAGTAAGAAAGTGGGTCGGATGACTGAGCAATCTTTAACTTAACCTTGCTAAACCAATTCTGATTCCTGTAAATCAGCCACTTAGACAGTATTATATGCAGCTTAGGCATAGGATGAACTAATTTTGAAAATGATAAAAGGGATTCAATTGTAAAGGAAATCTGTATGCATCTCCTCTGCTGATCAATCAAATACGCCCCTAAAATGCAATACATATGTTTAACCATTTTTGAACTTTTATCAAGCAAACTTGGTTAAATGATTTTGATCCTGTCGTTTTCAAAGTCCCCTTCAAATTAAATGTATTGTTTTATAGATTTTTCTCGAAAACACTGTAAAACGATTTGTTGGTTAATACCACTGTGGTCAGCCCGACCTATAAATCCACCAGAATTAGTGGGAGAGGTATTGCTGGGGGCAAGGCTCCAAGCTTTACTTGTTTACTGCTTACAAGGTCATGGAAAGCACCTTCAAAAAGCAACTCACTCTAACTTAATTTTCTTGTTGCAAAACAACAACATATCAGTAAAGATTCATTTGACTTATTTCACCCTGTTGTCACAGTTATTACAGCCTAATCTCATTTTGAAAAAACCTAGTCAATCGGAGGTCAACTTGATTTATTGATTTTAATGTTGCTTGCTCCATTTACAAATATTGAAGGAAATAGAGAAAGTTTACGACTTAGAACTTTAAGGATGAGCATGCAATTTAGAAAAGTTTTGCCGCCATCTGCAGTCTCTATATCCAGGTTGGGGAAGTAGCAGCAGTACTAACACTTGATGTAATATCACACACCGATGGCTTCCAGGGTCTCATTACTTCACTCTTGGAACCTGGCCAAGGGTTCGAGCATTTTTTACTCCTCTCCTCCATTATAATACTGTCTGAACTGATTTCTGACAAATTTTAATTTCCATTCTCACTGTGTACACAAAATGAGCAAGTTACTTCCTGATTATCATCATTACTGACTTATCAAAAGGTTTTACAACGTTGTTCGTTCTCAATAATATAGTGATTTGTTAATTATTGTCTTTCATCTTGTAAGACTCCTACTTAGTATCTAAATTATACATGAAGTTTTGAAACTGTTTGGAATCATATCTAATTTGTTCATCTAATTGTTTGAAGAAGCTGTCAACTTGACATCCTTGTCTTCTTCTAAGTTGATTTTGAGCCCAGTTTTAACTTCTCTGTATTGTATATATTATATTCAAACCAATTTTCTCAAATTAAAAAATTCTTTGTTTCTTTGGGAAAGGAAATTTGAGTATTAGTTTCCAAATCATTCAAATGTTCTACCTAATGACTCCTCTCAGTGCTGTGAAACTGCTCAGCATGCAGTGTTGTGAGTTCACAGGAACGCGTCTAAAGTCTCACATAAGAATTACTGGTAACTTTCATGCTCTCAGATCAGAGGAAGCTTCTAATTGCTGCTAGTGCAATCTTGTCACTTTGAATTAAAGCAGAATCTAATTCTCTGGATAATTAAGGTGTAATTTTCATGTCTGCTTTTCTCCCAATTTGAAGACTACAGCTGCATTCTTTTGTTATTTTTTTAATCAGGTGCTTTATCTTGGCATGTGAAGTCAATCTTTGTAGGAATTTAGGATCTGATCTTTGTCCTTCAAAGTCCTGGAACCTCAGACAGCTTCTTGTGCTCTTCTCATTTCAGATATATATTTTCTGGTGGTAATGATTTGATTCCGTGATCCCTGGCAACAGATTTAGCTCTGGAATTATTTTGTTGTCTACACAAACATTTAACATCCATGTTAGACTCAATGTATGGATTCTAATTAACATGAGAGAGTTATCTTTTAAGCCTGTGGAATTGCTTGCCAACACAGGTAAATCACACCATTGGTTACATAAGACAGTTTTTTAGAAGATATATCGTGAAGAAAATTGATAAAAGATCCAATTAGGAAATTTATTATCAGTGTTATAAACTTTCATTTCAACTAAACTTGTAACTCTATGTAAATCTCTGACAATTTTCTGGGTGTTTTGGCAGGGTAAATTATTTTACTGTCAATTTGAAGAAGGTGTTTTACTTTCTTAAAAGCTTAACTACGCTATGGAGGCTGCCAAGAAATCGAAAAAAGTAGATATCGTTTTGTTGAAATTATCTTGTGTATGCAAAATAATATCAAAATTGCCAGTAATTACAGATCCTCCTGAAGAAAACAGTCAATGAGTGCAAATAACCTTTTCCTTTAACAATGAATTTGGAATATTTAGATGAATTAAGATAATTTAGGATAACTTTGAAAACAATAAGTAGGTATATCCTAATTTGTTACAAAGCAACTCTTTATAAATTACAAGAAATTCACATGTTAAAATCAAAGAAGACAAGTTGCCTCTACAATAATGTTACAAGCAAGCACTGTTGAAAAACGTAACTGAATCAGAAATTTAGGTGATGCTTACCTCATTTTAGACCCTCAAGTGTTTCAAAAATCAACAATTTTGCGAGTTGTGTGCCCTATTTGCTCTCTCTGCATAAGTTTATTTTTGTCCAAACTCATTTGTAACATAAGACTCGCAAATCCATAAAGCTAAATACCAGTAGTTTTGGATATTGTAAGCTAAAGTCTTAAATTTAGATTAAACTTACAAGGGTGGGGAGGGAGGTAGAGGACGGGAAGGAAGGAGGCATGTTTCTCATTAGATGTGGAAGTTGATTAGTTGTGACTATATTTATTGTGTATACTTGAGCAAACCTCATAAACAGCACACCTGCAGAGAACTTGTTGCATCACCGTGTTAAATAGTCCTCGCCCCGCTTACTTGATGTTTATTGAATAAGAAGATGTAAGGAGCTCAAGTAGGAAAGGAGTTGGAGCCCAGCTGTGGATAATGGCCACTTCCTATCAATCACACTTGTTAATCAGATCTGTTGATGGCCTACCTAGGTCAGGTTGACTTTGTTCCAGGGTAGTCTTTAAAATCTTATTACCAGAAACTTGTGTTTTATTTTGTCCCCATCATGCTTGTTTAATGTTTAATTTTGTTTCAATATCAAGCAAGATGTTATTTTTAGTTTTTGAACATGTGAGATTGTTCACTATATGTTTAAAAAATGGTGACACCTTATTGGGTGCTCAACGAAGTGACATGAAAAACTCCAATTTGCAGTGTATAGATAATCGAATATAAGTATAAACCAATATTGATGAGACATATATTCCTTTTTGCCTGATTGCTTAGCAAGAGTCCTAGTCAGTGTCACATACGTACAAGACCAAAGTGAATGCTTTTTTGATTGGCTTGACGTAGTCCTGGCAGTGATCTGATTGGCTGAGGGTAATTGGCTCCAAGAGTGTAAGCTGCTGGTGCAAGATTCTAGCGTCGACCAAGCTAAATCCTCTCATCTCTCAGTC
Organism: Phorcus lineatus; assembly: GCA_921293015.1. Classification (NCBI taxonomy): domain Eukaryota; kingdom Metazoa; phylum Mollusca; class Gastropoda; order Trochida; family Trochidae; genus Phorcus; species Phorcus lineatus. Next base: position 28,053,769 of record OV121083.1, on the reverse strand, counting down.
TGCAGCTTATGTCAGATCTAATATCGACTGGTAGGTGTCGACCACACGTTCTTCTCTTGTATAAATGTGTTAGATGGCTTACCTGTCTGAAACCTAAGTAATGAAATGGCACAAATCAAGGAGAATAGAGAAATCAGAAATTGTGTAGGAAATTATTTTGTACCTTATTTTGTGTTTTATCTGCAAAATTTGAATTCAATTTATATTTAATTCTTACTATATGTCTAGTGTCTTCTTTTTTCATATCCTTTAGTCATCCATCCTTCCTCCAATCCATCCTAGAGAAAATTTAATGGACGTCTATCCATCCATTTTTTTCATCCATCTGTAATGGTGTAAATTTTTTAAAATCTATGTACTGGGAGATTTTAAAGGTATGTATTGAAAAATAGGATTCCATATTTCTTATGAAAATATTTTATTTCTTCTTACTTTGAATACCCAACAAGTTAACAGATAAAATCTAGTGAACAACTTGAACATGTTATGTCTGTATGTTGTGCAACGTTGAGGTTAAACTGTGTTTATGAGTATTGACAACCTGCCTTCAGTGATTGAAGACAGATTGGTGGACACCTCTGTAGCCCCTCTTCTGTACTGAGCTCCCGGCTTCCATTAAACTCCATCTAGAAACTAAATGGCCAGCTTTACTCAGGAAGTTGGCAACATGGAATCACTGTTAGGCAGATTAAGCAATAGAATCTGTGTCGGTTTGGATTGATTTCCTGACGGGAAGTGACTTTGAATTGTCCTTGTGGAAGTGACCCATTAGATAGTAGAGGATGGAACAATTATTAGAGGAAGCTCTCTCCAGCGTGTGTCCTGTGTAGCTGGTATTTAGTCTGTCTCTATGTGTTGGACAGTAGAAAAATTAAAATTTAGGGCATACCTTACCAAAAAAATGTGGTTCAGTTTAAGTGTTTTTGTATTGTCCTCTTTTTCTGGTAAGTTGTCCATTACATTGTATTGACTTGTAGTGGACAGGATTTTGTTTCGTAATGATTCATTTGAAGAAGTTTTGGTTTAAACCGCCCGTGGAACTTTGTTGCTTGAGGAGTTGAGGTGCAGCAATCTTTTGGGTTGTGAAGATTAAATATTTTGTGTATTCATTTGGTAAAATGTTTTTGCAAGAAAGAAGTTGTTATCCAGAAAGTCACACTCTTCTTATTTATCAGTTAGATAAAAAATTCCTTGAACTTTAGACATAATAGACATATATACATACTTAACATCTCTACTGTTGATAAATAAATAGAAAGTGACAAAACATTGCTTGGTTATTGTCATGGTAATTGCCTTTTCTCTGTCTGCTGTTGATTGCACACAATGGATTGAATGGTAATGAAGACGTGGCGAGATTCGTGATTGATTGGTTATGCTGGCTTGAGACGACAGTAATTGAATATATGTATATATGTAGATGGCTGTGGCTAGCCAACTTCCTGTTTGTGTTGAGATTGACATTTATTCAAATTCAGTTGAAAAGTCTTTGATTGATGGTCAGTTTCTCTTTGCTTTGCTAAAACAGGCATCACTGTAATCACTGAAAAAGACTTGATCATGTAAGTATTAGTCTACAACCAAGTTCCTAAGAAAAAATCCTATGGGATGTTTTGACTGTAGCTTCAGAATTAGGTAGTGGGAAACCATTCTTTGTGAAGTTTACATCCTGCTCTTACAGCTTATTTGATACATACATATCCTTCCAAATATCCTTATTTCCTTCTGCCCAGAAGCTATTGGGTAGGGGACCAGCTTAGTAATCAGACTGTGGGCTTGGAATGTTGTTCAGTAATTTCTATCTCGTTTAGGATGCGTAATGATACTTATTTCAAACTACGGAGCGATAAATTAGCTTCATTTCTGTACATAGTTTGCCTATGCGCGCTCATTAATTAAATGATGTTATAAAGTTTTGAATGTAGACAATTCTAATAGACGTGATAGAAATTTCATTCGAAGTGGCAGTTAAGTATTCATTTGTAATATGGGATCCACCAACTAGTTTCATATACAATCATGATTTACATCCGGAATTTGTCATGTAAACACACCATATACTGTTAAACGGTCCTGTTTAGTGGCACTGGAAATCTAAGCCACTGATACTCATTAACGTTTGCAAGGCGAATGCTGGGGGCAAAATCGGTCATTATAATATTCAGCAACTTAGAATGAACACAATTGTCCAGTTGCTACAACTAGGCTAAACTGGAATAAAACTGCATTATATATAAACAGGTAAACGGTCTGATCTTTGCTCTTTGATAGGAAAAAAGGACTAGAATATTCCATAGTGACTGATAACCCTTAGACCATGTCTGTAGGTCATTGTAACCTTAGAAGTATCAATATTGTGCAATGATTCACCCGCAGATTACAATCCAATGTGATAACAAGCGAGACATGCCAATGGAGTCTAGTTGAGTCTATTATTGATCATGCTCCATTATTCCAATAACTGGAAAAACACTAGTCCCTAACTGTCGATCTTGTGGTATTTTGTTCTAATATTTTGCCTCTGACAGTTCCATATCATTTCCTTATCATTGAGTTGTGATAACTAAAATAAGCAATTCAGAATGGTTTGGCTTTTAACCATTCAACAAGTAAAGTGTTTGTGTGATGAATATGCAAGGCAAAATACATAGACAATGTATAGATAATTTGGGAAACATGTCCTTGTCACCAGCATCAAATGCAAAAGATCAGGAACAACAATGATTTTTTGATACACAATGCAAAAGATTGATTAGTGTTTACAGGATTCTACTTATAATAAATAAGGGTGCGCAGTATTATTGGTATATCGGTATATTGCAATACGATAACAACATGATACGTAGCGGTACACTCTTCTAGAAATATCCAATATATCGGAGGTTTTAAAATTAAAAGTTTTGTGTGTAAAATTTAGAAAAACGTAACCAAAGAAGGTGATTGTACTGAAAGTTTTTAATAAAGTGTGAACTCTCACAGTGTAAAGACATGTTAAAAATTCGAAAGTGGTCACTGAATTATCTCTCTTTTTAAAACGACGGCCAGTAGAGCATTAATCACTGTACTAATTGCCTGTTTTAGTCAAGAGAGCAAGAGAAAACTAAAATATGAAAAGTATCAATATATTGCAATATGTATTTCAATATGCTTTTCTGTATCGCAGTATATTGCAATACGGAAATGAGAAGTGATACCCATCCTTAATAATAAACATAAAAATAAATGAAATGGTTTTTGATTAATTTGGAATCTTATAAGCTTAATCATAAAACTACCCTGATATAGATTCTGGTTTGTGATACCTAAATTAGTTTTACAGTTCTGGTATACTTTAGTTGAGGATAAAGAGAACTTCTTTTGTCAACTAGATTAGAGATACCTTACCTCAGTTGACCTGAAATAGACTTTGCGTTTCATTGACAGTTGTTGACTCTGTTCAAAGTGACTCGGACTCTTTCTCGCCAACTAATATGGTTAGCAGTCAAACTACAGAATGCTGACAATCCTGATTCTATTTGACCACTTGGTCGGTGATACGAGGTCAAGTTATTGATGTTGCACTATTCAAATAGACTTTGTTCCTTGACCACTATTTAGACCGTCAAGTAAAAGTTAGCTGTCTCACTGCAGAGTTGAAGTGATATTGCGGTTTGGATTATTATCACTGATAATCCTTCTTTGAGTGCTCACACAAATGGAGTATGTTTAACCTTAAGATAGTTTGTTACATTTTCAATTGACATATGGAAAAGTGGTAAGAACATTCGTCATTGAAAAAGAATTCTGGAAATTGAATTGCCTAGGGCTTGGTAGTTTACTATGCAGTCAAGAAGTCTACACTTAGGACTGTATGGTTATAACTAATGGGGTAACGATTCATCGAAAGTATTAATGTTTTCACTGTTTGCTACGCGATATAAGTGCATCGATACAAAACACATTTAGACAATATATGAAGGTATTTATATATTGAGGATCCACAATACATTGATGTATCGCCATAAGAGACAATATATCCTGTTACTTTTATCATAATTTTTTCCAAACGAATAACTATAAAAACTAAATTTTTGTTATTCTATTTCAGCGATTACAGTGATTAGACAAACAGATAAATGACATCTCTGATATTCTATCCCCAATTTCACAGTCCCTCTAATTTTGCGATTTCTCTTCATGTAACGTTTATGACAATTTTGTAACTAAGAAATAACATTAGTTAACTATGTCCTATGTACTCTTCTTTCATAAGCTGTAGAGAATCAAGATATGTATTGTATCGCAACCACTGTATCGTGATGATATTCACACTGGTTCCCCATCATCTTCCCACAATAGGGTATTTCTGAAACTGTGTCCAGACAAGACACCCTCCATCACCATGGGACCATGATACACACACAGTCATAGTAAATGTGAAAAGCTGTGGCTCATTAACCAATACTGAGTGGATGACTATACACAGCTGGTTAATAGTGCTGGTTGATTAGCTGGATGTACCCCGGGCTATATTGTACTCCATCACATACTAGTGGCATTCGTCATACTACAGATAGAATCTATTTGACCTAGTTTGGAGTGGATCCGGGGTGGGGGTTAATGTAGGTACTTCTGCAGTGTGCTATGATATTGCTCTTGGAAGACGGCCATCATATTCTGTTGAGAATGTGGCAGCCATTTGCAAAGCTTCAATGTAAGTTCACGGGCAGAAGCAATGAACATGTCTGTTTTTCTTCCCCTTAGCATAATAAACACACATTTTTCCTATACATTAGTAAGAAAAACAAATAAACATGTCTTATATATTTTCATGTTTCTGTCAAGAAAAAGATGGCTGATTTGCTTTTACCCCTCGTTTGTGCTAATATTTGTCTCCTGATTAGTTTATTTGCTTAATGCTAAGAGGATATAAGGAATTTGATTTTCGTTCATGGACTTTGTTTTTCTTCCTCTTCTCTACTTCAAATGAGCAAAAAATGAAAGAAAAGATAATGTCATCAGTTGATCATCCGTAGTACTGTATCCAACATCCAATTCTCTCTATGTTAAACCAGCTGCATGTCAGTTACACAAGAACCGCTGACCTTGAAAGGCTTATGTATAGTCAATTACACTGAGACACCCCATTATAAGATTAGAGCTAAGATGGTGGGACCTAGCCACTTCATTCAGACAGACTGTAATGCGTTGTGGGCAGTCAGGGGATGTAACTCTGACTTGTGGAGCGTTTGAAGGCTAAAGATCAAAGATGTCAGTCATCCTTTGATTAGCCTGAGCAGGGGTAGTTAGGGTTGCCACAAACCTAGTAATAACAGTCTGTCTGTCAGTAAGCTCTGGCTTTGTTTAGATGGACATGCTAACAAGGCAAAATAAGTCCTGGTTAACCTTTGACCTTAATGAATTTCTTTGTGTTGTTTTGTCTAGACATATATTTCTTACTGAAAGGATGGATTTCAGTAAGCCTTTGGTCAAAAGACTTCACTTAATAAAGCCAGAGCAAGTTTATCAAATTTAAGCACATCTAAATTGCTTTGGAAAAGAAATATAATGTTATCTTTCTTTGCCTTCTAGTTAGGTATTGTCATCTTAAGTTTCAGAGGACTTAGATGCCGTTTTCAGAATGAGGATTTGTGCAAATTTAAATCCATGGCCATGAAGATTACTGAGGGGTCATGACATGCTTATCTGATATTTGCAATGACAACAGTAAAAGAAATCTGTTTCGAAACTCAACTTCAGTTTAGTTCAGAAAGTGATCATTTGCCATGATGTTATGAGTTTTGGTCTTAAAATGGAGTTTGTAAAGTTTTCATAAAAAATGTTTGTTGAAATATAATTTCAATGATTTTGTAATGTGGTAATCTTATGCTCTTTATATTAAATTCAACTTCTGCCATTTAGTTGAACACCTCAAGCAATGAGAACAACTAACTGAGAAATTTGGTCAATCTCAAAGGAAACTTCTCCAAAACACCTCATGAGTGAAAATGAATACCACTGATGTTTGGAGAGATTGATTTACACTTTGCTTCCATCAGTAATCTGAACACTATCAGACAAGGCTTGGCACCTAAGTTGCTTGTAGACTTCTTCATTGATCAGTGTCTGTGTGTGCAACATAAACACTCAGTAACGATTTGTTCATATCAATAGCACAGTCCTCTTGAGAAAACTGCCTCTTCTGGAATCTTTTTGAATCTTCATCAATGTAACATTAGTTTGCAATCATCTCCTGGCGCCAAGACTAGTCTTTTCAGAACAAGAGTGGCTGATTTCATGAAACTTCTTGGAGGTGTTGATTGAATTTTCAATTGGAGTCATCTTAAGTTGATATCTAAATCATCCAGTAAAGTCTTTTGGAGAAAAAAATTGGTTCTTAGAATTCATTCATTGGAGTTGAAAAAAAGTTCAAAGGGATTGTTGAAATACTTTAAAACCTTACACATAACCAATATTACAACATAATTGGGAAGTGACAAAACCATGTACTTTTACTAGAAGCTGTTGAACTGTAGGGGCAAGATAGAGCAGTGGTTAGCATTCGGCTTCGGAGAAAGAGGTCTGGGGTTCAATTCCCGTCAGGGGCTCAGCACCTTTGTCTGCGGTAGAGAACTGTTCTATGTGCAGTTTGGTTTTGATGAAATGCTACACTGACTTTCAACTCAGTACCACCCATGGTTCGCTAGTTCCAGCCGATGCTTGCAGGTTTTACCGCAATGCTTAGCCACTCTAGTGTTGCAGGCTTTTTCCTTGCAATTATACAAGCTGCTGTGCTATAAGTGAAATACTCTTGAAAGCGGCGTTAAACCTCAGATCACCTCACCTCACCTTTTGTACTGTTAAGTAAGCTATGCAGAAATTTAACATGTTTGTCTTGGTAACGAAATCTAGATGATCTTACATGTCTTTGTGTGCATTCATAGGGCATATCACAGCATCTTCCAGACTCTCCTATCTTTCTGCCTCTTAACCAATCTCCTCAAATTTATTTCTTGGCTTTTTTTATATCTTTTTCCTGAATTCTTTTCTTTTATTTTCCAAATTTATTCTTCATTGCTTTATATATTTATCACTATTTATATATCCTCCCAACTCTCATTTTGATTAGAGCTGATAATGATATTTCTGAGCATTGTTCTATTATGTTTTGCAGTCATTCATTAGTCACTTTTGTAACTGATGCTGTAGATTATATTATTTCCTTATTCCCTTTACTCATAACTATTTTACAATGTGACATTTATAACAACAATGAGAAAAGAAAAAAACAAGTTCATTTGAGAGCAAGACATGCAAAATTTCACCAGTCTTTCTTTAACCTGAACTTTAGTCAAAGAATGTTAGTCTCTATTCAGAATTTTTAAACCATCAGTAGGCATTTTCAACATGATTTAGATACTCTTGTTTATCATAGCAGGTTTGTGTCTTTCTTTACAGGACATTGTCAGGTCATGCTAACATTGTACACAGTAAACACTGCTCAGGGGAAGCTGGAGTTTCTTCACTGCATACATAGGGAGTAGATTAATGGTCTGCTCACTCAAAGCTGACACATACATATTCATGCCTTTGTTTACTTGATCATCACGCACCATGATTTGTCTTCTGAGAACAATCATATATCTGTAAAACTGGTACAGCATCATAACAGCATTTGAGTGCCATTATTGTGTCATTGTTTTCAAGATTTTGCTTATGAGTCTTATTTGATTTCAGAGATCCCAAAATACGACCCTTGATATATAAACGCATATAAACATGTGGTTCTACTGTTAAGCCACAGAATGTAAACATGTTGACAGTTTAAAATCTCGTTTGCAGTGTTGACAAGGGTATGCATGTCCAGCAGGGGAGAGCTTTGTGGTACTGTGAAAGTGTGCCAAATCTATTGAATGCATAAGTGACAATGTTGATCCCCTCTAAGCGTTTCTATGTTGATGTTGTCAATACGTCTGCTCATGTTGATTGTGGTGACAGCACATTAGTCCTCAGAGGTCCTGCGAGTTGAGATTACCATACAAATGCCTCCCAAGTCACTTACAATCCCTACCCTATGCGTGCATTAACAGCAAAAACACTCTTTCAGAATTACCTTTATAGAACCAAATAAATCTGGTAAACTGTGTTGGCAGTCATCATGAAGTTCGAAAAGAGATGAGTGTTGTGAATGTTTTTGATGTAAATTTTCAGAGAATTCTACCTCAGCTCTCAACATTTGAAAAAAAAGCTTTCAAGTCACTAAGTAAGGTTTCATATTTGTTGTCAATGTTATCTTGATAATGTTTCCTTCCAAATATAGCCTGAAAACAAAGCTAATGTAATTATGTTAACAATGTTATCAAGATAATCAGTTTCTGGAAAAATAAAAATACGTTTTGGCCCTGTGATAAAAGACTTTCATCCCTTTAAGTTAAAATTAGTTTTCCAGTCAACAACAAAAACACTTGCCGAATTAACACCAGGTTGTGTTATCATGAATTTCTCAAACAAGGCTGTCCTTGTGTCAAAACTTGCTGAAATCTTTTTTAACCGGGATAACAATTGTAGTTGCTAGCTGTTGGACATAGATTAATGTCTGGAGTTTGAATCAAGTGTTTGAGGAGAATTTAACTTCATCAGCATCACTAGTTGACTCTTGAGGGTTCAACTCATTCAATGACAATCTCAATACAGGCTTTCTCTCTAACTTCAATAAATGTGAAATGCTCTGTGTCCTTCAACACTTTACTCATTTAAGTAAGCATTTCAGATGTGTGATATTTTTGGAATTATGAATTGTAGTTTCAATAATTGACCCATCCAATAAGATTCTGCTTGCATTAATTTGACTTCATGGTTCCCAAGGCTTTCATAAGCTTGTAATGGTTTGAAATGATTCATGTGATCTTTGTGATGACTGATCTAGCTTATCGACATTCTGTTGCTGTATGTTCGTGATTACTTCCCTAGCTGCCTCCAATGAGAATGTCTTAATCTTGTATCAATATTTTATACATTATCTATCAGTACCTTGGAAGCATTAGCCATACGGAATAGATCTAGTGCTTTACTATTTGATTAATTTATGCAAGCTCAAATCTACTAACTAGAATATTTTATCAATAATAGGTGTCTATGAACGTCACTTGAAAATATCAGAAACAATGAAATTTACCAGTGGGAAACAGTGGGAAAGAAATATCCAATTGACTTGCAATGGCAAGAGACAAACATGCTCTGTTGTTATTAGTAGTTTTCTATACAGGTTATAGATTGGTTGTTCCCCTGGATGTAACAACTGACCTATGGAAGGTATAGCATTCCAGTAGGTTTAGTGAGATTTGAACTCACCAGTCATCTTAGGTCTGTGGCCTGTCTTCAGTGATCAGAGAAGCCCTAACTCGTAATATGTTTCCTGTTTGAACTCCTTTGGGATTGAGTCAGCCAATCTTTATAATTTGATGAGGTTTCCAAATACCACCAATTGTTGAATTGCATTGCATTTTGATGACCCTTAGGTCCAATTTCTTTACCAACATCATTTGCTTGAATATTAAGAGGTATACAATTACCGTATATTTGTGGATAAACTTTCCTATCTTACAATGTTTGACGCTGGTATGTATATGAATCAGAAAAGAAAATCCTTTGTAATAAAACTCCTTTTTAATGCATTATATTTAATTTAATTATCTTTGGTCATATATCTTTCAAACTCAACTACGTTATTTGTTCAATTCTTAATCTTGAATGCAGTTCATGATAGTAAAATGGTTAGTTTTCATTTTCAAAATTATTTATTGAAATTTGTTATTCAATCAGCAACTCTATATATGCAATGATTGCTTGTTTAGTTTCAAAAAGTTTTGACAGTACATTATCTCATTAATTGAAGTGATGGATGGCCTGCAGGGCAACTAAAGCAATATCTGCGTACAGTGTCTTCAAGTGTTGACAGTTGTGGTGTTCTCCCCCCTCCCAGTGTAGTTGTGAGTCAAGAAGCTGGAGTGATCACCGTCAAGGGTATCTCATGAGCTCTTACTTCTTGCCCATAGAAGATAATGCAGTGTTATATCTATACCTGTCTTACCCTGACTTAAGTCCCTGTATTCCCTGCAGAATATAGTCTGCTAACAAGCCTCCACACTTTCTCCTTCCTTACCCTTTTCTTCCTTTTTGTTGCCATGACATTGTGTTGCCATTTTGCCCCATCTCTTCTTCAGTATCCCTCAAATGTGCTTACTAGTTGACCTTGAATTTATATTCATACAGTACTATTCAGGGCTCCAGATAATTATTTGGACTCAGGGGTATTTCACTTCTCAAAATAAAAATTGAGGAGTAAAATTACCACATGAAAAATACTAGGAGTATTTCATGGTTTATCGTTTTCAGATCCTCATTCCAAGTTAGCACCTTTATCGATGTAAGTCGTTGATTTTATTTTCCACACGCTTAATCTGTAAATAAACAAGTGATTTCTCTTTGACAAAATATAATATCGGTAATCTTTGTTTTCATCCAGGTTGGCATCAAGTTGACTACTATTCGAGATGTAAAGATAAAGCATGTAGAAATGAAATTTCATTTTGACATGTCATGATTACTCCTGTAAACAAATATCTGACTCGTATTCTGGGAAAGGTCTGCGTAGGTGTCACTCAGTGATTTCATTTTTAATGCGTATATCTGAATTACCTGTGCGTATATTACGCAAATACGCATCTTATCTGGAGCCCTGACTATTATTCTGCACATAGCACGTCACAATAGCTTTCATTTGTTACACCACAATCTTAGTATCCCCAAAGTCTTGATGTCAACCCACTGCTGTCAATTACACTTGATAAATACGTAAAAGGTTGTTTATACTCTGTTTTTGTAAATACATGTCACAACATTATAGCCTTTATACTGTATCTTCCTAATGAATTCAAGTTTCTCATCATAGTAGTGCTATTCAATATTTTGGGTAGGAGAGGCTGACCTAATAATAAAATTGGAAGATAACAATCCTTTTTGATGCCGGTTAGCTCTTTAATTTCAGAGGTCCAAAATTGAAACTTTTTGAGAGGGTGCCCATGTGTCCATTATTGTAGCAGCATTCCACACCAAACTTCTGAATGCCTCTCAGAATTATATTCTATGAATTTGGAAGTTTTTTTACTTCAAGCATAATTTCTTGAGTGCTGATTTGTTTTCCTCTATAAATTTTTCAAAAAGAACATATTCCTAAAGATGTCAGTAACGCCTTTCTTGTGTAACATTTCTTGAACCTGACTTCCGGAGAGTTCCCCCGCTCTGCAGTTGCAGCATTTCTTTGTCTTCAGCTGTCATTGATTTTCGGTAATAAATCTTTGCATCTTTTATGCATCCTTCGAGGGAGTTTCAGTCATTCATTAGTTGTGTCAGAAGCCAGTGCATTTGCAGCTCTCTTGCGTCAGAAGCTTGCATCAGGATTTGCATCAAAAGTCTCCCATACGTCTCTTGCAATTAGATTTGCTCTCTAGATGCTGTACGTGATGAGAGATGAGAGATTTCTTTGCTGTCATGTAATCAATATAATTGAGTACTTTGGCTAAAAGCAGAACATTTACTGTCAAGACGTCATTGTGTTTGAAACTGCTTGTGTTCTGTAATTGATATAGTTACCAATCTTGGTGGGTAAATAAGTACAGGATTACAAATGTCTTTAAGATGTGATGATACCAAATGTCACTGATTTTGTGTGATTATTTGATGCTTGACAGCTGAACATCTTTTTGATCAATATCATCGTCTTTTAATGTTTTCTTTTAGAAAATTGTAATTGTGTCTGGAACATATAGGAAAATGTAAAAACAAATAATAAGCATGACAACTGTTTGTGTTATGCCATTGTACTGGTGTAATATGTAGTAAGATGATAAATGTCGACATTACATGGACACACTTGAGGGGAGGCATGCTAGCCTAAAGCTAAAAGGTGTGAGAAGGTTACTAAGAGAATTCCAGTGATGTGTCAGAGACAATGTAGGAAGATATATGTTCAACATTTAAAACAGATTTTATCATTTGGTGAGCAAGTGCATGATTTCACAGGGGTAAATCTTCTTCATAATGAAGTCCATCTTTTTCTGTTATTTTATTTACATGAAATAGAAGAAAGTTTATAGTGGATTTTAAAAAGATTCTGATGTTGTCATGAAAGATAAAGATGATAAAGAGCTATTGGTGTACAGATATTTTATTCCATTCTTTCATAGCGGACAAAGGAAAGTAAGATTAGGCCAAATATATCTTGATGTCCTGTCACAGTAAAGTATATGGACAACATGTTTAAGAGATTTTAATGATTACATAAAAGGGAAATGAAGATGTCAACATAGTATACCTGAATAAAAAAAAGTATCAACTTTGAATTAACAAACAAACAAAACATTAAAGAAACTCAAAACTTGTGATGTGATTAATTTTTATTAAATCAAAAGGAAAATCAAAATATGAAGGTGTTTTGATGAATACATGAAACAAGAGTGTTTGTCGTGGGCTGTTTGATGATAAAGCTCAGCCCACACCAGGTGGTGGTAGTGTTTCATGAGTACACGTCAACATTTAGTTAACTGAGTAAGTCCGTAATTTACTGATCATGTAAATGGCTCCTTCAATTTGAAGATGGCCTGGTAGCTTCTTCAAGCCCTGGCATGAAGTTATATATTTGATTCCGACAAGTAATTGAGTGAGTGTGTATGATGCAAGGTGTGGAGATGATATATTGGATGAAGGAGGAAGGTAAGTCACTATAAGCCTTGTCTCGTGCTGACAGATTGACTTGTTGCAGAAACAGGAATGGGTAACCCACCCCTTGCCACTTCTGATGAGGAATGTTTGATCAGTTGAAGTTTTATAAAAATAAGTCAATGACATCACTGGAAGTAGCCTGTCCAAGATGAGAAATATTCAGGATCAATCAAGCTTCCACTTCAGCTTTTGAATGTGCGACACCTTCCTGACTGGTAACATTGGTTAAACTCTCTAAGCAATAAATCATGAATTGCACCTGGCTGAAACTAAGCCATCTCTCAAAACTTTCATTTAACAAGAGTACAGGGCTCATCAGAAGGACCAGTTTTCTATTTTCTTAATCATTGTGTTCCTTTGAAATGGCATTTACTTTACTAATGAGTTGGTAATGTATATTGATTTTGACTCTTCCTGAGATTCTATTGATATTGTTTAATTTCTTTTTAACATGAACGTTTACCCTTCCTCAGTGTTTTTCTAATCTGAACAAAGGTAAAGCTTAATCTAAAAATGAATTAGGTTTTCCTCGGCAAATAAGTTAGTCGATTTTGTTACACCAATTATGTCCTCCAGTGTGTAAGCTGTTTGCCAAACCCAAATGTACAATAACAAGCTCATTGATTGCTAAAAAATAAAGTCAGTCAGGTGGTTATATAGCAGGATTCCAGATATACCTTGCTTACCAACAAACGATAAAGTCAGTCAGGTGGTTATATAGCAGGATCCAGATATACCTTGCTTACCAACTACTAAAGATAAAGTCAGTCAGGTGGCTATATAGCAGGATTCCAAATATACCTTGCTTACCAACAAAAGATAAAGTCAGTCAGGTGGTTATATAGCAGCATTCTAGATATACCTTGCTTACCAACAAAAGATAATGTCAGTCAGGTGGTTATATAGCAGGATTCCAGATATACCTTGCTTACCAACAAAAGATAAAGTCAGTCAGGTGGCTATATAGCAGCATTCCAGATATACCTTGCTTACCAACTACTAAAGATAAAGTCAGTCAGGTGGCTATATAGCAGGATTCCAAATATACCTTGCTAACCAACAAAAGATAACGTCAGTCAGGTGGTTATATAGCAGGATTCCAGATATACCTTGCTTACCAACTACTAAAGATAAAGTCAGTCAGGTGGTTATATAGCAGGATTTCAGATATACCTTGCTAACCAACAAAAGATAAAGTCAGTCAGGTGGTTATATAGCAGGATTCCAGATATACCTTGCTAACCAACAAAAGATAAAGTCAGTCAGGTGGCTATATAGCAGCATTCCAGATATACCTTATTTACCAACAAAAGATAATGTCAGTCATGTGGTTATATAGCAGGATTTCAGATATACCTTGCTAACCAACAAAAGATAAAGTCAGTCAGGTGGCTATATAGCAGCATTCCAGATATACCTTACTTACCAACAAAAGATAATGTCAGTCAGGTGGCTATATAGCAGCATTCCAGATATACCTTGCTTACCAACAAAAGATAAAGTCAGTCAGGTGGTTATATAGCAGGATTCCAGAGATCTACAAAGAGTAAAGAACAGCTTGAAAGTGGGCTGCAGCATGTCCAGCAGAGTTGCTGCTTTAGAGCAAAATGAAAGAAAAAAGAGTTCATTATTAATACTCTCACTGTGTTTCAAAGAAAGTTTCCAGTGAATATATAGCAAATGAATTTTTCGATTGAACCCTCACTAAACACAATTGGTTTCAATGAATAATTTACAATTTATCAAATAAAACATGTCTCTGATTTTCAGTCACTCTAAGTCTATCTCCTTTCTGAAAGCACTCATGATTATAACCTATACTTTACATAACAGGACTGCGGCAGTGGAAGTTTACTAGGTTCACTCGATAGCTTGGTACAATAGAGAGGGTGATTACTGTGAGATACAGCCAGCTTGGTGCTGGGTAAGTGGCAGTTAGCTGCTGCAGTCACATTCTTGAGGGATGAGAAGTCTGCTTGCTGGTGTTTATCTGGCAGCCACAAGTGGGACACTTCTTGTATATACATTTCCCTCCTCCCTGCTCCTCCAGCCCAGCTTCAGGCAATGGCACTCTGCTGTAAACACCTCCCAGACACCAGTCTCACACTGGCACTGTTGAAGCTCTGCTGTCTAGATCCTCTATTATTCATTCTTACCATCCTTCAAACCTGAATCAGTCATCTTAATCACCATAAAGACTGCTAGGTCTTTCTATGTATCAGTTTTATGATCCTGAAGATCACGTACCGATTGGTCAAAGTACAGTAATTCAACCTTGTAACAAAAGGAATATTCCATGTTATTCTTGACCTTCCCTGAGACTGAGTTTAAAAATCACTGCAAATTATTGGTTCAGATTGTATACAAGGAGATGATAAATACTATTTTGTGAGCTTTATAATGTGGTTGGTCAAAAACTTTCACTTGACTGTTTTTTTCACTATTAGATGTAAGTTAGAGTATCAATATCTATGTATTCAGATTTACTCATATAGTTATTGACTACTGTGTAAATTTTGACTGGTCACTCTCATGTTAAACCCAGGGATGTAGCTTAAACTTGTTAGACTAGCATGCAGTAATGGCTGAAATATTGCTCAAGCTATAATAAATCGGCAAGTCTCTCACTCCCTTATTAGACTAGCATGCTTTTATGGCTGAAATATTAATATTGTTAAACAGTAACTTTCTCATCCACTTACAAGACTACCTCATCACCAGTGTATCAAGTATACTTGAAAGGTAGCAAGTTGAAATGGTTTTTTTGTGACTTTAAATTACTGGAATAAATAAAAACTTTAAAACTTTGGCAGTTAAATAATATGTTCAATAGCAGACAAGTAGTAAGCAAGTTCCTGGCTGACAGTGAGCCTATCTTATACCTGTCACCACACTGTAGACAGAGATTCAATTCCTGGAAGCACCATACCAAAACAGGACTAAAGGTGTAAAACAATTGTTCTTTGCTTGGCTCTTAGAATTAAAGTGAGAGTACATCTCATTGACCGGAACTGCCTTGTGACTTCTGGGTGCACCTGATGCTCTCTATCTTCTTTCCAATTTATCTGTTCAGAGGGCAATAAATTGTTATCATAATTTCGTTATGAAGACATTGTCACGAGAGAGGTTGATTCCTGGCATTTAGTCGTAGTTGCAAACAGCAGCAGGTGCAATGCTCAAAATTAGTGTCTTACATTTTTTGTTTAAAGACAAAATCTATACATTGAGAGATGGATAAATCCGCCCACCACACATGGAGTAATCCACCAAAATCCAGAACGGTGTTGGGAACATGTTTGGGAGTTGGTTATGAAAACAGACGTAAGCACTAAGAGCTTGTGAGGACTCCCTGTGTATGTGTCCAGGTGAAGGAAGCGAGACAAAGGAATCAATCAACAAAACCCAAAAATACATGTACCACTCACAGACAGGTGCTTGTCTCTCACTTCCTCCTCCGGAGTAACAACCTGTTGATCTTACTCTATAAAGTCTCTTCATATTACAGATTGAATCTGTGTGTCTTGATATATTTTCCTACCAGAGATTGCAGATACTAAACAACAGTTTGTCTAGTCACCTACTATCCTGGATTCATGCAAAACCATTCTGTATGGCTGTATTTCACATCTGTGACAAATGTTTGATTTTCACAATCTGATGATTCACATTGAGCAAAATAAGTCTTAAAATGAATAAAAGATTTGGAAGAATGGCTGTTTTAAGATGAATTTGCCATCATTTGTCTTTTAATATAGATCTTCAAACAATTATTCTTATTTGTTGTGAAGGAGCAAAGCATGTTAAACCTTGATGTAGGTTACAGTGTGTTCACCAAGTGTTGTGGAGTGAAGATGGTTTTCAAATGTACATAGTTGTGTTGATAGTGAGGTCGTTGAACTCTGGTTGACATTTCCAGCCCAGCAGTAGATGTAACTTTCAGGTCTCAGTCACTTGTATTGACACTAGACTTGTGTCTTCTCATCACATTGTTTGCAAGCCCCAACATAAAGCAAAGGTCACTGCACAATCAACAATTCTGAATGAAAAAAAGTCATACAATTCTAAGTGGCCATTTGACAGGAAACACGACTTTCAACACTTAGGAATTACTGAGCCGTTAAGAGAAAATTCTCTGGAACATTAATTTCCCCACTGTCTCTGGTCCCAAAATATTAACATCTGTTTTCGATAATTGTAGATAATGGAGGGTTTAGTGACAGAATGAAAATTTACAATCTGTGGCATTTTATGATATACAGTGAAAGTATGAAAAATATTATATTATCTTAATTTTTTTCAGTTTTTGTATGATTCAAATTCAACCACCAATTTACTCTGGTAAATCCTGGACATTGAGTTTGTAAATAGAAACAACTGAACATGATAGAGGGATTTCATTATCATGGACTATTTTTATTTGTAGCTTCATGATAATCTTGCCCAAAGATCTTATTTGTGATATTTCTATACTAATTAATGCCATTTAATTTCAAATTGTTTTTACACTGTGGGCTGGTAACCTTTCAAGCTGACTTCCACCACCGGTTAGCAGGATGATAGCGAGTCTGTGTCGAGGTATGCTGGGAACCTACCACCTGTAATAGGGCTGACCTTGACTGGACACTGGTCAAAACAATACCTGATCCTTGTTGACTGCTTGGGAGGGTCAACAGAGGCTTAACTCTAGAACAATATCTGTGTCGAACATATGGTAAAATAACCAGTCTACAGTTTAAAAAGTTTCCAAATATGAGTTTGGTAATGGTTACATTTCAAGATTCAAATATACATTGTTATGAATCTTTACAGGTGGGTGGATAGGTGTTAAACTATTCTGAATGCCCAATTAACAGGAATTGTCCTGTAAACCAAGGGAGATAAGCCCGGGATGACAAGTGATTGAAAGAACTTTGAAAATTCAAGCTTTCACTGATTTATGCTAATTCTTAATTCTTATTGATGTTAATTTGTGTACCATATCAGATGGAAGAAGTTTTCAAGGTATAGCTTTTATCAGAAAAGGCAGTAGTATCATTATCTAAATTGTTTATCAAATCCCTTTTCCTATGCGAGTGCCAAAAATTAAGACATAACTGATATTTCTGTCAGTTAAATCCTGTCGTTTGATGGTCAAAGATTACTTCAAGCATGTAGAATTATTAGCACAACATACATATCATCATACCTAACCTACTACAATTTATGATCAGACAATAAGATAGAAAAAAAGGACATATACCACATTAAAAAATCTGCAATCAGAATAAAGGATTAGAAATGCGAACTGGCAGTTAAAGTAAATGCAGAGTGACAATATTCAATTTGAATACCAAGTCAATCCTGGGAATTGGCTTTAATCACCATAATAGACAACTTATCAACTCTGTAATTCCACGTACTTGGGGTTGAACTGGAAGATCAAAAATGAATTTTTCAACTTAAAGAATTCTTGAAATGACTTTGCAATAAAAAAAATTGAGTCAAAACATATTTGTTTTTCAAAGAACTAGGAAATGAAATTTGTTTTGTGGGGGCGATATAAAAAGATTCTGAATTCTCAGCCAAAGGATATATCCGAGAGGACACCAAATCAATATGCTGAGTTTGCAAGTGCCTGGAAACTTCTCTACTTATTGCGCTGTGGAGCTCACGAGCCTCTAATTCTGTGCGCAGTCTGCAAACCTCCAACAAACAGCAGAGGATTATGGGAATGCTAAGGGTTGATCTACAGGTTGCATGTCATAGTTACACCAAGAGCTTTTTCCTGAATTAATGAATGAGATATGTAAAAAATTACTTGCTCTGCCATATTTCAAAGGATGTATTGTATTTTGGTCTAACAAGATTATCTAACATGTTCTAGAAGTTTGTTAATATCATAGTTATTTTCAGTTTCTAATAATATCTAAATAAAGATATTAGAGAAAAAAAGAATGACATGACCTTTTTTATATATCTTCATTAGATTGCATGTTTTTTTGGGATGTGATGAATAAGGGTAGGGTTATTTATAAGAGTAAATTGGAATAAGATGTACTTACAGATTCTAATAAAATGTCTTTTGTTTCGAAACAATATTCTGGTATTTCTCACTGTGAAACCAATTAAAACAACCTGTCTGCTGCTTCAATTAAAATTCATAAGACTTAACGTCTTTAAACCAAGAAATATTTCAAAATGAAAAGCCCTTAGCTTAATGAAATATTAGTGGTATTCTTGTATACTAACGAGATGACAAGGCACACCTGATCCAGGTAAGCTAGCTGTGGACATACCTTGCCCAGCAGTGGGTCTCCCACCTGGGAGTTTCCCAGCAGGCTGACCATTGACTAAAGTCAGAGGACGTATCACAGTCCAGCCCTTCTATTGGCCACTGGTTTCTACACTGAGGGCCTTCAGTGTCTCTTTCTTCTGACGTCATACTAGATTATTCTGTATTCTCTTTCATTAAAGCAAAACATTTTTTTTGAATAGCAAAACATCTTGTTTACAGCAAAACATTTTCTTGGTGATATGTTCATTGGAAAAGTGTTTTCTTGGTTATGTTATTTGGAGCAATTATGTTTCAATGGAAAGGTAGGTAGAGTTTCATGTATAGTGAAAAAGTTTTGTGTTTGTTATAAACTTTGATATAGAGATGAGGATTTCTTTGATGAAGACAATTAGGGTTGGTTTCAATACTGTTGTGGATTTCACTCCAACTTAACTGAGGTCTGAAAAACAAGATGTTTACCATTTGTAAGGATGAGAATTTACTTATCAGCATTATCTGATTTGTTTGTATGCTTATTTGTTTAAATACAGCCCAAAGGAATGGATATCAAGTGAATTGAATCATTTTTTTGTAAAATATAAATTTCTATGACATTAAAAGAGATTGCTTTTTTATTCTGAAAATGAATCAGCGGCCAAAGCAATACCAATGTGATGATGTCATTTCTGTCTAAAAAAAGTAATTTCACTGCTGTCACTGGAACAAGTAGTATTTATGTGTGCATGCACGTAAGGCTACTTGATGGAACTACCAGACTGGTTGTAGCCAAGGGCTGATGTCAGGGGCGTAAGTATTGTTGTATCTGATGACTCTTTTCACCAAATTGAATAGGCTGGACAAACATCTTTCTCATGTTAGAAGTACCAAGATATTCATATTTGACAGAACTGATGGGTCTGGATGAAAAAAGAAGAAAATAATTCTTATTTTAGTTTCATGAATTCAAAAGGTTATTTATTCCACTATTAGTATTTTTTTAATTGATCACATTTCATGTTTTTCCATTTCCTTTGTGCGTCATTGTTGATATCAAGTTAGCTCATGCCAAAGCCTCTAATAGTCTAGGATATCTGATGAAATATCAGATAAAGTGGATTGTTGTATGATGTCATTACAAGTTAATATCCTGTCTGATGTTATCAGCACACTATGTTCTGCACATTATCTTATAACCAATATGATGCCATCAAATAAGTCTCATGCATGTGAACCACAGTTATTTTGAGTTGTTTTTTATATCAGTTTGCAATTTAGTTTGAAAAGCCTTGCCTTATCAAAACAATCAGATCTTCACCTTCAGATCACTCCATTTATCTCGAATCACTCAGATCATCTGTTATCAGATTACCCGATTGGTTTTAATCTCGGTGGAGACACCAAAACGTTGTGACCTCGGATTCAAACTTTATTGTGTCCCTTTGCAATTCACTTTATCGACATTGCACTCAGTCCACCCAGCTGAAGAAATTGGTATTGGTACCACTTTGAGCAGCAGCTTGCAGTTTGATATATACGACTTTTTCATCACTTTTCATATTATCATTAAATGTAGCCAGCCTAACCTGAACTTGAACCTGAACCATCTAGTCACCTCATTGTCTGCTCAGTCCAGATAGATTTCCCCATCATCAGATCACCCCATTGTCAAGTCACTGCATCCTCAGAAATCCCCACCATCAAATAACCCAATTCAGGGATCACCCCACCGTGAGATCACCCGATTGTCAGGTGAATTTGGAATCAGATCACCTGAATACCATCAGAGTTTTATTTATAAGAAAACGTAAAAAGTTCATAATAAGAAAGAGTGTTCTGAATCAGTGCTTGTTTCTGCTCGGCTTCATGTTCCCACTGATCCCGACAGACCTGACCTGACTCCTTGCAGCTATATATGCCATACTAGTATTTGCATTCCTCTCCGTGATGTGCTGATGCTGTTAATATTTCATAGAGGCAGATCATTAGCAGTGAGTTGTGAGACCTGTCTTGCTGTATTGATTATGCTTGTTGATGGGCCCCAGTGTCAGTTAAAACATGAATGCTGATAGTATTGTTTTAGTCTGGTGGTTTGTTGTGCTATCTGTATTGATATCTCCTCTGAGCATAAGCTGATGGCAGGTGGCATGAACTGATGGAGAGTTCTGTTTCTGCTGGGTGGTGAGGGCAGACTTTTGTCCAGTTCAGTAGCACAATATACAATGGACAACCCAGTCTGATTAAGATACATAACCTCAATTTTTGTGCAGTTAAAATAAAAGCATGATATTCTTGAGTGGTTTATCCCAGATTATGACTTTTCTTATGCAGAAGTGATTTTGAAAGTCAGCCATGCAGGAGTGGTTTGACATTCATTTGTGGGTTGATAGATATGTATATCGTATATATATTCATATCATTACAAATGCTTAAAGATCTCTAGGTGTTGTTGTTTTGGTATCTGTCAATATCTGTTTACTGAAACCTGGCCTAAAATGGTCAATTTGAAAAACCCCAGATGCCTTCACCAAACGTGTCTGTGTATGCTATGAAGTAGAATATTTGCTGGAGACATAATGTTTTCAGTTCCGTCCATGGTTCTGTAATTCCATAATTCCGAAATGCTTTTGTTTCCAGACCATATCTCAAAAACCGTTCAATATATTTTTTACGAAATTTGGTATGTGGTTAGGTCTAGTGGTGGCGTGGTGCCTTTTGCTACTTTTGTTACTCAATTTTTAAAATATTTTTCCGGTTTCCATGGAAACAATTTGAACTTTGTGCATATGGGGGTAGGGTGATTTTCCAACCTATTTTACTTGGTTTCCATGGAAAAAATTTGATATTTAATATATTAACCTTTTTATCATATATTTGATATGGATTGTTTCTGGTATAAGTGACAATAAGATGATAAGGTTGGAATAAAATTTTGGAAGGGGAAATCACTGTGCATCACATGCACATATTTCTAGTTGTTGATAATTTCAACTGATTCAAAATAGTATGTTGAGCTCCTGAAATTAGAAGTATAACAAGAAAAGGAAGCAAATTTGTCTGTGCACAAATTGATTAATTATTAATTCTTTGTAATCTCTTATGCAAATGGCTAGTCTCATTTTAGTGTATTAGTGGACCGTCGGTCATACCTGTAACCTGTAAGTGGCATCTCAGCATGTTGTGACGTTGATTAATTCATCAGAGAACAATTGATGCATTTAAATACTGAAGAGTTTGGTCTTGATTCACTGACTTAAAATGTCCAGTTTAACCTGATCGATTTGATTGTAAATAGCCATTGACCATTGTTTGATTATTCCATTTGTAAACAAGTTGTAATTCCTGTAGAATTGTCACAAAGAATGGTTGGCTCTAATCAGTTCAACAGGTAAAGTATACACGATGAGGTGAGGTAGCTGAAGACGTCTCTGTCAGACTGGTTGATCCATTGACCTGCTCCCACTCCGCACACATCCCTGATTTGTGATGAATATTTCATATAATGTGACCCGAGATTGCTGAGGCAGCAGTTTGTCATCAATCTCATGTACTCGTCAATATTGCAACGGTCCCATGGGAATGATAGAAGGTCCTGAGATTGTTTCTCCCTGGATCATCTTTCATGCGTGAATGCCTTTCAATTTGGAGAATAGCTTTTAGAACAGAAGCTGTCATTGGTTGTTTAGGTTTCAATCAATCTTATCGAAAAGGATTGTATGCATACTGGATTTTTTTACATATTGGATAGTTGCATTACGGCACAAGGAAAAATTATGTCATTTATTTATTTATTTTTTCAAAATATGCAGTTGAAGTTAATTGTTTTACTTGATTGATCTGTGATTTGAGAAGTAATCTTTTTTAACCCCAACCAATGGTGGTATACCAGCTATTCATTCCACCCATCCATCCACTCTTTGTATAGTGTATTACTCATATGCATTTCACATGAGCTCATCCTTGGAATATAAACTGCCCCAAATTTGTTTTACATAGCGGCTGATCTAATTGTTTGTCTGCATGGGAAAGTAAAATCTTGTCTGACAGATCCTATAAGTGATATTCTACCCACTGTCTGGCACAAAGTGGTTGTTATTGACTGAGACTGTACAGAAAGCAGTTAACTATTGTATTGAATCAGGCCCTGATCCATCAGCTATCTGGTTGATCACATGATAAAATATTCTTGGTTCATTTCATTTGTTTGAAAAATCTGGAATGCTACTCATTAGAGCGGAAAGGTCAGATGTAAAGGACTGATATTGCCAAGTTTTATTTGTCCAACTTTGCCTTTTTTGTTGCATCTTTTAATGTTTTGGTGACGAAAGAATCTATTTATGTTGGCTTTTTGGCGTTTGATATGTTCTTTTCTGCATAGAACGGCACTTTTGTCTTGTAGACCGGGATATGAAAAAAGCAAAACATTCTTGATCATCTTTATGATGCAGCTAAATCTGAGTGGTCAGTCACTGACCGGTGGAGTTGACCAGGATGACCTTAACTGTCTGTGCTGGTCAGAGCCCTATCTGTTTAGGAGCACTTCATCTCCTGTCCAGAACTTGGCAGACTTTTGCTGTCTGGGCAGCAAATCAGGGCCTCCAGATACCCATGAATATCTTCCACATTTCACGGTTGTGTCATCCAGAGCAGTTTTGGATATTGCCTATAATAATCGTTATGAGGCAGTTTTAGAAACCATGTTTCAGTTTTTATTTGATACCACCAATATTTTGAATACATAACCTTTTGATGCAATCCATACATTCTTGAAAAAAAAGAAATTAAGTATTTAGTATTTTCCTGATGATGATTGATATAGCCTGCCTGTTTATGTCCCAGTTCACGAAAAAGTTGTATGTGGTAGTCAACAGAAACAGTGAAAGTACATCAGAAGTACTAAAAAATAATTAGATAATTATGAAACGTACGTACAGTTCATGTCACAGAAGTCAATAAGACCTGATCACTGGATATTGAATTGAGAATGTCTACTTACTGATTTTGTATATTAATATATGAATGTATATATCTGCTGCAGGTTGCTGTCAGCGGATGACCTACAGGAGTATTACAACATCGATGACGCTCAGTGTCGCAAGCTGTTGATGCGCGCCGTGGAGCGAGCTAGAGATGAAGAGGAGAGTGATGAGGTAAGGGAGACAACTCCATCTAGTTTCAGAGTCTTACAGTCTTGTTTAGTTTCATACTTCAGTAGTCTTCACTCTTCATAATGGATGCAACCAGAAACGGAACCTTAACTGCCTTTAGTCAGAGGAGGAAATAAGCCTGAAGTTACCAGTCAAAAAGTATGATACTCCCAATTCAGGGGCAAAACTGAAAAAACACAGCCCAAAAGTAACCAGATTATTGGTCGACGTACACACCTTATTTCATACACTGCTGTAGCAGAGCGTAAAATGAGCTTGAAAGTTACCATCTTGATTTAGGGATCTATCCTTGCATACACACATTCTGCTGAGTTGAATAATAAGTGACCAATGTCTAATTGTGCTGGCTGCTTATTTGATTCTTTTTATGACATATAACTTGTGACATTGCATTAGCAACAACATTGATGGATAATAACACCTATGGTCTGCAAGTTCCAGTCGATGCTCGCAGGTTTCATCGCAGTTCAAAGCCACAATGGTATTGTGGGCTTTTTCCTTTCAATGATACTAGCAGCTGTGATATAAGTGAAATACTTTTGGAAAGCTGTGTTTAACCCCAATCAAATCACCTAATTTCAAGTTAATAGATAATGGCTAGGCAACGATAATCTGAATAGAAATATGCTAATAAAAACAATATAGACATAATATTTACTTTTGTCCTTTTTTTTGATGATGGTTTATGAATCCATAAAGTCTGCTATGACAAATACCCACATCAGTCCTCTGGGGCTGTTTATACTTGATCTTCATTTAACCGAAGTTGGTATGAAATTTTAATGTATTAGATATGAAAATATTTTTCATTTTTGTCTACATTTGAAATTACTAGTTGGTTAATACATAGTAGATTTATGGGTTAGGATTTCTAATTTTTAACTAGTAAAAATCACAACCACAAGATGGCTATCAACAGTCAATTTCTTCCCCTCCCTATCAGATTTTTATTTTGAACTTATCAGTTATTTTCAGCTGTGAACAATTAAATTCTTTGCCAGCAGCAATCAGTGAAACAGTTTCGATGTCAATTGCTTAAGTGTCCTTAATAGTAGTAACCTTGACATTTGAATAGCTTCATATTTGAAACTCAAATGCATAAAATGATTTTTTTGACATTGTTTCATTGTTTTTTGAAAGCTGGTCATCATGTCTGACGGCTTTCCAAATATTGGACATCTACATTTTTCCCAGCGCATCAAATCTAATAAAAAAAATAAAACTTTTGTTTTCTACCTTCACTAAGGCATTACAGTATTTCTTCCCCTCCAAAGTAGGTTAAAACATTTGTCTGCTTCTTCATTTCAATTGAAAGTTGAAACATGTTTGAAATCGAAATTGATCGGAAAATAGCAAATTTCCAGAGACAATTGATGACACCATTGGTACTGAGAACATAAAACTCATGTTAAAGTATCCTAATTATTATATCTTGCGCACTTCATGATTACAATCTATTCCAAGGAAACAGAGGTTTTACCAAACCTTAACAGATTATAATTGTTTTTGTGATTTTAGATCACTCATTGTTAGATTGATTTGTTGAAAATATTTAAGTTGAAATGTTTATTTTTTTTATCCGACGTCTTGTCCAACAATCCTTTCAAAAACAAGACATGCATGTTTTTCACCTGTCTGTGACCGGAATTATCTGATTTTTAAAATATTGAATCAATGCTCTCGGTTGATATTTGATTCAGATCACATTAGACCTAAGTGTGTTTAGTGAAAGTTTCAGACCAAGGTTTGGAACTGTAGTCTAATTTAGCAATTTCTCAGTTAACAGTCCATTGCTGACCAGGGAAAGGCCTGTTATGAGTTATTTCAGTGGAATTGAGAAGTTTAATTCAAAGGCACTGGAGCTTGTATGATTTTAGAGTTTTTAATTGTCAGAATTCTCTCCATAAGATATTACTTTGTGCAGCTATTTTTTCCTGAAGGTAAAACGTCGTAATATTAACCCGATTATCTGTAGTGATGGGATATGTCACAGATCAAACAAAAAAATTACATGCGCCCATTTTAATGTGAAACCTCTTCATCTGTCAACTTAAAGAAGTAGATTCACATTGCCAATCTGAACAGATAGGAAATCTGTGTTTATTTAAAACAATTGTGATTCAGTTGGTCACATTTAATCATATTTATTTTCATGAGATCAAATTGTTTCCTGAGAAAACATGCTTGTAAATGTCTGTTAAAGCATATAGCATTGTCCTTCTGATTAACATTCTTGCTCTTTTGAATGATCTGGATTTGCTTGAGATCTGCCTAATCTTATCTTAATCCTACAACTTCACATTTCCTTCACAAAGCAATCATATATAGATTAGGACTTGCTGGTGTAAAGAACAATCTGTCAGTACTCATACAGAAATAGAATTCTTTATGGTAAATTTGTTGACCCAGTAAATGACCTAATTGGATAACCTTTAGTTCATAAATGTGAGAGTTCTCTGTTGGGATGAGTTTGTGAACACATGTTGGCAACATTACGATAAAACATAATTCATGCAATGCTTCTTTGATGTTTTATGCAGTTAAGAAATGTTTCCTTTCAAACAAAGACTTATTCCTAGTTACTCAGTCCTCAAATCATTAGATTTGTCCAAAGAATTAATTAATTCCAGGGAATTCAAACCACAATCACTTATCATGGTAACTAAAGGAGTGATGATACTGGAAATGTGTTGATTTCAATATTTTGGGGGAGGGGCAGAATAGCGTAGTGCTTAACACGTTCGGTTTCGGATCAAGATGTCTGTGGTTTAAATCCAGTCTGGGCCTCTGCAACTTTGTCTGCAGTAGAGAACTGTTCTACACGCAGTAAGGTTTGGGTGCAATGGTACACTGAATTTCGGCACAGTACCACCCTAGTCCCAGCTAGTTCAGCCGATACTCTCAGGTTTCACTGCAATGCATAGCCACAATGGCATTGCACGCTTTGTCTTTCTCTTTCTGCAATAATATTAGCAACTGTGATATAACTGAAATACTCTTGAAAGTGGCTTTAAACCCCAGGTCACCTCAACTCACCTCATCTAACCACACCTCAATATTTTGGAAAGATAAGATTCAACAATATTTCAATTGTTCTTTGTCATATGTCATGTTTTACCTGAGATTGTTTCTGTAACATTTTGCAATAACCTAGATTTATCATTTTGATGAATATTTAATCTAAGGTGGAAAATGTTTGTTAAAGAATTACCAGATAACCTAATGCAATCATGTTCTGTTCATTGCCATAGACAGACAGACAGATTGTTCATTTAAGTCTCACCTCAAACATTGCATATTTACAATACATACAAAACAATAAAAGTTGAGCCACCCCTGTAAGGGGTTATGGGAGGCTAAACTCAAATGTACAAAAAGAGATACAAAAATGTATGTTTGATACTATATGTATATAGAAAAACTAATGTTACAAACTGTTCACAGAAAGAATAAAATAAAAGCTAAAAATAGGAAGTATAAGCATAAGATTGTCACTTAGACAGAATAAAATGGCAGGTTTTTGCCGCAATAAAACAAACATATGAAATGTAACTTTTGATCGTCCGTAAAAAGGATAAAATTATCACATTCAACAAAACATTTTCTCAATAAACTGGACCTCTCAAGGTCGTATAATGGACATTTCATTAAGACATGGTATTCATCCTCCACCACATTTTCGCAAAATAAACATACCATTTCTTTTAAATAGTGCTATCATATCGGCCTTTCTCAATTCTAATCGGGGCAACTCCACATCTAAAGTGAGCCAAAGCTCTCCTGTGTGACCTAGGAATGGGGACCTAGGAATGGGGAGTTCAACATAATGTGCAACGTTAAAATCATTCTTAAAAGTACAGTATAGTCTTTCCAGCAGTACCTGTAGAACTAAAAGGCCATACCTGTAATAGCTTCTGCTGTGTAGCCGTCTGCCTAGAAGGATTTTGGACAAAGGGAGATAACTCTGTCATGACTATTGAACAAACTCCATGAAGATCAGAAGTTGAATGGATCTGAAAACCCTTATTTCTTATATGTTAACTATTAGCTGTAAACTATGTTTAATTTGTTTTTACGTCCTAAATGATATTGATAATGATAATTCATTTGATTATGGGTTGTTTGTTGTCAGCATTAAAGTATACTCTGATTTATGTCTTTAATTCTAGACGTGAAAATATAAATCACATTGAAGATGCCATCTTAAAAAATATTATATTGGAATAAATGTAACTGCACAGCTTGGAAATAATAATAATGCCACACTTACTCAGCTTGAGGTATAGATGAGAAAATCATCAAACTTGCCACTGCAGGAACGTCGATATAAATGAAAAATGAAAATATTCACAGTAACAATCTGTGAGGTATAATGAGAGCTAATTAAGTGTAAGAAGTCGGGAATTGTTAATGTCCACCTCGCTTGATTCATGGAAAAGAATCGGTGTGTATGATTTGTATCAAAACAGTTGGCTGCAAGCATTTAAGCATACTGGTAATTGACCTGTTTTGTATTATTATACAAGTTGGATTCCTGTAACTGTAGCCTCACAGAATGGTATTGCACAGCACTGCTTTACCCTTGTCCACTATTGTCGTGAAATCTGAAAGGGTTACTTCAAGAGCCGAGGTGTTGGGTTGATTTCATCCTTGAGTCCATCAGTCTGCTTAATTCATCAATAATTGTCATTGACTTTATATATTTTACAGAACTCCTCCATCTAACATTCCAATTTCATTATGTTGAATTGAATTAGCCAAGGTGGCTGCTTTTGAAAGTGAATATTCAATGAGGACAACCTAGATGAAAGCCTGGCATTTCCTTGTCCCCTGATTTACTTTCTTCTGTCAGTTCTCTCATTGTCATCTCCAGTAACGCTGGAGGCTGCATCAGTTATGGAAATGTCATCATTCTGTCAGTTTATTCAGACTCACAAGGCTGAGATACGTGGGCTTCAAATATATAATAGATGATGGATCAGTTCATAAATATTTGATATTTTGAGTGAATGAACTGTAATCTGTAAATGGATATGTCATATTTGACGTACTGTAGACCCGGAGATGGATTACTTTCACAGCCTAAGACTCATCTGAATTGTAAATACACTCACTGGTGGGACTTGCCCGTTCTCAATTTTGGACATTGAACATTTTTAGATTGAAGATGGTGTTGATGCATATTCATTATCCTCGAGGCACAATTTGTGATATTCTAGAAACTTCTCAGAAGCTTTTGTTAGAAATATATGAATACGTTAAAAAGTTATAAAAAAAACCTTTTTTAAAAATGATATTTGAGGCAATGGTGGAAATATCAATTAAGTAATAAATTATGTTCAATTTGCTTTGATAAAGGGAAGTAACTCTTCATGTGACATAAAGTAAACAAAAGGTGGTATTTGTTTACATACCTGAATGATATATTGTGTTTGTGACTTTGGACCGAGGGAGAGACGCAAGTAAGCTGACCTATGTGAGCAGTGGTCCTGGTGACATGTGAATGTCTTGATAATGAATAGGCGAGTCACAAGGTGATACAGGGATTTCCAGCCAGACTCAGTTACTTATATTCATCTCAGTGATTATAGGCTACAGACCTGAATAAGAACCTCTATGTAGGTTGAAGCTACTTGAATGAAGGTTGTGAACACCTTCTGACTGACTGCTTTATGACTGCAGCTGAGAGTGTTGTGTACTGTTTCTGTGTAATCTGATCTGCCCTCTCCTCAGGGCTTGATGCAAGGGATTGCGTCACTGAACTGCATATTAAAGTTGTGATAAGTATACTTGAGTTAAGTCAACCATGACATGTGTGCTGGGTCTGCTCAAGAGTGGAGATATGACTTGGTAATAGACAGTAGGGAGATGAGCTGTTAATGGCAGATCAACACACCCCCTATCCCTATCTCCAGGACAGGTAATATTTACTTTTGATTTCCTGTTGAGTCGGAACTGTGTTTGCTGAATGCCAGAACTAGTTAACTCTGAGCAGACGACATCCAGTGGAGCCTTTCCATAACTAGACCGGCTTGTTTACCTCAACCTCCTTCTACACAACAAGGAATCCCAAAAACTGGAGCATAGTATCTTTACATGTGCAGAGGGAAGCAATTTGATATTGTGTGTGTGGTTATATGTGCGTAGGTAGGTCGGTTGATTGCTAGATTTGGAAAGGCAGTGAGTGAGGTGTGGGATGGAGTTCACCTCCACTGCCTGGTGTGTCTGCACTTCTCCAGACTAATAAATCTTTAATAGTCGGTCAGCATGTTCGGATGGACACCCTGTGGACAAGCCATGTGTTGAATTATATTTATAGAAGGACTCTTGAAGGGTTAATCTTCAGGGAGATCCCTTCTTGGTGCTGAATTTGAGAGCTATGTGAAGTTACTATTGACAGTAAGAAGGATTAAAGACTTGTTCAATCTGCATGACTGATCTGTGCAACAACACACTACTCAATGGGCAGCCCTGCCTCCAAAACAAATGATAATGGCTGAGTTTGTCTTACTGAAATGGCTTACACTCAACTAGTCTTTTGCTCACATCGAGCCTTAGACTTAGAGATAATCAGCTTTGTGGTTTCAAGCTTGTGCCAGATAGGTTCAATGATATATGT
The DNA here is from genome assembly GCA_921293015.1 of Phorcus lineatus. NCBI lineage: Eukaryota > Metazoa > Mollusca > Gastropoda > Trochida > Trochidae > Phorcus > Phorcus lineatus. The sequence goes on along the minus strand of OV121083.1, from coordinate 28,022,973 downwards.
AGATTAAACTAGAGAGTAGTGTTGACGGCCAATGCCTGTCTATCAGTCTGTGTGTCTAGAACACAGGGTAGGTAGAGTTCCAGCTGGCTCTGTTGGCTGGTGTACAGTGTTGTGAGAGTGTATTGATCAGCAGCTGAGTTGGCGATCAGGTCACACTCAATCTCACGCTGCCTTCACAACACTTCCATGTGACTCTCTTTCTCCCAATGTGAGGAGACTTTCCTCCAATACAGACAACACCGTGATCAGTCCACTCAGTGAATGGCGGAATCCCAACACTCGTATCGGATGTTCTTCAATATGAGTAGATATCAACTGACTTGAGTCAGCAGTACCAGAATGATGGAATGTAGCCCTTGAGAGCAGCCAGTGGAGTATTCTACCCAGCATGTTGGTCTGCTCACACCCGGGAGTCTGGCAGACTCACAGTGCCACCCCGCAGCATGGACATATTGTGAGATAGATCCAGAGCCTACAACATGTCTAATAGTGGCAACTCGGGTGACTCCTCGTCCTCCTACCCTGCCAAAACGGGTGAGGTCAAGATGAGTGAGTCCACTGTCTTTGACGAGGAGGTACCGGTCATCGTGCGGCGACGTGGGTGCATGTTGCGTGTGCGGATCACTTCCTTTACTGACACTGAATCTGAGGGAGACGCACCACTTGCTGTAGGTATTTCTTACTGTTGGTTTTTTGATACTCTTTAAGGCTTTTCTTTACATTGTGTTTACTGATAATGAATATGAAAAGTATTGCAACATATGTGTACTTTTTATGTAAATTTAGATATGTATATTGACTCTAGATATTATGAAATCAGTGATTCTGATCATATGTTTACATTTTGAATGTTTTCTGATGGAAAATGTAAGACAAATCCTAATGAACTCCGCAATTCTTCTAACGAATATCAATCTATCTCTACTGCTTACTTTGTTATACTTAAACGATTATTACAATGGAAATAAAAAGGTTATCATGTTAATTATTAGTTGCAGTGAGCTGACACTGCTGGCATATTGAGAGGGTTAATGGCTCAATGCAGTCAATCAATTCCACCCACATGCCGCTGCATGCTATAACCCTTCCAATACAAACATTAATGATTTACACCAAGTCAATTCAGTAATCACTCCCGTTTCTCTCCATTAAATCTGGCAGCTGTGTTGACAAGAACACATTGGGTCAAGTTGGTCGTCATATAAATTAAAAACTAATTGGTTTATGGCTGCTCTGTATGAAGATCGATCAATGAGAAGGATTTGCCTACTTGAACAGTGGAAACTGCAGCACCCTGGACAAGTAACAGTTTCAGATTTGTAAGATCTAATGGTTCCCTTAGACAAGTAACAGTTTCAGATTGTAGGAACTAAAGGTTCAATGAGAACCTGGAATGGCAGCAAGTTGTAAGTGGAAATATTGATAAGATTGTCTATTTGGTTCAACACGTTCTGACCAATTGATTTTGTGTTGAGCTTTTAGGATCGTCCATGTTTTCTTCAAGGAGAAATGAACCTTTTATCCTTGTTTGGGAGGAAAACATTCAGGGTTACAATTAAGACCTCATAGTTGAAGTGTACTGATTCAGAAACATTGTGATGGAAATAAATATTTTATGTATTATGTATGTATTTGAATTAGAAAATATTCACCTGACCACATAGTTCAGAATTAACAACATGAGGGAAGGGGAGGTGAGAAGCATTTGAGCAACATAAGGGTACCACTTGAATAATCAGTGACAGAAGTTTATTGCTCTGAAAATGATTTGTTCATGTCCCAATTCTTCCTGGGATGTAAGCAACTTCTTTCGAAATGAATACAATGTCTATCTTGACACCCTGAAAACTAATGTTTTCTGTGAAGCATACAAGATGTTTATGTCAAATGTTGTTACACATGTAAGTGTTTATGTACTTGTTTGTTTCCCGCTGACAATGCATGTTGCAAATTACACGTGACCCACTCAAAGTGATAGACAGATAGCCAAGTGCATACTGATAAGAGGACCTGATATGTCCTTATGTGAAATCAACACCTCACTTACTGACCTCCGCCAGGCACATGCACTTCAATTATGTGTCATACATGCCAGAGCTGAGGATGTATAAAGGTATGATATTCGTGTAATGTACATATTAAAGCATATTAAAGTGTGTGAAGCAACAGGCACTTGACAGAACAGCAGCATAACACAGTTAACTTTAAGCAACAGGCACTTGACAGAACAGCCGCATAACACAGTTAACTTTAAGCAACAGGCACTTGACAGAACAGCCGCATAACACAGTTAACTTTAAGCAACAGGCACTTGACAGAACAGCCGCATAACACAGTTAACTTTAAGCAATAGGCACTTGACACAACAGCCGCATGACACTGTTAACTTTAAGCAACAGGCACTTGACACAACAGCCGCATAACACAGTTAACAAGCAATAGGCACTTGACACAACAGTCGCATGACACTGTTAACTTTAAGCAACAGGCACTCAACACAACAGCCGCATGACACTGTTAACTTTAAGCAACAGGCACTTTGACACAACAGCCGCATGACACTTAACTTTAAGCAACAGGCACTTGACACAACAGCCGCATGACACTGTTAACTTTAAGCAACAGGCACTCAACACAACAGCCGTATGACACAGTTAACTTTAAGCAACAGGCACATGAAACTGAACCAAAAACAACAGACACTTGCCACAACTGGTGCATGACAGTTTATATGATACAACGTGCACATTTTAGTGCACTTGACTTAACAGGCACATAACACAGTAAACTTAAAACAACAGGCACATAACACAGTAAACTTAAAACAACAGTCACATGACACAATGCACATGAAACAAAAGGCATATCATACCAAAAGCACGCAAGTCAGTGATCATGAAACAAGAATATATATATATATATATATATATATATATATATTCATATATGTGATCAAATTTACTTGTCAGTATGAACATTCTAATGTGTGGAGTGTTGTCCCCATGTACACACTGTACTGATCAGGATGTATTTACATTCATACGCCACCTGGAGTCATGTCAGGAACAATGTATAACCTTGTGAATATGCGCAGCTAGATTTCTTACTTGATGGAAGACAGGTGTTGCATAGAATTTAGCATGCTCTGGTAATCATTTCACTATATATGTACATGATATTTTTAACATTCAGACAAATTAAAAATTCTTTTTCAAACAAAGTGTTAGACTAACAAATAGTCCTTGAAAAAAAGTTTTAATATTTGGAATGAAAAGATATTAAAAGGAGTACTGAAACATACCTAATTTTAAGCACCAAGGCAACGAGACTTTCAACATTTTCTAGATTCGAATTTTAAGTTTTTTGTCCAAGGTTCCATTGGATTGGGTACTGACCACTGTAATGGTTTGGATTGGGTTCTGACCACGGTAATAGTTTGGATTGGGTTCTGACCACTGTAATGGTTTGGATTGGGCTCTGACCACTAATGGTTTGGATTGGGATCTGACCACTGTAATGGTTTGGATTGGGTTCTGACCACTAATGGTTTGGATTGGGATCTGACCACTGTAAAGGTTTGGATTGGGTTCTGACCACTGTAATGGTTTGGATTGGGCTCTGACCACTAATGGTTTGGATTGGGCTCTGACCACTGTAATGGTTTGGATTGGGTTCTGACCACTAATGGTTTGGATTGGGATCTGACCACTGTAAAGGTTTGGATTGGGTTCTGACCACTGTAATGGTTTGGATTGGGTTCTGACCACTGTAATGGTTTAGATTGGGTTCTGACCACTAATGGTTTGGATTGGCTCTGACCACTGTAATGGTTTGGATTGGGTTCTGACCACTAATGGTTTGGATTGGGTTCTGACCACTGAAATGGTCTGGATTGGGATCTGACCACTGTAATGGTTTGGATTGGGATCTGACCACTGTAATGGTTTGGATTGGGTTCTGACCACTGTAATGGTTTGGATTGGGATCTGACCACTGAAATGGTTTGGATTGGGTTCTGACCACTGAAATGGTTTGGATTGGGTATATACACTGTAATGGTTTGGATTGGGTATATACACTGTAATGGTTTGGATTGGGTATATACACCCTAATGGTCTAGGTCTGGTTGGAAGGTTTCTGCGTCTCCACACCTGTCTACTGTTACTTGTTTCCATCCAATTAAAGATGGCATGCCTTCAGTAGATGCCACTTTTTCCTAGCCCAGAGCGGCTTGTTCAATATCAGGGATATTCAAATTAGATTACTACTGAGTCTGGTGGATTACTAGCTGGGTCGGAATTGCCAGTTGATTTGTATTTTAAGTTTCCATAATAACTGGAGGATGTGTAGATTCTATTGGTATTTAGAGTAACATGATATGTGGGTAAGCCGGGGAGACCCTATAGATCCTGATAGGCTCTTATCTATTTCTTATCTAATTACAATGTCATGTTGTTTACACCACGATCTTTTGAACGAGAGGAAATAAGGTCTATTAATGTTTAACTTTCTATTTCAATATACAGAGAGAGATGTGAGGATTTACTATTTTGACCTTTGAGTGGACTGTTCAAACTTCTAAGTTCTAAGAAAAGTTGAATTAGTTATTCTCATTTTCAACAGTGTGCTTCCTTGGTTACCTCTTTGAATTATTTCAATTTTTTGTGGAAGGCATTGGTAAATGTTGTAATGTTTGTTTTTCAAACGTATGCATGTACTTTGAAGGAAGACTACTCCTGATCTGGTTGTGTTGTCATGTAACCAGTCATGTGTTTAATAAATGGTTTTACAAACAACAACATTTCATGTTGTTCATGACTGGTCACTATGAAGTAGGTTTAAATAAACAGATATGTAAGTGCTATTGTAACCTTTCAGCTTTGTTTTAGATTCATCTGTAGCTGTTGAATGACCATTCTGAGTGAAGAATTTACAAAAATATCTAAATAAACAACAAGCCAAGGCTAACTTCTACTCCAAAGTAAGTCAGTTGTTGAGAGAGTTCAGTATTTTCAACATCACTTTCATAAAGTACTCCTCAAAAATACCCTGGGCCTCAGTCTAATGGCAGGTTAGAGACCAGTCTTGTGTAGAATTAACTGCTAATTCTTATACCGTGCCCCTGCATTCACAGCTTCTGTCACAGCATGGTGCAACATAGTTGACGATCGATGCCACAACAACAGGAACTATGGCAAGCCACCAGTCTGATTCTGTTTATTGGTCCACAATTATCAGACGATGAGAATCACAGCTTCCCTGGGTGGGTTTGCATGGCTTCCAATAAACCTGCTCAGAGCAAACCTGTGTGCTTCAGTTGACGTGCTTGACAGTGGAAATTGAATTTGTGTTAAGATATTGTAGCCATGAAAAAACTGAATAGCACAGAGGGTGAAATAAGGATTTTAAGCTTTTATTTGTTGTTTCCTTGCATCAGAAAGTGTCAAAACAAGTATATGGTGAGCTTAGGGTCAGGAAAGCATGTTGTCTTTTGGATATAATGATATAATGGACTTCAGAAGCATTTTGGCACATATGTTTGACATGTGTATCTGTAAATTTTTTTGGATAAAAAATTGATGAAAAAAAGACAAATATGCCAATAAATTTTGGATAAATTCAGCAGTGTATTTTGGAGATAAAACTTAAGTTAAACTTGATTGAATGAGTCCTTTATTTAAGAAATGATTGGTACTTTGACATGGTGATTGTTCTTCTCTCCTGTTTGTGCAGGATGAACATCTCGACATTCATGATTGCACATGCAGCTTTGGGTCTGACATTTAGCATAAAGAAGCTTCTACTGAACCAACAGGTGAAGACAGGTGTGCTGGAGTGATTCACCTGCTAATAGTGTCTTTGAGATCAACTTACTGTCTGGCTCTGTCAGATGGGTCAGGTGTTAGAGAATGAAATCACTCACCTGGTCATTTTGTTTAGATGAGATCAGCTCTGATTGTTAGAATACTTGAGTAAGTTATAGTTTTGGAAAATTCTTTGTCTAGCCTAACAACCAAATTTTAGGTTGTCTCTTTCTCACAGTTGACAGTTCTACTTTAGGATTCTTACAAAATAGTCATCTTCTATGAGACACCTGTTGGTTCAATCTGGTAATACTGTTAGTTGAAATATTTTTTCCATTGAATTGCTCATGGCAAAGTCTTTCTGTTTGATATCATGCACCTTCCCTTTGGTGTCTTGTATGTCATCTATATGTAGTCCTAAGTATGAGGTCAGTGACCTATCACTTTGTAAGCTCATTGATAAGATTACAACCACTTGCTAAACCTTTGAATGACTTCTGAGAAAATATTTCTCTGAGGTAAGGGAGCATGGTGTTTTCGGTATATCAGTACATGTCAGAAAAACATAACGTATTGCATCATGATTTTACTGAAATTTTTAAGCAAATTATGAACTCACAAAGTGAAAATCTCGCAATCATGTTTAAGCTCATTCCTGGTTTCTTAATCATCTCGCTGTCCAAAACGGTGGACAGCTGAGCATTGATTGCTGTTCTAATTGCTGTTATCAAGAGAGAATAGAAAATCTAAAATTTTAGAAAGAAAAATTGTAAAATTTGTTTCATGCAGACTGATAACAATACAAAATTGTACTTCTTTCTGTTGTGGTGATGTCTTTTCAACATATTTAGCAAAAAAAAATTTCTTGTGTATGCAACAAAAAGGGCACTCTTTCTTCAAGACAGTATTTGGCTCAGTTTATTCTGTGGCTTGTCCTTCATTGACAAAGATCTGATGTAAGCCCTGTGTTGATCAAAGCAGACGTCAATACTTGGAGGTGTGTTTGCTTGTGTACCAGACGGCTCTAAGTAGCTTCCTGCCCATTTCCTTAGAAATGAAGTCTATTGAACAAGTTTTCAGCTTGAGGGAAGCTGGTTGAGGGACTGGGTGTTATTATGGGATCAGCACTTTGAGCTGTCCTCCCTCCCACACCTTGCCTATAGATACCCACTACCTCTCACGTAACTCTCATGTGCTGCTCTCCCATGCTTGGTCTTTACACATGCAGGTTCCGCACAAATGCCAAGTTCATGTTTATAAAATAAGACAAGAAGAAATCATGCAAGATCACAAAGTATCAGTCAGATGATCAATCCATAGCTATTGTTGAATTTGTGATATAAATGTGCAATAGTTCAGGAACTGACATGGTCTCTCCACATGCAGCAGCACAAATTTTAAGTTCATATTCCCCTTTACACAAGACAAGTTGAGATCAAGGTAGATATCAAAGTAGAGATCTAGGTAGATATCAAAGTAGAGATCTAGGTAGATATCAAGGTAGATATCTAGGTAGATATCAAGGTAGAGATCAAGGTAGAGATCAAAGACTATCAGTCAGATGATCAGATTTGTTACAAAGCTTGTGATGGATTACCACCCGCAATACTTCAGGAACTACCCTGGTTTTTCCAAGTGTACTGGACAAAAGTATGTTTCTATTTCCCAAGAGGTAGATACAAGGTGTTTATCATTCACATGATCTATGATCTGTGAATCTCCATTATTCACCTTTGCCCCTTCTAGAACTTCTACTTAAACTTGCTTTGGATATCAACAAGCAAATTTGCCTGGTTGATAAGTTCTTTTTAAGTAAAAAAGAAGCTTTATAAGCTTACATATTGCCCAAGTGGCACCAAACAACAACCCAATCACTCTGAAAAGTTGCAAAACAGGTGAAGACCAAGATGAACTTACACACTGAAACACCAACACAGTTTTATTGCTTATATGAGAACTTTAGAATTACTTGCCAAGCTGTTAAATCTGTTCTTGATATAGTAACCAAGAGCTTATAAGCCAAAGTCAATGAGTTCCATCATGATCCATTATGTAGGCTCTTACAAGAACTAGTTATCCTCAACTTAGGTTTGCCTTTGAAGTGACAACAGCAGCACAACATGGAAATAAAAATGTGCTTTTGTAAGTCACTAATCAAAAGTGAGACATTCATGCAGAATCTTAAACTCATTTTGGAAAATAAGGTTAGTCAACACAACTTTTTTTACTTAAAGATCCATTTTCATCTTTGCATAAGTTTCTAAGTAATTTTAACGTATTCATTGCAAAATTAGAAAACGTTTAATTCAAACAAAACGACAATCAGACCAAAATTCATTAAAATAATTACAATTAAACGAAAGGGCATTCCCGAATCGACTTGGTACTATAAATAGAAGGGGCGTATTATTTGCAAGATCGCGCAAAGGATTGTGGGACGTAAACAGAGGATGTAAACAAAGATGGCCGAATCAAGACGTTCGCGGAGACCGAGTCGAAAACTCTTAGAAAGTTTGGAGGTAAGGAAACGTTTTCATGTATTGGAACAGCATTTAGTTCAATAGAATATACGTTTATCTGCTCGAATAAATAATAAATAAATATCCATCATCGTGATCGGAAGCCATAACAATGAGATCGCGATAAACAGGAAGTATGGTAAATCCTACACATAAAACTGTGACGTCACGGATTGTGGGTTCGTTTATGGCTACGGCAAGTTTTGGAGGGTGGTATACTTTGAAATTAGAATTAAATACTTTCTCGTTGATTATAAATTCTTTTCATGGTCTCAAAAAATTGTTGAAAGATTTTTCTTCAGAACTGTATAGTGGGATGTGCAATATATGAAAACGGAGTTATTACGAATGCAAAGTTGAAAATGGATCTTTAATGCTCACAAAAGTTACATTATAAGATGACAGTGATGTACAAGTTTCAAAGTCAATTACAGGAGTAGACATTAGACAAAAATACATTTTGATATTTGAAAATTACTTCATATGATCACTCCTCAGAATATGGTACATTGACACTCAGAAACATGGAAGGTTATATGGCTCTCTGTCCACAAGGAAATGGAGGTTTTCCAGGGATGAGGTCACGCAGAGGATGTCACTCTGCCAAGATCCTGCTTTCTGACTACTGATCTCAACCCAGGCATTTCTTGAGAAGTGTTATGACATGAGAACACAAATAAGAACATACTGTGTCAGTAGGTAGAGAACATAAATATGAAGATACTTTGCCAGTAGATAATGTTTTGTTAGTTTGTAGGTGGTGTAGAGTTAGTTATCACAAGATCTTGCATGGCCAACAGTTGCAGGAGAAAGTGGAGGTTGTCTGGAGTTGTGAGTACAGAAGTATTATCTTCAGATGTCTGTGATAACCAGGACAATCAACTTACAAGTTTTTATTTCTTTTACTTCACTGGCTCTTGTTACCATAGTTCTTTCTAGTTTTACCATTTTTAAATCAAACTTTATCTCTGAATCTTCAAACAACAGTTATGCATCCTTCTTTGGCTTGCATTCTTGGATTGTGAGGCCAAATTATCAGGGGAAACACTTTCCATATGATTGTTCTGGTTAAAAACAACTTTTCATCAGGGAAATTGTATTTCAGTACAGAAAGGGAAACAAGTCAAATATCTTTTTCTTTGTATATTTGTTTTCCATTTGAATGTATTTATGTAAAACTGGTGCCTATAAATCCCTCAGCTTAGTAGAATACCACAAATTTGTTATATTGATATATGGTGACATGAGAACTTGTGTAATAATGTCTTTACGAAAAGAAATAATGTCAATCTCAGTAAGATGTAGAGGCCCTGGAAGCTCTCTCTGTGACCATTGTCTCTCATTTGTCCATGTTCTACGTTTCCTCCACACGAGCAGAGGATGTTTTCTAATATTGGAATAATATTATTTTTTGACAGAAAGGAATTCCATGTGTTGGCTTTGAGAAGTAAATACTTACCAATTGAGTGAACTTCTTTTTTATAGATCTTCATGTTGTTGTGATCTTTGTAGCCTTTTTTACTTTTCAGGAAAATGAGTTTTTCTCAGTAGTTATTGATATTCAAACTTCATTCTCTCTCAAATGTAAAGGCTGAAAAAGATGAAAAACATTTTCTTTTCTTTGTTATAGATTTTGTTAAATTATTTTTTGATGAGGTTTCCTTTGGTAATGATGAGATTCCTTTGAGCAGATTCCATTGCAGAAATTGTTTACTTTCATTTTTTTCTATCTTAAACAGCAGATAACTAAGGTATGTCCTGAATCTATTAATTGTTGAAAATTAAATCAAAAATTGATTCTCAGCCAAATCTTTCTCTGTCTCTTTCTTCAACATGGAAATATCCATTACAAATCCAGTGATGGATTCAAAACATTTTTCATCTAATCACCGCAAAGTGTCAACTTGTATCTTAGATTTCAGCATTTTAACCTTTGGGAATATCTCGTTACTGCGAAAACGTTTTTTTAAATCCTGTTAACTGGGTTTGAAAAGATGACTGGATGGAAGCAGTGGGAGCTCACTTTATGGTTTGAGTCCATCATGGAGGAGACTTGACAACTATTCAGCTTACTTTACTATTGATCTTCTCCCAGGAAGACCGACTCACTCAGCTTATTGGAAATTGATCAAAGGTTGATAAATATTGAGATCTTATTGACAAACAAATAAAGGGTCTAAATTTTTCTTATGGAAAAACAAAAGCCTCAAATGTCAAAAATTTATTTACGCTTGTTAAAAACTGCTGTTCTCTCCATGGATTTGATATGGTTTCTGCAGTTTGATATTGTAGGTAGACCTAATATATGCTCATTCAGTAATATTAAGGTATAGGTAGATTTCAGGTTATTTTCACCAGTACAAAACCAAATGGAGCTTGCAAGTTGTGATGGATGTAGGTAGTGAAAATTGGAATTTTTAAACAATGATTTAAAAAATAATTTGATTTGCCAGTAAGTTGTGAGGGATATAGCTAGTCAAAATTTGAATTTTTAAACAATGATTTATAAAATAATTTGATTTGTGATACATTCTATCAAAATTGAGAAAACACCTTCTTAACAGAATTAAATGTGAATAATAAAGTTCTACTCTATAGTAAACAACCAAAATAAAAAGTAAAAAAGGTCGGTGTTGAAGGTGAAGGAATGTGTGAGTGAAGGTAAACAAGTACCTGTCCTGATGTCTTCTTATTTTAGCGTGTAATTGCTCTAATTGCTCTAATCAAACTTAATAGTTTTAGTGTCTATACCCATCAGAATCACTTAGAGTTGCCTGCTGCACACTTTATTGTTATTCTCTAAATTTAATGTTGACTTTGGAATGTCTTCCTTGGGCAGAGCAAAAATCTTCTTTGGTAGATGTGTACATGTATATGAAATTGACGTTATGTAAGGGACTGTGTATAAATATGTTTTAAAAAGACTGGTGGCAAGAAGATATTAAATGTGATGGATTTTAGCCGCATCACTTCCAAGAAGTCTAGAGTCTCAGCACATTGACTATCATCCCACCACCAGCAATCGATTGCTAGCCGTACATTGACGTCACAAGGCAATCGAGCAGATTGTCTTCTCCATAATGTGGTCAGATTTACATCTGAAATCTGACTCCCACATGAAATCACATTCATCCACTTTAACCATTTCTAACATGAGCTGAATAAGTCTGGATGCTCATTGACTTTACAATGATTTATATTTGATTTCATAGAATGAAAGTTTTTGGTTCTAAATGTAAATGCCAACATATCTCTTTCATTTATCATCTTTGTAATTGTTTTTAAACAAAGCTTTATTAAGTGAAGTTTTATATTTTCTAAGCAAGCAGTGGAGTGAACATATATATTTGCCAAAAACTTAAGTAATACTGGCGGTATAAATCAATTAACCTTTTTTCTATTATGAGAATAATTTTAGGGGAACTGGTCAATTTAAACTGATTCTGTTTAGAGATGAAAGAGAAATTTAGTGATTTAGAAAGAGACTTTTGTTTTGCTGCAAATTACCATTCTTTATTTCATTTTTCATAATGTTTTTTGAAATGTCACTTGAAATATGGTAAATAATTTTATTGTCTAGGCTCATCATGATAATGCATTTGTATTTTTATAATTATTTATTAGTATTATTTTACCAGTATTATTGATAATTTATTTTTCACTTGAATGAACCATTTGTTTGCAAACAGTATTTAGAATTACCCGTCGTATCAGTTTTGACCAGTTTCACAATGACGTCAATGAATGTATATTTGTGTTTCATTGTTTGCGAATATATGACATTCATGTAGGGTTTCTAGGCAATTTTCAAGCGGATGATTGGAGTTAACTATCATCTTCCTGCATTGTATTGCATCCAGTTACAGCAGGCCTTGCGGTTTTAAACCTCCCTGTAGTATTAGATTGTTCTATATGCCACTTGAAGATGATCAACTTCATTTTGTTGCGAGTATTCCTTTTGAGATCTTCATATTTATTTTCATTCAGAAGACCTAGCTAATATATTCTTCAGAGTGTAGATAAAGTCATCAGTTTTCCATCTGCATTACCATCAACATCTTTAGTGAAAAACGGGCTCTCGAGAAATTGACAGAAATCTTCACGAGTACAAATTTGCATTAATTCATCCACTATATGAAGCTGATGTATGGAAATTTGGATAATAACATTAACTGTCAGGATTACAAGAAAAATCTGTCGACTTAACTAGATTATAGGAAATGTGTCTACAGAAATAGAGGGAGAGGAGAGGACAATTTGATAAGAAGTATAATGATGTTGTTACAACATAACTGTATTTTGCACATGGTGTTGAAGTGTTGATCTGTCCAGTCTGGTTAGAGGCTATATGACATCTGATTACAGTAACACTCTACTCTTTACTTTAACCATTTGCTTGTTTGTGTGGTTATGTTGTGTTTAGTGTAGTTATCTTGGAGTAAAGCCAATATCACGCTCTTCTCTGTTGATGGGTTCTGATAGCTGAAGTTCAATTACAGGAAAGGTTTTGTACTTATAAATTCACATGGCTAGGGGCTAACACAGAAGTCATTGAAGTCCTTCAGTTATAGGTGAATTGTTCAGATTCATTGTAATAAAGTAAATAGGATATAATGCAGTCACACAACGGTTTAACTTAGGCCTGACTGCCTGCTTCCTTTTGACGCTATCATAGAGCAAGCACTTTTTACTATTGATTTCCTCATTTTGGAACAATTTTGTAAGATATAAACTCTTTTGGGCAGTCTACCTTTCATCTTCTACACATATAACTGTTAGTATAAAAACAATAAAGGTCTTTATACATACAGATTATGAATGTTCAATTAGTAAATGATAGTTGTACAATGAAAATATTATTTCGAAATTGGCCAGTGAATAGGAGTCAAGAATAAACCATGGTTTCAGTTATCACGTTGTGATAGGTTATGTACATTTTGTGCGTTAGGTTGTGTAGAAGACGAATATCACTTCCTTCTAAAATGTCCATTATATTCGCAACTGAGATTAAAATATATCCCAAAGTATTATTGTGACCCAATTGAATACGTTTTATGCGCTTTTGTCATGTACTAAGAAAACTATTTTGTTAAATATATCTAAGTTCACAAGAGAATCATTATATTTGAGAAATGTTAAATATAATTCCCATCTGTAAAATTAACATTGTTATCTGTACATGGGCCTCTGGCCTTTATACCGAATAAAAGGAATTGAATGGTTTCAGTGTGACAATTGAAAACAACAATAATGAAGTATTATGGCAAGTAAAATTTCAGAATTAATTAGAACAAGTGTCACTTTTGCCCCCCAAAACTCTTTGATTCTCTCTCTGTTTTGTGTTTTATAATTATCCAATTATACATAATGTGACCTTTTGGATTCAATGATCCTTAACTATGACCATAGTGAACTGGAAACAACATGGTGTAAAATTTCCATACATTATCTTTCTGTCGTCACATTGCCATGTTTTTTCTGCCACGGAGCTGCCAGAAAGGCTATTGCACTTGTGGGCTTGTTGTGCAGGTGTCATCACGCCACTTAACCCTCCACTTGGCCAGAACTTGCTGGTTATTTAAGGCTTTTTCTGTTTTATTATTTTCTGATTTGGATTATATTGATTTTTCTACCTGACTTGCATTTATCAGATAAATAATGCATAGAGCCTGATACGCGTCTCTTTCATACAATCTAGCGGAAAATTTGCTGTAAAGATAATGGTTTTGTTGGCTTTTACCCATATTATCTGACCGAGTTTTACTGCTTCTGATATGAATTATCCTTGTCCTGAACTTCAATACATACCCACATCAAGATAATGTATCTCTTCTACAGACACCAAGCCTATTTATTCTATTTTCTTGTTTGACAGGATTGATTGTAGTTAAGCAATTCCATTACGGTTAAATTGATGAGAGCAAAGACTAGGTTCAGAATATCTGCAATGGTTTCTCATTCTCTGGAACTCGGGTCATTCAGTCATCAGTTCCATATTAAGACGTCACTCTATTTGTTTTAACAGTGGATTCTTTTCTTAAAGTTACTCTGTTCACTGTCACATTCACAAGGTTTAAACCTTTTCAAAAAGGATATGCACCCTCTTTCTCTCCCTTTCTTTTTATCTTTCTTTTCCTTGGTCTTTCTTTTCCCTGGTTTCCATTTCTTTATGTCTTTCTGTTCCCTTGTCACACTTTCCTGGGTATTTTTTTTGTCCCCCAATTATACCCCCGCCTTACAGCGTAAGCGGGGGTATATAGCGTTCTGTCCGTCTGTCCGTCCGTCTGTCCGTCCGTCACAAATCTTTGTCCGGAGCATATCTCCTAAACTAAACATGCTAGCTTCACCAAACTTCATACACTTATCAACCATGATCCCTAGATGTGCCTTTTGAGGGTTAGACCAACAAATGATTTTTATTTTTTGCGGTTTCCATGGAAACATGACTAAAACAGTGACTTTATGACCAAGTCCTTTGTCCGTAGCATTTCTCCTAAACTATACATGCTATCTTCATTAAACTTCATACACTTATAAACCATGATCCCTAGATGTGCCTGTTGAGGGTTAGACCAACAAATGATTTTTATTTTTTGAGGTTTCCATGGAAACATGACTAAAACCTTGACTCTATGACCAAGTCCTTTGTCCGGAGCATATCTCCTAAACTATACATGTTATCTTCACCAAACTTCATACACTTATCAACCATGATCCCTAGATGTGCCTTTTGAGGGTTAGATCAACAAATGATTTTTATCTTTTGCGGTTTCCATGGAAACATGACTGAAACAGTGAATTTATGACTAAGTCCTTTGTCCGGAGTATATCTTCTAAACCAAACCTTGCTATCTTCACCAAACTTCATACACTTATAAACCATGATCCATTGGTGCACCTTTTGAGGATAAGACCAAAAAATTATTTTTATTTTTTGCGGTTTACATGGAAACATTACTAAAACAATGACTATCTGACAAAGTGCTTTTTCCTGAGCATATCTCCTAAACTATACATGCTAGCTTCAACAAACTTAATACACTTATCAACCATGATCCCTAAGTGAGCCTTTTGAGGGTTAGACCAACAAAGAAAGCCAGACTATAGTTTGAAGCGGGGGTATGTGAGCTGTGCTCACTTCTTTACTTGTTCCTTGAGTCTCTCATTTCCTTTCCTTGGTCGCCATTTCCCTGATGTCTCCCTGCCTGTTTCTTGGTCTCTGACTCATCTACCATTGGTCGTCTATTCTTTTGGAATTTGATTCTCAGGTTCTGTGGGTTGACAGCACATTCAATCATGGCAACAGTTACCCATAGCTCCCCAGAGTGTGCGTCTTGTGACTGACTGCGAGTGTGTCATGCTCCTTTGTGGAGACTGCCATGTGAACTGAGCATTAACTTTTTGTGTCTCTCATACCTCAATCGATGCCTGCCAAGAAACTTGTAGTTAAGTTTTTAAGTTAAAATATGCATTTCTTTGACTCAAACGCTTGCTTAAATAAGCTTTATTATGTTTCTGTGGGTAACATAAATTTAACAAGCTACCACAAACTTTTGATACTGAAAAGTTAATTGAGAATCCTGTTTAAACACTGGCAGTCAAGTATTCTGAGGCACTGATTGTGGATTTGAATTTCAAAGGTCCTTTACATTGCTACTTTCAGCTGGTGAATTCATTGATACAGTAACTTGCTGAGTTGCAGATTAAGAAGTTTCTTGTGAAGAAATGACATTGTTTGTTGAATGGGATGTTTAGGGATTAGAAGGTCTATAGTTCCCTTATATGATTGTCAAAAACAATGGGATTGTTCTTCTTTTCTGAGCTGACCAACAGTGCCAAGCAGATGATAATACTGGAATACCAATCCTCCCTTTAAATGAATTGAGGTCATCTGGTTTACTGGCAGTCGAGCATGACCTTGTCTGTTTGCATATTCTGCTTGATTAGATTTGAAACGATTTGATTATGTGCAGTTTGATGTAGATTGAGATGAGCTCAGTAACCTGTATTGGACCATTGTCTGCAGCCCAATGTATCGATCTGAGTCCGCTCTTTGAAAAATTCACTGAAGTGTTAACAAACTTAAAGATTCTGCCAATCTCAACATCTCTTATCGTTATGATTTAATTTGATAATGGCTTTTCGTACGCTTTTCAGTGATTATTATTTTTTGTTAGTAAAAATTTACCGCATCAGGAAAATTTTGATGAGATTTCTCTAACATCAATGGGAAGGAGTCTTTTGATCTTTAGATTCAAACCACAGTTAAACAGAAATCCATACATGTTGGCCATGCGAAACTAGATGAAGACTTAGAGTTACTGAATAGTCATATTGCTAAAGTTCTCCTTCAAAGCAAGTTCTTGAAAACTTTTCTTCTATAAATATTTTGTTACTAGAGAGCAGACGTCAAAGCAGGCTGATGGTTTATCTGTTATGGGAGGACCAAAGACCTCCATTTTCAATTGATTTAGTGCTGGATATCTAAACATGCCTGGGGTGAAAAAATGACTCGATGTTTGCAATACTCATAATCTATAAACACAGACACTGTTTTAGCTTCTTTTCAGTCTTCGAAATTTTAGATTAACAGTGACATTGAATGTGTTGCAATTTATTTTGTAGAATTTGAACAACAGGGTAACATTGTTTGTACTGAACACAATTGGAAATAATGGTCATGTTCATCTGTAGATAACTATTTGTCTGTGGATTGATTTCATGTAAATTAATTATACCTTAGTATGTCTGTTTGCGTGATTCCTGCTAGTAATTGAAGATGAACTCAGCAAACATTGATCAATCCCATCATGCAACAGGATTCGGCTTCCAGCACGTCCCACAAACGGCTCACGCTTCAACCCTGTCTTTCAATTGTTTCAATAACTTCATTTGTATGTGGAAATGAGAAGGAATAGACTACTCTGTCCAGAAATGGACTCAATGTTTGAGGTTGGTGCCAAATCATTATTTGAGGAATTGAGAGGTCAGCTGTGATTAAAATGGAGTCGTATATGAGGTTTGAAGGCTGTTTCTGGTCATTTGAGCAGACCAAAAATCCATTTCCTGAGAAGTGAAAAATGAAATTAAGGATTTTCTACTCAACGATCTCATGAGGTTTCTTGTACATCAAACTCATAACACCATTGCAGTGAAAGCAACAGTATCGGATTGTTAGACATATTGAACCATATAGAGATGACCTTGACTTGAAATTCGTCCCAGAAACCCCCAGATTCCACACTCGTGCTTTTTGCTGTAGCTGCAGCTATTTTGCTGAATTAGATAAAACCTCTCACCTTTGATAATATCATATTATGATGCATTTCGCCAAATAACTATAGTGGTTTAAGTTTGTTTTATGGTTTTTAGGTTTATGACTTTTATGATAATGACAAGTCTGCTATGGTCTGTTCCTGTTCTCTTGAATTGAGTTATGGTAGTTGGCCTTCCATGACACAACCCAGACATTCTCTCTGAATGATCACAACCATGAATGATCTCTTTACCTTCCATGTCCTCAATAAAAACCACCTTCACCAAGGTCTTCTCTTGTGTTGCTTTACTTATGATAAGAGTCCATACAGCTCGTAAGAGACTAATCTGGGTCCATCAGTGTCAACGCTTTCTATGATTTGTCACCTTAACCCTTTTCATGCCTGAACTATTCAGATTGTTAGTCTAGCAAATGAAGACAGTAAATGTTTTCAACAAGAGCTCATTGTTGTTTTGTAAGTGGGTGTCTCTATCTCCAGCATGGCAAAAGTTGATATTGCAGATGTCTCCATTTCATTGCTTTTGTACCACTGAATAATAAGCTTGATTGCCATTATTCTTTTTCATCAGAAGCAGACATTGCCTGTCTTCTAAGGGTTTTTGGGACAATTACCTAGCAATCACAAGCAAGTGATCTATTCTGTATATTCTATACTGTGATGCGTTCATCTCAATGTGTTACTGATGCAGTAGCTCAATATTTTAGATAAGTGAGTGAATCTAGTCAAGCGTCGATGCCCAAGACTGGTGCCCAGCATGACAAATGTTCTGTAGACGTCTCCAGGCTTCTACTATTGATTTGTGTAGTACCACAGAAGCCAGTTCGTGCTGCTCAATTAGAGCGCGACATCGCAGAAATAACCGCAGGTCTTCCATCAATTGTGGCTTTCTTTAACAATTGTCTTCATTTAATGGCTTTCACATATCGTCTTGCTGTGCTTGGACTATTCCCATAGGGAATAATCTTCATGAAAACAAGTTGTTTTTCTATCAGTTGTTTCCTTATTTTCAAATGATCACATTTCCTAAGTGTCACTTAAAATTTCATCTTCTTATGATGAAAATGTAAAGCCTTGGCTTAATTCATACTTTAAGCTGCATTTTGAAATCAGATACTTTCTTAGTTTTCAGGACTGTTGGTGAATCATGTAGTACATTTTCATATCAATATCAGTTTTTCCGAAAACGTTGATGTTCATCCTCGTTGATGCTGAAAGAGATAAGCATTTGTCCAATGATGCAGAGTGCTTATTGGAGCAGTTGTAGTGTTGTTGATTTGATGGATTGGAACTGTTAATGTTAGCCATGTTAGATTTTCAGTGTTAATCCAAAGCGTGTGTCATCTGTCAGCTCAAGTGATAAGTTCATGTCTTGATAACATATGATGGATAATGATGATTGTGATGTTATTTATCAAGCTGAAATGTAACTCTGGTCTGGTAAAGGTTCCACAATTAAGTGTCTGCTGGTGACAGGTTAGGATGATTGATATAATGGAAAACCGATTCTATTATGAGACACCTGATGTTGGTGCCGTGCCGTGCCATGACACATAACATGCAATTCAATGTAGAGTGCATCAAATTGATGTAGCAAATTGTAAAGGAATTTATATCAACTCAGCTCAACTCTACAACTGTTTCAGCGAAGTCAAGATATTTCATTTGATCAATGTTATTTACTCCATACATTTTCTGTCGTAATGTTGTATATATTCTAATGATTCCTTCTCATAATTCTATCACTGAAAGGGAAATGTTTCAATCAGAAACGAGGAACTGACATCAAGTAAGTGATGTGCAAATCTACCCTAAAGCCCACAAAATGGATAAGTGGATGATGCCAAATTTTGATGTGATTGGTGTTGATGATCCTGATAGTAGCGCCACTCTGAAGGCCAGGACGTAGACTTGAGGTGCAGTGAAGTGATTGTGAGGTTAATTTATCGGGAATCAGACACACATAAAAGACGACAGGCATCTCAGTAGACCCTTGCTTCATTTGGCCTTGAACACCATTAGTGGAACAAGTCAAGTTGAATCAAGTCAATAGGCATTCTGGTCATCAATTTAGTTGAGATTCTTCCTCAATTGAAGCGTCTACTCAGTGCTAACTCATTTAGTTTCCAGTTAAGAGGTGCATCACGAAACTGGTGATGGCCAGGAAAAATACTAAGTAGAAAATTGCTGTAAATTGCTTTTGTGAGATGTTTTACTGACACGATCTTTAAGACTTTGATGCATAGTTAGAAATGTTTGACATTCGTGAATATTGAGGTTGTTAAAGTATATATAATGTATATTGATCCTGATTAATGTGATATTATTGTGCCGTAATGACTACTGCAGTAACATAAAGGATGAGACAAGAAGTTGATATTCATAGATTTAGTGAGATTAAAACAAATTTAACTGTCTGCAGGTGAAAGACCAACATATTGAGGTAACCATTTATACAGAGGAGTCTCTCTTCAGCTGTAACCTGATGATGTTTGTTAGGGCAATTTTTTCTTGATGTGAAATATATTGCAACAGCGGAAAAACCCAGCAAAAATCTCAACTGCTTAATTACTATGAGAAATGGTTGTTAAAATGGATGGCTGCTATAGTTCAAATGTAAATGGCTTTAATTGATACAAATGACCCTAACCAGAATTTAAGGCCGAAAACTGTGTATTTAACAAAATACTTCATGTTTCTTTTACTTCTTGAAGCAC
This sequence comes from Phorcus lineatus, assembly GCA_921293015.1. Taxonomy (NCBI): domain Eukaryota; kingdom Metazoa; phylum Mollusca; class Gastropoda; order Trochida; family Trochidae; genus Phorcus; species Phorcus lineatus. The sequence goes on along the minus strand of OV121083.1, from coordinate 28,002,658 downwards.
ATTTATCATGCTGTTAAGTATAGTTTAGCAAAGGAATACTTTTTTAAATTATGCTATTTTAACCTATATTGTATACCATTTAATGATACCAAATGAAAAAGTATATAAAGGTTCAAGGACATAGTATTAGAGAATTAATTAATCATTTTCTCTCATCATGTCTATTATTGACAATGCACATAACCACAATTTTAGCAAATAATGTAAGTCTAACAATATAACCATTTGAAATTTGCTACTTTTCAAGTTTATTTCATGCATTGTCAACAGACAAGCTACAGTCAAATTATTAAATGATGTACCAATTACTAGTATGCTTTGAGTGGTAAGGGTCTTTGGGTGGCATATTTCTATGTCTTTTCAATGTTGCTTAGAACTTAGAACATTGTTGCTTATCAATGTTGTACCACTCTTGTTTCAGTCTGATTTCGGCCCCCTTGCCTCGCCTTCCCCCCTACCATCTCCCCTGCTGAAGAAGTGTCGCGATGACATGCCCTTCAGTATCCCTGGCAGTCTGCGACGTCTCCAGCGTACCCTGTCCGAGGATGCCAAACAGCGCCGCCGTGAGAGCATGCCGTCAACACCCACAGGCGTCCAGCCGATATCCCACATGGGACACAGTGAGTATACTCTTCTCTATATCTGTGCTTTATCACTCTGGACCCAAAACCTGTTTGGTGGAGAAATAGAGAATATGTCTTTATTTTTAGTTTGATATCACTTTTCATGTATGAAAATATAGGCTTTCACCCACCAAATGAGAGGTAAGTTATATCGCACTAGTAATGAAATATATATTTTTTTATCATATGCTACTTTGACAAAAAATGTGTTGATTCTCAATTCTTGCGACATCATACCATTATTATTGTTCACTTGGCAGTAGCAATGATACTGCGTTGATTGTCAAAGTGACGTCATTCCCTTTATGAGATGAGAAGGATAAGAAGGGTTTGTCAAACTGCAGTGATGAGAACACTTTCTTTCAACTTTATGTAATGATTAACAGACCAAGAAATTACTAATCAAACAATTTGAAAACGAAAAATCAGCAACCATGGCATCAAAGCCTGGATTAAATGAGGGTGGTGTTTACTGTACGTGAAGTGCTTGTCACTGCCTGATCTCCTTCAGTCTGTTGACCTGCAATGCCAGGTATCTGCACTACTGACAGCTGCTGTGCAACCCCTCAACTGAACTATGCATCTCTGTCCTACCTGTGAAGTGGTTGTTGCTAGGGCGTTCTTGTTTTATACTCATGATGCAAAACTAGATCAGGTGTGGTCTATATTAAAAAAGGCCATGGAGGAAAAAATCGATGTTATCAAGAAGTTTACCATAAAGACAAAATATTCTATAATCATGTAACATCTAAGGTATTTATCATTTGTAAGGTTATGTTCAAGATATTCTTAATTGTGTTAAGGAAATGGAGATTTTACATTTTACATTTTAATTGAGGGTTGCAGGAATTGTTTTTTCTTTCTTTCTGAAATATCATCTCTACTTTCTCTGTCTGAATCAGGAATGACAAGGCTTATCTGCAAACTCCCATTAACAATTATGTTCGTATATAAATTCATTTCATAAGTTTTATCATTACGTATTGATTCTATAAGTCAAAGATAAAGATTTTCCTCACATTTTGTATGTAATTTGAAAATTTGCCATAGGCTTGTTGTGTCCTTTTGTTTGAAATGTGAATAAAAGATGCGTATTGTTCATGTGTGGACTAATCTTAGAAATAACATACCCAAGTGTTTAGGTTAACCATATAAATTTATAAAAAAAAATTAACCATAACTTTTTAGATGATCAGTAAATTTGCCAAAAACATATACTTATCTAAAACAGTGAGTGAATTACAACTGATACACCCCAAAAGCTTTGTAGCAGGTTGCCTTACACCTAGGGGATAAAATTTTGTACTGTTGGGTCCTGACATTTTATTACATTTGGTCTTGGTTCTTGCTAAATTATGGGGGTGGCAGAATGGCCAAACTTGAATCTTTTTGACTTTTCTCTTATTATTGCTGGAAATTTCCAATTTTGAGAATATAATCTTTCAGGGCAGAGCTTATGTATTATCCGTATAAACCATATAAACAAGCCCGCGGTGCATTTAACCCTCTTTAGAGCTATGATGTAATGTTGAATGTAACCAAGTAATTAAGCTCATGGACACCTTATACCGTCATCAAGCTGTATCTGTATCTTGCTCTCCATGTTTGATGCTTACGCTGATGCAAGTCAGCAGCTTTTCTTTGGTAATATTTGTAATTATTACAAATATTAATTGTATATTTGGTGACTTTCTGAACCATCATTGGTACTACATGACCAGTGTTTCCGCTGATATTTTTGACAGCCGGTCATCATGTCCGACAGCTTTACAATATACTGGACATTTACATTTTTCCCCGGTCATTTTTTTAAATCAAGGAATAAAACTTTCCATTTTCTACCACCACTTAGGTATTACAGAACTGTTTTCCCCTCCGAAGTAGATCAAAATTTTCGTGTGCTTCTTCAGTTCTATTGAAAAGTTAAACGTGTTTGTAATTGTATTTATTGCAAAATAGCGTGAATTTCCGTAGACAGTAAACGTAACTACTGTCCCCATTAACAGTAAATTCACATTAAGGTACCTGAATGAGTATATGATTTTGATTTGGAAGTGGTTGGAAAATAGCGAGAATATCCGTAGACAATTAAGACAGTTGGTACCGAGAACAATAAATTCAGCTTAAAGAATCTGATTGATTATATCTCGCGCACAGATGTTTACATTCTATTTTAAGCAAACAGGTGTTTTCCAAAGTCGACAGATTATCATTGTATCGTTTTGCTTTAGATCAGTCATTGTAAGTTGGATTTGCTGAAAATATTCTAATTGAAAACTTGATTTGGTCTTTTTAAAAAAACGGACAAATATATTTTTCACCGCACTATGACCGGTTTTCCGGATAACGGAAACACTGATGACAATGCTTTCTTATTTGAAATGTTAGTTTCAAGCTTTGAGACAGTAAATGGAATAACTGATTCAGAGGCAATGACTCCATCTCATCAAAGTCTATGTAAGATGAAGAATCATTTCTACAGCTGTATGGTTGTATTATATGTCGTAATTGGTACTAGGAAGTGTTTGTTTTGTTTTTGATACTTAACATTTGACGCTTGATTGACACGTTACTGACATTAGTCATATAGGAAATGTACATGAGGAGCTTCCTGTCACATGTATGTACATTGTGAAATCAACATTCAATTTTGTACTACAAGGTTTTCTGGTCGAATCTAGTTCTTTATTGTGAAATCTGGCCTTAAAGGTAAGAAATAGATTCATTGCAATGTTTAGTTGAGATACAAGACATGAGTCAGTTACTGAAGTTGTGTGAGCTGGTTACAAACTATCTGCAACAATAACAGTCCTGTTCATGAAATCTACAAGGAAATGTTATCGATATTTTGAAATTTCTTATCAGTACAATGCAATTTATGTATCCTCTGCGTACAATTGATGTATCAATAAGTGCAATTTATGTGTTCCCTAAATACAATTTATGTATCTTTTAAGTGCAATTCACGTATCTGTAAGTGCAATTTATGTGGTCCATTAGTGCAGTTTCTGTTTTTGGCTAAGTGCATTTTAAGTACCAGCTCTGTAATAAATATAAATAAAGTACAATTTATTCGGCCATGTGCAATTTATGTATCTGGTAAGCACAATTTATGTGTAGCATCTAAGTACAATTTATAGAACAGCTAAGTGTTAGGTATTTATGCACTAAGTACAAGGAATTGGCTGTAAGGAAGATGAATTTACCAACAGCTGGTATCAACATAGATCCACGTATGAATTACAACTTGTATGTTGGCCTTCTGACATGCCAACCTGTTTCTTTCACTATATTGCAGTGGAAGGGGGTTGACTTGTACGTGAGATTTTTACCAGGGTTTTGGGGCCTGAGAAAGGGGGTGGACTTATCTTCCAGATAGACCTATACCCAGTAATATACAGTAGTCTTCATGGTAGGACTGTGCAGGGTTAGCACAAGAAGTACAAGCAGATTGTATCAGCTGATGGGAGGATTGTTAAGACTAAGTTAAAGAAATATTTATAATAAACTCAGGTGCGAGTAAGGAGGCAGCTATACACAGTAACCAGCCTAGTTTAAGGAAAGCATGCAGCTAATGGCTGAAATATTGCCCAAGCGGCGCTATAGAATAACTCGCTAACTTAGTTTAAGTAGCCGATAGTACCAGGTGAAGATTTGCTCCAGGTTCTTCTTCTTTCACTCCTATTCATCAAACCAAAGGCAGCGACCTCACCAGGTTTATAAGTGACAGTTATGAGTTGACATGAAATTATATATTTGCTTGTAGGGATCATCAAACATCGCTTAAGGCTGATGAAATATCATATGCTGTTATAACATGAGATTGGTTATTGTGAGTCATGAATCAAATGAAGTTAACAACTGATATGGATAATTTTCCACTTTGTGTTATGGGAATATGTGTCGCTATACTGTTTGAATTATAAAATTTGTTTTATTTTACATCAAAGTTTCAAACTGCAAGAGAATTATTATCACAAAGCAAGCTGTTAAGTTCTTTTAGTTTGTTTCTCTTTGTATTAGAATTTGTTCAGGAGTGTCCTTCACCTTATAATAATCAGTATTTTCAATAAAATTTGTATGAATTATTGTTAAGTCCGGTTGCTTTAATGTGTTGTCATGGAAACAAAATATTTTATTTGTCTCCATAGATTAATTTAAAGGATTTGGAGCATACTTTCACGAGTTAATAGGTTTCTTTTTTACGTTTACGCTTTTTTCCTAGGTAAATAACAATCCATTCCAAATTTTTTGAAAATCAAATTTTGTATTTGATGTTAAAATTGAATTTGCAAATGTTTTGATATCAATCACCTTATGTTTTACAAAAGTCAGAAAAATCAGAATTCATCAGAAATTAGTTATATATTTTTAGAAATGTTTATTTAGACCTAGATAGCAAGAATTTAAATGAATTATTTACTTTAATTCTATGTAGAGGAAGAATTATTTTTGACAATATAATATTATTGATCCTAAAGTTGTTTGGTAAGTAAAAAAAGCTATATTTCAGAGTAACATGTGAAATACTCATATATCAGATAGATGACTTATGCAATACAAAAAATAGGTTGTTACTCAATAAGTCCGACCTTCCTGTGTAATGCACTCCTTCAAAGAAAATATTAGTTGATTATTGACATTCCACCCCAAAAGTAGAACCTCAACATCTAATCCTGAATTTATTTGTGCTAGTCATTTCCTGAATGGTTTGAGAAAACGAAACAAATAAGTGAAAAATCCATTCTGCAGCAAAAGAGATACATGCAATGTTGCTGCTGGTAAAGCATCAAGATGCTCAGGTTATAATGACCCTTATATTTGTTTCTTTTTAACTCTAATCTAGATTTAATGAACAAAAGAAAAGAAGTTTATAATTCATTTTTGATTGCCAGGTGTGGGAGCCCTCATAGAACCAACCAACCTGCTTCGGATGAGGAACACGGTCCTGGGTCAGTCTGCCCCTTCCCTCTGTGCCAGTGTGGTGAGATATTATTATCATTATTACCATCATAGCTAGGATATGGCAACATTTTATGGAAGCAGGGTTTGATTGTGGTAATTTTGTTTTTCATCATGGCTATGTGCTAGCATTGCAAATATATTCCAAACTGGCATTAAATATTCAATACTTGTATCTAGAAACTTGTGTCAGAAAACAGTTCTGATCTCTGGCTTACAGCACCAGTTTATTGATTCAAATCAGGACTCGTAATACTACTTTATTGATTAAAGTGGTCTCCAGTTAAATTAGAATCTATCAGAGAGATCCGGTGAAGATACCAGATACATCTGATTGCGAGGAATTGACGTCACAGTTGCCAAATGTAATAAGTTCTCATTAACGTTTCACTTCGGCATAGAGGACTCCTCGACTAAATGTTATCTCTTCCTTGTGGTGTTGTGTGGTATGGTGTGTTGTGGTGTAACGCATTCTCTGACATGATTGTGTTCTTCCCACTAAAGTCTCCAGACATGTGTTAAATTACTGATAACTCTATGCTTTGAGATTGAAATGAAATTTCTGCTGTTGTAATTATGCTTTATCTTTCTGAAGTTGTTTGAATGTAAAATCTGTTTTTCTGAAGATTCATCATCAGAAAGGTTTTGATTTAAAATTTTGAAGAAATATTTCAGAATTAGTGTTATATAGGTATGACATTAGTGAAGAGTCACATTTTCTTTCCTTGACTTTAATATGTTTTCACATTCCTTACAACCTCTTGACATTCATTGACAACCTTCAGTCTGATCCATATTTCAATGTCATGCAGTGGGTTTATTGTCTGCCTCAATGACATGTAAACAACCAGTATATGTACCGGTGTAAGATAGGCCCTACAGAAGCACTGACATCTGCTGGCTGGTCCGATGCCATGTTGCACCGCCCACAGGCCCCATGAGGTTGAGTTGTGGCTGCTGAGTGTACGTCTGCTCAGTGCAACTTTGCAGCAGGCACATACCCACATGTGCTGCCCTGTGTCTGTGGAACATTCCTCTGCAGTACATGAGGTACAGCATGTAAGGCTGCAGAATGTCAAGTCTGGTAACCCATCTTCAGTGTTTGCTGGTGGGCCCTAGCACTCCCTAGCATCATTCTCATCTACCTTAGGATATTCAACTTTAGTTTCAAGCAATCCAGAACCTGCCAAACATGTTTGATAATCAGTATGCTAGTCTTCGAGAAAGAGACATACAATAATTACCTCCAGCTCTATGCTTACGGACTCAATAATATTGTTTGAAGATGTGAACTGCTCAAGAGTAGAATTTACAGTCTTCACATAGATGATTAGTGATATCCTATATCCCACGAGAAATTTCTGTTCTGCTTCTGTTGCTCCACCAACTGTTGTCCAAGCACTTGTTTTGACTACTTGTATTCAGCTGTGGAGCAGTTGTTGATCTGTTTGTGTTAGAAGGTGTCAGCATGTCAGCCTCTTTGTAATGGGCAACTTATTGTCTACTCTTGCTATTCCTGTATGTTCCACACAGATTTGGTTGTTTGAGATGTTATGCTTGGAAACATATTGCATTTTTGACATTGAGAATATTGCATCCAAAGAACGTTGCCTTCATTAATGACGCTAATCAAAATGTAATTGCTGAAATATACTGATCGAACGACGATTAAAAACACGCTCATTAAAGACAGTTTAGAAATTGATAAAGGAGAGGAATTCAGATTCTAAACCCTGCACTTCATTGTAAAAAAAAGTTGAATTTCATGGAGCCAGTGCTTTGAACATTTGTTAATGTTTTCCACTTGAATTTCCAGAAGATATTTTGAAACAATGAAGTTATGTCTCTGAACTTTTTGAAAAAAAGTTTGAAATATATATTTATTTCTGTAGAAACAAGAGAAGCCTACAGTGACTCATAGCTGAGAGAATTATCTTTTGCTACTTGACTGATTTATTGCTTAGACTGTTTCCAGCAATTTGAATCCAGCTGTCAATTGTGACAAATTGAGTCTAAGTTTTACAATAGATTTCAACAATGTAATGCTTTACTTGCTTAGATATTGTAGACACAGCTTCCACACAGACAATGAGACAATGGTGCAGAGTAAAGCATTCATACTGAGCAATGTTGCTAACTGCCAAGATGTCTGAAATATTTCATAAAGTGAAGTTAATGTCCAAACCACCAGATTTCTGTTTTTTTCAAGCAGTAAATAAATATTTTTTTATAAATTTGTATTGTATGATTGAAAGTGAAAGTATTCAATCGGTGAAATGAACCCTTTATCTGGCTACAGTAGAGATGATCTTCGTAAAGTTTATCACCACTTGAGTGATGTCATCATAACATTGCTATGACATCAGTTTGATTTCTTGTAGCGGCTTTTTTAGAGTGCCAATGCAGAGTTAAAAAAGTTCCATTTCTACTTAAAAGACAAAGTCACATGATAGTTAGAATATCTTCTTTCCCTTGACAAGTACCATGTTGTAAGGTAGGAAAGTTAATATTTCACTCATAGCTGCACCACTAGTTAAATACATACTTTTCCACCTCGTGGATGAGTTAAACATATCCGTTAACACATATCTGATATGATATAAAGGATTGTATCTGTGATGTAATTAAATTTCAGGATGTGGTATGCATCAAACATAATCTGTCGTATTGGGACACTGTCAGAACAGGTAGCATGCTGTTCATGTGACATACATGTATATAGGTAGAGAAATGAGATACATCAACTGACATTCAAAGGTGTCTTGACTCTGACGTCAATGCCACAAGCTAGTTAAACTGAGGAATCTCCTCTGCTGAGGAATAGAATAAATTTGCTGCCAGCTTACCCTGGAACATGTAACCAGATGACTTCCTAGAGAATTTATATTGTCCACTTGGCCTGAGGTTAAGTCAATATTAGTGTAGAATTACCTCATTTAGTTCCAGGAAGAATCCTCACATCGAGGTAATTCAAGTGTTATGGTAAAAGTCTATTGGCAATTTGGATTTTCTTTTCATAATTTCACATTCTGGTCTTTAGTTTAAAATTGCATTTGCCCGAATGGCGGTTGTGTTTATAGTTTTGAGAATATCAAAAGTATATATTTGTATGAAATCTTATAGGCAGAATAGCCCAGTGTCATTCAAGTTCAGATGAAGAGGTTGGGATGCATTACAGAGTTCTATTGCATGCAGTACTGTCTGGTACGGTGCAAAACTAACCATTCCTAGCCATTCAATGCAAGCATCTCTACAGTGGTTACCCATGACTCTAAGATAGTTTTCAAATTGTTCTTAGATTCTGATTCCTTTGCTGTATCATTCTCCACAGTAGTCCTGCCCTGCAGATTATTGCTAATGATATGTAGCTTATCTACATGCTTGACTGAGTGAGACTTATCATGTAATATACATTATATCTTGGTTGGTAATGACCTAACAGTGAACATAACCTCACTGGTGTGGAACAGGTGGTCAGTGTTACCCCACCCTATTACACCACCTAGAGGTCCTTCAGGCCAGCTAGATGTATTCAGAGTTGGTTAACAATCTCAATGGACAAGTTGGACACCTGATGACATGATAAATCACCAACAATGTTTACCTTCAGAAGTGTGAAGATTCAGGTAGTGTAGTTACAGGTTTAACAGGGATGCTGTGTTTGTCCACTTCTCTCATGCACTGACTGCATCATAGAATGCATCATCAGGTGGCAACCTAGATACAACCTCTAGCTTGTGCATTTGAAATTCACTCAAGAAACTCAAGATATTAAGAATATTTATTGATAAATTAATAGGATTTAATTATTTTATAAATATTTTTTTACAATGATTCATTAACATTTTTAAATTGTAAGCTAGAGAATCACTTTTACTATCAACTAAGTAGTGTAGCGTCTTCTTTTCAAAGCCACAATAATTTTGTAGACTTCCTCTGAATAATAAAGCAGTTGTGGTATCACTTAAACAGTCAATGATGTGGCTTTACATCCCCTGTAATTGGAACAAAACAGATGTACATTCTGTCTGTCTGTCTGTCTAAAGGAAGATCCCTCTTGCTGTGCCTTGTCTGTCAGAGTGAAAACCATCTCCTGTGTATTTGATACTAATGACACACTTTAGTACCAGAGGAAGCTGGCTATTAGAAACACAGACGTTTGATAACAGTGGTAATTGCCTGCTGATATCTGTAAAGCATGATAATAAGCTAGATAGTCTAGGGAGCTTTACCTAAACTTTATCATTAAGTTGTAACATATTATTTCGGACTCTAAGGTTTGTAATAGGAGTATTATAGATCTTAATAAGATTGACATGTGAAAAGTTTATTAATTGTTTTACATAATGTTCAATCATTTTAACAATGGTTTGTTATCAACTGTCACAATGTTTGCTAACATAAGTTATAACATTCCATCAAGGGTGACATAGGGATATATTATTCCCGCGAAATGTTTTATGAAACGAGCAGAATGAGTTGCATAAAACCTTTCGCGGAAATAATATATCCCTATGTCACCCTTGACGGAATGTTATAACGAATTTATCTTACCGAATGTCTTAATGTATTATTAAAAAGACAAACAGAAATGAACAACACCTATGACCTGTTGACGTGACTTTGATTGATTGATGTGGAAGCACGCTTTACTCATGTAGATGGGAATAAGGAATTTATCATCCCTCCGTGACGGTGTATATGGATATTTGTTTAGGGTCACGTGGACCAATCGGAGATCAGCATTCTTACATGAGGTAGCATAATGCAATGTAACAGGGTCAGTAAAGATTTCCTGTTGTCTTTAATTCCTTCATTGTACATGGAAAATACATTGTATGTTGCTAAGAGTAGATCCTGTGCCTGTGTGGAGGATCGAGACAGTCATGGATATTTTAATTGATATGTCAAACTGTCAACATGTTGCATTGGATTTAGCTATGTCAGTCTGGTGTGACAAACCAACAAAGTTCATGTTCACATATCATGATCATTGATCTGCTTAAGCGTCAGTGCCATAATCATCAGAACCAACATTGTCAACACCATCATCATCATCATCATCAAGTCAATACCATCATCAGCAACTCATTCTGAATCTAGATCTAAATCAACACACAGTCACACACTGTGTTGAACTGTCTGATTTTGATCTGCAAGAAACATTCAGTCCTGACTTTCCTATTTATTTATCAGAGCAATTTGAGCATTCAAGGCTAACCATTCATTAAACGATGTCCCAAATGTCATTAGAGGCTTGTTAGTGAGTGTGAGTTGACCTCTGTACACAATTATGGAAGTCTAAAGGATAGCATGGCCCGGGTTGGTGGAGGCCAGATCCTGACTAGGATATTGATCTGGGGATCTGTTTGTCTGTCCCTTGCTTTCTTGTTACCAAAACACCATCGTTCTATATAACAGCCATCCTGAAAGTCTGCGATTGGAAATTTTACAATACGAAAAACATGAAACTTTAGTTTTATTTTGCTATCTAAATTGGTGAAAACTATACCTTCAGACCATTTATTTAGCCATAACATTGAGCTTCTGTTTTATTTTTCTCTTTGTTGTGGTTAATTTATTCCCTAAAAGTTCTTGCTTTCAAGATTGTTTTGCAACCATGGAGAATCATACGTCAGCGTATCAACTATTGAAAAGGATCATCAGTCATTTCTGTTTGTGAAATGTCAACGTCTAGATTAGATACTACTTCAGTGGTGAAAAAAGTAGAACATGTAAGGATGGAATGTAAAATGGTGTCTTTAAAGATTCAGCTGACTGTGGGACAGGTCCTCATGTATCTGTCTCTCAAATGTCATTTCCTGTCTCAAGGCACTAACCAGCTGCAGACACTGGCAACTGCTTCTCATTCTTTGACCTACATAGTTTGATTCCTGCACATGGGCAGAACAAAAACAATTTTTTACTCACTTGTTTTGTATGTATGCATGAAACTTGCATTAAAGTCATAGATTACCATTCCAACAATAAATATAGCGTTGGCAACAGCATCCATGTTACTTGAAGTAAGTTTCATCAGGATTTACTTGATCTGACTTGCTGTATAGGATGTTTAGCCTTTAGAAGCACCTTGGTTATTGCAATGATACAGATGGCAATGTAGTATGGTATTTGACCTTCTGTACACTCATTAAATTTTTATTGAAAATTGCCTTCAGTTAACATCAGTTATGCACTTGGTTGACTATTCATTGTAACTGTTTTCATTTGAAGAGGGCAATGGTTCTTCATGTGGGAAGTTTTACTTCTTTTTTGGTTGTACTTTGTATTAATTGATTGACTGGCATTCTAGAAGTTGCTAGTATAAGGAAGAAAAAGGATATTTAATGGATGTACAACTTGTTTATTTTCACAATGGCGACAGTTGGGTAAAGATCCTTTTACTGTTACCCAAGCATATTGGAAAATGATGGGTATAGTAATTCATACATGAAATACAGATGGGTAAGTTAATGAAATAATCATCACAACAGGATGATGTAACAATGACATCATAGGAAAAACAGAAGCTGTGTGGATTTACCTGTTAGTGAGTAGTAACTTAATCAGGCAAGGGTAAAGGGAACCGGTCAGGAGGGGGAAGGAAATTAAGAAATATGTAATGATGTGTCATAATTAATTGTTTTGACATTATCAAAACTGTTGACACTTCCTGTCCGGCTCATAAGTTCAAAACTAATGATCTGATTTTTATCAAACTTGGTATGGAGATATTTCAGGAAAGTGTGTCATGATAATAATATTGAAAATAGTTTTGTAAATTTATTACTTTTTTTTCATTTAAAAAAGTGGGGCTCTGATAGAAAGCTTTTTCAAGTCCTATTTTGGGTTTGTTTTTTTTAAAGAAAAAAGTGATGTTTGGAAGAAAACTGTAGCGAGTCATATTTGTATCATAAATTGTTCTCTTTTTTTTGCTCGTTAATGGTAAAATTCATCACAGAGATCCAGTAATGCGTATACATGAAGTTTGATTTCAAAAGAAAAAATCAATTAAAATGTTTATTTTTGGTTCCCAAAATAATTACTTCATTAAGAGACTGAAATGATCAAGTCTTCTCTGCAAACATGATTTGAAATTTTGTAAGTTTAATATGTAATAAGTTGATTTAATTTAGTTTCAATCTTTCATTATTTGCAACATTGCAAAATGAAATGAATCAGCAAAATAATATTTACAAATCATTAATTCTAGTACAGTTATCTTTATTGAATTGATAAGATATGTTGTACCTAAAAACATTGTGCCACTCGCAAGGGATATGGCTCGATCATGTCACCTGCTTGTTGTAGTTGTGGCCCTCGAGCTAGAATGCTTGATTTTCCAGATTCACAATGACAGCATGTGCCTTTGAAATCAAATCAGTTTGCACATATCACTTATGACCAACAACTTAGACTTTCCATATTCACATTGAAAATACCTATCTTTTATATGAGGATGGATGGGCTTTTGGCGTGGGCGGTAACCTGAAAGGGATACTGAAGTTAATATAATTAAAAAACTTCAGTAGAGACCTGCTTCTAATGGAAAATAGGGTAAGGGGTTTTAAGAGGGATTGAATCGTGTGACATAACTAATTGAAGATATATTGTCTTCACTTCACTTCTATCAACTAACACATTGCAAGATTCACTTTATGATTATTTTTGTCTGACTTTGCTTATTTCTGTTTTGCAGAAAGAACTGAGTGTCACAAGAAGGAACAGGTAAGAATGTCTTTTTCAATTTCAACCAATCTAATTCAAACAATGTGTTGTAATATCTGAGAAAAAAGAGGTGGAGTAGAATTTGAAAATTCTATCATAGTTGCAGAGCAATCACAATGTCAATTACATAGCGACCTCTTTGTATTCATCTGCATTCTCCTGGCCTGTTTTTCATAACAACGACAACATCGTTAAATAGCTTTTCCACTTATCAAGTCTTTCCTGTAGTAAAGACCATCCAAAAGGAAAACAGATGAGTCATTCAGCCTTCTCGTTTTGCCTCTTTTGTTATAAACAATCAAATTCCTTCCTTGATAAAAAACGGTTTCCAGTAGAAACAATTCACCAATAGCTCTGATAACAAATATTAGATTCAGAAAAGGGTTATCGTATCAAGTCAAAAATAGTTCTGTTAATTTGCAAGTGACCTAAATCCCTTAGGTTCTTTGACTGTGAAGTAGACTTTTCCTTCAGCAACTTGGTGTATTGTGGTCCAAATGAACCATGAACCATGCAAAGATGCACACTACTCCCCAGCGTGAAATGATACCCTTCACTCTTAGCTCAATTCCCTGGCTAGTATACCTCTCTACCCCTTACAGTGCTCTTTACTCACGGTGAGTCAGTCCTATAGATAAACCGGTACATTTAGGTCAGCATTCTCTCAGAGCTATATACCAGATTGAAAATTGAGAATAAATGAGGGTTCTCTTGTAAGCTTTCATGTGTCCATCTATATCCCCTTGTCCCTATCCTATAGTCTGCGGTCATTACTGTTCACCCAGGTTTATCATTAATTACTTATGTCTCATATGTTTAGCATCATCTTAGGAAGCAATTCTTTGATGTAAGGATCAAGGACTCTTTTCTCAAAGCAACCTTTACTAAGTGTATCTGCATTACTTCAATGTTCCCTCTGTAATCACCTCAGTTCATTGTAAAAGGTGGCCCTAAATATAATTGAATCAGTGAGAATTCATCTATGGTCACTGACCTACTGGTCAGCTCCCCTTGGGACAATACTTGCAACTGCCAATCAAGGGCCTGCACTAATGACTGCTCCACCAGACATAAGTATGGTTTATATAGGTGAACCACTTCACCTCAGGTCAACACTGGCTCTGGGCTGTACAGCAGATCGCATCAATGAGGAAAAAAGTAGTTAGTTGGTAGTCACTACTTTCCATGATGCTGTCAGCACCTGCAGGCATGTCTTCAAGGTAGCTCAGGGTTGTGAAAGGGGACTGGTTAGTGCATTCAGCTCTAGATTAAGATTGTAGGGTGCCGTTCATTTTTCATGGGGTCAAAAGTTAAATAATCAAGTCACTAGCTATTTAGTCTGCCTGAATGAACTACCCTATTTTCAATCAAGCTAGCAAACAAGTTTTTGATATTTTGAGTCATTTGAAATGTTCTGCTTTTGGTCAAGCAATTATTTTCTTCAGTGGTCATGAATGTATTCCATATCATCTATCATTCAAGGTGTAATGGAATTTCGTTTTGTGGTTTCTTAACTGTAATGTTTCATCTTTTCTTTAGAAACTGCTCAACAAAAAGCTTATCATTACCAGAAACCATGATATTAACCCAACCTTTCAACTGTTGACAAATCCCTCTTTAACATAAGCAAAAGCTTCTCACAGGGTGCTCGATTGGCTTCTCATCCTCATTCCCTCTAGAATATGAAGAGAATTAACTCTTGTGAAAAATGTTATGTTAGTGAGACAAATCAGTTTCAGGAGGTGTTGTGTGGTGTTAAACTTATTCTGTATTGGTCTTCAATCGACTTGTTTACCACAGACTGCTGATTTCTCTCATTGATTTGGCAAATGGACGTGGTCCAAACACTATTGATCAGAGCCCTGACTTCCTGTCAGATCTAGAGAGGAGACTTTTGTAACTCTGTGTTCTCGCTTTGAGGAGATGAGTGTTCATGTGACATTCGACAAGGAGGGATTCACATCCCTGGATACACTGCAGCACCTGGGGCCATCTTACACAGCTAGATTTGACAAACATTCTTGACACTAAGATTATATAGATATGTAGCACATAAAAACACCTAAATACCATCCACAAAGCTCTAGAGTTTTTTGCCAACTTTCCATATTATTCATCTCTTCAGCAAAAAAAAAGATAGATAATATGGATATAGATATGATATAGATATATGGCACATACAACAGTAAATGTGTCCCAATCATTTCGTGCAAGACAGCTTTAGAATTTTTGGTTGATCATCTTTCAACATTTTTGTGGCCCTTAGGAATGAGCTAGGGGTACAGGTGTATCGGTACCAAACCAATATAAGAGGCGAGAGAACAGAAAACCGAAATCACTAACAAAACAGGGTCTATATTCTCAAAGCTTTCTTAGTTTAAAGTAAGCCAATATTACTTTGTGGATTTACAAAATTATTTTTCAGTGGTTCTAATTGGGTTTCCTGGATTATTTCTTGTGTTCGGCCAGAGATAAATGGCATGTTTTGACCTTTAAGAATACTGAGCGTGGAAGTAAAGGGTTAATGAAGTGAACACTAGTGCTAACAGCTTCAAATGTAGCAAAACAATTTACATCATGACTCACATCAACAGCACATTAATACACTGAACATCTATATTCTTGTCTTTGTTTTTTGCTTATATTTGACAAGGTAATTTTTTTAAGCTTGAGATTGTTGAATTGTTTTTCCGATTAATTTAGTTTGAAAGTATTGTGAAGAGTTATTTGTTGTCTGGATATGTATTTATTCATTTTGCATCAAGAACATGATGATTTGAATTTGTTTTGAAAAAACATTTTGTGAAATTTAGAGTTTAATGGTCAAGATATTTTCATTTACTTTTTAAACAATAACAAGAAAAACATACATGGTGGTGTTTGTTTTGTGTTTTGAGAGTACTGTGAACCACATGGCTGTAATTATGGTTCTCAAAAGTAAAGCAGACTTTTTCTGCATTTATAGAATGAAACAATCATGCCTATGCTTTTAAAGACTTGCATGTCTTCACAGATGATGTTCTACCTGACATAAGAAATTAATTGATTCTGCCAAAGATGGAGGTAAAAACAATGAGAGGCCAAATGTTTCTGCCATTTTTCAAAACATGTGGGAATAAAATCGATGAGAATAATGTGGAATTCTTTCACTTCCCATACTTTGATGCGCCAAGGGTCCATAAAAAGTAAATTGGATTTTGAAGTTGACAGCTTTCATGCTCCTTGTGACTATTGATTTCTCTAAACTGGATCAGAAGCTGTGCGACTGTTGATACACAATAAAAGAAAATTTCATCAAATGTTAAAAAACAAATTTTGAAAAAGTTTTATTGCAGTGCCCCAAACCCTCTGCAGAATTAGAGTAAGATTTAAAACACTTTAACCCTTTCGACCCTACATGCCGGAATTCAGAATTATGTTTATTCAGTAAGTGACCAGTAGCTATGTTATTGAATTGAATTGATTCTTGGAAAGAGTTACTCCAAACTAAGTTCTTTAGCAGTTTAACTGTTTAAACTAAAGTATTCTTGAGAGAACTTGAATAAGCACCATCATTTGTACTGCATTCGTTAGTGTATCCCAGTCATGTAAGAAAATGCTATAATTATTTTGTTGAATTGTTTCAAATGTGCATTTAATGAATTCTTCCTTGAAAACATATTGTATATGAAGTATTGTGAGGATTTGTCTTTTCTTTGTCTAAGCAACGAAAGCGTCTGAAGAACTTAGGATTAAAGCAATTTGTAAAAGATTTGATGCATTTCAAAGGCACTGTTGTGACTTCTCCAGTCTTTGATGTCAAGCCGTGTATGAATAATGACAGTTTGTTTGACAGCATCCACTTTATCCCTTTGTGGCCTGTTAAAATCCATAGCAACACATGTGAAGCAGATTTCCTTTCTTAATAATACTGGGCCAGTACTTTGAAAGCTGTCTTAGTGTAGGGATAGTGGTAAGTACCACAAGCACATGACCATCTTACCACTTATGCTCTTGGCCCTTATTGTCGTTGTAAGACAGCTTAAAGCTGTAGGCTCTAAACTCCTAGCCACACATCACAATATACACATAAACACACACTTGCACTGGATATATGCAAGTAGAGTATACACATAAACACACACTTGCACTGGATATATGCAAGTAGAGTACACATAAACACACACTTGCACAGGATATATGCAAGTAGAGTATACACATAAACACACACTTGCACTGGATATGTGAAAGTAGAGTATACACAAAAACACACACTTGCACAGGATATATGCAAGTAGAGTATACACATAAACACACACTTGCATAGGATATATGCAAGTAGAGTATACACATAAACACACACTTGCACAGGATATATGCAAGTAGAGTATACACATAAACACACACTTGCACAGGATATATGCAAGTAGAGTATACACATAAACACACACTTGCACAGGATATATGCAAGTAGAGTATACACATAAACACACACTTGCATAGGATATATGCAAGTAGAGTATACAAATTAGGACACACTTGCACTGGATATGCAAGTAGAGTATACACATAAACACACTAGCACAGGATATATGCAAGTAGAGTATGCACATTAGGACACACTTGCACAGGATATATGCAAGTAGACTATACACATAAACACACTTGCACTGGATAAATGCAAGTAGAGTGTTGAAGTTGACATCCACAAATCCCTAAAGTAGTTCTTTTGTACCAACTAACACACACTTTCCATGTAGATATATACCCAGGGTACAAAAGAATTGTCATCAAGTATGTTAGTGGCTGAATAAGATGGTTAAGCGGGTAACAGGGAAGATTAAAAGATTGAAGTTGATATAGAATGTTGTCTAGCCCATGAGAGTTTTAAAATATTGTCTAAAAGTTTGTAGCTTTAAAGTGAAACTGGTATCATTACATGCAATGTATGTAGGTTGTATGTCTGTGCTGATACATTTCCAAGTAGCAGCTGATCATTAGATTACATGATGTCGTGGGAGCTACCAAGCACTGAGACTCTCATTTACTTCTTAATGATAGCTTACAGTCTTATAATAGCATATTTCCATTTGTGTCCTCATTGGGTGGTTGATTATAGTTAAATACACATGACATGCTAGCCAAACTGACAAGCAAATGGGGAAAGTATTTACGTGAAGATGAGTAAAACCATATATGCCCTGAGGCAAATTAAAAATAATTTTCTCACCAAGTCAGAAAATACTTTGACCATATTGTTATCCGCAGAGTGACTTTTTTTTAGATTGGAAGAGTTGCAACACTTCAGTACAATGAATACCTTTCCACCATATGTCATTTACTTTTGATGGAATAGGAAACTGTTCCATGCTTTTCTCTGTGATGAAGATTCCATAAATATTGTTATCTAGAAACAGAAGAGTTACTTCCCTTTGACCTGTAAATTTTGGCTTGCTGAATCGGATTTTATGACGCTTCATTCAAATCTTATCCCACATCATACAATAATAAATCAATTAATATAAAAAGATATGGTTTCTGAATAAAATATATAACAAACATATGATGGGGTTACAGTCATATTTGACATAGGAAATTGTTACTTGAAACAACCAGAAGATCCTGGATGACTTAATGTTCCTGCCTTATGTAAACCTAACATAATTTCTCTTAATTTGTGCAGCTGTTATTGCTCTAATTTTCTCTTTATCATCTCTTTACATGGATTGCTTGTGAGTGAGTCACAGAGTGGTGAAATTCCATCTTGACGTGCCATTTGATTGCACATTTGGAAATCCTGAGAAATATGAATATCTCTAAACAATAATGACCACATTTATATTACTGTGTCTAGATGCATGTTTTGACTGTTTCAGTCGCAAGAAGACGGTGCACGCCTCTACTACCTCCCCCACTTTGCCTCAGAGATGCCCCTCCCCCCAGACATTAGGTAAGTGGTTATTCCATGTTTTTTCATGTTGTTTTCCTTACCCACTTGGACCTGTTACAGCTGCTTGGATACCATGTCACATGACTACATGTTACAACCACTGTGCATCTGTGAAGTTCTGCAATCTATGGTTCTAGAGAGGTGCTGCGTGTCCATAAGTTATAGATGTGCATTTTGAAACCTTCTGCATGCATTGTTTGGTTACATAATGTCCAATCTATCTATCATTACTTTTAAGAAATCATGGGCATTGGTGTGGCTTTCAAAATTCATTAAAGCATATCTTTTGAATTTTCTTTATGTTGTTTTGATACTTTCCAGTGTAAATTGCATAATTAGATGTTCTTGACATTAGATATGTGATTATATTTTGAGAATTTTGATGGATACAGGACATGACTTGACATCTTGCTCTTACCAAAAATTGAGAGTTGTTACACAATGAACAGAAAATTCATTAATGAAAAAATATTAAATTGTTCTGTTATATGTCCACATGTATTTATATCTTTTTATCATGATAATATTAATTTGACATTCACTGCAACTGGCGGTGCCATCTTGAGTCTGTTTTAAGATATGCAAATTACATAGAATTCCTCTGTATGGTCAGTTGGTTTATGTGTAGATTTAAGAATGGTCACTGACATGAGAAACAACTGAGGAAATATAAGGTGTAATGAAAACCATAATAGGTAGTCGGCGACTTTGAGTGTCACTTTGTCCAAATATGATATGTTTAATTTATCAAATTTGCATTTAGTTATTTGATAGTGTATTAGCAACTGCCCAAAGCTGAAGGAAGGGATAAGTGTTTTCGTTGTCAAAGTCAGATAAATTCACACTCCTTAGAAAATCAGAAAAAGTTACTTGCAGACTTAAGATACGTTGTTTAAGCTTAGGTATCTGATGTTTTGGAAACCTGGAGTTAATTTACAGTCACAGTTATTCCTATACGATTAATTAGGTTGATTTGAGAACAGAGACATATTCACAAAGAATGCAAAAACAAAAATCCCCAAATAAAACAAAGTGTGTCACATCGAAAACGCACTAATTCAAATTTCTTTGCTTGAACTTAAACCTTTGACATCGACCTGCCTGCCTTTGAATGATGAATAGATGATGATTGGTTTGATATCAAGATTTTAAAAAAAAGAAAAAGATTTTTAAGAGGCGTATAGTCTTTGGAAACAATATGATAGTAGATTATCTAACATATGTGAATATCTAAAAATCAAAATCGAAGATGCCCCCACAAGTGATTGCGAAATTTTGTGCTCTATGAACAGGTAAACACATTAGATAAAACAATGGGGAATATTTATTAAAACTAAGAAAATAAATGACTATTTTTAGGTATTATGTGACTTTGTTGTGGCACATATTTATATAATCCAATTAATGTAATAGCTTATGACGAATTTCAACACTAGCTGGTGCCAATAAGACAGTTGATCAAAATCACTAAACATTATCAAAATAAGAAAACAAGTTTTATAACATAATAAAATCAAGTAACAAAATAAACACAAGCTTATGATATGTTCCAATTCTATTGTATTCTTTTCCTCAATCTGCTGACAAGGACACAGCACTTAGACATATTAGCAAAGTTTGCATTGCTATATGGTATAGCAAAGGTGTCTTTATTCCATGACATGATTTTCTTTCATTTGCATATGGAAACAAGATAGCTGTGTTTTTTAACAGAAAAAAAAACATCCTAGAAAAATCTTCAGGATTGTAAATTGTTTATTATTGGCATTAAGATTAAAGTAATGGCTTGATTTTGGAAATATAATTCTCATCTGTAATTGTTCCAAACATTGGAGTGTTCGATAATTTTTTTTTCATATGCCAACATTAGCGGTTAGCACACAGGTTAGCAGGGTATCAAAGAGCCTATTTTTGCGAAATAGCTGTAGCTAGCTGATTGTTTATGTTCGCCTGTTACTGGTTGCCACCACCAAAGGACAGGATTTCCTAATTTTCAGCAACTTTAACAGTTTTGGTTTTTAATGTGGTTTTTTTTGTTGTATAGATGTGACAACCTTATCTTTAGAACCCATTTATGGTTAGAAATTGTGTTTTTCCTTTAAAAGGTTTTTGCATCCATGACATAAGCATACAGCATGCTGGTAACAGTGCTGGCACTTGATCGTGCTGGTGCTTGGCCAAAGCATGATCCCAGCTTCAACATGTCAATACTAACAGAAATAAAGGGAGACAACTCTGGCAGGATTATGGGATGTCTAGCTCATAGAGAGCTGTTTGAAAACCTAATGATTTCTCATCGCACATTCTTCTGTACCAGTTGAATCATATTTATCTGCATTCAAATGAGCCTTTCTTGTCCTTAACATAAAAAAAACTTAAATTTTTAAATATGGTAGAGACAAACAACTGATCAAATCTCTCTCAAAACCCTGTTTGCCACTGGCAAGCAAATTTGTGAGGCTATTAGATGATCTACTTCTTTCATTGTGTTGGGGCCGGGGGGATTTCAGCCCAGTACAACCCATGGTTTGCTAGTTCCAGTTGTTGCTTTCAGGTTTCACCGCAATGCATAGCCACAATGGTGTTGTGGTATGTCTCCCTGCAATAACACTATCACCTTTGATATAAGTGAAATACTCTTGAAAGCGGCGTTAAACCCCAATTCACCTCACATGACCTCTTTCAAAGATGGAATTAAAAGTGATATGTACTGGAGAACAAGTTTTATCGATGTATGCACCTGTATCAAGCATGTGATATATGAGATATATTGTTTAAATGATTAACGAGTGAATCATATACCAATTACCTTATCTATAAATGAACATGTGCAATGGTAATGGAAGTCACTGTTTATAACTTATATAGAAGTCATTAATCCTTTCAAAATCGTGCTTCACAAGATATTCTGAAATTCTGAAAGAAGATGAACGCAGGCTTAAATTCCTGTAAAAAAAGATTGATTCTTTCCACAGCATGAATATCTGAAAAAACTTGTTTTGTTCATACCAAGCAAATGTTTTCTTCAAATATCAATATTAGATCTCAAAATGTCATATGCTTCTTCTGGCAGTTCTGTATTTATCTCATTACTCTTGCAACAGACCTCGACAAATCCTCTATTAACTGTCAGTAATTTGTCATCAAGTTGCATCAGGCAGGTTCTGCTGGCAGTGTTGTGATAGTGGGCATTACACTCACTGCAAGAGGTACTAGACTAGAGATACCTCTGCAAGTTGTTTACGACCTTGAAGCAAGACTATGATTGACCCGGCACGTCCGTGGCAGCTATCGATTTGTCTAGAGCAGACATTCCCGTATCTGCATGCAGCAACATCAGCTGTCCCTACGAGGAGAAGAACTGTGTTCAGGTATACTGGGCACATTGTCCTTTCCTGGCGTCCTCAATAGTTCAAAGTGCAGTAAGAAATAAAGGCTTAAATTTGCATTGTCTCTGGATAAGAAATCAAAGTCTTTGCATTGTTTCTTAAATAAGGGATAAAGTCTTTGCATTGTTTCTTAAATAAGAGATACAGTCCTTGCATTGTTTCTGGAATAAGAAATTGAAGTCTTTACATTGTTTCTGGAATAAGAAATTGAAGTCTTTACATTGTTTCTGGAATAAGAAATTGAAGTCTTTGCATTGTTTCTGGAATAAGAGTAACAGCTTTGCTTAGTTTCTGGTTTTCACATTTTGATTTTATATTTGGATATTTTGTAGAAATGGAATAAGGTCATTTGTCTTGGTACTTGTCACTCACAATAGTAGGTTTAAATGGATTTGGAGTAATGTATGCTTTTGATCTTAATTGTTTTAATTGTAATAATAGTTTTTGTTTGTAAAAAGTGAGAGTAATTTAGCAATGTTTGTCAGGTGATATATAACAGGTTGTTGTGACACTCCTTTAGTCTGGATTCAACAATGAACTCAACCAAAGACTACTTCTATTCCTGGCAGACTGACAGGCTATTGATTTCTCATATTTTGTTCTCTCTAATCTTAATCTGATAAAAATCAATAATAGTAAAAAAGAATCTTATGTTTTGAATATTCTAATTGTTTGTTTCTATGGACCTAAAATGTAAGTTCAGAAGTTCACTACATTTAAAATGTTTGGACTATATGTTAGATTCATGTTATTATGACATAGCTAGGCAACCTTTTAAACCTTTTAACTATTTCATCTTCTTCTCAAGAACCATCGAACTGGGAAATCTGAAATCTTGAGTACAGACTCCTTGATTAATAAGTTTTTAATTTATAAATTTGACACTCTGAACACCTGTTTTCATCTTCTTTTGGAGAATGAATAGGCCTAGAAAGCTGAAATCTTTGTGTACAGACTTCTTAGCTGATATGGATTCTAATTTATAGATTTGGAGACCCTGTGATCCCTAATACAGGCCACAGAAACAACGCCCTAAAAACCTATTTTCATCTTCTCAAAAAGCAAAAGGTTCTATATTTAAATTTATAGATTTGGTGACCCTCTGACCCTCAATTAGGGCCACAAGGACCATGCTCTAGAAAGCTATTTTCATCTTCTTCTCCTGAAGCTATTGGCCTACAAAGCTTAAACCTTGTTAACAGACTCCTTAGACAATTGGAATTTCAATTTATAGATTAGGTGACCCTGTGACCCCTATTAAGGGTCACAGAGGCCATGCCCTAAAAACATACTTTCAGCTTCTTTCTCCAGAAGCAAAAGAACGGGAAAGTTGAAACCATGTCTAAAATCTACTTAGCTTTGGTTTGGTGAACCCTAATAAGGGCTAGAAGGACCACCCCCAAAAAAACTCTTTTCTTCTTCTACTCCAGAACCAAAGGCCTAAAAAACTAAAATCTTGTATACAGAGTCCTAAGCTGACAAGGATTATTATTTAATGGAATTGTTGATCCTGTGGCAGCTAATATGATGACCGTGTGATCATTTATAGGATGAAGTATAGCTAGCCTGATGAGCCACAGAGCCAACGGCTCTATTTAGCTAACCGCGGCTAGGGACTCAGGTGCCACAACATTAAAACCTATTTTCATTTACTCAAAAGTAAAAGCTCACTGCAAGAAAGGCTCAATCTGTAGTTGGTACTTTTGTCAAAAATATGTTTATATGCTTAGTAACCAGTTTGTCCCCAGAAGGGGTCGCGTTGGCCACTCCCTAGCAACAGTTATCCCCTTCTTCAAATGTAAAATCTCCAGAAAATTTTAAATCTTAATTTTAATTTCTTCGTAAAGAAGGTGACAAGTTGTCAATTTGGTATCCTATGTTGTATTTGAACACCAAAAATATGGCCAATTACATTCACAACATTCAAACGAACATCTTTCCAATGACACTGATTTTGTAAATCATCAAAAGTGTAAATTCACAACTGGGAATACTACAAGCACCTCAAGTCTTTAAACCTTTTAATTATATGTCAAATCTTAATAGTTTAAGTGTTAAGTATTTTGTGTCCTCCTATGGAATGAGAATTACCGTATTCGACTTAATAACCGCCCACTCCCCTATAAGCGCCCACCCACCACGTTTTTGACTGAACAATATGAGTCCTAATTTAGCGCCCACCTCTCAACATTGCTTACCTTGCATGCTGATTCATTGAGTGAGGTTTTTCAGTCTTGCAATAAGTCTTTTACTTCCACTAAAGTGAAGAATACAGGGTATTTCAAGACCTCCAGCCACCATCAAAATGATAAAAGTTATAAAACCATATTTCAAAGACATATGTATCATAAGAAACCACTTTCAAGACTAAACTTGAGGACAATTTTTATCGTTTTAATTAGCGCCCCTTTTACCAATTTTTTAAGCGCCCCGTGCGCTTATCACGTCGAATACGGTATCAGTAAGAATCACCTGATATAAAGCATCATATTGTCCTGAATAAATTTACTCTAGATTTAGTCCTGGAGATTCATGCACTGTCTAGATGAAAATTCAGCTGTATCTGCACAGATTTATTTCCCCCTTTTCAACAATTTAGTTATTCTTTCCTCTGCTTCGCATAAATAATGTTTCAGATGTTATTGTAGAACCTATCAATTAAAATGTGACCCACTTAATGGCTACTACTCTTTAATAGCCCTATTTCTTGTAAGCACTTTTGTCCCTTATATCTTTATTCCCAAAGTTAGTGTTAGAATGTTCAACAATGTAACAAAAATACTTTCATGTATACGCATGCCCCAGCAAGAAGTATGTCATTCTCATTGACATCTTTCTTAATTAACGCCCCCTCAAAAAGAGCATCCTACTTAGCACTGCCATTAACTTATTTTAGCTTGGCGCCTGCGACGTTTATTCTGTATTGACTATAAGGGGAAGTTTCACATCAATATTAGAGGATACATTGTATGCTCAAAGGTTTTGAGTCCACTGATTATCGGGATGGGTTGACACAAAGGTTTTGAGTCCACTGATTATCGGGATGGGTTGACACAAAGGTTTTGAGTCCACTGATTATCGGGATGGGTTGACACAAAGGTTTGGAGTCCACTGATTATCGGGTTGGGTTGACACAAAGACAGAATCAACTAAAAGCATTCCTGTTGGATATGCCATCTAATTTAGAATTAAGACACATACGCATTTATTGCCTCAGACAGGTCAAATGTACCAACATGCTCATAAGTTTGGGCCTTAGATGAAACTTCCCCATTTAAACCAAACATATGTTGTTAAAATGTCAAGAGTAGCAGTAGTCGCATAATCGTGATCAATGTTTGCATGAGGTTCAACCTTGTTCTAGGTTTGTGGAGATATATTTTCAGTTTTCTTATTCTGGTCTGGAAATGAAAACATGTACAAAAGATGGAAAGATGAACAGGCTACTGCTGTGTCTGCCAACTTTGTACCATCAGCACAAGAGTCTTTTCTAAGAGGTGTCTTGATGTATGAATCGATACAAGTCTTCATGAGGAGTATTGATTCTTGGTGTATCTCGACTGTTTAAAGACTCCAATCAAAACTATCTCATGAAACCTCCTGTGTAAAATAAGACCTGCATCCATCGATTCTTTAATGTCTTCTCTATGAACTTTGGAGTTGGAAGTGAAACTTCAAGTGTTTTTTGTTGTATTGATTAAAAAAGTTAAAGAATACATGAGGGAGATGGGATGATACTTGATATCCAGAAAGGAAACAACGACTGTGTCATTAAGACCTTGCTCAGTCTTGTCCTCAAACTTTGTGCTCTGTTATACACACAGTGAACTTGGGCTATATTGAAATTCAATACTGTCTCATCCGGCATTATATGTTTCCACCTCAGCATATATTGCCATTGGTTGGGCTTATGGATGAAAGATGTTCCCCTCACTGATAATAAACGTTTTCCGCTAGTTTTATGTTAGGTTTGATTGTCCTAAGTACAGTGTCTGAGAACAAGAAACACATGAAGAACAGATCTAGGAAGAGTAGAGCTGAAGATATCCATCCTGGCTAATCTGATCTTCCAGTTTTGTCCCTGATTGAGGGGTAATCTTGAGGGGACCCAATTAGATGGACAGTCAGGCTAGCACTTAGCTGCAGATGGACATCTAATGAGATTGATGTCTTATGGGACACTGCGTGTTTGACAGTGAATGGCCAGTGGGAGCTGTTGATGGACGTGACTGAGCAGTGACGTGGTCCTGTAACACTAACTCTCTCAATGAACATAGCTCTCTTGGACAAATATCAGTCCTCTTCTGGGTGGAGGTTGATTTAAACATCCACTCCAAAGAATTGTGTACAAGTAAAAAGAAGAGGAAGTCCAGGAGTAACTTCCCAGCATTTTTTACATGATCTCCCTTTAAAATTTAAAAAATAAGGAATCTGAAGCTGTTGCAAAGGATCCCATTTGTTAAAAATAAGTCAAAACAAGTTGCTTTTATATGGTCAGAAATTGCGAGATTTGTGTCACTAAGTAAATGACACAGGTTTCTATTGCTATTTTTCACATGGTTAGCATGTTTAAAATCTTACTTTTACCAATGGATGCAAGATAATGAAAGGTATTATAAGGGTTCTGATGTCCTAGGTACTTCTACAGACACTCATGTGTCCAGGTGTCTGATCATAGAACATGCTTGAGTGTAGGTAATGCTTAAAAAATTGACTGTAATTATGGTCAGTGGTTTCAATCATATATATTCATGCCCTTAATTTGTCATTATAATTTTGTGGGTTGTTTTTTTAATTTAAGCAATTGCCAAACCTGAGAAACAGATTTCATTAAAAGATAAGAACTTCAATAGATGATGTTTTGATGTTGTACATGAGTTATTGATTAATTGGACCAACTATTCATTAGACCGATAGAATCATTCTTGTCAGCCCATGAATGTCAAGTTGCAACTTCTCTGTTGAATGTCCCCTCCATGTTGACAAGCTGCAACTGCTGATTGAATTAAGCACACAATTTCAAATAACGATTTCTAAAAGTAGATTCAAACAGAGCTGACTAGGGGATGTTTTCCTCGCAGCAGTAGAGACGAACCCTAGAGCAGGACGACTTGTAAACAATGATATTGATTGGCCAGTTGGATATCTGTTGATGAACTCACTTGCATGACCCATTGCAACACAAATAGAAGTCTGTGTCCAGATTCTCAAAATTACTTAAGAAGGAATAGAGGACCTGTCTAATGGTGAACCATTGTATCACACAGAGGAGTCCAAGCTAATGTGTTCAAGACCCTTACCCTGTCTTAATATGATGCAAAGAGAGCTTTTAAAATCTGGAGTCATCTCGAATGGAAAGTGACGTCTTTCTCAATATTAGAGAATCTGTTTTAGTTAAAGATTTGCGAGCCAATATGTATAACTAATGAATGACAGCTTTGAAAAGTTGGTGTTGACTGCCGATAACTTACCTAGAAATGAATATATGGCATCAGGCATTAGAATCATTTGAGAAAGACATGTTTTGCTAGTATGAAAAACAGGTTTTGACCAGGATCCAAGTGGTCAGAGTATCTTCCTGGTGTTCATTGGAGTTAAACTTGATACAAGTCTTTCAGCAAAGTATTAAGTGCTGTCCATTACTGCTCTAAATGCACTATCGTTATTAAAGTTGGTGTAATAATTATCTTTATACCAGACATTTTCACAACCATCCTGGAACATCTGAATAGCTATCAAGACAATTTGTTAATTTTATGTTCTATCCATGTTTTTTTAAGACTTGTAAAGCAGAGATCTCAATTTTAAGAAGACACTTATATTCAGAGGATAGCTAGAGCTACAGTTTGTCTATTGTTGAAAAGGTTTTTGTGCTTTGACTAGATTAATTATTCATTTTTCATAAGTCTGTTTCAATATCAAATTTTATTAATTCTGCTTATTTTACCAACACTTTTAAGAATGATACTTCTCCACAAAGGTTTTTAGTATCTGCTGTCATTTTTTTTCTCTTTTTCTCCACAATATATTCATGCTTTGTGTGCCAGTAGAAAAAAGAATTAATATGACACTCCCAGTCCACACTCTGGATCACAGCCCAGCCTGATATTGATTTTGAGGAGAACACATCTATAAGCGCCCCTCTCAATGTGGTTTCTCCTTTATTCTGGCAGCAAGTTTGATGTATAGGGTAATATGAATAGACTTGCCTTGCAATATCATTGAATAACATGTAGGAATAAACTCTCAGCTCCCTCAACTTGGAGTGCTGCGTCTCTTAAGCGGTTCCAGTTTACTTCTATATTTTGCTCCATCCCAAAATGGTGCTGTTGTCTTCTGTTTTTGAAATGAATCGGGTGTTTCACCAATTCCTACAGGCACATCTTAATCTTACATTATTTTGGAAGAGAAATGTTGGAATTGATATTATTATCAAATGTTTTAGCTCAGCTGGCCAGTATTCTCATTAACTAACACAGTGTTAATCGCTGCATTTCACTATGGACCTACCACTGACCTAAGTGTGACCCATGTGTATTCGTGGTCAAAACATAGGTCTGCATTTCATCATGTTACCATTGCTTCTAACACTTTAAATTTCTTACTTCAGTAAGGAGATTTATTAAAAATATTGAAAATTTTTATGTTTTAAAAAAAAAAAAAAATTATTCTTAAATTTTCTGTAAATTAATGTAACCTTTTTTGTTTTTGATATATATATATATATATATCATTCTTCAGATAGTCGTTCAATATACAAATCATATTAGAGCATTGTTTGCAAGATGTGGTAGTGATGATGAATCTGTTGACATATCTCTTTAGTATCTGATACATAGCTGTCGGTGGTTGATGTTTGATCTCGTCATGTAAATAGATCATCATTATCTTTAGGATAACCCAGCCAGTTTGCTCAGTAGGTGGTAATTAGCAAGTGTCCATAGAAAGGTGATTAACTTTATCCCATTGATTGGCGCATGTTTGTGAGACCAGTAGTAGGTATCTTCCGCTCATCGTATGCCTGGGATGATTGATCAAGTCACTTACAGAAAATTTGTCAAATGAAGAAAACTTCTGTTTGTAGACCTTTGGGTGCTTCCCTGGCACCAAAGAGAACCATACCCTTCAGCGCGTTCCATATTAGCTCAGTTCTTCTGTGAGCGTGTGAAATCTATTGATATTAGTTTGTGAAATAACGCTGGGACAGTTTCTCTGGCAAATGAGCTGAAATGTGCAAAGGGTTGTTGTAATTATAGCGTTGGGCCGCAGGGTGGGGAAGACCATCAACACTTGGTCATTAACACCCAGTCCTGTGATCCCACTCTGACGTGCAGACGAGGGAGAAGAGAGGAGAGGAGAGGCTGGAAGCACTAACATGAATGTGTAGACTGACTCCACGTCGTCCACTACCCTTACAGCATTGATTAGACTCAGCTGAGCATTGACTGGAAGTATTTTATCAGGATGATTTGAATTGATCGTGTAAGGACATTGATTGGAGGTTAGGATGAACATGTTGGAGATGAAAGTTGGAAAACGGCAAGAGATAACGGTTTCCTCTCAGTGTTATGCTGGGTTTGATTATCCTGGTACACTACAAACATAGAGATTAGGTCAGATTTGTCTGGTGAATTTGAGTTTGATTGGCGTTATCAACAGTAACAAAGGGACCACACTTCAAGTCTGCTTTTGGAAGCAAGAGCTTAACACTTCCGAAGAGTGTGATGGAGAGGTGATTAACGTGGCACTGACTGGATGAATCCTGCAGTAAGGGGGACCAGTGAGTGAGTGACCTGTCCTTCCTCTGGACATCAACAAGCAAACAGCACATATGTCACTGTCTGGGCTAGGCAGTTCCAGCCCAGTCCAGTCTGACGTGATTCCTGACAGATACCTGTGTGGATGTGTGTGTTACCGTTTGATTGATTTCTGGTCTTGCCTCTCTGTAACTCTGCAGTAGATGGAAGTGATAAGGAGACAATCACAATTTGTGACTTGAATCAGTTGTTGGTGCTTTTTTAAGCAAGCACAATGATCACCACAGAGGATACAACGCAGGAGTGTGAGAGTGTGAGGACAATAATTACAAATCCCCTGGGCAAGAGACACAACCAGCTTTCTCACGTGTCACATTAGGCTCACTTTCACTCAATCAGACAAACCCAATTTCAGGAAACCTGATCTATATCTTCCCAAGTGTATATGATTACAGTGACTCCAACCTTTGCTTCCTTGGAAACAGCCAGTAGAGGCAGATGTTGCAGGTGTTGTGGTGGAGTCTGAAATGCTGAGCTGTCTCCTTTGAACTGAGATCTAGAGGATCTATTGGTCAGCAAGGGTCAAAGGTTGGTCTGTAAAGACCTCAGACGGGTCTGCAATGGGTGAGGACCAGCATGTTTTCCAAAAGTCTGACCACATGTGGTTTTCGACCTCTTTCGAGAGCCTTCATCCACACTCGGCAGAAGAGGCACGCCGGGGCAGAACAAGACTCAGGAAAAGTAATCTCCCTCAACTCTTCTTTCTCTCTTGTTGCGTATGTTCAGTGCTTCATGTTTAGCTCTTTTTCAATTTGTTTGTTTACAAATACCAAAACATTTAAGATTTTATAATAAGATACCATGCATAGCAATTTGTGTTGGCTTTTTTTACAAGTAAAATTAATGAGTGTTTGTTTGTTATAGTCATCAAGAGTGTGAACTCTCCACAGATGTGTTGATATCTGCATTTGTTGATTTGGCATGAGCATTTTCTTCGATAGGTGTACCAACTTTATTTGTGTCTTTTTGCTAATTGCACTTTTTCCTTATTATTTTGTCATTGAGGGAGTGAAAAGTGGGTGTTTTGAAACAAATAAGGAACAAGGGTGAATGCCCTTATCCTTCATGTAGAGATGTATAAGTAGCTGTGGCAATGACATTACATTTGATAACTTTATATAATATCTTCATTGTTCTGTGTTATCTAGTATTGCTCAACTTTGAAGTTTTCATGATATCACTCTTCTATAAATCTTGATTGTTGGTACACATAATGATAATATCACAAGCTTGCTTATTAAAGTGACGAAACTCAGTCCAGTCAAGTAACCTTTTAATGAAACTAAAGAATGGTATCCAGATCTTACTGACTTCTTCTCGTTAAATCATTAAGTATTCTCAATCTATGTCTTTGTACAGGGAAGTTTCACTTGCACATGAGACAAATCCATCATTATTCTGAGATGTTGTGTTTTATGTAATAGTTTAAGATCAATATGATATGATTAGAAAAAAATGATTAAAACTGTCTAGCACGGCCAGTGATGTGCATCCTGCCCATGTGTTACTAATGTAGGTGTTAGAAGTCCACCTTCAGGAGAAATAGATTAGAGGAGGGCTATTTTAACTTCTGATTAAGAGTTCACAGTTTGAAACCAGTTAATTTCTGTCAACAGAAGAAATGCATGAAGTCAAGTAGCAACAGAACAATGCCAATGGACATTTGCAGATTGCACCTCAATACCTTCCAAGCTTTCTGCATTAGCCTCAGCCATATGAAACAAGTCCCTTGAAAACATTGTCAAGACTTCATAGATTTGGGCAGAGGGCAACCTTCAGTTGTTGTTGTTCACTGCAGTATCTGGTTTACTGGGGCGCTGCTTGAAGGTTTCTCTCTGTAGCACATATTATGGTTCAGATGTAGGACGGGGAAACAAATAAGATACCATTGCTTTGTTTTTATAGATTTAGATATTCCAGAATCTTTAGAATAAAGACATCCTGACATTTAACCTGTCAGAGCTCAGTCAGGGAGTCTTCACTACTTGGCACCTGATGTATTTATAGGCAACCTAGAATCTAAAGTACAAAAACCTTTTTGCGTTAATCCTCACATTTGACTCTTGGGTTCTGATCTGTGTCTACCAGTTACCTGTAATCCTGCTTCATCTGGTGAAGCTTGTTGTAAGATTTCATCTCTCCATCTCAAGTCACTTTAACACTCTAAAACTACCAATATCTCCAATGATGCTCGTCCTACCTGATGTCTATCTCATAATGTATTTTCAAGGCTTTGTAGATTTTGAGATATCTCTGTATACAAGTGCAGACACAGATATAGCATATATATATATATTCAAAAATTATCCCTGTATACAAGTCTTAACATCTTTCAATTTATCACCATTATGATCAAGTTGAAAATATCTAAGCTGGCTTGGTTCAGTTTACAATGTACAGAAATCTCTAAAGGGAAAGGTCTATTTGATTTGTTGCATGTTAATCCAATACTGTGAAGGTATATGACGTTAGTCTTCAAAGAAGAATCCCTCCAGAGGATCGGAGGATAAAGGAATAGCCATCAATTACGTTATCCATATTGGTCAAGGGACTCGTTACGCTCTTCCATTCTTCTCAGAATAGCAATGCTCTTCAAGTTCCAAGTCTTCCCTTGTATTGAAAAGTTGAGCGGAATGGTAAGGTCAACAGTTTTGTTGTCTTGCTGGTCCACCCACAGAGCAGTGTAGTGTTTCACGGCTTCCATGTCACAAGATACTGGTTGAGGAGTGGTACATTATAACCATCATCCTCTGATGTCTTGCTTTTTCCTCCTTCCTTTAACTGTGACAGGGAATATCAGCTGCTTCACATTAGCTAATTGTCAAGGAAATTGGATGAAACTTTGAAATAAAATATTTATTCAATTCTCAGGTAAACCTTAAGTTGGTCAAAGCTTTAATCCTTAATTCGATATCCTTGTTTCAGAATAGCCATGATCTCTTTCAACGATCTCACATTATATTTATTAACTTGTAAACAAGTTTGGATTCTTGTTATTTGTCGAGGGGCGGGATAGCGCAGTGGTAAGCGCGTTCGGCTTCGGATCAGGAGGTCCGTGGTTCGAATCATGCCAGGGGCTCGGCAACTTTGTCTGCAGTAGAGAACTGTTCTACACGCAGTCAGGTTTGGGTGCAATGCTACACTGAAATTCAGCGCAGTACCACCCATGGTTCGCTAGTTCCAGCCGATGCTCGCAGGTTTCACCGCAATGCATGGCCACTATAGTGTTGCGGGCTTTCTCCCTGCACTAATACTAGCAGCCGTGATATAAGTGAAATAATCTTGAAAGCGGCGTTAAACCCCAACTCACATCACATCACATCACTTGTTATTTGTCCTCAGAATGGTTCTGAACTTACAAATTTGATAAATGAAGTGAAATTAACCTTTTTTTTAATATAGTCTTCACTATGTATATCTGATAAAGCAATATCCAGGGTACCTTGGCCAAAATCAGCAGCTCAAGTATGGTCAGGCACCAAGTAATTCAGTATAGATCAAGTGACCAAAATATTGTCTCAATCCAACATGAAATAAATGTTTGATATTCTTAATTAGAACTTTAGAAGGAAGATTGTGTGTACAATTTACTTTCATTTTCATCATCATTGAGGTCTTTGTAAACAATCATTTTGTTTTCATTTACAAGAAACTAATTCTAAACAAATTGCCTTGTGTTGTTTCAAATAACAAACAGGATGTCTATAAAACGAAAGTCTTTTATAACATTGATTGAGATAATGCTTGCATGGACCCGATCCAACCTATTAGGAGAACAAGTTGTTCACCCGTACAAACTGATAGAATTAATGTAGATCTGCACGTCAGAGTAATGATCAATCCAGATCAAAGACTGCCAGGAACAAACGTCTACACTTCTCAATCCGTCTGCTCAGACCAGTTGATCGATTAATCATACCCTGTTTTGTTTTTCTTTGCCAAGAGGAGATGGCCTCAACATAAAACCATTTGTATTGTCTTCAGAGCAAAGTTTCCTGTTTAATTACGTGAGGCAAATGTGTAGCATTGATTTGAGTCCAGATTCGTAGGTCAAATGCTTTGTCATCAAACAAGGTTCGGTTTCTGACATGGTCAGTTGCAGAAAAACTTTGCAGTGAGGAACCTTTTGTGCCATGTGACTGTTGATAGCCTGTCAGCTGATCATTAAATGAGATAAAAAATTTAGCAAGTGAATAAGAAGACTCGAGAGGTTGAGAAAACTTGGTGTTCTTTTAGTTTATTATTGTCATTCTTTGAATTCAAACCAAGCAAGGGAATTGAGAGAACGGACCTTGAATTCAACTATGTTTTGTTTTAATGTGTGAAATTCTAAGCTTCATGCCACATAACTTACTGCTATGTAACTTCACATTTATTTGCTCATGTTTGATATTTTTCATGAACTTGTTTTGAGTATCAACAGATAAATTTATTTTATAATCATTCGATGGTATGATAATTGTTAAGCTTCACCTACAGAGTGGATTTCATGACATATTTGTGTGTACTATTATCACATTAGATGTGCAGGTTCAATAACGGCCATGGCAACTTGCACAGATCTTATCTCGGTCCGTTTCACGTCTGACAGTGCCCTTATATGGCAAGACGAGCAAGTGCAACAAACCCTCCACACGGTTGCTGCACATGTCCAGGAAGAGGTGAACGTACGTCCTCTATTGATTTTCCTCTGAAATGTGAAGCACTGGATGAATGGTGATCACTATGTAGGAACAGGAATAAGATCGCAGCTCAGGAACATTGATTGGCCTTTGGCCCATGTTTACACTTCAGCTTTACTGGATAGAGCCCCAAAGTAGCGACAAATCTGTTTTGCACATACACCCTGAACAGGATTGATGTCATGGGAATCTCTCCATTGATTGTTCCTCTGATAAGTAATAGCATTGAAATACAGTTTCACTGTTGGTGAGATCAGGAAATGAGATAGCGTTGTTAGTTTAGCTGTATGAAACAAAGTAATTGTTCCAATTTAATTCCTTTTGTACATGAGAATTCTGAATAGGAGAAGCATAGCCTTGTTTCACTAATTGTCTATGTGTTATGATTGAGTAAAACCATTACTAAGTGTTATAAACATTTGTGCAAATTATGCCGTTAGCAATCTTGCAAACATTTGTCACATATGATGAGGTTTGGATATACATATAAGAAGCATTTATTTCAAATTGTAACATAACTTTCTTGTATTCTCTATTCTGGTAATTTTTCAAATCAACCATTGTTGAATGACAATGATTACTCACAAATTAGCACTGAATGAATGAATCACTCCGAATTTATACATCATGTTTACTAGATTCGGCCCGACTCAAGATTTAATTTTCGTGTTTCTTTAAAGATTTTAACATACTCCAATTTGACAGTTGTTGATTTCATTTTTTAGATATATTTCTACCGGTAGATATCACTAATATTTATCACTAATTTTTATGAATGCAACTATTTATCTTCTAATTCAATTACCTTAATTGGCACATAATAACATTCTAACTTATGGTCTTATTGAAGAAGTTGAAAATCTAAACTTAACTCTTTTGAAGTGTGTGAACTTTAGCTTAAAGTGTAAAACCATACCGTTTGTAGTAACTTGTTAATTTATACCATATATTTTTAGCTTGTGTTTTGATATGATTTTCTTAGTTGATGGCCTTTATCACATTAACCCTCAAGTTGCTGAATATTATTTTGACCAGTTTTGCCCCCGTGGCTGAATTTTCCAGCACTCGCCTCGCTACCGTTAAAGCCTAATTAGCCCCTGTGGCTGAATTTTCTAGCGCCGCGAGACGCGACCGTTTTTACAGTATATGATGTTTTTATACCGCGAAGTACGGACGGAATAAATTGTTTTATACAAAGTCAGTTGGCGAATCCCGTGTAAAAATGAACACTCCTTATCCGACACTTTGAATGAATTTTTTATACCTCCTAGAACGATTTCTATTACAATCTAAAGATTGTCTTCATTTCGAGTTGAATAAAATCCTGAAATATTATCGCGCAACTAAAATTCTTATATGGAATTGAAGATACATTATTCCTTTTTACGATGGTATGAAAATAATTACGATACGATCTCTAGTTAGATTTCTACAGGTTTTTAAAGACTGTCTTTATTTCAAGTTAAATAAAATCCATAATACTGAGCGCGCATACATGTATTATATATGGAATTATAGGCAATTTATTCCTCTTTACAATGACGAAAAATTATTAGAATATGTCTTACGGTTCAAAAGATATACGTTGCGAAAGATGGCTGGGGGTACCCCGACAACGTTCCGACCCTACGGCATTTTTAGCTAAAACTAAATCCCCCGGGGCCCTCTGGCACCGGCGCGCTAATTAGTACCGTTATGCCCCGGGGCACCAGCATGCGAGTGCCACAGACTTCTAGGCAACAGCCTTGGCTCCCGCATTACCGATTCTCTCGGCGGGTGAAGTCACGCGCGGGCGAGCATTCGCGCAAACGCTCCAGCATTATGAAACAGGAATTCTTTACGTGCACCGCATCGTTATTTTTTCATGCGCACATACAAATTATACATGGAATTGAAGATAAATCATTCCTCTTTACGATAGTGTAAAAATAATGAAAAAGCGCCGATTGGTTTTAGAGATATACACCGCGAAAGAAGGGTACTCTCAACTATTTGAAAACAGATTTTGATAATCGTCCTATTTGCGACATTTGTCGCATCACTCGCAGCATCTTCATCAGTTACTGCGCATATGCAAATTATACATGGAATTAAAGATAATTCTTTTGTCTTGATAAAGCTGAAAAAATTATGAAAATAAACCAAACAGTTTAGGAGATATGGACCGCGAAAGGAGGGTACTCTCATTTATTTGAAAACAGATTTCGATAATCGTCCTATTTGCGACATTTGTCGCATCACTCGCAGCATCTTCATCAGTTACTGCGCATATGCAAATTATACATGGAATTAAAGATAATTCTTTTGTCTTGATAAAGCTGGAAAAAATTTTAAAAAATACCAAATAGTTTGGGAGATATGAAACGAGAAAGAGGGGTACCCTCAGACATTTGTGAATTTATTTTTATCATTGCGACAATTATCGCATCATTCGCCGCTTCTTTATTATTTCATGCGCACATGCAATTGTCATATTATATCAAAGCCAGTTCTTTTCTCTTTATGATGATATAAAAACCATGAAGTTCGGCCGCCCGATTCAGAAGATATAAATTGCGAAAGATCGGGGGAGGTTTGTGATGCGGCTCATATTGAATGTCCCGTGACAGCTCACATTGACTTTCTCTGTCTCTTTTACGCAATAAAAAAAAGATTATTTTTTATTCATAATGAGTTTTTTACAATCAAGTATTTTCTATTAACACTTTTTCACCTTTTTGATGTGAAAACCAACTGGATCAGGAGAGTAACACTCATCCACACTTCTGCTTCTTTCTTCTTTCTTCAATCTTCTTGATTATCCCCCTCATTTTCCTTCTCTGACATCAAACTGATATAAGCTTTAGTGCAATCTTGTGACGTGTGATAAATTCTGAAACATGGGGTTGCACATAGAGCCACATTACAGTCGCTACATTCGTAAGAAGATTCTCTGCCTACCCTTTTCTTCTTTCGAACTGGCTGATTTGTTTCTTCCACATCCCTTCGAAGTAGTTCTCTTCTCGCTTTGGAGCAAACAACACACGTGCGTGAGAGATTCTTCTTTTTTCCAACAGGCTCAATCTTTGATGGAAAGTGACGACCATGAAGACGTAATACACTATCGTCGCTCGTGCTTGGTCGACCACGGGGACGTCTGCGCAGGGATGGCACCTTTTCTGTGTCGGCGAAGGTTATCATGTGCTGTACCAAGTCTTTTCTGAATTGACGGCTTGTTTTCAAGGTTTTATCCTTAGAGAATTCTTTGTAAAGAATGTAGGCGTTCAACATGGCAACGTTCAACACGTGAAACCACACACGCTTCCACCATTTGAGAGTTTTTATTTTGAACGGGGTGTACGACAGCATCTGGTCAGCCCGATCCACACCGCCCATGTACTTGTTATATTCATGCACGATACGTGGTTTTGCAATGGCTTCCCCAGTCATTCGGTTCTTCTTGCCTGTCTCTACAATTTCATTGTCTTCTACGGTTGACATGAGCAACACTGACTTCCTGTCTTCATACCGCAAAACGAGTAGGTCTTGGTTGTGATAGACTATCATATCCCCTTTCTTCTGTTTCTTCTGTGCCTTCTTTACTTTGTCTGGAATGCCTTTGCGATTTCCTCTCAACGTTCCCGTCGCACCAGTGCCCATTTCCCACAAGTTTATATACAATGCCACAGAGGAATAGAAATTATCCATGAACACATGATATCCTTTCCCAGCATAATCCTTCACCAAATCAATCACCAGATCGAACGTTTTTCCACCAGCAGAGACAGTTTCATTAGTTTTTCCAGTGTAGAGTTGGAACTTAACATAACCATTTGTTGAGTCACACAACATGTAGGCCTTTATCCCATACTTCTTCGGCTTGTCGGGATTGTATACTTTGAAACTGAGATTGCCTTTCCAAGGCACCAACCCTTCATCGACGCAAATGTTTTGGTGCGGCTTGTAAACTCTAGAAAAACGATGTACGATTCTCTGGTACAAATAGCCAAGTTTATTGATAGGTGAAAAATGAGATGTGTTTCGTCCCGGCATTTGGTTGTTATCATTCAAATGTAGGTACGTTAGTAATAACCAGAACCTATCGCGAGGCATACATTTGGCAAAGAAAGGCGTGGACGTCACATCACTTGTTGACCAATACTCAGAAAAATTCCTCTGTACAACTAGAGACATCGCTATAGTCATTGCAACGAATACTTTCATTTCTTCAGCATTCGTATCATACCACTGCCTCAACCTTGAACATGGTTTCAGAACCTTATCATCGACTTGCTGGTGGAAGTACCTGTTGGTTTCTGCTGCCAACGATCCATAATCATCTTCATGCAGGAATAACCCCAAAAAATCTATAGGATGCGGATTATCAGGCAATTCTATAAACCGTCCTAATCCCGTTGCGCCAGTAAAATGCAGATCAACACGTCCACGTGGCCTCGGCCCCTCTGTCCAGCGTTCCATAAAGTTCTCAGGGTCATCAAAATGTGTGTCCATTTCATTATATTGCTCATCAAAGCCACTGAACTCTTCCTCTGTGGATGTACCAGCCCCACCAGTAGCAGCTAATATGTCTTTTGCAATGTTTCTTATTTCCATATCACTATCACTGTCACTTTCACTATCACTCTCATCAGTAGACTCCATGTCAGAAGCTTCATCAGCATGGACCTCGTTGATGAAGTCGTCGTCGCTTGACGTTGACGGCCCTTCCCAACTCCTAGTCCTCGGTCGCCTGGCCTTAGGCATCTTTCACATCAATCTGTAATTGATTGAAAAGAATTTAGAAATGTGCAAGATATTCTATCAAATCCTGATAACCTATACAGAAAAATTCAATGTGAGCTTCATGGACATTCAATTGCCCCATTTTGTGAGTTTTGTAAACAAATATACCGTTGCGCGCCGATGGCGCCAGCGGCCATCAATAATGACGGAATTCCGGACATTTTCTAACTGTCCTGGCGAATGCCGGACATTTTCTTTCATTTTGTTGCAAAAGTCAAAATCAGGACAAATTCTAACATTGCTGGACAATTTCTAACTTTCGGACAACTTTTCACAATCCAGCCGAACAAGTTCTAATGTCGCCGGACACTTTCTAACTTTTGGACGACTTTTCACAATCCCGCCGAAGGTGCCGATGGCACCGACGGCCGCCGACGTTGTATCAACATTATCAACCCTGATGCCGCTTTCTGACTCCTATGCAACGAGCCGGCGAGTCGCGAACAACTGCCTTCTACGTCAGGAAAGTTCTGATTGTCAGTTGTGGATTACAAAAGTTTTTCAACTCTTGACTTCTCTTCCGAGAATGATAGGTTCCACGGGCCTATCCGTCGGGACGGCCGTAGTCAACGAGCACCCGGCCCCTTGTCTTTAGTTCACTGGAAGGAACTCATGCCATCCCGACATATATAGCAAAATATTTAAAACATCGGAATGCTACCAAACTTTTTTTTCAAAAATGAGTTTCCTCGACCAACAAAAATTTGGCAGAAAAAAACACATACCTGCTGGCGGTGCCCGACGAAAGTCCGCTGAAATTTTTTTTCTCGAACACGAACATTTTCGTTGGACACATTTTCTCATGACCTGATGGCGGTGCCCGGCGAAAGATCCCCGACATATTGTGTCTCAACCACAAACATTTTCGTTGGACAACTTTGCCCTGACCTGATGGCGGTTCCCGACGGCATCCCCGACATACTGTGTCTCAACCACAACATTTTCGTTGGACAATTTTCCCATGAACTGATGGCGGTGCCCGGCGCAAAAATCCCCTTACTCAAAAAAGACATCAATAACGCTATGAATGTAAATCCAAAAGTTTTTTTCCCTTCAACTTTCATGGTTTATAAAACTCTACAATTGAACACTAAAGAAACAGGGTTTCCTTCATAATTGTTTTTACTTATTACATTTATTTATAACATTTTAGCGGCGCTTGTTGAGTCTTTATTTCTGTGAGCGCATATACAAATTGTATATCAAATTGAAGAGAATTTTCTGCTCTTTACGTCGATACCAAACGTTGTTGAGCGCGCCACTTGGTTACAGAAATACGAAATGCGAAACTTGCCCAATTTGCGGCACTTCTTGTGCCTTTATTTTTTGTGTGCGCATGTATGATCGATATATGGAATTGAAGAACATTGTTTCCTCTTTATTTAGATGTAAAATTTATCAAAATGCGCCAAACGGTATAGAAGATATTGCGTGCGAAAGAAAGGTACATGAAAATCGCGCTTCATATCACATGATAAAAAACGACAAAAGTGCCCTTAGTGCGGCGCTTGCTGTATCACTATTTCTTTTAGCGCATATACATATTATATATCAAAATGTAGGCAATGTATTCCTCTTGACAATCATATAAGAGTTGTAGAAATGCGTCATTTGGTTACGGAGATATAAAGTGCCGAAGTTTTCCTATTCGCGGCACTTAACGGCGGAACGAAGTGCGAAAATTGCCCTTTTTACGGCACTTGTTTTGCTTTTATTTATTCACGCGCATAAATCATCGATATATGGAATTGAAGAACATTGTTTCCTCTTTATTTAGATGTAAAATTTATCAAAATGCGCCAAGCGGTATAGAAGATATTGCGTGCGAAAGAAAGGTACATGAAAATCGCGCTTCATATCACATAATAAAAAAGCGACAAAAGTGCCCTTTGTGCGGCACTTGCTGTATCGCTATTTCTTTTAGCGCATATACATATTATATGAGTGAACATATTTTATATAAAGGTGAAGACAACTTTTTCTTCTTTATTGTGATATAACAGTTATCCAAATGCACCAAACAGTTAAAAAGATATGAAGTACTAAAGAAAAGTATATCACAAAATCGCTACTCAGTTCACAAGGGTAAAAGAGCAAAATTAGCTCTTCGTGCGTCGCTCGCTGTGGCTTTATAAATATTTGCGCATATACAAATTTTACATGGAATGAAAGACAATCTTTTTCTCTTTCTTATGATATAAAAAATTCCAAAATACGTTGAGTACATGATGAGAAATAATGTGTGAAAGTAGGTATAAAACTAAAAATATCTGCAAATCACCTCATTTACGGCACATGCTGTATATTCAGTTCCTTTAGCGCATATTCGTAATTAAATCCTCTTTCAAATGATCCCACCTGTATTGAAATCCGCCCAAGGGTTTAGATCATAGGGCGTGCGAAAGCAAGGTATGCTTTTGTTGTGAGTGCGCACGCCTGAGCAAACAATAACGTGCGCAGCTCGATAAGCTCGTGCGCGAGGGGAGCAATAAGCCCCAGGGCTATAGCAAGCCCGGCGGGTAGTGGGGGAAAATTGAGCGTTTGTAATGCATATTTTCGGTACGATAAACATAACCAATATCTATAAAACTTTCGGAAAATATGCCCCCATTTTTTAGAACAACAACGGGGAAAAAATCGGCAGCTTAGCGAAAGCCGGAACGAAAATACACGCGTTCAACCGACACGACTGCCGTGCAATTTTTTTCCGGGATCCGCTACATGGTACAATTGTGTTAATTAGTAAATGCGTCAGATTATAAGTCCGGCTTCCGGGGTTCGCCAAGGCTAACTGCGGCGTAGTTTAATTTCATCCCGGACCATTCCGTAAACCGCGGCTTGAGGGTTAACATAAGACATTTAGTTTGTTGATAGGTTATGCATTAGAAAACAGATTTATCTGCCACTTTGATGTTCTGATATTTTTTCAGCATGAACATTTTTATCCAAGATATATTCACATGGACCTCTTGTAGTTTCTTGCCATTCTTCTTGAAACAATCTCTTATACCTTATGTTAATGGTGCAAAGACATGGAAATCTTAAGATGTTTACACTGTCACAACATGAATACAAGCAATCCTGTTCAAACTATGTGGATTGGCTGTTTGATGTTGCCATAGATTTTGCTCTCATCTTTTACTCTTAATCTAATTTAGGGCCCTAAGTGACAGCAACTTTTGATGGCCCTGATCTGGCATTGGCATTTAGGTGATCACAGGGATATCGTCCCTCACATGTAATCCCGTCTCAAGTAACCGGCAGCATTAGGGTCAAGTTATATTTACTGATACCAAGTCTGCCCAATTGGCTTCATGAGCTTGCCTTTCTGAGCTTTATTCGATTTTCTCTGTGGACTCTGAAGGATCCTGACATGTCCTGTAATTGGGACGAAGCAGACAACATAAAGTTGTGTCTGCCATCCTATATGACATGAGATGCAGCCAGAGCCTGGCAGGTGACATTATGTCTTGATGAGCTCTGTACGAGGATCAAAGACCAGGAGATGCGCCGATGTAGGGAACCCAGGTCCCATCAGTGAGCCTTGGGTGTTAGATACTTGCTCTGACAGGTGCTTGTGTGTGCATCTCCCGAGAATCTCTGACAGTCTAGGCAACATGTGATACTTGCAGCTGGCAATGCATTACAGAGAGTTCCTTGAGGTACCAGGTGAGCCTGTTGTGTGTCAAGGGTGCAAGGTTTTATACATATGTCTTTCAAAATCAGCAAACAGTAAGGCACTGTTACATTGCTTTAGCTTTCATGAGAGTACAAATAGAAATGTTTTCTTTAAACACTTATAAATGTTTCAGCTTGACAAGTTTAATCAGGTTATGAATTTGATCTTGCAACAACTTCTCTTTCTTGGACATAATGCTCAAGAGAGATTTAGAATTTAGAATTATACGAATTGAAAGTACACAAACTGATAGTTACTCCATATGGTA
Source organism: Phorcus lineatus (assembly GCA_921293015.1). NCBI lineage: Eukaryota > Metazoa > Mollusca > Gastropoda > Trochida > Trochidae > Phorcus > Phorcus lineatus. Next base: position 27,958,799 of record OV121083.1, on the reverse strand, counting down.
CAGCAGAATGAATAAAGGACATAGTTTTCTACTGCAACCAAGGGGCGGCGCAACTTGATGTAAACAACTACATGTGATAAGGTTTTCTTGAAGTTTACACTAACATTCAATATAAAACCGCCTAAGGTTGGCTTACAAAGAGTTCTAGTCTATTCTCAAATGTTTATTGCAAAGAAATCTTGAAGGATATTAACCTCCGATCACCTCACCTGCCCTCTAGTACAAACAAAGCATACTATTTCAGTCTTAACATGAACTGAAGATTAAAATGGATTGACAACAATTTAAATTTTGTAAATCAAGACAGATGTGGATGAGATCCCTTTTATTTACATAGGATGGAAAAGTTTATATAAGAGCATTTCATAATCTTTTGATACGTCTTCCAGATTATTTACCAGTACTATTTCAATACTAGTAGATGTCTGATAATGTACCCTTGTTCTTTTTGCTTATCAATGTTGTGTTTTTTTGTAAACTTACTTTTTTGTATCTCGCTCTTTTATCTAAGAGCAACCTTTGTTTATAATCAGTATGCAAAAAAAATAATTCAGGATCGAAGACATCTTGTTAAATTGTAGAATCCCCTCACACCATCTCACCATCTTGTCTGCGTGAGCTTAGGTTTGGTTTCAATATTTCATTGAAATTCATTGCAATGTCACCCATGGTTTGCTTCCTGGCGATGCCTTCAGTTTTCATAATATTGTGTCAATTGAAATGGCACCAACCTCCTCACCTGGTGTGCTCTAAGCACTAACTATGAATAAAGGATTAGTAAAGTCATTTTAATTTCTCCTTTCCTCAATTATTCTTGTCAATCCCATGATGAGGGTAAGGAACTTTTCAATTAGAAAGTTACTTTGGTGTTTCATTTTTCTGTTGGTCTGTTTTGAAATTGAAAATTATGGATTTTGGAAACTTAACGTTGATTATATAATTGATCAAGGGGTTTGCTATTATTATGGTCCTTAGTGAATACATTGGAGAACCTCTTTGTGACTTTTTCTGCATTTTCTTTAAGAAATTAATTGTCTTATGTATGTATATATGAGTTGACTTAGTAAATAAAGACATCATTTCTACTGCAACTGTTTTAAATCATGTGTGTTTGAGGTTGACTTGAAGAGAATCTGCAGTGTATTGCTATATTAAGTCTCTGACATCAAAGACGCCACTACAAGGCTGTTATTCTGAGAGACATCAGACTCCACCTTATTAGTGCCGTCCCTGACAACATCTTAAGAGGTGGCTTGAACTGCTTTACATTGTACATCTTGGACACTCATAAAATGACTATAAGTGTTTTATGATTATCACTCTTGTATGTCTAGTATCTACAGTAAGGAAACCTTATGAGAAAAGCTCTTTGAATGCATGTTACATGTTTGCCTTTGTGGCACTCATAGAATGTTTTAATAGCTGGTTTTTGGTCATCACTGCTATGAAAGTGAAAAAGGAACTTTGGCAAGTTGACAGTTTCTGGGGATTTATGCCAATGCTTATGGGTTAAAAATCTGTCAATAGATAGTGCTTCCTACAATAGGGGAATTATCACTTTGACAATATTACACTAGATAGTGCTTTCATCATTGGCACAAGCTTTGTTTCCAATGTTCTTTTAATCTCATGGTGTCTCAGCTTTTTGTCTGTATTACAGAACTATTCAAATTGATCATTTTACACTAGATAGATCAGTCCTCATGGCTTCAGCTTTGTTCAATTACCAGCTTGAGCTGAGGGTCTATCTGCAATGAAAAACTTTACTACAGATAAAATTACAATTGAGCAGTTGCCCTCAGGGAGATCCAGTGAAATCAATCCTTTTGACTGAGGATTTGGTTTGACATTTGGCTGGCAATTCTTTGGATCTCCAAAGCTATTTTGATTAAATCTAAAGTATCTACAAACATTGTAAACAGAGAAAAGTGAGTTTATATTGAATTAGTAGATAACTTATTACTCCTTATTGTCCTTGTTACATGTTTCACCAAGGTAGCAGTGAGATTTCTTCTTGGAAGAATGATAGCCAAAAGCAAAATGTCCTTGAAAACTCTAATCACCTCATCTCACCTCACCTCTTTTTGAATGTCAACCAATCAAAGTAGCTTTGAACCTCCTAATTTACATAGCACTTCTAAAAGTATAATGATACCTTATTATTCAGAGCTAAGCCTTAGGGCATACTTGAAAGAATCTTTCAAATTGAAGCCCTGACATTAAACATGGGAGAGTGACTTCAAGCTCTAAACTTACGTTGAAGAAAGAAGCCATGGTGAAGTTTCTCTAATCTGTCATTGTGGAGCTTCTTGTTGTTTTTAGTCTCATGGTGAAAGATTTGTTGATTTGTTATGTTTCACATTGGGAATGCAGAATGTTGAATGTGTTATAAGGGGAAGACAATAAGTCAAGAAGTGGATATAAAACATATAAGCCAATGGTTGCAATATTGATTTTGTGTTTCAATCTAATCTCCCTGAACTGCACTTTGCCGATTTATCTTTGAGACTGTCCATGCCCTTGCGGTAGAAGTCTTATGTCTGGCCCCTCAGCCACGTTCAGTAGCTGCCTTGAGTTCATCTCCATCAACAAATCTTGTACCACACAAGTGTGATTTCTAATTGTGAAACAGTTAGAAGTTGCTTGGGGCCAGATCTGGACTGTAGGGGGGATGGTTAAGTTGTTAAGACACATTGTTGAAGTGCAGCCTGTGCAATACGAGTCCTGTGAATTAGAGCGATTTCTAATTCATGAAGAAGCAGTCAACTTACCACACCTCTTCTTCTTGATCCATTGATCCCTGCTCTCAATTGCTTTAACAAGTCAGCAGAGAAAATGCTGAGATTTGCTGTTATTTTGTAGAAAAGTATTTCCTGTATCTAATTGTGTTTTTATAAACCCTTAGTGCACTGGCGGGTGTCAAAAGCAATTAAGTTTGGCAGATATTAATTATTATCCATTAACAACAAATTCTCATTGTCTTTTCTTGAAAATTCTCTTATGTTTAATTAGCTGATCATGTTCAAATGTATTGCAAGATTTCACGCACATTAATTATGTTGAGTTTTCCATTTGACCAACATGAGCTTTTCTCTTCACAATCTTTTGAGGCAATGATGTGATGTGGTAATGAGGATCCAGTGCGTGATGAACCAGTTAGACTGCTAATGACAGGACTTCATCGAGATATATCCTATAATCACTCTGATCCCCTATATCGGTAGTTTCACACCACAAGATTATCAGCCCATCCTGCCAATTGTTCAACAATGGTCCTTTGTCTTTGTCCCCCTCATCGCCAAGGCAACAATGTCCACAGGGTTTGTCCCTTTGTATCTGTGACTGCCAGTGGAATTATTAGCCCTCAGTTAGGAGATCTTAAGTTGCAAACACTGACTTCATCGCAGAAGTCAGAACCTGGTTGCCATGGAAACTGTAGATTAGTTGTCTTACTGGGGAGGTTGACATGAAGAGACAAATGTTTGCGGTATGAGCGTGAGATGTGACAGTAAGATTTAATAAACACAAGGCGAGTTTGGTTCTTATTAGCATATGCACAGCAAGCATGGCGGCTTGTTTCCTTGTCCAGCACACCAGTAGCATGCCCATAAAGGATATCAGTGGATATGACATACTCCACATGGAAGCAACACAAATGTCATCTAATAAGAGCAATCTGATAGCTTGCCAACACTAATCTACTTCCACATCAGCACAGCTACATTGCCTGCTTAATTCTTACAAACAAAGCATGACTTGAAACCAATTATCTCTTCAAAACAAATTAGTTTCAAGAATTGTTTTGCGCTTGATGCAATAATTTATTTGCATTTCCTTTGAAATAAGGAAGATGCATTTCTACAGTTCAATATGTTTGTTGATGGTTTTAGTGATGATAAAGTTGATGTTTTTTTAAAAAGAAATTTGGACAAGTTAAAAACAATACAGCTGTTTTGATGATTTATTTCTATCTTTCAACCCTCAGTAAGTTGGTCCTGTTAATTTTTAGTATCTTGATCCCGATTTTGTTGGATCTCTTACATGGAAATCATCGTTTACACCGAAATCAACAATAATTGTATAACAATGTCGTTGAAAAAAAATATTAAAGTAGTTATTATAGTGTATCAGGTAGATAGAAGGTCACTGGAATGTATTGTGAATGTTGACGCACATAAACATGCGATTGAAAAGTACTAAAGGTTTTACCCCCTTTATAATTTACCAAGGCACTTACTATCATTTTTGGACAACTTCATATTGAGAACTTCATTACCGGGAATTCCCATGTCTAAGGTCAGGTCTTAAAATCAGAAAATCATTGTTCTAATGATTAAGTATTTTACCTATCAATAAGCCAAATGCTTATATTCGAAAAATGCAAAAAATTTCGATAATAATTAAAACAATTGTTAATCTGCAATATTATCATGAATCTCGACTAAAAAATGCAAATCAATAAAAAATAATAAAATAATAATCCTCCTTATGAACATCAGGATGAGATCAGGATAATGTTTTTTATGCAAAACAACAAACATTGTCTTTTAATGACAGTCAATAACGTACGTTGAAGACGTCCAGAATGACCTGACTTTTAACACCAAAAAATAAATTCATAAATTCATATTCCCTAAATACGGGAATTCCCACTATTTCTTTTGTTTTCAATTTCTCAAACATGATGCCAAAGTTTCAAACTCGAGACTGAATGGCCTCACATGTGTCAGTTCTCAAACATTGGACAAATAGAACATGGTTAGACCGTCTACTAATTACTACAAGGATGAATTGCTATGTTTTGCAAGTAAACAATACTGTTATCTAAAAATACCTTATGTTAACTTACATATATCAATTACCTCGTGTTACTGATGTGTCTGGTTTGTGTTGCAGGAAGTCCTCATGAGTCCCCGCGGAACCTATCCCCCAACCAGCACGCCAACTTTGCATTTCAAGCTATCAAAAAGTAAGTACCACAGTCTTACCGTGGAGCAGTGATGAATCAGGACATAAATTAAAGCTCAAAGAGTTTGATAGGATGTATATGGAAGATACACAAAGAAGTGTGAACATTGACTTTGTTGGAATAATCAATGCAACATCGAAGAAATATGAAAGTGTTCCCACTTAAGTTGCTGCAGGAATCGATTTCACCATTCTGATAGGTCAACTTACAGGAATCACAATCTGTTTACAAAGGAGCTAATGCACAAAGTATATTCTAGGAAAGAAGGTGAAGAGTTATTTACAAGAACTTATAATTGTATCACTGTGGAAATGCCCTGCACTATGTTTGGTTAGAATGTATGTTCCCAGTGGAGCAGAATCGATGGGTATTCAATTTTATGAAGTTACTTTTATGCTTTTTACTGACTTGCACTGTAACCTGGCATGTTGGTCACTGGGGTGTTGAATGGGGAGACTGGCATCCAGTCAAGAGTTCCTGGGGTTGGTATATGATATTTGAGTGCACAGTTATATTACCTCGGACCTCCTCTTGATCTCTTTGTCTAATTGCATGGCTGCAAATCTGCAGGTGTGACATTACTAATTAACTTCAAAGTTCATTCCTTGTTGAAAAATGGAGCTTTTACGTATAATTGCAAGTGTAAAGTTACTTATGTCAGTTGATTTACATTAAAAGATCATGTTTTTGTTTTAATTCAGTTTAAACTTCCTATTCCAATCTGTGTTTGAAAGTTGCGGAGTTGGCTGGATCTATTTGGAATGTTGTACTAGAGGAGTGTCCTCTGTTGTAGGTGTGATGGCAGACGGTGGTCCTTTGCTTCCCTCCCCTCCTCTGGCTACGGTACCAACACTCCCGGCAGCTCCAACTACTCGGTAAGAGGCGCCACCTGGTGTCAGCTATACCTCTCCACGTCTTGTATAGGTTAAATCTAGCCCCTAGCCATGTCATCTGATACTATATAGAGGATATCAATAGACACGTGATGTAGGAGCTGTATTGACGTCGGGCTGACCATTTTATTGTATGGAGTCAGAATAGCACAGCCTAAATAATTGATACAAGATCGTCAGTTTGAAAATTAGTCGCTAATGAAAGGTGTGAATGTTTTCTTGTAGACACGAGAGGAGCTACGAGAATAAATATCAATAATAAATTGAAAGATCATTTACAAATTGTCGTCAGTCGTGTTATGATTATCCATCATCTAACAGGAATTTTGATAAAAATTTGAAAATTGAAATTGATACTATCAGCATCTTCTTATATTTTTGGTTCCAATAATGAATAAGAATGTACACATACTTTTGAATTAAATTGTTTTGTTACCCATTGAAAAGTAAAGTGAATTTTGAAATAGCTCATAAGGTTTTTCATGTCGGATCAGCTAAGGGCCAAAGCTTTTATTTCTTATCTGAAATCTGATCTTAAGTTATCTATAGCACTAGTTGATAACTCTGTTTGATGTTTTGTAGAAAGGAAGACAAGAAATATTAAGTTATTAAGATACCAGATTGATTGTAGTTTAGGCTAGAAATGGTAAGGTTGACTGTGCCCATGACCATTTTACTGCCCCATTTTTAGTCTCGCTACTCCTCCCAAGAGAAACTGCACCAACTGCCCTCGCAGCCCACGGCGGAGGAACTCCGGCTGCTGTCCCGCCACTTTGGCAGTTCTGAAAACAACGCGGTGCCAACTGGGCATGCTGCGACTGTAGAAGATGATGGGCGGTGTTCACCCATGATGAGGCCCAGGTCACGCAGTCTGAGGTAGGTGGACGCATGTGCATGTGCAGCAGCACGGACATAACGCATGATGTATGGTGAGGGTGCAGCAATACACAATTATCAATGTATTTTGATGTTACAGGCCATAGCATATAGGTTTCCATGGGAATATATTATCAACGAATATACACAACCTTTACATTAATTTAAGACAATTACTAAATAAGTGAATCTCCTTTGTCACTCTAAATACTGCAAAATATAAAAAGATTTTAAAGAAAAAAACTTGCATTCATTTTGCTTTACTTGGCAGCATAAATACCACTTTCACCTGAAAAGGAGACAAAAACAGAGTGACCTCCCTTTATACAAGCGTTGCAAGCTATTTATTGTATGATACGTGAGCTCATTATTGAGATATGTATCAAAATGTTAATCTGTTGTATCGCTGCACTCTTTACGCATGATGTTGACCAGTGGTAGAGGTAGTTTGTTGTATGATGTTGTAGTCAGTGTTTTAGATGCAAAGGCCTGTTCTCAAAGATGAAATCCATTGACATTTACAAGAATCAAGTGACAACATGTTCTGTAATTACCATCATTCTTGGTTAAAAGAACCAGATAATCTCCTTGCAACTGATGTCAATTGCAAAAAATAGTGACTAAAAGTCATACAATGAGAATGGGCCTTGATATGTTTAGAGCAGACTGTTTTTTGACTCTTAATCTCTTTTGGTTAGCTTAGTATAATTGTGTACAAAAAAAAGATTATCTTGAGATGCAGAATTCATCAAGCAGACTCCATGATAAGTTGGTCTTTAATTGTTGGAGTTGTGAGTAGCCATTGAGACACTGCCTAGATATTCAACGGTCTCTTTGACCTGAGGGAAGTGAAAGTAGGATTCCTGTACATTGGCTTACGACTGAGAAGTTCTATAAAGTTAAAGCTGTTGATATCAGAATCATGTTACAAGCTTGTTTGTAAGATATAAACACCAACAACATATGTTTGAAGTAATAAATAGTTGCAAAGTTGATCATGTGTCTTTTGATATCAATATTTGAAGTATGTCATCCTTTCACAATTGAAAACTGTAACAAATCAGACTGAGTAGTTAATTTTCCCGGTTTCACGATAGGGATACATGCAACAAGTACCCAGGTAGGTTTGAGTCAAGATGGTTAAGCCTCTGGGTAGAAAAATTCAGAAACGTCCAAGCCCTATAAGGCGTTAAAATAGAGCTGTTTGTGCTCATTTGTTGATAAAGATTGTACTTGTGTGCCTAAGGTATATAATGATATAAAATAAGAATCAACACAGTTTGCGTGCATATCCATAAAACCTTGTCATGAAGTTAACCAGCATGGTTGATTGATGATGCCAGCTTGATTCTTTAAGATGCATGTGTTCACACGTCTATTTAAGGCTTTTGGTTGTCCTATGGTCTACTTTCTTCCATGGTTATCCATTAGGTTATTCCATTAGGACTTTCAGACATGTTTGTAAGGTTTGTAACATGTTTGGTAATTACTGCTGCAATGCTGTGGATTTTCAGGACCACTGATTTGAGAAGTTGAAGTTAGCATTAAAACATACAGTCTCACTTCTGTCCCTGCTGCAATGGAGGTTGTATATCTATCTCCACATGTTTGGAAATTTCTAAAAAGGTTTTACCACAAATATCAATTTCAGGTTAACCCTTTCACCCCTAAAAAAACGAGTTACAAGTACGATTGCAGACCTTTTTATAGACTTGCAGGGGTGAAAGGGTTAATGTTGTCAACTATATGAGTAGTTGTGGCTATTTAGAATGTTGTTGATGGAGACTAGCTGTTAACGTATGAAAGCTGTTTCCCATGTTGTGGTAGAGGTGTTGTCTTGGTGCAGTGTTGTAACTCTGTTAGTGTCAGGAAACTCTCCGTTGCAATTAACCTTAACATGTACTTCTCATTGGGCAATGATTCTTTATTTTCGTCATCAAGAAGATATTTCATTTGCTGTAAATCTTAGTTAAAGACTTTTCAGTGTTTTGCAAAGGATGATATGTTCATTATTCTGTGAATAGATCAGCATCATCTTATTCAATGCAAATGTTTTTGTGATAGTTTTGAACAAAGTTCAACTAAAGTGTAAAAAATCGTAAAAGTTAAGGATATTATATTGAATTTCAAATTTAAAAAACTCAATTTGCTAATAGCTGGAATATTGCCCCTTCAGTGCAAAAAGATAACCAGCACACTTAAAAACTCAGTATAAAACATAATCATGATTGGAAAAATGAAAAGAATCTCTCTGATGGTGAAATTGACAAGTTGTATCGGTTGTCGTTATGCAGAATGATTTGCTTTGACACAAATTGTTGTACATATGTCTGCTCCTGTGTTAACAGTCTGTTGTTCCTGTATCAGGTTGATATTCTCAGTGTTGTGGTACGTGTATCGTGGTCAGTGTGATGTCTATTCACAACGTGGAAATCTTATTGTCAACTAGTTCCCTGTATAGTAATAAAACTGTCAAGTCATGCAGCAAATTTTGTTAGCTATGCCTTAGTGTCAGCATGAACTTTGTATCTTTAGCCCCAACTCTGGATATGCTAATTTACATTTTAACATAGATATTTCATTGTCATCTGGAAAATCTTTGGCTTGATAATCACAGCTAAGGTATTCTTTGCATTTATCTTTTTATTTATATCTCGTTGATTATAATGTAATTTATTTGTCACATTTGTCACAAATTTAAGCATGCATTTCAACGTTTCAAATCATTTGCATTGAAGTTACACAATATGGCAGTGTTTGAAATAAAGCCATGCTAAGAATAAGGGTAATGTTTTTGCTGGACTAGAGGCTTAGGACATTGATTAATTTTTTCAAATAAACAACAACCCCATAATATGTTTTTAATTCTTATTTAACCATTTAAATTGACAACTTAATTTTTGTTTTCAACAATCCTTCATTTTATTTCAAACACTGAACAGACACTCATTGAACACTGTTCATTTTGGAGACACTAGGTATTTTCAAAAATCATCTATTGTACCTTTTGTAGGACACAGTATATCTGTATGCGTTATGGACACATGCACTGCACCTTTTGAAAGAGAAATGATGCATGGATGTAACCAAGTTACTGGATGTTTCTTGATGGTTGCTGCGGGAATAACCTTGCTTCTTAGTCTAACATCAAAATTAGAGAACAGTTTGTTGTACTGAGCATACAAGCAACACTAAACTGGCTCTTGTGTCTGCATTCTTTGCTTAAGTTGGGCTACGTTTTACTCAGATTGATTGTATGTCATCTATAAATATAGCCAATAACTATTGGATGTTTTTTTTTACAGATCTTTACCACAAAGATTATCCTATTTCTAATCTCTAATATTCTGTTTTGAATAGATTAATCATGATCCATGGACATTTAGATTAATGCTACTTTGATTTCTAGTTGTAGATTTCTGTCTCTGAGATGTAATTTGAGTGATTTCTCTTGTTCTAGTGATGTATTTGATAATGTTTATCTTCTTTTATCACCTGCTTGGCTCCCCAGCCTCTCCTGGCTTGCCCTAGAGTAAGACATTTTGTTATTTCTTTGTTTATATTAATTCCTTAATCAATATCTTTGTAAGCATCGTCCGTATACTCTTAGTTCACTTACTCTGCTTGACGTATACTGCCGTTGCTTTGGCTACTGTCTGCCATAGCTTGTAGATAACCCATCATGATTAAACTGCCTCAGAATGAAACCCATTTCATTAATACAACCCAGACCATCAATACAATCCTGTTACCCTGACAATAAAAACAACCCTGTTACCCTGACAAAGAATACAGCCTTGACCATGAATATAACACTGTTACCCTGACAATGAAAACAACCCTGACCATGAATACAACCCTATTACCCTGACAATGAATACAACCCTGTTACCCTGACAAAGAATACAGCCTTGACCATGAATATAACACTGTTACCCTGACAATGAAAACAACCCTGACCAGGATTACAACCCTGTTACACTGACAATGAATACAACCTTGACCATGAAGACAGCCTTGACCATGAATACAACCCTGTAACCCTGACAATGAATACAGCCTTGAGCATGAATACAACCCTGTTACCATGACAATACAGCCCAGACCATCAATATAACCCTGACAATGAATACAACCCTGTTACCCTGACAATGAATAAAACCTTTTATATCGATACAACCATTTTACCTTTACAATGAATACAACCCTGACCATCGATACAACCATTTTACCTTTACAATGAAAACAACCCTTTTACCTTGACAATGAATACAACTCTGATCATCATTATAACCCTGACCGATACAACCTCAACCATGAATAATACTCTGATCATTACATCCTTGACCATCAGTATATGTCTAACCATGAATACAACACGGATGATGAATACAACACAGGTGATAAATATTCACCTTTGAAGGGATAGGGATATTCAGATGAATATAACTTAAGACCATATCTTGAAGACACTACAGAGGGTGACGGCACCTGACTGAGAAAGAAGCTTTGACTTGGGAAATTTCAGCACTTTTATCATCAGAAATCTTAAGTTGCTAACTGATTGGAGCCAACAAATTTAAGTTCAAATTTGTTCTTCAACTACTTCTGATGACAGTCATATCTCATTCTGCAAACATCTCTGTCTTGCTCAGATAATATCTGTATTGACTGAAGGCAGAGAAATGACTTTCGGCCAAGATAGAAACAGAACACTCATTTTACAAAAGAAGCAAATCATATTCACTGAAATCTCATGATTATACCGATAATAATGATAAAGTTATAAAACTTCTAATATATGTTGCAAATTTTGAATCTTAGAATCCATGAGGTTGGATAGGATAGTAAGTTGAATTGTAAGCTGCCCTAATGACTGTAAAAAATACAACCATAAAGACCCAGACACTATTTTTATGTCTTTTACAATATTCATCATCTTATTACTATCCTCTTTGTAAAGAGAAAAACCACATTACACTAAAGTTCAAGCTTATACTTACAGGTCTTGCCACAATCTACGACTCACAATGGTGTCCCTGGCTTTCTCCTTGCAATAATATGTAGTGAAATACTCTAGAAGGCATCAAACCCCAAATCACCTCATCTTGAATTTTAACATGTCAAAGCAACGGCAGTATACAATATTCAGGTTGCAGACCTATGCACGGGTTTTAGTTCCATTCATACTCATTTTATATAGCTGCATATCAGTAGATTGTAGTTTTTATAGGTACACATATTCACACTAAATCATGTACAAAATATATCGCCACATTGAAACAGACTGTATGGCCATGTTCAGAGGGTATGGCTTAAATTGAATTGTATGCCACATTCAGTTGCCTAGTCTCCTACAAATGTATGGCTTTCACTATTCATATCAAATGCATGTCTAAACTTTGCAAATGTATGGCCATGTATAAGACTGGATGGCAAATAACAAATGAACTTCTAAAAAAAACTTGGCCTTAATGAATGTATGGCTACATTCAAAGCAAGTGATCTGTTAAAGAAAACACTGCCTGAGTATTGATTTATAATGAAGTTTTCTGCTGACCTTTCAAGATGTAGCAATGGTTGTCATGGCCTAGATCTGCTTGTGGTATTCAGCCTGAGAACTCAACTTCATGATTAGTTGTGTGAGAAGCAGTATCTTGTTTCAGATTTATATCATAACAAGTTTGACTTTCATACCTGCATGGCGGAAAGATCTATCCATCTTATGCTGAAAGCAGATATTTTAATATTCACAAATTATGTTATTACTATCAGAAAAAATAGTCTTTTGAATGACAACTTTCTACTCACCATCTCTTTATATTATTTCTTTAGACAGGTTGGAACCACAAAATAATCTTCATTTTTTTTAATGATAGATGCATTCTTAAATTTTTGACATTCTATAGCATATTTCAAAATTTTTAATTATTCCAAATTTTTTTAATTCTTTTTTTTTGCAAATTTTTACAAGATTACTTTACCAGAATTACTGCAATAATAAGGTTGTATAAGGAGAGAATATATTAAGAGAAAGTGTGAATAGACTACAGAATAAGGGTATGAAGTAGATAGTGATAATTTATCATGATGTGACTGTTGGGTTCCCTCTGCAGTAGTCCGGCCCGCTCTCCCGGGGGAGACTCCGAGATCATCATCATGAACAGCGTCTACAAGGAACGCTTCCCAAAGGTATGTCACTTTACTCAGCAAAATAAAAACATAACATTTTTATTCCAAATAAAAAAAATCTCATCCAGTTTGTTTTTATCTTTGCCGTATCTTTTTATAATGAGATATTAAGCTTTCTTTATGGTATATTGAATCTTGATTCAGAGTTGTATGTTGCTTTTTGGGGGGCTGGGAGATTTGGTCCTCTTTAACAGGTTATTATCCGCACATTTAATCAATTTTTTAGTAATGATCGACAGTTTTCCAACTTACCTTACATTTTCATACATATTTTCAAACAGTTGTTCCATAGCCAATGTTTACATCTGTTTAAAAGCTGTTAACTGTCGTAATTTGACAAGTTACAATGAAAAATATGTAAAATGTCAAGAGCATGAAATCTGATGGCTCTACTCTAACTAAAGACCAGCCTTTGTGTTCAACGATTGCATAACTCTGCTGTGTTTCTTGGGCATCTGCCACCACAATTACAAGAGATGAGAATATTGGAACTGGCAATTTGGTATAGGAATGAATTCTTGACAATTTTGATTTTCATATTCATGTTGTTGTTGATAAGGCCTTTTGCTGTTCTAATGATTTGTATTTTTAAATACTAATTCAGTGGGCAAAAAAGATGTTGTTGATCCAGTCCATACTACATGTCCTTCATTATGGAGCCATCTAAAATGTATCGCCCGAGAGTGAGCAACTTGCAATGTTGCAATGTTTAGTGTTTTTGGCTGATCTAGGATTTCTCAAAGGAGGTTCACCTTGTGTAAAGGTTGAAGGGTTTACCTACCAAACTTTCAAAGGAGGTTCACCTTGTGTAAAGGTTGAAGGGTTTACCCACCTAACTTTCAAAGGAGGTTCACCTTGTGTAAAGGTTGAAGGGTTTACCCACCTAACTTTCAAAGGAGGTTCACCTTGTGTAAAGGTTGAAGGGTTTACCTACCTAACTTTCAAAGGAGGTTCACCTTGTGTAAAGGTTGAAGGGTTTACCTACCTAACTTTCAAAGGAGGTTCACCTTGTGTAAAGGTTGAAGGGTTTACCTACCTGACTTTCAGGCAATTTATTGGAATTTTTACAAAGAGTTTCACCAGTGAACATTCATGTTTGTTTGTTGTGCAGGCGACAGCACAGATGGAGGAGCGGCTGCACAGTTTTGTCCAGAAGCACAGTAAGCTGAGCGAGGAGAAGGAGAAGGACGCCGTCCTCTGCTTCATCCACCACCAGCTCATGGAGCTCGCCAGGGACTGCCTTGACAAGTCTCGCCAGAAACTCATCACAACCAACTACTTCTATGAGCTTTCGGAAAACCTCGAGAAACTTGCCAAAGATGTGAGTGTCCACAGAGAAAATTACTTAGTCTTTGAAGCAAGCCATTCTTATCACATTTATTAGCAAACTAGAGACCATAGGGAAACTTCATAGTTTTTGTTCTTCACCTAATAAAGAAATGTTCAGAAATATAAACATGACATTTTTGCCCCAAGAAACCCAAATGTTTATCAAATTAATGGTCGTAGCCCATCTACAGTGTTCCTCTCCCAAGTAGCTCCATCTTGTGTCTAGTTTACAACAATATAGAACAATATATTTCACAGTTACTGATTTTGCACGTTTTTGAGTGTCTGGTGGATCAAGATATACAAGTACATTTGTTGTAAAAGCAAATTCAATAACTTATGCAAAGCTTAGTGTATAATAAGTTAAAAGCTCCAATGAAGGGGAGGTAATTGTGATGTATGTGTTGCAGGCAAGAGACAAGTCTGAAGAGACGTACAGCCATGTGTATCCTCTTATCAAACAACTCTTCTTCATCATCTCGCGACCAGCCCGGCTACTTGAGTGTCTGGTAAATATACAAACTTTTTAATTTTTATGTATACTTCATGTCCATACACTTTTAATCTTGTTCTTGATGTGTGGTGTCTCATGTAAACCAGGCCATCTCAACCTTAATCTTTTACACATGTTGAGGAACTGCAGACATTAAGAAACAAAGGGTTCCAGCGATGTAAGTCACTACATGCAGCATATATCTGATTAGCTCTATATTTGACATATTTTTCTTGCCTACTTTATATCAGACAACTGTGTAAGGTGATCACATGTTTACTAATGAAATATAGATCCAAAAGGAAAAAGATTGGATATATACACTACACTTAATCATAGATATTTGTAAACATTTCAGAATTCAAGCATTTCTTTGTGTTTCAACAAGTTAATGATTCATATAATCCTCAATAATTTCATTACATATGAACAGAAAGCTGTTGAGGTGAGGTGGACCAGAGGTGCAATCTATTTACTACAGTATATTGCTTATTTACTTGATATTTACAAACATTATGCCACATTAATCATAGTGTAAGCTAAAAAAGAAAAAAATTCGGTCACTAATTCATTTAATCAATTTAATCAATTGTCAATTTCAAATAAAATGGTTTCATTATATTGACATATAGCACATAATGATAATTAATAACTTTAAATGTATAAGTATTTACAAATATACCATTTCTAGTAGATAGTTAAAACATTTACTTTATTCAATACTGAAAGGGATGCACAAGTAGTTACCAGACATTATATTTATCATATAAACTAATGCTGATGAGTACTCTTGTGACAAAATAAAGCTCTACAATTCAACTTATGTTAAAAGTGGAAATTAATGTATTTCAAATTAATGAACTTCAATGGTAAATCCTTTTCAATGTTTCTCCAAAATCAGTTAATAACACTAGTTAAAATATTTATCCTTACGCATAAAATCTTACAAGTGCCCCCAGCAATATCTTTAAAAGATCTTGCTGATTTTTTCTTGACATGCAAACCCCTCCCCAATTTTGGTTATTGTAAATTGTAAAAAAACCCATTAAAGTTAAAAAAGATAAATAAGAGCAAAGCTATAGACAGCAAGTTAATAATATGATGGAGTTTAGTCAATGATAGAATGTTTTGTGTTGATATTCTTGCCCAGATATTATTAGTTAGTATGGTGTAAGTAGTTTACTGTATGTAGAGACAAGATGTGTACAGTGTTGTACTTGATGTGCAGGAGTTTGACCCGGAGGAGTTCTACATGCTCCTGGAGGCGGCGGAGGGGGAGGCCAAGCAGAAAATCAAGGCAGACATACCACAATACATCATAACCAAGCTCGGCCTCAACAGAGATCCTCTTGAAGGTACCTTCACTTCCCACTCAAACATTCCTAGTATTGCTGGCTGAAGAAGGATTTTGCACTTGATGTTCGTCAAGCATGTGATGAAAATATAACACTTATCAATCACATATCATAAAAAGATATTTTTAATGTCTGTCCGATGTTATATAATCATCATCGAAGAAAGAAAGATTTTGGTATTTATAAGCGAAAGAAGTTAACGTGTCAATTGTAATGGCATGATTCATCAAATGCCGTAACATAGGACCATAGTAAGTATTTCTTGCCCTCAGTTATCAAGTGAAACATCTTTGACAGCAATGCAGATATTTGTAGTTGTATCTTAGGAATATAATGTTACCTTTTCAAACATTTTTTTATCTTGGTGATCTATTTACAAGTAATGTTTTCCATGTCAAAAATAATATATATGTCATATACCGATTCCCTTTATCTTCAATAATGTTTGGCTAACAAAAACTCCCAGAATAGATATGTTGTTGATATTCATTGTGACTGAGAGTGTACATGTCCATGTTGCAGCTATCACAGATGCGCCGGTGTTGGACGACAACTTTGAGAAGCAGGAGGAAGAAGATGACCCAGAGGTGAGACCTTACGCTTCTTTCTATACAGCCATTGCAACTGCAACATCGCAATGAAAATAGATGTCTCTCTCCTCACTTGTACCTATTACTTATCTATGAATTAGTGGTCCTGTGCAGTCCAAACTCATGACCATTATCAGTAAGGTTAACAGTGAAAAAGGGGATGTTTAATTACCAGATTGGTGACCTGCATTAATCTCAGAAGGGTTTTCTCTTGTCCCAAGCCCAAACATGAGTTAAGAGACTTGGTTTTGACTCTTTGGATATGAGGATTAAGTCAAGATGTGCCTCTGATCACTATATTGTGCAATGGGATAGCTGATGAATGTTCTTTGGCATTGTCCTTCATATGCTGTAATAAGCAGGCCATGTTACAAGTGCAATATATGGATTTCATCATTATCAATGTATCTATCATAATTCAACCTTTACTCAGTGTATTACAATATATAAGCTCTTTGGATGTCACTATCGCTGGATGTGATGTAATGTGATGTGACATGATGTGATGTGACACGATGTGATGTGACATGATGTGATGTGTCATGATGTGATGTGACATGATGTGATGTGATGTGTTACAGTGTAAGGAGGTACAGAAGCTGTTGGACCAGAAGAAGAAACCCCCTTGTGAAGAAGATTTTGAAACTATCAAACTCATCAGTAATGGTGCTTACGCGTAAGTAACGTTGGAAGTATAACTCCTCCATATATATTGTTCAGTGTCTTGTCCACGAGGCCTCAACTTTGACTTTTTGCTTGAGATTAATAATTCTTTGGTATACTGTATATTTATTTTTTACAATTTTCTTGTTTAGATATATATAATTCTAACAAAAGTTTAAAGATGTTAAAGATATTGATGTTTATATTCTGTTATTGTTGACAGAGCTGTGTACCTGGTGCGGCACCGAGAGACCAAACAGAGGTTTGCCATGAAGAAGATCTGTAAACACAACCTGATGCTGAGGAACCAGATAGAACAGGTCTTCCAGGAGCGCGACATCCTCTCCTTCACAGACAACCCCTTCGTGGTCAGCATGTACTGCAGCTTCGAAACAAAGGTACAAGTTCTATCGATCTGGCATCCATCCTGCTACATATCAGTTTGGGTTTTTTAACTTAAAAGTGCTTTCAATCCCAATTTCCTATTTGCTTCATATAGATGTTAGTACTTACCAGCTATAGTTGTTTATGGTGCCTCGCATCTAAGTAACTATCACTTTTGCTGATTAGGAGTCCTTTCAGAGATATGTTATTAATAGGCAAACCAATCCAATCCAATCCAGAGAAGCTGAGAATTTGAAGGAGCATCACAGAAACAAATATACTGATTTAGCAGGATCTAGCTAACAATAAGTTAGTCCACCAGCAGTGGATTTTCATCCTATTGAGCTCTGTCAACTATTACAAAATGTTAATATTAATTTGAGGGCCAGGATTTTATTCCTCCTAACTTGTGACCAGTTGTGTGTGTGTGGTTTCCAGAAGCACCTGTGTATGGTGATGGAATATGTGGAGGGAGGTGACTGTGCCACTCTCATCAAGAATGTCGGACCTCTCCCCTTGGACCTTGCAAGGTATGTTCCAGGTGCTTGGTGTAGACAAAACCACACCCTTTTTTCAACTGATTCGCTCATATAAATGCAAAATATTTATACCCTTTAAAGTTTGTTTGAAAAATACCTTTGCTTGATATTGCTGACATTTAATTAAGAAAGTTAAGTTCACATTTTTGAAATCTAAAAAGAAAATAGAAAGAATTTTCAGTTAAAGTCAAGAGTGAAGCCATTATAAAAGCTGTCCACTAGTTAAATACAACTATGTAACCCCTGACCATAGACCTCTCAATGTACTAACAAGGGCCATATGTTTTGAAAGTGAGGTACCCTAGGTTATTGTTTTTACTGGGTAAGACATCTTGTTCTAACATGTAAGACTGAAGTGATCATTTCCCCCTCTTCAGGATGTATTTTGCGGAGACGGTTCTGGCCCTCGAGTATCTGCACAGCTACGGGATTGTCCACCGAGATCTTAAACCCGACAAGTAGGTCTCTCTTGATCTGACAAACGTGATATGAGGGTTAATTTCATGAATTAACTAGTATTCAGGAAGTTGATGGTGTTGAACTTTATGGATAATCTTATTCTTTATATCAACAAAAGCATTTTCATAATTGCTTAAAAATGATTGAAAGTGAAACAATTCTATCATAACAAAGAAAATGTTTGTATCTCTCAATCATTTTATGTTTTCATTATCTCTGAGAATGTTGCTCTAAATGTGGTACTGAAAGGAAAAGCACTCAATGATGACTTCTTTCATAATGCAATGGTCTGAAGTTTAGATTTCCAATAGTCTCCTTCAAGTAAGTGCTAGAAGGAGATATTGTTAACTCACGATTCAGATTATATTTATCTATGCATCATTAGATTTTATTTACAATCTTTTGATTTTATTCCAGCCTACTCATCAATGCCACTGGACATGTTAAGCTCACAGATTTTGGTCTCTCCAAGATTGGTCTCATGAGCTGTGAGTACCTTTGTCTACACTTCAGATTGTTTGCTTATTTTCTAGTGTGAGATTCTCCTTACGATCTGTCTGTATAAAGAATTGTCATTGCCTTTGAATTACCAGATTGTGGCTATCCACACGTTACCTTTTGCTAATGCATTAAAGTCTGAATCCACGCAAAAGTTCCAAAGCTGTAAAGTATGATGATCTCTCTGAATTTACCTCTACAACATGATTGTTCTTGTTGTGATAATATGTCCCAGCTTCATAATAAGGAAGGCAGTAAATCAATATTTTATCTCATATTTGATGAAAATATCTTTTTATTCTTTTTGTTCACCATTATAGCTATCAGTCATATTCAATTTAAGAAAAATGGATTGACGGCATTACGCAATGAATATTGAATTAAATTATATTGTTCTGAGATATCTCACGCCGCTAATGGCTGAAATATTGCCCAAGCGGCGTTAAACAATAACTCACTCACTGAGATATATAGTATGTATTATATCATAATGTCTGTAATCTGACATGTGTGAATGTTGCCTGATACAATCCTGTGTGTGTGTTCCAGTGACGACGAACCTGTACGAGGGTACGATGGACAAGGACTACAAACAGTTCAAGGACAAGCAGGTGTACGGGACGCCTGAGTACATCGCACCTGAGGTCATCCTCCGCCAGGGATATGGTCAGTTTCCTGTCACACGAGCTTAACGAGTCTCATCCTGATCATACAAATATTGTGTTCAGTTACTTTTTATCTAATAGTTGTAAACGTATAAAGTAGTGGTCAAGAAGTGGTCACACAGTATTTCTTTTGATACAAGAGTTTCTAGATGCGGCAAATTTAACCATCAGGAGAAGGATATGGAGCAGTTGTCAACAGTAACAGCACTTCTATTTAGTAAGGTCAAGTTTAAGTGAATCTAAAGTACTTTATAAGCATTTCAGTGGAATAGATATCATATGACTTCTCAAAATGCTTCTGTATCCTGTTGCAGGCAAGCCAGTGGACTGGTGGTCAATGGGCATAATCCTGTACGAGTTCCTTGTGGGATGTGTTCCATTTTTCGGGGGAACAGCAGAGGAGCTGTTTGCTCAAGTTATACATGGTATGTACATTCTGTCAGGGTCGACACTCCCAGTTCTCAGCTGATTCAATTACTACACACTGACTGTTCTGTTCACCAGGCTTATGTTGTTAACTGTTTTTGTTCAGATTTAAGAATAAATTTTGTTTTTTGACTTTTGTTTTTGCTTTTGCTTTTAAAGCTTTCATCAGAATTAGATGAAAATGCCTATATGAGAGATGAAAATGTTTATAAGAGAGGAGTTGGAGAGACATTGTTTTCACAATAGTGATGTAACTATGTTGAACTATCCCTTCATATTGCTTTCTGTGCACAGAGGAGATCGAGTGGCCAGAGGAGGATGAGTGGGAGGGGCGGGACGACGCCAAGGACCTCATTATCAGACTCCTCACCCACGACCCTGTGGCCAGACTCGGAGCAGCTGGTGCACAGGAGGTCAAGGAGCATATCTTCTTCCTGGGACTCAACTGGGAGAGTCTGCTGCGACAGAAGGCTGAGTTTGTGCCACAGTTGGATGACGATGAGGACACCAGCTACTTTGATAGTGAGTTCACTCTTTAGTTGATTCCTAACTTTGGAAGAAGATTTTGAGAATTTCGAAAAATTTGATTAAACAGGATATAGGTAAAAGGCTCAATAAAACATAGTGCTTTATATTTTTAAAAAATATGTTTTTATGAACTTAAATTCCCATTATTTTAGTCATTATGCAACAAACTTGATTGTATTGTATAATTTATGTCTGTCAATAAAGGGAATAAATGAAACACAAGTTTGCACGGGTTGCAGATGAAATGCATGCATGTTATGTTTCTCCATGATTCAATAATGTAGATGGTATTCTCTAATGACATCTGGCTCTCAGCGAGTAGGTTTTCCAACCCATGCTCTTGTCCTCAGCACGGACGGACCGGTACAACCACGAGATGGAGGCGGAGGACACAGAGGACGATGCGGACGACCCGCTCTTCCACAGCTTCTCCTCCTGCTCCCCCCGCTACAGCAAGGTGTACTCCAAGATAGAGGAGCTGCATGAGGTGCGTACCAAGATCACATTGGTAGCTCTTCTGCTGCATACAGGCGTCCCGTAACATTGGAGGGTGTAATAGGAAAATGTACAGGGACATAGCAGCGTTCGAAATACCTGCCTGCCCGACCGTCCGGGACAGGTTGTTTTCAACTCGGACTGCTAAATTTTCAATTACCCCTGTCCAACGGTCGGGTAAAATTTAAGCCATATCAAATTTATTAAAGTGTAGTAGGCAGGAAGGTTTAGGTCAGGGCTGGCAAATTTTTTGAGCTAGACAGCCCTGTGGTCTGGCTTCAATTCTTCGGAGTTTCATACCCTGGACATAGTCAACAGGAAAATGGAAAGGGCTCCAAACCTATTTTCTGTTTTCTGGCTTTTTTTAACAAAGGCGACCATAAAATCTTATATCAGGATTAAAAGTTAGTAGCTAAGCTGTCTGTCTTCACCTCTGACAACTTGAGAGTATACTGATAAATCATACTTAAACTGTTACAGAGAATGTGTTAGAATATTAGATAATCTAAGATACATGTCAGAAAGCATGATAGGTTGAGTTAACCCTCATACTTATGCTGTGCAGGATATTGGTGAGAAGGACAGACGACGACACTCAAGTGCTGATGATTTCCGTACAAGAGTCCTGGAGAAGAGAGCCCTGGAGAGGAAGGACTCCAACCAGTCAGAGAGTTCTGAGGGCTCCATAGAGATCCGCAACGTGTTCCGGAAAGACAGCACGGACAGACAATCGGACACAACAGACTCCAGGACAGATGCCAGCACTCTCAAGATGGATGAAGATGTCTTCAGTGTTTCTGAAGTTAGGTATGTTGTGAAAATTTCCTTCAATTCTTTGATTATGTTACTTAATTGTGGATTCAATGAGCATTAGTAGGCTTGGGTTGATCAAGATTAACTTGTGAGTTTTAAACTTTGCTTGCCGGCATCAAACATATTTTAAGAAATTTCCTCAGTGATATTTTCATTAAGATCTTTCATTCATTTCATTGAGCACAAACCTGTTGCTTGCAGTACTCCTCGTTCCCGTGACAACATGAGTATCTCAGACTCCTCCCAGACAGACAGCGACTCTTGTGGGTCGCCACTCATCACACGCTCCAAACCCTCCCTCAAGAATATCATTCCCCGACTGGCAATCTCCTCTGAGGAAGAGAGACTGTCTGGCACCAAAGGTATGTTTTGCATAATGAGTTTCCTGGTAGTCATTGTAACTATTGCCACAAAGGTTCTTGTAATAGAGATCTGTAATCTATCAGTACATTGCAGTTCAATGCAGTTTTTTACACTCTTATTTTGCTTCTTCAGGTTAATGCTTCTAGGATATACTGCATTGCATTACCACAATGGTGTTTAAGGTCTTCTTCCTGAAAACAAATGAATAATGCACTTGAAAAAGACAGAAAACCGTCACAAACAAAGATATAAATTCTCTGCCCTCCAATTCTGTAATGAAGAATGTATAAGCGAAGCTAACCTTGTGTTTGTCCACAGAGCTGTCGCCAGTGGAGGAGGCGCGGGAGAAGGTGGAGGAGCCGGTTGAGAGGAAGAAGCCGCCCCCATCAGCGTCAGCCAATCACGACAAGATCGGAATGCAGAAGTCTGCCTCCGCTACAGCCCTCACTCTCCTCATTCACTCAGGAGGTATGGGCGCTTCTAATACAGTGACAGGCATTTGGAAAATACAACCCTGTGTTATATACTTGAGTTTACTACACAGAGAAAAAAACATATAAGATCTATAGTAAATGAAGAAATTGGAGATGCTTCACAAAATATTACGTCTAATGAATAATTTGTTTCGTAACAAAATGCCAAATACTATTGGAAATAATACTTTGTCATTTTACCTGAGAAACAACAAATCATGTCTGTGTGATGTTTCAGATTTCAGCATTCCATCTTCTGCTGCATCCCCTGGAGGGTCAGGTTCCAGCACTAGTTCCCGAGACGGGTCTCCAAACCGAGACTCGTCCCCAATTGCACGCAGCCTCAAACCTCCTGTAGTGGTCAAGCGTGGTGCCCGTGGCTTCGGCTTCAACTTCCAGTCCATCAGAGTCTACATCGGAACCACAGACGTCTACACCATACAGCATATTGTCACCGTGAGTTATTTGAATTGGTTTCTTGAGATATATTATTTGAGTTTGTCTTAAGTTCTGGATTAAGTTTAGTTTTTTTTTTGCAACTCATATTGTTATGTTTAAATTTCAGAATGTGACTCTGAACAGTCCTGCATTTGAAGCTGGTCTGCGACCTGGAGATCTGATCACACACATCAATGACACCCAGGTGGAGAATCTCTTCCACACTCAGGTGGTTCAGCTAATGAGTGGCGGCAACGTCTTCTATATTCGCAGCACTCCTATAGAGAACACCTCCATCAGGACTGGAGCCCGCAGGAAGGCACCAAACCCAGGCAAGATGGTGCGGCGCTCTCTCAAGAAGCGCCCCAAGGATAAGGGAGATAAGAAGAAGACAGGGCGTTCCCTGCTGAGAAGACTAAGCTCCAAGAAGGAGCACATTCCCCACTCACACCCACACCCAGCCTCCCCTGTGACCCCTGCCCGTCACATCACTGCATTCAGATCTCACTCTGCTACAGAAGCTACAACCCCCTCCAAGGCAGGTCGGTCACCGCCCCTCACAATCCCCTGGACGCCAGACACCTCAGCAAACATCAGCTCCAACAGCAGTTCCCCGGGCTCTAGCGTGCCAAACTCACCAGCAAACACCACACACTTTGGTCGGCCAAGTTCTTTACATGTCGTCAACAAGCATAAGAAGTCACAGAGCCTCAAATCTCCACATCGGAGAAAATCAGTTCATAATATTCCCCTGTCTCCATTGGCGCGCACACCCTCCCCCTCCCCTCTGGCCTCCTCCCCAGCCCGCAGCCCCTCTCCACTGGCTTGTGTTCACGGACACCAGGTGGGTAGCTCAAACCTGCCCCAGCAGACCATCCCCTCATACCTCAACCCCCAGAATGGAGGCGGTGGTGTGGCCAGTGGGGTTCAGGTGTCCACCCCAACATCTAGCAAGAAGAGTCTTGTGCGCCCAAAGAGTTGCGAGCCAAGCTCTCCCCTCCTGCGCCGGGCCCTCTCCCCCGACAGACTACACCCCAGCTCTGCTGAAAAACTGCCCGTCCAGAGGAAGGCGTCCCTTCAGGAGAAGAAGACCCAAGATTTGTAACCTATTTTACTCTCGACTTTAGAATGTTGTTTCAAAGGTGCTTTATCTGTGGTTGTCTGTCCTGAGCAGAGGGAGATTACTCTGAGGATTTGTTTACATCTATTTTCTCTACGGACTGAACAATATTGCATTGTATTCAAAATAAACCACAAGTTGATTCAGTGGAGGTGATGTTGAGGGAGAGACAGTGTGACAAGATATGGCTATATATTTTGTATGGATGTAAGAATTGAGTGAACACCACATGTGTTGCAGATACCTGGGAGAAACATGAGTGTTGAATTGTGATAGGTTTGATATGCTCTGAGAACGAACACATTCAAACAAGCATTCCATGAAGTGGAGAGTGTCCTGTTGTTTTGCTCATTGTGTGGTTCGACTCAAACGCAACTTTGTCTATTGATTGGCTTTTACCATGTGATATAGATACTTCTGCAAGAGAACAATGGAAAATATGATGAATATAAAGTGGTGGATAATCTTGTTATGTGTCTTCGTCAGAAAGCAAGACGAGTGAAACTGTACAGCATCTCTTGTGATACAAACAGTGCTATATAAGAAGAAACTGAGGGATAGTTTAAGTGTGACTAAGCTTTATTGATGGCATTACCATGATCTCAGTGGCACCAGTGCATCAGACTGATTGACTCGCGTTCCCTAATAGAGTTTCCTTGTCTGTGATCGTGTAAGTGGGGATCTATTTGTCGACCCTTCGTGCTCAACTTGTATTAGTAGTCAATATCAAAACAACTTCTAGTGATGGTCTAGATACCATCTCTTTCAGTTTTCAAATAATGATAGCGATTCATAATATTCTGATTCTTATGGATCATTTCAATCTGGGAGTGTCAGCTCATCAAATAGCTATTTCTTTATAGTTTTTTCTCCATCAGTATTGTATGCTGTGCAGCTATTTTGGTACCTTACGTTCCGGAATTCTACTTACTTTGCTCTTTATATATATTTATACAGATTCCATTTGGTTCTGAATGTTAATTCTTCGTGTCATAATGAATCTATTTCAAGGCGGAGCTCTGACATGGTGTAGACTTGTATATTGTACAGTCTTAAAGTCAAATGGTACGCGTGCTATACCCTGGTAAATCTGCCATGTATAGTTTTTTGGTTTTTTTTATCAAACTCAAGGAAATGAATGCTTTATAAGTATTTTTTTTTCAAGTATTTTAATCATACAATATGAATGTTTCATTGTGGTGCTGTGTTGGTATCGAATTACTGCGGTGGTGATTGGGATTGGAGTGGATTAGGTTGGTGATGGTGATTAAGGTTAAGAAGGTATTATATCGCTTAGAATAGGGTTAGGGTTCTATTAGTAACTTGATTCAAGAAGTTGAAAACAAAAGAGTTCTGTGTGTCATATTTTCAAAAAATTCAGTTATATGCAGTTTGGTTAATTGTTGACTACACGCACATTTTACTATTGTTTAAGAATTCAAAATGTTATGACATTAAGACATTAGAAGACACATAACATAATCAAATAAAAAATATGACTATGATGAAAAAAGATTGGTTAATATATAGTAGTGAAGATAATTAAAGTTTGAAAATATCATTATAGCAAAGGGTTAGATTCTTTTTCACTAAAGTAATATACTTTGTAAAATAAATATTTAATTTCTTTTTTCATAATTATATTATTATCCAAGTATTTTTTTTTCATGCAAAATTGATATTTTAAGATTGATATTGAGCAAGGAAAGAATTTTATTTCAATTTTAAAATGACATCATGTATAGATATATTTTCGTAAGATTGTCTGAGTGCAGATATGTAAATACTTGAGAGGCATGAGTTGATTGGTCCGCCGTCTAGAAGTCTGTATATGTTAGACCCTCTCGTAAACCGTATGTACTCCTCTGTGTCTTTCAAGTTTCTCTTCCACTGCCATCATCCATCATGCATCCATCGTTTTGTTTCATAGAGGCCAACTGTCCCTTTTATGATCAGTGCATCAGTGTTAGAGGTTTAAAATAACAGATTAGATCAATACTTTAATGTTTAAAGTCTCCGAGTAGTAGATGAAAAATTGTGGGTAGTGTACAAGATTGAAAACTGGCAAGCCTGAAGATGTAATTTTGTTGATTTATATCATAGCGGGAAAAATGTTTTTAAAAAACTCTTGAAAGTTTCAAGCCCAGCCAAGAGTTGCCGGATTCCTGGTGGTCAGATAGTCTACATTTTTACTCTTGTAACACTTCATACAATAGCTCTGTCAGGGATTTCTGAATGTGAATGTGGAAATACCACTTTTCGATTATGGTTAATATGTTTCTGGCGTAAGTCTTGACATGAGTGTTTGTTTTGAATATGGTTAGTAGCTAATTTGAAGTAAAATTGTATTTCATGGTTATGACTTTGATATTATTAGCATGATTATCAATATCTGTGTAGGTAACTTACAAATTGTAAAATATTTATATTTGATCTAGGTTAAACAAAGGTTGAGATTTAGTCATTGGCAAAATTTGGCCTGGTCTAAGGGGGATAATCATAATTGGTTCACTTCATCGGCCGACAAATCTGGTGTTCTTTTATGGAATGATTATACAGTTATATTCTTCACCTGTTTGTATCATTGTTTGTGATATTTGAATTTTCGCTGTATTGATGTTCAGTAGTCAAGAAAGGAATATGTTTTTAGTATTTTTTTTTACTGGGAAGTTACATCTGTATTTCTCTTTGAAATTGTGTGGTTGATTAAGGTATTGTCAAATGCTTATCAGTTACATATTGTTCATCCTGTTTTAACAAGTTCATGTAATTCAGATTTTTTTCATATTTATATATAAATGTTGTAAAAAATGAGAATGATGATGTAAAGATTTTATTAAGAATATTTTTCATTTTCATTACTTTAATTTAAAGAAAAATATTAAATTCTTTCAAAATGGGTGTGAGTAATCAAAAAGGTTTTCCATTTAAAATGGATTTGAAATTTCAAAAGTTTATTAAAATCAAATCAACAAATATCACAATGTTTAGTTCCCCTGATGTATATTTATTTGTATAGAACTGAAAAATGGCGTAGTTAGAATATATGCAGACTATAATGTATATTGGATAACTGAAAACTGACGTTAACAGGCACTAGATATTTTGAGAATGTAACTTAGAAATAGCATAGTTAGGTATATCTTGGAGAAAAGCATTCGTAAGTTTGACAATGATAATTCTGTTTGACACAAAGGAATTTAAATACTTCAAGAGATTTTGATTCTAAATTGTCAAGCAAAATATCAGATCTTCAAAACAATAACAAGATTTCAATTACTTGAAATAACTAGTAAAATCTATAAAAAAAAATATTAAAATTTCATTTTTTCAATAGGTAGATTTTTTGTATTAGTTCTTATTTTTTTGGAAAGTTATTACCAGTCAAAAAGACAACTTTAGTTTTCAAAGTAAATATTGACGAAAACACTTTTTTTCTCGGAAAAATACTTTTTTAAGTGAGTGTAAAGAAATAATTTTACATTTTATTTTTATGAAGCATATTCTCTTATTGTACAGTGTAAATATAAGCAAGTTGTGTTAGCCAAGGCGCACACTGCTATTTGTATATAGATGTATAGTGTACATAGATGATGTACGTGCGTATGTATGTTTGTATGTATGTAAAGGACACTGTATGTGTGCAGGCTGCTGGTCCTCAGTGGCTTCTTGGCTTCTCATTCTACATGCATCGAGTCATTGGATTCCCTGCCACTCTCTTCTCTGTGGCTTCATCGGTCCGTCATTAAACTGTGCTGTTGAATCCATCTTGTCTATTATTTGTGATAATGGCTGATAACTGTTCACTCCATTTCCCATTAAGTAGTAAATAATGACCTGGTGCCGAGCGGTTATGGCAAATAAACTCGCGAGGGCGTAGCCCGAGCCGAGTTTATTGCCATAACGCGAGGCAATCAGGTCATTATTTGGCTTACACTCCCGCGGAACATTCGTAAAATAACTTTAAACTAAATTATTCATATATATTGCATTTATAAACGTTATATTTTAACACTTTGCGGCTTTATGTTTTCTGACCAAACGAGTCACATAGAATATTAACAATACACGCCTGCTTTAGATTTTAAAGCTAAAAACTAGCCCATTTACATTAAAAATATACAAAACCTATTACCTATTATTATATATATACAGGGGGAAATCAGTGTACACATGACACAACAAAAAGTACCTAAGCTGACATGGATCCTCGTTAGCTCAAGAGGTAGAGGTGTTGCTTGACAATACAGAGGTCCCGAGTTCGAATCCCTGTTACGCCCTTTCTACATGTTAAATCTCTAGCTTGTTGAAAATTCAAAATTTTACGAGTCAATTTGTTTGTTCACATTGAACATCTCATAACGGACAGGTGTTTAATATCTGAAATGTTGTTAGAAAAAAACACGTTAAACCTCAACTCATGTACTCACTCATAACCGACCATGGTAATTATGAGATAACCAACCTGCGCACATGGTGGTTATGGCATATAACCTTCAAATAAAACAAAGGAAATAACTTCCCAAGGGGTGTAATTTTCAGATAGTATCATGGTGTAAGATAAGAGGAGACATACCGTCATGATACAGTCACATAGTGTTTTTGATTTATGTTCTCAACTCGGTGGGAAATGTACATTCCAAATTAAAGGAAAGTCCCAGGTAAACCAAACAAGAACTGAGGTACATTTTGCAAGAGTCACTTGGCCCAAGGTACACAAGTCTCACAAGCCAAGCCTCTGTGAAAGGCACAGTATCACTAGCCAACTTTTTTGTTTTAAGTTGTCATAATGTCAACAGAATTCAGCTCACAATCACATTTTCCAATCTCATTTATACCAGCTTTGACCTGATACCTGTTTAACATTAACATGAGACCACAATGTGACAGTTTTATATTTCCTGCATTAATTGTAGATTCAAACAAGAATTTATATCAAAACAAAGATTGATAGGAAAGCGAAATTAATAGATTTTTTCTTCAAATTAAGTGTCCAGGTATCAGGTTATTATAAAGTCATTAAGATTAGTGTAATGTTTAAATGTGAAACATGACATATCCCTTCTCCAAAAGAAGGCAGAACATAATAAAATAGAAGATTGTATCTTGAACAGCTTCTTCAATCTATTGGTACAGTCATTTACTACAGTGCTGGGTTTCAGATATATATGACTCCATGAAAGTTTACATTTCATAAACTGGGTAGCATACTTTGAAAGTCAGACCTATCGGCATCAAGTCTGCCATCTTGTTTTAAGGGAAAAAGGCACTTTACTTTTACCAATTTTACGTTATACTAATATTCTCTATGTATTGATAGAATATCCACACATTTACAGTAGGGCTATTCAACACTGCCCTGTAATACATCTTCATGATGATATTGTTACCCATTACCAGCACAGTTCTTCCATTATCAATACCGTATCAAAGATGAAATTATTGAAAATAGAAAAGCAGAGGTGCTTATTAAAGTGTCTTGATATTCTAGATCTAAGATAAAAAAACAAATTCTGCTATTGAAATATATTCAAAATCAATAAGCGTTTATAGTTTCATTCTTCACAATAGACACTATGGACAGTCGGGTTCATGAAACAGGTATGCCTGAATAATGGACGAAAGAGATAAACTCTAGAGTGTTTTTATTTTTTTTCTATGAAAATACAAAGGTTTTCAGGCAGTTTATTTTAGATTTTTAAACACGTTAAAACCAAGGTTAAGGGTTTTTAACAAGGTTAGGGCGCTTACAGGGAGAGGGCATTTACTGAGTTGATTATGCTGAGCACTTCAAGATAGAGACAAACTATATTCTTTCTTTTCAAGTTTATTTAAACATTAATATATTTGACACTTTGTGCTTTAATAGTTATTTTCAGAAATAAGTACAAAATAAATTAAATACACTCATAATGTAAGTACCAAGACTACAAGTTTAAACATAGAATTTGTAATTTTCTAGTACATGAAAATAAAGGGTAAATTAAAGTTCTAGATATAATTAAGGGCACACACACAATGAAGAATTTCTCAGCAGCAGCAAATGACATGATTCTTTAACTGAAACAGTGTTTCCGTTGTCCGGTAAATACCGGTCATAGTCCGATAAAAAATATGATTGTCCGGTATTTAAAAAACCTGTCGGACATGATGTCCGATTAAATAACAAGCTGTCAAACTCATTTCATAAACCTTTATTTGAAAAAAAACACTCGTAACATCTAGTGATGCGATACCCCGATCATATTTGTCTGGAAATCCCACTCGCTTCTGTAGCTTGAAATAGAACGCAACAAAGTGTGCATGACATAATCATTCGAATAACTGATGCTGAATTTATTGACCTCAGTTTCAATGTATGCGTGAAATGTATACGGAAATTATCGACTTATTCCGATCATTTACGAATGTAATCACGTTTTTTCGACAATGAGAAAGCAGACGAATCTTTCTTCCTACTTTGGTGGCAAAAACAGCCAATTAAACAAACGAAAGAGAAAATCAGAAGATGACGCAGGTAATATTATTACTAGAAAAAAAATCAGCAAATGAAACATTTATTAGCTACATTTATCTGACCGGTAAAAAATGTAAATGTCCGGTATTTTTCAAAGCCGTCGGACATGATGACCGGCTGTCAAAAATGCCAGCGGAAACACTGTGAAATAAGAGATTTTCCTAACAACATTGTCAACCTTAACCTCCCATCTTTCCCTTCCCAAAATACTGACCAATGACATAATATAACTACACTTTTCTTAGTAACAAAGCACTATAAGAAAGATTCAATTGCACAGGTGAATACAATAAGATAATGCCTTTGTTATTCCAAGGAGAAATTAGTTTTGCATTTAATACAGTTCTCCAGTATGTAAAAACAGTTACAAAGACATAGCAGCCATTAAAACATTACATACATTATATTATGAATGGTGATAATAAAACTTGATTAATATATCATTTACATAAATACAACATTCTGCAACACTATTAAACATTTCATTTGACTATGCAATTTATATTGTAGTTATATGAAGAAATTATTCAATAAATTTTCCATTAAAGCAGCTAATGTTATTTGCTGCTATCAAATCATGCTTAAGCTTGTTCAACCAGTCGGCATTCCAATGAGTGACATACCCGGTAATCTTATTCTCCAAAACTGCGCTCCACAGGAAATAAGTTTTGTCAAACCCATCAAACATTCTCCTGTAGATTTGGCCTTTGTTATCATCTTCCCAACATCAAAATGTTTACATCAGCAAGTGATGACATCGCCATTCAAAGATGTCATTAACTTGATGACATCAAAATGCACATTACAGCTTTGGGTGTCCAAGGGTAGTGGGATATTCAGGGATGCAGATTTTCAATTTAAATTTCTTTTTGATGATTAAATCTCACCTTTGTGTCTTCTGATATCAAACTGTAAAAATATCTATGTAAACCTCAGATGTTAGTAACTTTCTTCAACAAGTTTGACAAATTTCATATCTGGAGACATAAGGGTGAGATTCTCTGTATGAATGAAAAGATAATAATCAGCTGTGAATCATTAACATTCACAAAAGTTAATGTTGATCACAGTCACCATGGAAATTCAAATCTAAAAATATCTATAAAATCATCATAGTGCAAAGGAAAATGAGTAAGGATATGTTGTAAATCATTATAATGTCACTGGAATGTAATAACCTCTTCTGAGGGTAATACAGTAGAAATAATCCTCATCTCTTCCATGAATAATGTTCTGGACAAAACAGTCATGAGTGTAAGGTTGGTTAAATATCTTAAGTCAACTTTTAAACATCTGCATGCCCTCACTTTCACTCTACTAGGTCTGCTAAACTTTTCTGCGTTGCTTATTTACAGGCAAAACAACTTACAGGCTCTGACTATCTCCAATCATTCAGCAAAATCTGCAGACATCCAGGAAGGAAAAAGCCTAGTTTGAAAAGGAATCTGGTCTTTTAGAGTATCAGAGAGCATCAATGGCATATCCCCACTGCTTTGGGAAGCGAGATATTGGAGGAGATGGGGAAGGTTTATTTGGGAACTGGGAGAAGAACTTGGATTTGGTCTCGCTCCGGTACTTCTGGTGGAACTTGGCTGCCAGTGCTATTGAGTCTCCTGAAACACAGGACATGAAGACTTGAAGTCTCTTAATGATATCATTTATGATTCACTAAGCATCCATAAAAGCATTTTGTGCACAGATTCAATGCCCTGACCAAGCTACACAGAATCTCATACAACAATTCCTCTGAGCAGTTTGGAGTAAATACCCTGTTGCATCAGAGAAAACCAAGAGATTTTGCTCAATTAAACATACAAAACTCTCACGTATATTAAGTTAAACTGTAAATTGGAACTGCTTATGGATCCATTAAGTACAGGGGGGAGGGGTGTCAAGTTCCGAAGTTGAATCAATCAATCAACGAAACCATAACAGCGACTTAACAGATGCGTACAGTCAGGGAAAAGCTCCAGAATATCTTTATGAGGCTGTTTCACAGTGCTTTTTTGTTATGAACTTTCAGAAAGTTATACAACTTCTTAAAGAGTGTATGCTGTTAAACTTAAAGAACTCTTATTTAAATATAATGAAACTCGAAAAAACATTTTCCAAAAGGTAGTAGTTGTTTCTGTAAGATATTTTGAGAGCAAATGGCCCACAGTTGTGCCCAAATGGAAAGCTAAATGACCCCCTGAAGCACTGACCTGTAGGAGTGATAGGGAAGGTTGTGTGTTCATTTGAGAAGGGGATCTCTACTGTCTCCAGACATGCTTGGTCATATTTCGCAGGACTGAATGCAGCACCCTGTAACAGGAGCGTAGAAAACATCATTCATAAAGTGTTGATTACAAGCAGACATTAGCATTTTTCGGTCTTTCCAATTAAGGTAGATCTGCCAATTGATTCAGGCTACTACTGGGTGGGTGAATACAGCAGGGACAGCTTCACTGGCAACGATGTGCACGGTTTTAATTATCAGTATACTGGTATATCGCAATACAGAAACAATGTGATATGTACCGGAACAGTCTTCTGAAGTATCCAATATATCTGATGTTTTAGAATTAACAATTCCCGTGTATAATTGCAGAAAATGTGTAAATAAAATGTGAACTTGCAAGGTGAAAATAGCACAGATATGTTAAAAGTCCAAAACCAGTCACTGAATTAACTCTCTTAACAAAATGCTGTACAGTTGAGCATTGATCACTGTTATTAAGTCTAGGACCATGGGAAAACTAAAATATGAAAAGTAACAATATATTGCCATATGTATTGCAATTTGCTTTTCTGTATCGCAATAACCCTAACCCTAACCCTATATTGCGATACAGAAATGAAGACTGATACCCACCCTTACTGGCAAACATGGTGTCACTCAGTGTGAACGTCTTCCTGTGGAACTAGCTAGATATCATTCTATGGGCTCCCCGATTTACGTTTGTATCAGTAGGCAGATACAGCCTAGACTGGATAATAAAGGTGTATGTACATATACTTGAAAATGTACTTACAGATTTAGATGCATTCAAATACATGTCAATGAATAGTTTCCACCTTGGCTTGTAATATCTGAAATAAAACACAAGAATAGTAACGCCTTGATTACAGGAAGAGTTACTTATGGTGGTGGTTACGAGGAGAGACTTGTAATGTATATTAACTGCTTGACTGACTGGAATTTTGCACTCTCACGGACTCTTGCCTCTCTGGCATTGAGTGTTGCACAGGTGAAAGTATTGTACATTTGAACCTAACCAGGGGAGAAGGCCTATATGCCTCTGTTGATAGTTGAACTTGGTCAGAAATTGTCTGACTTGCTAGTTTACAATATTCACCGATAGTTGTGGTTCAAGGCAGAAAACATATATAGCTTAGTTTGGTATCAAAACATCTCACAAGCAAGAAGATTATTCACAGTATGACTGGATGAAGGTCTCTTTTGATTTTAACATGGTAATGTATAACTACTTACTTGTCTATCAGACCTGACCACTGTTTGGCAGCGTAATCCCGGATCTGAGGAAAACACAGAACATGAATGTAGCAAGCTTTACAAGCAAGCAAATTTTACAGATTCAGAACACATATATATACTGCCACATTTGTCAGTTTTGGGAAAATATATTAACACCTCTCTTATTCTCATGGGGAACGAAAGCCTAGATGGATTGACGCAGAAATTCAAAGTTGAATTGATTTTTATGTTCACCATTACCTTCTTTCCTGCACAGGATATTTACTTGGCTAGGAATACTCAATAACACTCAGAAATTTGCAAACATTAGATTTAAATCTTTTGATGGCCTAAAATTTGGTCTCCAAAATAATCTTTTGAAAATGTACCTCAAAATTAATAAAAGTTAAAGGAATAAAAAATGTGTATTCTGATAAAATAATGTTTAATCTCTGAAACAAAATTTTGAAAATGTATCTTTTTATAAAAAATCAGTATGAAATATAAAGGAGCCCTAGAAATGTTGCCATTTTAGAATATCAACATCAGCCTATCAACACCTGCTTAGTCGTTGTCCTCGTGTCTGGATGACACACTTATCTCGTGTCTGGATGACACACTTATCTCGTGTCTGGATGACACACTTATCTCGTGTCTGGATGACACACTTATCTCGTGTCTGGATCTCCTGAGTATCGACACCCACAAGACACAAATGCTTCACCAACCTGTCCAGTAGGCCCCCACAGTGTGACCTGGTTGCGGGAGTTCATGTCATACAGGAGAGTGTCCGCTATGTCCATACTAAAGTTAAAGGCAGCGCCCGTCCATAGGCCCAACAGGAAGTGGCTGTCCGAGGCTAGCAGTGTTTCAAGGTCACTTAGAAGGTCAAGCATCTTTTCCCCAGCAGCTCTGCAGCAAATTAAGTTGCAGTGTATGAAATATGACTATGTTAGAAACATACAGATGGCTTATATGACACATGTGATCGGCATACACAGCTCAATCAAGAAAGATGTCAAGATTCTTCAGACTAGCTTCAATAATCATATAAATTATATACATAATAAAATGGTCTGGTACCTTTTACACAAATACATAGGGATTGATACCCGAGGATGTTGACATCTTGGATCAAGTACAACAGAGGCATCCTCCAGGGATCAAAATTGGATTACAAACTTCATGGTCCGACAGTAAATTATGTCAACAGACTTCTGTTAATACGAAATGGAGATCATATTGGTCAGGTATAACCTCACTGAAATGCACATAATATAAAACATATACTGGGCCATAATTAACTGAAGTTTACACTCTACTCTAACAGAGGAAGTTTGTGATGTGACTCTTATGAATCAAATGTACAAAATGACATATGAAATATGACAAAAAAAGTATTAGACACTCTTCCAAGAGTAATTTTCGAGTACTCATTGTGTTCCATATGAATCCAATAGATACACCCAGAAACTGTCCTACATCTCAAACTCACTCTATTGTAGCGTTGGTCTGTGCAGACATCAGGTCATTGTAGTACTTGACAGACAATATCTGCAGCGAGTTCCTTGTGATATCAACCAGATCATATCTGAAATTTGAAAAGCAAAAAGTAACATGATCAAGTATGTCAATAGTGTGTTAATCATGTAAGACGTGATAAGACAGCCCTTTTCAGTGACATAATATTTTTATAACATAAAGCATGACAATGTTCACACAACAAAAATGAAATTTGGTCTTTGACTTACGCACTAAATTTTATTTAAAAAATCACTGAAATATGTATCATACAAAACATCCATAAAACCATTCCCAAAACAACATTTTCTTGAAACTAGCAAACATTGATTAATTTTGATAAACAAGTATTGTATTTTACTAGTAAAATGACATATTCATACAGATGAGTGAAAGTAGTTAAACCCACGGTACGTAAATCAATCTAGTTAAAACTAGATGTACTGATTCGTCAATACATCTAGAGAATTACTGATTGAGGTCATGTTCAGCTGACCTTTGATTAATTTCAACATAATTCACTGCAAAACATTGGTAACATTCGGATTTTGCAATCGAGGTGCAAAGAACGACAAAACAATTGCATTGACCCGTGATTGGCTGATGTTTGTGCCTGCTCGACACGGAATAGACCTGTAATTCACTAGATGTAATAACAGACTTCGGGACGTATTATACTACAGCTAGTTTTAACTAGATTGTACCTAAAGAGAGTTTTGTCAGCAAGAGCAGGCGAGTTGGCTGCTATCACAATATTGTCCCAAGCCTGGTACAAGGTCTCAGGGTTAAACCAGATCTGGAAGTGGGAATAAATCAGAAAAGTTTGCATTTGTTAATGTTACAAAATAATCAAGAAATTTACAAACTCTTTGACCATTACAGATAATTGATTGGGAAATTTACCAAAAAGGTTATAATTAATTTTATGAAAATCAAAACATTATAAAAAGCATCTGCATTAATCATAATGTTTTTTATCATTCATAAAAAAAGTATTTATCAGCATATTGAAATAACTGATTTTTTTTCAATCAGCCACTGTTTAAGGGGAGCTAATTAGAATAGTCAGCTGAAGGAAACACTCAATTAGTACAATCTTTCGTGTTGGATATCCTCGATGGAGTGGATATCAGGTGCACATGGCTTCTGGCTAACAGTTTGGAGGAACTGATGAGATGCTGAAAGAGACTTGCTATGAGCAGCTGGGAGTCAAAGGTGCCAAACTATACTGTTTCATTTATCAAGAAGTACTGACTGTTTCTGAAAGAGAATCATTTTAATGCCTACAGGATAATAATAATAATAATAATAATAATTTCTTCACAAGGAATTTAATTTTTATCATTACAGAGCTGATGAAAAAGTGACAACATAAGGGTATAAAGTCATGAGCCTGATCGAAAACTGGACAATGGTGCACATCAATCAGTGTAACAAAATTGTGAAAACTTATAAACAAGAGTTAGTAGGTATAATTTGAGTTGAAGACTTTTAGAGTTGGAATGAAACTAGTGTTCATGTAAGTGGTAAGTTTGATTTCAGTTTCTGCAAACACTTAATAGCCTTGATTGTCATGAATTTGGTATTTTTTTTGTAGGAATTTGAAAGGAATTTTGAATAATTATCCTCATAATTGGTGTTTTGGCACTTTTTCAAGCCAAAAGTAAGATGAAAACCAAGGAGTGTCTCTTTACTTGGCCTGAATTTCAGAGGAGCTGATTATTTGGATTTGGGCCCTTCAGTATGTTCGCTGAAAATATTTTTAATTATGAAATGGTAAGTGAAAGGTTTTTACTGGTATGTGTGGCACTATTCAAGGAAGGGAAACTTACATATTCCTTCACTGATAAAAAGAAACTTACATATTCCTTGACTGAAACGCCAGGTCTCTTGGTGTATAGAGCATTGTGGAAGTCCATGTGGCCTGAGGTCACATTGTAGACAGACGACTGCAGTAGTGAGGTACACATGTAGATATATATATGAGATAGGTACATATGTGAGAGAGGGAGACAGAAAGAGGGAAACAGAATGGGCAGAAGATTTCAGGAAGTGATAAGACATCAGAAGGAGTCACAGACTGAGAGAGACGCGTACACAAAGAATATGACAAGTTGTATGGAAGTACAACTCCTTTATTTCAATGCATACTTTTGGATCGAGATGAGAGAGAGAGAGAGAGAGAGAGAGAGAGAGAGAGAGAGAGAGAGAGAGAGAGAGAGAGAGAGAGAGAGAGAGAGAGAGAGGAGAGGAGAGGAGAGAGAGAGAGAGAGAGAGAGAGAGAGAGAGAGAGAGAGAGAGAGATAGAGAGAGAGAGAGAGATAGAGAGAGAAAAGAAAGAAGCAACCTGATGATTCATGAAATGTTGAATTTTGGTCATTACGTAACAAGAAGATTCCTTGTATAGTGCCACCCATACCTATCATAGATAAAAGTAGAGAAAAAATGGAACGAAAAATACATCATGCAAATAAAACCTTTCATCAAGTGAATTACTGATAAAATTGCCCTCTAAATAAGCACTAAAGCAAATGGTAATTATAACTACTGAGCAGGGAATTACTGGTGAAGGGAAGCAAGAGCCTTGCTGAGCATGCATCAATATAGTGTACAGTCTAGACTAGCACACAGCTACTCACATCAGCCTTCAAGTTCAACTGGGGACGTGATGTGATGGGTACACCAACACTGTGGTCTCTGTGCTGGTCGGTACAGTTCATTACACTAGACTTGAACAATGGAGAAAATCAGGGTTACAAGTAAATAGCAAAACTGCTGTAAAACAGTAGGGGCAGAATCAAATATCAATATACATGTAGCCCCAGATGATCATTCTTTCAGCAAAGACACTTCTCAGACATTCCTAAATGGATCCTCTGTAACATGATAACATTTAGCAGATCTTACAAAATCTTCTAATGTTATCAATATGCATAAAAAATAGTCCTTTTGTTATGCAACCAAATATTGATTTTCATCCTCATTTAATTTTGATTTTGTAAGAAATGTGCTCCTTCTCCGCACAGGAATTGGATTTCTAGTCTTACCATTGGTTATTGCTCAGTTTAAAACAATGTAACTGATTACACAACTAACTTTGACTGCAACCAATCAGCATTTGGTATCTGTGACCTAAAAGTGCTGTAGTTGTAACAAAGGTCACTAAGGAAGAAATGACTTCAAAATCTATGTGGGCAGAGAACGTTATACGCCATCTATTAGAGATCCAAGCGGTGTTAAACCCCATATCACCTCACCTCACTAAGGAAGAAATGACTTCAAAATCTAAGTTGGCAGGGAATGCCATCAACTGGAGATCTAATCGGTATGGACTGACGTGAAAACCAAAATGCATTTACATTAGTTGCCTGACACATTTCAAATGTTTCCTAAGAAGAAACTGACTAGATTTAAATTCCTGAAATAAAAGCCCATCCTAGTCTTCATGGATCTTATAAATCATAAATATGAAAATAACCGATTTTCAAAACTAATATAAATAAATATATGAAGAAAATAAGAATAAATAGTATTAGATACATATATCATACTTGTATCATATATATGTCCTAAAAATCAAATATATAGAAGAAAATGAATTAGCGAATATAAGCACTTTGTGGGTTAACAAATGTAAAAAAACACCGAGCCATTTGCCAGTATTTTGGCTATTAATTACTAAAAACTAGCAGGCAAAAGTGTACTGCTCTTATGACAATTGCCAGTCAACAGTGTGAGAAAATATTTCAAATACTGCACTTACAATAAAGAAATTGTAAATCATAGAAATAATTTCTAGTGCTTGAATGTGGTATTTCTGTCTTCAGAAAAATGTCAGATTGAAATAGAGAAATGTTTGCTAAAAAAAAAAGAAGTAAAAAATTAAACTTTTCAATCACTATGAGTAAACATAAATCCTACATTATCAGCTGACAGAGTGCAGACAGCAGATATATTCTAACAGACTAAAAACTACAATAGGTATGGGTGGCAGCTTTTGTCATCATGTAGACAACTTCATATGACATAAAGCAAATAAAAATCATCCATATCATCAGGGCACGCCAATATTATTAAAAGATATATCATCAATAAAAAATAAATGGTAAACAATCATCACAATAAATATAGAATTTTAATATGTCTAGATATGGAAAGTAACTTATTTTACATTAACAATGTTTGTTATGGAAATATAAAGAGTCTTATGCTTATGTTTTCAGAATGCAAGATGAAGCAAATTCAATTGAAAACTTTACTTGTTAAGCTAACCCTTTTCATAACACTTTCAGTGAGACTGACGTCAGTTACTGGATGATTTCAACCAGACTGCTGTTTTAATATCATTAAGGGAATTATTGTTCTGTAGATGAAGTTATGATTACTGTACCATGATAAGCTGCCACGCTTTAGCTGCGTTATCGTTGTTACTCCCATACCGCTGAGCTTGGAAGCTGACAACCCTGGAAGTTAAACATGCATACAGTCAGACCTCGATAATCCGAACACTTCCGTTTTTCATCAAAAACGTTCGGATAGTGAAACGTTCGGACTACTAAAACGTACCAAATCTACAGACAGACGACAACATATTACGAATATCTAATGAGTTTTATTTCATATACACATAACAACTGGGATACATATATATTAATAAACAATCATTGCACAAAAGCATTTCTGGACACTCACTCAGGTTTAAACTGGCCTTTAAATTTTCCTGCTTAAATCTACATATTTCTCTTTTTTGTGCGGCAGTAATTTCGAATCGTTTACGCTTAGGGGCGGTACTTGCCATCGTGACAAGTGTCAAATGCAACTGACCTCATTCTGACACGATATTTATAACTATCACACAAATCACAAACTCCAGATACACAAATTAAGTGAGACATCTCAATTTATTACAGTGACTAACTGCTGACACGCTCAACTCCAGTGTCAATCCACTGTCATTGATGTTTACTGATTCAATCAATGGTGCTCGCTTGACTAGTGGATTACCGAACGCTTTGATGAACAGTCGGATTAATGAAGCAGAAATAGCTGTAATTAATTAATCCGTTACAGCTAATTAGCGTTCGGATATGGAGACTGAATCAACGGATTAATGAATCAACATTTAATGGGTTTATATAGAGATTAGTTTGGTTACAGCTTGCTACCCTTCGGATACTGCGAGATTCGGATTATCGTAGGCCGGATTATCCGGGTCT
The DNA here is from genome assembly GCA_921293015.1 of Phorcus lineatus. Lineage (NCBI taxonomy): Eukaryota > Metazoa > Mollusca > Gastropoda > Trochida > Trochidae > Phorcus > Phorcus lineatus. Next base: position 27,917,527 of record OV121083.1, on the reverse strand, counting down.
GACTGTAAATCAATTCAGTATCCATAATGTTAACATAGATATTGTCATATATGTCATATGTGCACTTGTACAAATATATCTATATGCCTAGCAAACATTCTTTATTTCTGTTTTACCTTACTTGAAATTCACAGAAACTATCAAGAGACCTTTTACTAAGTATTCATCTTCATTAGGACAATTAAAATGTTTCTAAACATAAGTAGAAGTTACTAATTTCAACAAACGTGTAGGAAGTCATGTATGTCAAGAGTCCAGCGTACCATTGTGAAATATCTGTCACATTTTTCCGCCAGGCCTGTTCATTCATAAACTCGTACATGACCTCGTTCTGGTTGATACCTTCCGGGGTCAGTCCTGTCCCGATCATCGTTGAATTGGTGAAAGAGCGTCCTGAGAATGGACCCTACCAAGAAAAAACCTATGAAGTTACAATCTTAGTACTTGGCTGGGAAAAATGGACAGAACTGATTATCAATTTGTGTTTTAATCATGGGTTTATAAACAATTCGCCCACACTGTGCCCTATGATTCTATGAGTTTCACATCTTAACCCTTTACCTACTGGTCTCTAAATTGTAAGGATATCAAAGTCCTTGTTATTGCTTTTCTTAACTAGTTGTGATTTACATTACCTAGCCATTCAAAATCGTCCTGCCCTATAATAAATTCAGCTGATAGGTGAGAAAGTAAGAACTATACTAATACTTAAGGATATTGATAGTTTTGATAAGTTTGAATTAGAATGTTATTTTCAAACAGACCTTATTGACGTTGTCGATTGCTCCGTAGAACTCCATGGTTCCACCGAAGTTGTGGAGCATGCACCAGATGAAGGGTTGACCGTAGTACGACTCTGTGCGTGCGTAGATGGGGAAGAGCTCCGAGATGAGATCCAGGATAATCATCCGGCCCTGCAATCATAATACAGCCGTCAGTGGAGGTGACTTGGTGGGTAAACTCAGATGTAGTCATACACTCCTGATTTGTTCTAAGCTACATAATATTTTGGCTACTTCAAAACATAATTATATTTTCATATTTTATGTTAGACTAGTATGATATAAAAATGCATACTGTCTGCAGCTTTCCACAAAATTGTCAGAATTTACAAAAATTACCCATGGTTATACCTTTGTCTTTTGTATACTTAAGCATTTTGATTAAGATTCTATGAATTGAACCATGACAACATGAACAATCATTGTTCACAAAACTGTTGAAGGTTTGTCATTCCTGGGTTCCCTTCATTAAACCACTACGGTTAAATAGGTTCAAAACAGTAGCGAAAGTGAAAGGTAATGTTGCAATGAGCCTAAGACTGCTACTGTTCACTCTGTATTGTTGCTGCTGCAGGTACCTGAGGCACGCCGGTGACGAGAGCCTTGATCTGAGGCGGTTTCCAGAACCTAGTCTCCATGAAGAGCCATCCCTGCATCAACCTGGCACAACACATCAAAGCTCTGTTATTTGTTTGTCTTTCGTTGGCTAGGTTTGATTCCACTTCGGCATTACATTCAGTTGGAAATTGTTTTAAAGAAACAGATATATTTCAAAGCAGATATTTATAGAAATCTGCAGTGTTTGTTGATTTACTCAGGGTGATCCTCCTTAAGTAACTTTCATGATAAGCTGGGATTTATCTTTCGTAAAAAATTACAAAAATCATGAAAAATATATTTCTTTGCGTGACCATTCTTAATAGAAAAAAGAATAGATAAACTGAAGGCTGAGTGAAATTTTGTTATAGCTGTTTTGAATGCCATTTCAGAAGTTTGAAAATAATTTTTATCAATTCATATGATGCCATAGCAATTCATGAGAGTGTTTGGCATTGTCATAGTAATCACCACGTATTTATCACTGTACACCATTAGCTGTAGAAAGCAATACTTTGACATGCCGGTAACAAGAGTATGTCTAGCTGTATATTCTAAATAATCATTTATAAGATAACATTATATGTAGCATTGTCATATAGACCTTAAAAAGGATCCTGTTCCTATATAGAATTGCGAACCCTACAAAGACATATTTGTCCAGCTCACCAGATTGCCTGAGAGTCACCAGCAAGCATTCCATCAAAGACACTTTTAGCAGCAGATGCCAGGTAGCTTGGATCACTGGGTACACATGTACAGAGTTAGAACTTTGATATTGTGCTGGTTTTTTGAAGTTAAAGAACACATGGTAAAGCCAAAGAATACAACAAATCCAGTCCTATACAGCTTTCTGTAAGTGAAATAACACTTTGAAGCAAAGTCTGTCAGGTACTTTATGAAATAAACTTATTATTTGATAAGAAATTTAAAATGTGTTTTATATGTTTTCTTGTTAGATGAAATACCCATGGTATTATTTAAAATATGACAAAGGTCCTTCTTGTTCTTAAAAAGATTAATGTAAATGACTTTCATATTATTGATTGTATGCAGTTTACTTGGTAGTGATTAGTAATCCCGAAATATAGCACAGGTTTAACACCTACCTGGACCTGGGCGTCATCTCGTTGAAGGTGTCGGTCTGGTAGATGTGGTCCACTCCAAACTCATACTCCATCTGTACAAGTGTCGGAGAGTTAGAGCAGCCATAGGAACAATATTTGTAGAATGTTAAACCATGATGTATTGGTGCCAGGCTAGATGCTCTTATAACCCACTGACACTGACACCATGGTTACACAATGAGTACATAGGTGGAGTGTTATGAGAGTGTCCGAGCAAGATGACCATGACCACGAAGATAGACAGACTAAGACAGAAGCACACAGACAGACAGGGAGAGACAGACAGACATGGAGAGACAGACAGACAGGGAGAGACAGACAGAAATGGAGAGACAGACAGACAGGGAGAGAGAGGCAAACATGGAGAGACAGACAGACATGGAGAGACAGACAGACATGGAAAGAGGGACAGACATGGAGAGACAGACAGACATGGAGAGACAGACAGACATGGAGAGACAGGCAGACAGGGAGAGACAGACAGACATGGAGAGACAGGCAGACATGGAGAGACAGACAGACATGGAGAGACAGACAGACATGGAGAGACAGATAGAGATTTAGGCAGAGACTGGGTCCCAAAGATCTTATACATAACCATCACATTATTTTATCATACAATAGAAAATGGATGTAACAAAATGTATTGAAAAATTACCATTTCTCTTTTAAAATTCTGTGTTTGATGAACATACTTGTTAATGAATATCTAAAACTACGGAAAAAACAGTGAGCACCAGTGAGGAACTAATAATCAATATGTGAGTGACACTCAATCAATACTGATTTCTCTCTAAGGAAGCAACAAACAAAGAAGCATCACATTAGAGGACCATAGAGTACAAGTGAGAAGCAACAATCTGTAGCAGTGAACACCCCTCTATGCATAATCTGGTTGACATCGACACTTTTCATTTAGTTGGCACACAATCTGCAAGTACATAATTTACAGAAATCATACGTACTTGAATATCAGTCTTGAGCCTGGATATGTCCAAGGTTTTGGTCAGTAATGTCATGTAATGTAACTAATGTCATGCACAGTTTATGCACATTCCAACCAATGGTACCCACAGTAACACGGTACCCATAGTAACAATGGTACCCAAAGGTAACGTTATCGGTACACACTTAGGTATAGCACTGCACAAGAGAGTAAGGAAGTTTCAATTGGGCAGTAGAGACTGTAAAATTTCCTAACGAAGGCAACATAAGAGGAATGCTTGAGCACCAATGACAATTATCAGATAAAATGCATGAATGAGCAACAGGCCAAAGAAACCTTAATGTGAACTTGCAAAATTGAAAATGATTTCAAAACTTCATTTCTTATCTTGATCTACAGTTGAAATCAAACAAAATTTATATTCAAGATAAGAGGTCCAAGTTCCAAGTTAATGACAATGGCGCAATTACCAAAATGATTTTGTCTCAGTGGAAAGTGAACGGTTTTGCTTTGATAGAATACAACAACGAACTCACCTCTTTGATGAACTTGCCTCCAATCTTAGCAAACAGAGGATCAGAGAAGTCCAGAAGGTACGTTCTGAATCAAATTGTTTGTTTAAAAATAAACTGATGAATATCTTTACGTATGTGTACTGAAAATGATTTTGAATTGTATATGAACAAATTTTTAAGATAAGTAAATATTCTACGATGAGATACATTGAAAGACTTGTGACAAACATTTAAAGATTTATATATACACAGGTATACCCAAAATGATGCTAACATTTGTACTGAAGATCAGATCAAAGCACTAGTAACTCTGACGGCTTATCATGGAGTCTTTATCTATATCATATTATAAGTTCTAACATTCCGTCAAGGGTGACATAGGGATATATCATTCCCTTAAAAGGTTTTATGCAACGAGCGGAACACGAGTTAAATAAAACCTTTCAAGGGAATAATATATCCCTATGTCACCCTTGACGGAATGTTATAACGAATTTATCTTACAGAATATCTTAATGTATTATTAAAAAGACAAACAGAAATGAACAACACCTATGACCTGATTACGAGACTTTGATTGCACTCACTCATGCAGCGGAGAATAAGGGATTTATCATTCCTCGGTGACGGTGTATATGGATATTTGTTTAGGGTCACTTGGACCAATCAGAGATCAGCATTCTTACATGAGGTAGGATAATAATATATAGACTTTCACTTGATGACTTACTTGGCAATGTCATTCAAAATATAATTGCCTCCTAAGTCAAATCAGTGTTTGGAATGAATAATTAATGAAATGATAATTATAACTTACTTTGAATAGTTAGCTCCAAAGTTTCCCCAGGATCCAAGGCGTGAAACTTTAGCTTGAGGATACAGTCTAAAAAATACATTAAGATATGTTGGATTTGCAAGCTACTTAAAAATTTATTTGAAAGAACCCAAATAAGGCTAGATATAAGGCACAAAACACTGTTTCATTGTTATAGAAAATGTATTGTAAAGAGTATGCTTGCATGTTTCAAGTTTTCATTCAATGGTCTGGTTCTTTCATCAATAATTCATCCATAGGCGTGTCTATTTTGAGAACAGGAAAAGTAATGGAGGGATTTAGTCTTGGTGTTTCAGCAATGTGTCCATCACAGTAATAGCCAAATACAACTTAAATTAACAATAAATCAAGAACAGTTAATAGGTAAAAAAGAAAAAATTTAACAAATTCACTACCACTAATACCAGCTTCTTAATAATTTTGACTAGAAATTTGTTTTAAGCCAACGTAAGAATATCTGCACAAGTTTATGAAATCACTGCAAATTCTTTATCATTCATCACCACTAGGTAACACAACAAACTACAGTGCAGGTATCAAGGAGATTTGTGTAGGGGTGGGAGGAAGGCCTGGATACAAGGTTTGTGCAGGTATCAAGGAGATTTGTGTAGGGGTGGGAGGCAGGCCTAGATACAAGGTTTGTGCAGGTATCAAGGAGAGATGTGTAGGGGTGGGAGGAAGGCCTGCAACACCATACGTCTCACTACCTTACAGCGAACCTTGCAAGCATTGGAGCAGGGAGCAAAGGTGGAACTACAGTGAACTCAAATGACACATCACTCAAAAAGCTTAGTCTACTGCAAACAAAGTTACAGAACCAATATCGAGAATTGAACCCAGGACCTTACAGGCTGATGCAAATCATGCTGTAATATCTTAGAGAGACTGTGCATGCTTGATGTTCACCTGGTAATAGCGGCGGGAACATGTCCAGCAAAGGCGGGAAGAGCTGGGGTCATTCCAAGCGACCTCATTCGCTGCAGAATCTTGTGCTGCAGGATCAGGCGGTTGTCTATCCAAGTTTGAGTCAAAGGGCCTCCCCAACCATGGATGTTACCCATTCTTGCCCTGAATTATCAATAAAAAAGCATCACACAATATACTGAGTGAAATGATTGTCTTATTTCTCATCATTTCAAATCTATAAGACAACAAGAAATATAGATACGTTTTCAATTTTGAGGTTTAATCCAAGCTTGAAATGAACAGTTCATAGACCTGGTGCTAATAATGAATAAGTGATAAATTACAGGAATTGAGGTTTGTCGAGAGTTGAAAAATATCTTGCTTGAAGAATGATTTACCAAAGAAAGGTTAGATAAAACATGCATCAAGGAATTAGACCTTGTGAACTCCTTCCTAGTGTCACAAAATCCAATTCGATGATAGGGATATAAAATGTTTGTGAAATGGATCCAATCAGACCATCGCTGCACAGAAATACTTTTTGCATACTTGATTTAATTAACACTCCCTTATCAAAATTAACAGAAAACCTATGAAAATAAGTTACCCTCTACAAATTTCAATTTCAACAAATTTAGGCATAAAGAACTCAGATGTAGTATCTTAATAAACTCATTATGAAATGTTAAGTGATGGTAAGGTGTGTGACATATCTACAGTAATCAGATGTAAGAAGAAGTTACCATGCTAAAAAGGCCGGCCCACCGAAGTGCGAGTTGAGATCCTCCATTGTGAACCCCATCTCCATGTACACCTGTATATATACATACCAAATTTACATACTACACCATAACAACATGAGGCACTTCGCAATTATTTTTCAAAGACACAGAGTTTTTAAATATGTTAAATACTAAAATTCAACCAAAACATCAGGTGAGGTGAATTACCAACTAGTATACTGTTAAAGTAAGGAAGGAAATGTAGACAATAAAGTATACTAAGCTTGGCACCAAGTGAGTGAGTGAGTGAGTTACTGTTTAACGCCGCTTGGGCAATATTTCAGCCATTAGCGGCCTTGGCACCAAGTCAAAGATGCTCATTGAACAGTGTTAAACTAAAGATAATGTGTATGTCATTGGTGCCTAGCGACACCTACCCTCTGGAAGATGGCCTCCTGTCCAGTGAAGGCGAGAGGGAGATTGATTCCCTGCAGAGCCATCCAGTCAATCTCTCGCTCCCACCGGCTCCAATCCCACCACGCCATGGAGTAGCTCACCGTGCACACATTCTGGTAGTACCGGAATCTGTCACGGTATAACAAACTCTCATAATCTGTACAACTCTAAGTAGATAGAAATCACTCTGACTATCAAGTAGTTCTGGTAGTACCGGAATCTGTCACGGTATAACAAACTCTCATAATCTGTACAACTCTAAGTAGATAGAAATCACTCTGACTATCAAGTAGTTCTGGTAGTACCGGAATCTGTCACGGTATAACAAACTCTCATAATCTGTACAACTCTAAGTAGATAGAAATCACTCTGACTATCAAGTAGTTCTGGTAGTACCGGAATCTGTCACGGTATAACAAACTCTCATAATCTGTACAACTCTAAGTAGATACAAATCACTCTGACTATCAAGTAGTTCTGGTAGTACCGGAATCTGTCACGGTATAACAAACTCTCATAATCTGTACAACTCTAAGTAGATAGAAATCACTCTGACTATTAAGTAGTTCTAGTAGTACCGGAATCTGTCACGGTATAACAAACTCTCATAATCTGTACAACTCTAAGTAGATAGAAATCACTCTGACTATCAAGTAGTTCTGGTAGTACCGGAATCTGTCACGGTATAACAAACTCTCATAATCTGTACAACTCTAAGTAGATAGAAATCACTCTGACTATCAAGTAGTTCTGGTAGTACCGGAATCTGTCACGGTATAACAAACTCTCATAATCTGTACAACTCTAAGTAGATAGAAATCACTCTGACTATCAAGTAGTTCTGGTAGTACCGGAATCTGTCACGGTATAACAAACTCTCATAATCTGTACAACTCTAAGTAGATAGAAATCACTCTGACTATCAAGTAGTTCTGGTAGTACCGGAATCTGTCACGGAATAACAAACTCTCATAATCTGTACAACTCTAAGTAGATAGAAATCACTCTGACTATCAAGTAGTTCTGGTAGTACCGGAATCTGTCATGGTATAACAAACTCTCATAATCTGTACAACTCTAAGTAGATAGAAATCACTCTGACTATCAAGTAGTTCTGGTAGTACCGGAATCTGTCACGGTATAACAAACTCTCATAATCTGTACAACTCTAAGTAGATAGAAATCACTCTGACTATCAAGTAGTTCTGGTAGTACCGGAATCTGTCACGGTATAACAAACTCTCATAATCTGTACAACTCTAAGTAGATACAAATCACTCTGACTATCAAGTAGTTCTGGTAGTACCGGAATCTGTCACGGAATAACAAACTCTCATAATCTGTACAACTCTAAGTAGATACAAATCACTCTGACTATCAAGTAGTTCTGGTAGTACCGGAATCTGTCACGGAATAACAAACTCTCATAATCTGAATAACTCTAAGTAGATACAAATCACTCTGACTATCAAGTAGTTCTGGTAGTACCGGAATCTGTCACGGAATAATAAACTCTCATAATCTGAATAACTCTAAGTAGATACAAATCACTCTGACTATCAAGTAGTTCTGGTAGTACCGGAATCTGTCACGGAATAACAAACTCTCATAATCTGAATAACTCTAAGTAGATACAAATCACTCTGACTATCAAGTAGTTCTGGTAGTACCGGAATCTGTCACGGAATAACAAACTCTCATAATCTGAATAACTCTAAGTAGATACAAATCACTCTGACTATCAAGTAGTTCTGGTAGTACCGGAATCTGTCATGGTATAACAAACTCTCATAATCTGTACAACTCTAAGTAGATAGAAATCACTCTGACTATCAAGTAGTTCTGGTAGTACCGGAATCTGTCACGGTATAACAAACTCTCATAATCTGTACAACTCTAAGTAGATAGAAATCACTCTGACTATCAAGTAGTTCTGGTAGTACCGGAATCTGTCACGGTATAACAAACTCTCATAATCTGTACAACTCTAAGTAGATACAAATCACTCTGACTATCAAGTAGTTCTGGTAGTACCGGAATCTGTCACGGAATAACAAACTCTCATAATCTGTACAACTCTAAGTAGATACAAATCACTCTGACTATCAAGTAGTTCTGGTAGTACCGGAATCTGTCACGGAATAACAAACTCTCATAATCTGAATAACTCTAAGTAGATACAAATCACTCTGACTATCAAGTAGTTCTGGTAGTACCGGAATCTGTCACGGAATAACAAACTCTCATAATCTGAATAACTCTAAGTAGATACAAATCACTCTGACTATCAAGTAGTTCTGGTAGTACCGGAATCTGTCACGGTATAACAAACTCTCATAATCTGTACAACTCTAAGTAGATACAAATCACTCTGACTATCAAGTAGTTCTGGTAGTACCGGAATCTGTCACGGTATAACAAACTCTCATAATCTGTACAACTCTAAGTAGATAGAAATCACTCTGACTATCAAGTAGTTCTGGTAGTACCGGAATCTGTCACGGTATAACAAACTCTCATAATCTGTTCAACTCTAAGTAGATAGAAATCACTCTGACTATCAAGTAGTTCTGGTAGTACCGGAATCTGTCACGGTATAACAAACTCTCATAATCTGTACAACTCTAAGTAGATACAAATCACTCTGACTATCAAGTAGTTCTGGTAGTACCGGAATCTGTCACGGTATAACAAACTCTCATAATCTGTACAACTCTAAGTAGATAGAAATCACTCTGACTATCAAGTAGTTCTGGTAGTACCGGAATCTGTCACGGAATAACAAACTCTCATAATCTGAATAACTCTAAGTAGATAGAAATCACTCTGACTATCAAGTAGTTCTGGTAGTACCGGAATCTGTCACGGAATAACAAACTCTCATAATCTGTACAACTCTAAGTAGATACAAATCACTCTGACTATCAAGTAGTTCTGGTAGTACTGGAATCTGTCACGGAATAACAAACTCTCATAATCTGAATAACTCTAAGTAGATACAAATCACTCTGACTATCAAGTAGTTCTGGTAGTACCGGAATCTGTCACGGTATAACAAACTCTCATAATCTGTTCAACTCTAAGTAGATAGAAATCACTCTGACTATCAAGTAGTTCTGGTAGTACCGGAATCTGTCACGGAATAACAAACTCTCATAATCTGAATAACTCTAAGTAGGTACAAATCACTCTGACTATCAAGTAGTTCTGGTAGTACCGGAATCTGTCACGGCATAACAAACTCTCATAATCTGAATAACTCTAAGTAGATACAAATCACTCTGACTATCAAGTAGTTCTGGTAGTACCGGAATCTGTCACGGAATAACAAACTCTCATAATCTGTACAACTCTAAGTAGATACAAATCACTCTGACTATCAAGTAGTTCTGGTAGTACCGGAATCTGTCACGGAATAACAAACTCTCATAATCTGAATAACTCTAAGTAGATACAAATCACTCTGACTATCAAGTAGTTCTGGTAGTACCGGAATCTGTCACGGTATAACAAACTCTCATAATCTGTACAACTCTAAGTAGATACAAATCACTCTGACTATCAAGTAGTTCTGGTAGTACCGGAATCTGTCACGGTATAACAAACTCTCATAATCTGTACAACTCTAAGTAGATAGAAATCACTCTGACTATCAAGTAGTTCTGGTAGTACCGGAATCTGTCACGGTATAACAAACTCTCATAATCTGTTCAACTCTAAGTAGATAGAAATCACTCTGACTATCAAGTAGTTCTGGTAGTACCGGAATCTGTCACGGTATAACAAACTCTCATAATCTGTACAACTCTAAGTAGATACAAATCACTCTGACTATCAAGTAGTTCTGGTAGTACCGGAATCTGTCACGGTATAACAAACTCTCATAATCTGTACAACTCTAAGTAGATAGAAATCACTCTGACTATCAAGTAGTTCTGGTAGTACCGGAATCTGTCACGGAATAACAAACTCTCATAATCTGAATAACTCTAAGTAGATAGAAATCACTCTGACTATCAAGTAGTTCTGGTAGTACCGGAATCTGTCACGGAATAACAAACTCTCATAATCTGTACAACTCTAAGTAGATACAAATCACTCTGACTATCAAGTAGTTCTGGTAGTACTGGAATCTGTCACGGAATAACAAACTCTCATAATCTGAATAACTCTAAGTAGATACAAATCACTCTGACTATCAAGTAGTTCTGGTAGTACCGGAATCTGTCACGGTATAACAAACTCTCATAATCTGTTCAACTCTAAGTAGATAGAAATCACTCTGACTATCAAGTAGTTCTGGTAGTACCGGAATCTGTCACGGAATAACAAACTCTCATAATCTGAATAACTCTAAGTAGGTACAAATCACTCTGACTATCAAGTAGTTCTGGTAGTACCGGAATCTGTCACGGCATAACAAACTCTCATAATCTGAATAACTCTAAGTAGATACAAATCACTCTGACTATCAAGTAGTTCTGGTAGTACCGGAATCTGTCACGGTATAACAAACTCTCATAATCTGTACAACTCTAAGTAGATACAAATCACTCTGACTATCAAGTAGTTCTGGTAGTACCGGAATCTGTCACGGTATAACAAACTCTCATAATCTGAATAACTATAAGTAGATACAAATCACTCTGACTATCAAGTAGTTCTGGTAGTACTGGAATCTGTCACGGTATAACAAACTCTCATAATCTGTACAACTCTAAGTAGATACAAATCACTCTGACTATCAAGTAGTTCTGGTAGTACCGGAATCTGTCACGGTATAACAAACTCTCATAATCTGTACAACTCTAAGTAGATACAAATCACTCTGACTATCAAGTAGTTCTGGTAGTACCGGAATCTGTCACGGTATAACAAACTCTCATAATCTGTACAACTCTAAGTAGATACAAATCACTCTGACTATCAAGTAGTTCTGGTAGTACCGGAATCTGTCACGGAATAACAAACTCTCATAATCTGAATAACTCTAAGTAGATACAAATCACTCTGACTATCAAGTAGTTCTGGTAGTACCGGAATCTGTCACGGAATAACAAACTCTCATAATCTGAATAACTCTAAGTAGATACAAATCACTCTGACTATCAAGTAGTTCTGGTAGTACCGGAATCTGTCACTGAATAACAAACTCTCATAATCTGAATAACTCTAAGTAGATACAAATCACTCTGACTATCAAGTAGTTCTGGTAGTACCGGAATCTGTCACGGAATAACAAACTCTCATAATCTGAATAACTCTAAGTAGATACAAATCACTCTGACTATCAAGTAGTTCTGGTAGTACCGGAATCTGTCACGGTATAACAAACTCTCATAATCTGAATAACTCTAAGTACACTACAACCATAAACAAACTACCCCCTTTCTAGAAATTTCTAGAACGTATCTAGAACGTATCTAGAAACTTTCTAGAACGGATCTAGAAACTTTCTAGAACGGATCTAGAAACTTTCTAGAAACTTTCTAGAACGTATCTAGAAACTTTCTAGAAATTTCTAGAAATTTCGAGTTTTTATTTTTTGAGAGATATTCAAATAATTTTATTTTTTTCTGAAACTGTATGTTATCTTTTGCACAATTTGAAAAAATGAACTGCTTATGTTAATTAGGAAAGAAGATATTCAATGTTAAAGTTTCCCTCCTCTACAACGCATCCTCATTATAACGCTACGCATTGCTTACGCGCTAATGAGCTGTAACGCGTCTGGTCAACAACTTAAGTCAGCGTACAGCTTTGCCTTCAAAATGGTTTTGATTAGGTTTATAATCAAAGCCCTTTATGACCTCAGAGAAAACGTACTTACTATCTATCTAAGTCTTCTATTTTTATTTCATTTACGTCAAATGCATTGATCTTTCTTATATGCAAAAGGAATTAGTAAATTACGTTTCTCTCTCAGTTCGTAATATTCAATCTGTAAACTAAACATGCGTGCAAAGAAACGTTTTAAATAAATAGGTGAATGAGATAAAAAAAAACCCCAAAAAAAACCCATTCTTGTTGGTTTAGTAAGGACATATTTGAAGTAAATATGCAAATAAAAAATACCCTCGTTTCATCAAAGACTTACATATTATAATTGAATTGTTTATAGGGGGGTTGACTAATGCAAAGAACCTCTGCTTGCTCTTCAGGAAATGAAAAGATTGTGAGAGTTAGTTCTCTGTCTCTACATGAAAATATGAAGGCAACATTTACACGTTATAATGACTTATCGGAATGTTGAGAAAAAAGGGTTTTCTAGGTCTAAGCAAGCATGCGCTTTTGACGTTTTATTCAAACATGAAAGCATTCGCAGTTTTAACTAACTTGTCGCCGTTCTAGTTTGTCTTAAGCTTTTATTTTCCCTCGCCGTCATCCTTTTTTATAGTGTGCGCGCTTACTATACATGTACGACTACAATGCTTTGGGCCTGACAATAATAAACTCGAACTATATTCAGACTGTTGAAACACCGTTACTAATTTGTTCAAACAAATTATGTGCATGTCTTTCTACGGATAATCTTAGGAAGTATCTTTTAATTTGTGGAAGATGAAGGTACGCTCATCCTTGTCGCGTCGTATTATCTGACAACATTATTATAAGAGCCATGCCGATGTCCACTCACACAGTGAGTAGAGCGTCACAGTAATTCTCCAAGGTGTATGTTTATATACTGAGTAGTGAAACACTGTGACAACATATTCAATATTCGATCAAAATAATGTAGAATTGTTTCATTATCCATGGTATGGTTTAAAGGTTTAAAATATTTGTATTCCAGAACTAAGTTTGCTTCATAAACTTTTTCTTGAGAGACGGTATATTAGATTTCCTCCATGCTGTACATGTTTGTTAGTAATACTGAGTAGTAACGGATTGGAACAACATACATTTGGATAAAACAATTGATCTTTAGTATGAAAACTATATATATATATGTGTAAACTTTTATAAATGATCAAACTAGTCTAAATAGCGAACAATATATTTCGCTGTTTTAAGTACATCATATTTGAGGTGTTCATATTCTATGAATGCAGTAAATCTCCCAAATTCCCAAATTTTGCTATTTTTATTTTTCATTGATACATGAAAAACGGCCATATAAATGTAAGGACGTCGAAAATCTGCAAACATTTTACATGTGTACCAGTTAAAAGTCCTAATTAATCCTGCCAATCAATATTTCATTTGTGCTTGATGTAAATAGGTTTTAAAAATCACGTTTGAGTCATTGACGCGCGTCACTGTCCGGTTTTCGAACACCAACCGAGACTTTAACCTGTTTTGTTTGTCACTATACTGAACTCATAAGCACGAAGGTCTTAATTTTTCTAAACAACCATCCCTTCTTGAGAAAATAGCACTATAAAGAAGTTTGGCATATTTGACTGTAACAACATACTCTGTGGCCCTTTAACTGTAACTTAACTTTTTTTGGAACTATACCAAACAGAGAGATACAAAACTGAGTAAAACAAATCACTTATGTAACGTACTGTAAATGATCCTTATCGTTCACCTTCATTTCCTATTTGACCCAATGAAACAATAAAACGATGAAGGTTCGTTCCTCATCCCCACAGCCTGAGTGTTGTTAATTGGCTAATTGGCTTCTGGTTCGACACCGCCTGTGAGTGTGACCCTGTGAGTGACCAGGCGTTGAGCCGTGAAGAGAGTCCAGTGTTTAATGAGTTTTGAAATTTAGTTAAGTAAGTTTAACCTGCAATCAGTCTGAAATGTAATTTTGATAACCTAATGCTCTAATATATATAGATATAACCTTTGTTGCCCACGGGGGCTTTGTGATTTTCACAGTAAATTAAATCACATGTTTTTAGAGAAAACTTATTTAATTTCCATCTGACATTGATAACAGGTACCCGTTTAATAACGATTTCCTAATTTGATTAAAAACTGAGGAGGTATCCTCCAAGATTCCCTTAAACCGTAAACTCCGGAGTTGCTGATTGAAACCTTATACACAATCATAATTTAATATGTTATAAATCAATAATGTTTTCAACGATAACGGTATTTTATGTCCATGTGTTTAAAGATACATATCAATTTGTATCATAATTTAGTAACAACTCAGTCATAATGACATGTACGCAAAGTTATGCTATTCACATATTTTTGTATGCATTTAATTATGTAAGAAAACAACAAAGAGATAATCCATTTACTGTCGATGGATTCTGCGTATTGATAGGAACAAAGTAGAAATTACATTCCTTTTCCCCTTTCGATTTTATGTAGAAAAATGGATTCAGATGTATAACCACTTTACTGGTAACGTCGGTGTTAGTAATCTACATTAGAATGTTTTATAAGTTTGCAGTCATTTTAAAGTGACACAGAGTATGCATTCTGATTTTTCAGAATTCACAGATAATAGCTCAAAGACCATGGGTCCTTAGTGAGGTTCTAATTGTCTCCCTAAACATTCATTTCTATCTCTAAAATGCCAAAATCAAGACATGTTTTCCTGTTTTCTAAACACTTATTACTCAACACTTATTAAACACTACAAAACCATATTTGTATTTTTGTCTGCTGTAATTAAGTTTCCAAAATATCGTTTTGCTTAATGTCGCAAGTCATTGTCTGTTTTTTTTATCACACATTACGACTGAAAACTGCTTATTGTCGCTATACTTAACTGGTAAAAATCGGGATGCTGAATTTCATAAACCACCACTACTTATCGATAAAAATAACACCATTCATAAAGTTTGACATACTTGACCCCAACAACATTTTTTTTGCCCCTTTAACCAAAAAAAGAAATCAACAAGACATAGCGTCAGTACTATCATGTAACTTGTGAGTTTAAGTTGAAGTTTGTTCGACTGTGTAAGTTATGGCGAAAAACAAACACGTAAAGTCATAAAATGCTTAACGGGATTTATCAAGGCTTACTATCTCTTTCACTCTTTCAAATACGAAAGGTTTTTAAAGGAATGATGACAAGTAACTGCAATAATAATTACTGTTTTACGTGCAATTTACTCAGTGAACCGTATCTCCCGAACAGGCAAGTGTACGGAGAACCGTAACCTGGAAAGAACATGTCGACATTTCAAAGTGAATTAACTGTGTATTCTACAATACACAACCGGGCTGTCCAGACATAGACGGAAGAATGCTCATCTTTTGCTGAAGACGACTGCGACTGTGTTACGCAATTCAGTCAACGAAAGGGGACATATTTATTACCGTGGGACGGTAGAGGTCACAGTTTTAAACACATTTATCATATTCAAAGTAATGAAATTCGCTATATATATATATGAATGTTATATCTCGCCTCGAAATATACATATATGGTTACTATTTTCACTACTTTTATGCTATAAGAAATCAAAATTAATGAACGCACGGTGTATTTGACTCTCTACAAAATCAAACCATACAAAGTTACTTGAAACGATGAATGAACAGTTGTTGAACTTTCATAGCTGTCATATCTATCTTCGACATTTTTAAAACGGTTATTAATATTGAAACATACAAATACATCAAATGAATAATTTTCTTATAACCGTGTAGGTTCACTACGGACAAAACTCCGTTCAGTGTATCCAGCGTCAAATGGTGTTGCATATAACGGTGTGGACGATATCAGAGGGTGTCAGCGTGAGTGGCAGGGGAGTTGATAAATGTTGCCTAAACAAAGTCATGAAAGACTACAGCATGGAAATATGTATCCAAAAGCCGTTACCGATAAAGACGATCGTTAGTTTTGATCATAAGCGGTGTTGCACTTGAAACAACGTTAGCGTTATGAAAATCTTCTCGTTTAATGAGAGAGTGTTTTAACTGTACCGACTGTGTTGAAGATGAGATGCTTGTTTTTATTGAAACATTTTTATTCATGAAAATGTACAATTCATGAAATGATTGTCCAACAAGCTCCAAGGTGCTTATTTTAAGGCCACTCCGAAGCAATTACATATGCAGTCTAGCAGTCCGTGGTGAAATGGGCTGGGCATCTTGTCTGACAAAACAGAATATCGAAATACTAAGATTCTGGCGTCGTATACAAACGTCGCAGTGTAACATTGTATCAATCATTAATGCATGGTCACGCAATTTTAGAACTTCCTGGTATAATCATGTTTTCAATTTGATTTCAAATTGGAATTTACCACTTGTAGATATTTTAAATGTCTCAAATGTTGACTTTGAGGTTGCAAAACAGTGGTTGTTACTCTCAGACAATGACAGTTGGCATGCTGAATTATGGAATGATAAGGGTTTGATCAATGGTAACAAATTGCGGACTTACCGTCGTTTTAAGAATGTGTTGCAAGCAGATAATTATGTCACCTGTAACCTGGATCGTACTTTTGGCATGTGAAGAAATAGTGAATAGCGTTATCGACTGGGTGACCACATGCAGGAACAGGTCTGGCTTTCTATGATATGTCTGTTTAACTGATCAGCGTTCAAGTCACCACAGAGGGCGATAGTTGATAATCTAGCTAATTCATTTGAATTAAAAATTGTATTGCCAGGAGTTAAATAATTCCATAGTTTTATTGTGTCAGGAAAAACGTTCTTGCATTTAACGCTGTCCTACATTTTACTGTTCGAACAGATGAATTTTCTATGTCGGTATTGTTAGTTGTTGTAGGTAGAAGGTTACATTGATATTCAGGCGCGGGATTATTCTTACTTTTAAAGAACGTTGTCAATTTAGACATATCTACGTTCCGACAGGTTTTAATAAGTTTGGTTATAAATACTGTTTGGCGATCCATCGATTTGCACTTGTGTGATTTTGTGCCGATCGGTGGAATATATAAACACTGGGAAAAGCTTAGTTCAATAACGAGCGGTAAGCGGGTTGTGAGAAGACATTATTTTTTAACTGGGCACCTAAAAGTTTTCCTCATACACTCATAAACAAATTAAACAGACTTAGAGAGGAAGTGTATTGACAATGTTTATTCCAGCTCGTCAACTGAAGCAGGGATCGTATAGACAGGGATATGAAACAAATAACTGACTGTACTACATTACTGCTACCCGGGGGTTACACAACTCGCCTCGCTCATTAGCAGGTCAAGCTCCACCGCACATGTCTATACGATCTCTGACTGATGACACAGGAGAAGAGCGAGATTACAGTTACTATTTCAACCAGACTTTCCAAGTACTAAATAACTTCCTTGAAGTGCTATAAACTACGTATGTCGGCGATCTCTTACATAATATCTTTATCATCATTTCCTGTTCCAAGACAGCTGTGTTTTATTGCTGTATGCCTCGCTGGCTGGTTGATTAATTAGATAACATCATTGTTGAATGAAGCTTAACCGGTTCGTTCATGCAGGGTAGAGTGTCTGAATCACTGGGTGGAATATGATATAATATCTATGACAAAATGTAAAGTATGCTGTTTTCATTATGTTCAATCTTAATCCAACTATATATTTTAATTTCATTATCTTTTAATGTCAATATTATGTATCCATTTACTCTGAATTGACGAGAAAAAAATAACGATATCAATCCAGCATTAGGACGAGATAATTTTTATCGTACTTTTACTGAAGTGAATCTATCATTAATGATGGCACAGACCGTTGGTGTCCCTTTCTCTGTAAGAGTGGTAATTTCGTTAACCGACACTACCAGGTTTGTAAATATAATTCAATCTGATTCCTATCCATTGATGATCAGAAACCCATATAGGAACGCATGTCGTGCGAGGTGAATCCCCTGTCGAAAGTAATGAAATAATGAAAATTTTAAATCAATCTCCGATTGTATCATCATAAGATTATCCTTAAAATTTCACAGACAAATATCTAACTTAAATGCGATTTTATACACAGCGTTGTAAGACACACTGAACCAGACCTTTCATAACACCTGTCTTTAAAACATGTTAAAGATAACTTTGTATATATGTACGCCTTAATGTTATTGACATAACATAAACATTATTAATTTAGCGTAATAGCTAACATCATTTACGTCACTATTTTGATTTGACCACTTGCAGTACATTGTCTTGAGAGATGTATTGATATATAACAAGCTTGTTCACCATTCCGATGCCGTTTTTATATGTAATAAAATGTTTATCCATCAAGTGATAATGTTATATTGAGGAACGATTGTTCTACTTCGCATAAAAAAAGATTTTTGTAAGCACACTTGCATTTCATGCTTCTTTTACAAAACCTCGCATTTATAAGTTGGTAAGCGTCAACATTTTCCTTTTAGTATTGAATGATCAAAACATCATATGTTAAGCAGTTTTCTTAAGGCTTTAGGACTTCAAAAGGATTGCATAGACGTAATAACAACTAGGATTCTCTTTCACTATATAATCTTTTCATATTCGAGTTGGGTGTAGTGATCTTGATAGAGATCGGTTCACTAGATCTATATCTAATAGACCTGTATGTGATAGTGGCTATCACTTTGAAGACGCCTTAAATTCCTTCATCACCTGTCCAAATGTGAATGACATAAGACTTAAGGCATATTTCTTTCAAAAAAGGTTTAATCCGTCGTCAATTCAATTTTGTCACCCGGGCTCATCACAAGAGGCTAACCAAGGACTACTGAAATCTGTTAATAATTTTATCACTTTATCAAAGAGATTTTCGATATTCATCAATCGTTGTCCTATGTGCCCTGCACATATCAAAGAACATGTAGTTATCAGCGGTATGAAATAAGTTTGTAAACATTAATTGTTTCATTGAAAAGTGTCCAACATAATCATGCATCTATTCCGTCCTGTATACTGTATGTATGTCTTCATTCGTCCATATGTACGTCACTTTTTATGTAATAGTATATTTGTTAAGAAGCGCTATATAATGAAATAAAATATGTTTAAACTACAATATAATTCATGTAGTGACAGATTAACACATGTCCCCAAAGCCTCTTTCTTCATAAGCTTGCATAAATTATTCTTTTATTAATGCTTTATTGCAAAGTTTTATATTACATATAATTGTAATAATATAAAGACAACAAAAACAAACTACATGCGTCGGAACATCTTGAAGACGAGCGATCTAATTAACGCCTATCGCTGTGAAGCTAATAAAGGACGTGCGCTATAAATAGATTGCTTCTTGTGCCGCGGAAAGAGACGCGTTAAAACGAGGAAGATTTAAAGTTCAATATTAATTATCTCTCTTTCTATTGATGCAATCTTGTTCAAAATTTCACAATAGGCAAAGAAAACATGAGGATCTTAATTAAGATTATAATTTTTGAATATTTTGAAAAGAATGAAAACCCGAAATTTCTAGAAATTTCTAGAAAGTTTCTAGATACGTTCTAGAAAGTTTCTAGATACGTTCTAGAAAGTTTCTAGATACGTTCTAGAAAGTTTCTAGTGCATATCTAGTGCGTATCTATTGTGTTTCTAGATACGGGGTATGTTTATTTATGGGTGTACTGTAGATACAAATCACTCTGACTATCAAGTAGTTCTGGTAGTACCGGAATCTGTCACGGTATAACAAACTCTCATAATCTGAATAACTCTAAGTAGATACAAATCACTCTGACTATCAAGTAGTTCTGGTAGTACCGGAATCTGTCAGAGTAGAAATCTACAATTTAATCTTTCATTACCCCTATATAACAATAATAACATATAACCATGGTTTCAATTAGACTATTTGGAAGCTGAAAAGAGGATACTATCAAGAAAATTCAGTTCCTAAAGTTGGGTTGTTGGATGTGTTTTGATTAGTTTTGGGAAAAGGACCTCTCTCCGAGACAACAATGTAACAATGTACAAAAGCTGAAAGTGTTGAACAAACTCCCTAAGTGCCTTGAAAGAGAATAGGTTTTATTACCCTATACATCTTGCCTATGGTATATAGAGGCTCAAACTTACTGGTCATTGGAGGTGATTGTCTCCCCTGATGCTGGTATAGGTGGCAGCACTGCCGGCAGGTCGACCTGCTTTCCGGCCCACGTGACCTGACCGCCTGCGTAATACTTGAGGTAGTAGTAGAAGCCCATAGCAACAGCGACACCACTCGTTCCTGTGATTGAGATCTTGGACCCGCTTGACATCAACTGACAGAAAGAATAAAGAAATTGAATGAAAAATAGTAAAAAAAATTTCGGAAAGATATGTTTGTATTTTTTTGTTTGTTAAGGAAATAGAACCCTTGGGTTGTATTTTAGGAACAAATGTATTGTGGTATGGTGAATAGATTGAAAATGGTAAATTTCTGTCTTTATGTCAGTTAAGTATTTCAACCCAAAAGAGTTGACATCAACACTCATGTCTTGATAACATGTGCTGAATTTCTGCTTAATGGTGTTCATGTAAATCAAACATTATTCAAAAATCCTTTTCTCAACTTTCACATTGTATGATTTTGGTCCTATTTGATACACAAGTTTTGTAAAAGAAATATTCTTTGAATCACTATTTGAAAACAAAAGGAAAAATGAGAGATATAGATAAAGGCGATCCCACAATATTCTGTAAATCCCAGATAACGGTTAGACTCAGTTTTCAGCACAACTGGCACAAAAGATCAGCTGATGATGCTTGTCATTTACATGTCAACATTTCTAAAATTACAAACTCATTAAAAATTTTTGGTTTCATCTATGAAATTCACCTTGAATGTGTCTCTATTTTTGGGACCGATGCTGGCGTCAACTGACACTTCAAAGTCTGATGCCCTCTCCCCGATTGTGCGTCTAATGACATCGGCAGCCGCGGCACTCTGGGTTTCCGCAGGAGTTTTACTCCGCAGATGGTCCAATGTGGAGAAATCTACAACAATATTTTCGATAGCTAAAGAAAATGTTTTTAAAGCTTTATTCTATCTGATAAGATACTCTTGAAGTGCCCCCACACCTTATATGCAAAGTAATTTGAAATATCACTTTAGGAGTTAAATGATAATGTGTCAGTGTTATCTCCCACAACTTTTTATACTAGAAATAGGAGGCGGAATAGCGCAGTGGTTAGCGCTTTTGGCTTCAGATCAAGAGGTCCGTGGTTCGAGTCCCGGCAGGGGCTCGGCAACTTTGTCTGCAGTAGAGAACTGTTAAACATGCAATAAGGTTTGGGTGCGATGCTACACTGAATTTCAACGCACCACCAATGGTTTGCTAGTTCCAGCTGTTGCCCACAGGTTTCACCGCAATGCATAGCCACAATGGTGTTGAAGGCTCTCTCTCTCCAATAATACTTGCAGCCACGCTATTAGTGAAATAATCTTGAAAGTGGCATTAAACCCAATTCACCACACCTTAGTGGAAGTAATATTGCTAAAACAGACTATCTTGGGTTATGCAGCAAGACACAGATAAAGGACT
Source organism: Phorcus lineatus (assembly GCA_921293015.1). Taxonomy (NCBI): domain Eukaryota; kingdom Metazoa; phylum Mollusca; class Gastropoda; order Trochida; family Trochidae; genus Phorcus; species Phorcus lineatus. The sequence goes on along the minus strand of OV121083.1, from coordinate 27,895,293 downwards.
ACAGAAAAAAGTCACTGGTTCACCTTACTAAAAGGTTTTGGAGGAGTTTTTGGCTGTTGATGAGGCTTAATTTTGAATCAGTGAATTTTCATATTCAGTTTAGGATGGGTTTTTATCAAGAAAACTTCTTTTTTAAAAGTTCATCTTTGCAAGACAAACCTTGAATCTTTAAAAGCTTGTCAAATGATTGAGTCTTACTGAAGTAAATAAAACCATGTGAAAAATATCAATTATGTCAAATTTTTTTTGCTATATTCTTGGATGTCAGGGAAACTTCAGATCACATCAGGTGGAGTTCCAAATGACCTGTGAAATGACATGATGAGGCAAGTCGTAAGAAAGTGCAAAGTGTACTGCTGTTTGAATATAAATATACCGGGCTAGAATCATGCACAAATCTCATGTTGTGATATAGAGGAAAGATCGATGTAAATGATGAACCACATGTCTGCTAAACTGACTCAATGCTATTTTCAAGGTTAATTCATTTCAGCCTTGTTGTAACATTATTACAAACAGAAAGAAAGCAATCATCAACTATGTATTCAAGTGAACCCTGCAAGAACTGACTGAAACAAGCAAAGCATGGGTGGAACTGCACTGACATTCAATGGAATTGTTCTCTATAGACAAAGATCCTGAGCCCGGGTGATTGGATTCAACTCATTCTTAATCCTATGGTATGACTCTGGTTAATAAATCAAACTGAACATACGGGTTCCATGAACGGACTTGCTCAGCACCACCCCGAGAAGCAGCAGCTGTCGACAGAGATCAAAATCATTGTTTTCATAAATACAACAAACGTACGAGGATCCAATTCACACAATAAAATAAACATGTATCACAATGTGCTGTTAGAACTGAAAGTATGTTTTTACAATTTAAGACAATTTTAACCTGCTCATCCTATGCCAACACAAAATGAAAGTTTCTTTAGAAAGTTTCATTCTTTGTTTAAACATTTCTAGCTAGCCACAAAGAGAATACTTGTTATCTTCACAACTCAAAACTTGATGATGTTCAAAATAGTCTTCTTAATTCCTTCATATATAATAGTATTTCTTTATACCTTCTAGAATAAAAACCAAAATACATTAAATAAATATAAGATGAGTCTAAACCATCTCTGATTTATTGCCTTACCAATTGATTGTCCTAGCAACGAACTAGAAAACATGGGGTGATGTTTGTATTGATGACATATAGATTCTATGTAAGATGGGAACATGTGTTACAATATTTTTATCTTCTATTTCCTGGACTGAGTCATGATACTAAGTCCAACATAGAACAAATACGATTAAGAATGAAATTTCTAAAAAAAGCATTATACCTTTATGAATGTGATTTAGATTAATAGGCAATTCTTATTAGACAACTCAACTAGACTATATCAAACTTATCAACGGTTATGAATGGTGACCAACCAGAATGGCGACAAGTTGGTAGACACTGTTACAAATGTGTAAAACACATTTATCACCAACTTCTTTAAATATCAGTTATGCTGAAAAAATGGCAACACCATTTGGATCCAAAGGCAACTAAAATATTTTTTCCAACATTGATTTAGCCCTCTTTCTTGATTACTCCATTCATTTATTGTCTTTGATGTTTAATAACTGTTTTTTTAAAAGAAGTATCTTGGGTCCATCGATTCACTTCAACCCATGCTGATATAATATTTTGTAATAGCTTATGAATAATAGATTCATTCTAGCAACAATCTTCTGTTTTCTTTATCCTTTACCCAACATTATATACATAAAACTAACACCTACCTGGTTATTTTCATATCTAATACTGTCGCCAATTGTACGTTTTGTCCCCATTACATCCAATTGGATGATATTGAATCCTCATGAAATATTTATACACAGTTGTCTGTTTTACGACCAATTTATTTTATCTTACCCTCATACTCTCAAATCTGCTTTTCTTTGGAGTTGTTCATTTCCATTTGAGGCCCAGACAGACTTCCTGTTTACATTTTATCGACCATGATTTGGCTGACTAGCATCACATTGTTTAAATGAATGATATTAGTCCACAATGAGGATTATCCGTTCAGAAATGTTTCCACATTTTGGTCAGTTTTTTTTATTGTGAAGTTTTAACATAATTAACATTCTTGTCAAGTCAAGCCTTTTACTCGCAGTAGACTACTACCCCTTCAAAATTGAAAATCTCATCATACATGAATTATTATTATTAACTACAACAATAGATAAAGCAACAAAATGAAGAATATCACTGACAATATAAGTGACGAGAATTGATCGTCAACGTAGTGTAGATGTATAACGCCCGCCAAACACATGATTTCACGTTTTTCAGTTGATAACAATAATATCAAAACACGATATTTGTCAAACAAGAGTGGAAATAAAATACAACCTTCAACATTGTTGCAATATTTTTAGACAGTCGCCCAGAGAGATTGTTTTCATACGAACCGGCGTTGCAGATCACGTGAATCAGGTCATGTGATTTGTGTGTCAAAGGTCAAACCGGATTCCGCCTAACCGGACGGAACAACGTTTTTATTGATTGACTTTTCATTCGTTCATTCATTCATTCAATTCATGGACTTGTCTAGCGAAAATTTAAAAAAAACACCATTTATGCTGTTCTTATTACATAATGTACATACGTGAGGTCCTATATAAGACACGAAATATAATTGCCTTGTACAATAAATGATGTTGTAACATAAAAACGATTTAAAAACAGAAAAGATGTTGACAACTTAACTGTGTAACAACATTAAAGGCCGAGCATTAAAAAGTGATTATTTAGCATAACAAATGTTATTGAATTAGTGATATTTATATAATAAAATCAAAGTATACTATTGTGAGGGCGCCTAGATTCTCTTATCAAAACTCTGAAAATAAAATGTATACAAAGCATATGTGATGTTCTATAACATGCAAGGAATTTAGATATATGACTCAGATTTCGCATTGAACAAGATATTGGTTCTTCAGAGGAAAGTCATATCGAGGTATTTTGTTTGTGGACACAAAGTTCAAGGGGACATTCTCTTTTATAAAAGTATATTACTCTGAGGATCTGATGATATCTAAACTAGATAAAACAACATTTCGTTGTGCCAATCCCCTATTCCTATTGTTTGTTTACGTGGTGTCATCCAATTCCACAAGGAAAGTATTAAATACTGGTCTGGATATATACGATTTGTTATCTCAATACACTGCACAATACAAACAGCTTGGAGATGTGATCACCATTGGGGATATGAACTCTAGATCAGGACTACGACCAGATTATATCCAAAATGAAGATACGACAGATGAAGACTTCATTACGTCACTGACGTCATGCTTTCTGAACAACAAAAATTGCAACAATCAGCTAGGACGCGTCTCCCATAGATCATATCAAGATAGCGGACTAAATGAAAAGGGATATATACTCTTAGAATATTGCAAATCGAATGGTATGAGAATTGTTAATGGCAGAGTTGGTTCTGAAAAAGGCGTTGGTCGCTATACCTTTCGTGACAAAACTGGTCAAAGTGTTATTGATTATACTTTGGCTCCTTTAAGTGTGTTCAGTAATTTTGTAGACTTCAAGGTTAGTGACAACATCATATTCTTTGATCATAGTTACTTGCATTTATCTTTATATATTGACCGAGTTTTGCCTGAAATACAAATAAAGAATGCATCTGCTTTCAAGCGGAAGGAAACCCAAAAATAAGGAATTTATTGATGAAATGTTATCGCCCGATTCTGTAGATTTACTAAACAGCATCCACTCCATTTGTTTTCTGAAGATGTAAGTCCCAATGTAATCGACAAGTGCGATACGTCAATCACTGAACTGTTACAGAGATCAGGTAGGGCACACCTCGCAACTAAATCTGCAGTTGCACGTGCGCCACGCTCAAAAGCGTGGTTTAATGAACTGTCGTATATCAAGGTCAGAGTTTAAGACGGCTGAGGCCACATTTTGTATGACTGATAATTCTTTTGATCGATCCAAAATGGTTGATACTGGTTATCAAAAGTTTTGTAAACTAAAATCTAAAAAAAAAATTAACTTACGAGGCCAAATCATTAGTACACTTGAGTAGACATAACCCTAGTAAATTTTTGAAAAAGATTCGGTCATACAACAAAGTCGTTGGAAATTGTGATTTTGTTCTTGCCGCGCCGTGTAACGTCCCTCCTCTTGAGTTCCAAATGAGTTCCATATAAAGGAGGTTGAACGATAGCTGATAATTAAAGGGGCGTCACTCTTTTACCGTGTTTCAATAAATTATTTACCAGTATTTTGAATACTAGATTATATTCTTGGTGCAGTGACAATGATGTTATCATTGAAAAGCAAGCGGGATTTAAAGCCGGTTACAGTACTGTTGATTGTTTATTTGTACTGCATAACTTGATTAATATGCCCCTGGCTTTTGCTTTAATTAACAGACAAGCATTGTGGTTTAAGTTATTATATGTTTGAATTAGTTCAAATATGTTACGTCTTTTTCGTAGTATGTATGAAGAGGCGAGGTCAAGTCATGTGTAAGATTGCCGGACAAAACATACACATCCTTTTTAATTCTAATTTTGGAGTCCGTCAAGGTGAAAAGCTATCATCTCTCCTTTTTTCATCATTTATAAACGATGTTATCAATGATTTATCACATTTGTCAGATCTTGGAGTGTATATTTTACACGTTCATGTGTTTTTGTTACTATTTGCAAACGATATGGTTTTGTAGAGTGAAAGTATAGATGGTTTACATGATGGATTGTCTGCTTTGTCAAGAGGTTGATGTTGATAAAACTAAGGTAATGATATTCAGGATAGGGGTACACGATCAAAGAAAGAATTTTGGTTTGATAAAGGAATAGACGTGGAAGCAGTCAGTTGTTATAAGTATTTGGGATTTGTCTTTAGTTGTTCTGGTAGTTTTTCAGAAGCTATTAAGACTCTATCAGAACAAGGTAAAAATGCTTTGTATTTCTTATATATAAGATATTTAATAATAATATTAATCCACAGTATGAAGTTTTTTAAACAATAATTAAACCACTATTGTGTTATGGATGTGAAGTTTGAGGGTTCAGAGAAGCACAACCCATTGAGCGTGTACATCTAATTAAATTTTTTTTTATATTGTTTGTTATTAATAGTACACTATCATGTTATGTATATGGTGAAATGAGGACTTTTCCCTTAATTTGAACACGTCTAGTTGGAATATTGAAATATTGGATTAAGCCGATCATTTTATGTAAACCAAACAGGCATATATTGTGAAGATATATAGATATCTTTTGGAACTTGCAGAATCAAATCCCCATATGGAGACATAGGAAACACTTGTTAAGAAACTACTCTTTAATTATGGATTTGTACATGTTTGCTTGAACCAGTTTTTGAGTGAATTTAGGCAAAGAGAGAATGATATACATTCACAACAGTGGCACCACAAGCTAAGCAGTTTAAGTGATATACTCGTTGCTATCTTGATATTAAAGACTGTCTCAAGTTTGAAAGGTTCTGTAATGTCTTTCTTTCTTTATTTCGGTTGATATCTAGGCCATCGGCCTATAACAACATAGAATACATAAATATTAACAAACATAATGCACATGCATATACATCAAGACATATAAGATGTTTATGTAATAACTGATTCTCGAAATTCCATAGCATGGTAAATGTACATGGCAATTTTTCTAATGCATTCTTCATTTTTATTTGACATTAATTAAATGAAGTGATGTTTTGACCTTATTGCAACATTAATGTATTGCTTTCTGCATATTCTATTTAAGCGTTCTACGCCATTCATCCTACCAATTTATATTTCAAGTGGGAGGACTCAACGACGGAAATTTGCCAAAACACTTCTAACTTTATTTATTTGAAGTGAATTTATATAATCTTCGGTTCTGTAACAAATACGATGTTCTGTATCATAAGTAATGTTCTATAGCCTGTGTACTGTTGTATATAGTATTTGATGTTTTGTAGCATATATGATGTTCCACAGCATATGTTATATCCTATAGCAAATGTTATGTTCTATAGCATATGTTAGTTTCTGTAGCATATGTGGTGTTTTGGAGCATGCAAGATGGTCTATATTCAATGTTCTATACCATATGTGATGTTCTACAGCATATGTTATTTTCTATAGTATTATGCACTAAAGCAATGTTTCTAGCATATATCTTATGTTGTAAAGAAAATGTTAATTCCTATTAGACTACATATGTGAAGTTTTATAGCATGTATGATTGTCTAATGAATATGTAATGTTTTCAAGCATACACGATATTGTGTAACATGGCCAGGTTTGTCATAAGGATCTTTTATTTCTATATCATAACACATGGTCTGTAGTATATGTGATGCTGTATAGCATGTCATTTTCTACAGCATATGTGATGTTCTTTAAGAAACTTAATGGTCTGTATAAAACACAATGTTCTGTATCATATGTGGCAATTATGGTGTTCTTTAACATATATACATGTATATTGTTCAAAAGCATATGTGATGTTTTAAAACATATGTAATGGTCTGTAGCGTTTGGGATGTTCTATATTATGTGCGGTGTTCTACAGTAAATGCGGTGTTTTATAACATATGTTCCTTTAGTAATGTCGTGGTGTTCTTACACTTTTTTGGCCTATACCACATGTGATGTTTTAAAGCTTATTTGATGTTTTATAACATTTTGTCATATTAATATAATATGTAATTGTCTGTAGCATTTGTGATGTTCTATAATGTGTGTGATGTTATGTATCATACGTAATATTCTATTTTAAATAATATAATGTTCTACATCACATTTGACTTTCTGTAGTATATGTAATGTTCCACAACATCAACATTCTTCTATCACATGTGTAATTGTCTGTACCTTAATATGTGATTTTATTATAAGCATCGTGGTCTAAAGTAATTATTATGTTCTAATATGTTGTTTAATAGCGTATGTAAATATTTAAAGCATATTTTATTTTCTTGTCGATGTTCGATGTGTTTTTTTGTTGCATATATGATGGGATAAAGCATATTTAATGTTTTATTTCATATATGATGTTCTATAGTACAATAGTTTTCATGATATATGTCATGTTCTCTAGTATATATAATTTTTAGCATTTCTGCTTCATCCTCATTATACAGCAGAGAATTTTCTATGAAGACGTGAAGTGAAGTAGAAACTACCTCACATGAATTTCCTTTTCATATGTCACTATCTGTCACTATTACCAAAAGCAATGTGTTTACTGACTTTAACTACGTCACACACGACAAAATAAGGTAATGCGCTAAACAACCGTTGATTGTGATTTCTGCACAAGTGCTCATATTTAATTAGTAAAGCCATTCCTGTAAACATATATTTTGTAACATTTGTTTGAAGGATTTGAGAACCTTTGAATAAGCTGAAATTATGTAGTTGAGATTAACTTTACGTCGATAATGATGAACAAACACTTTATGTGACAGTTTTATTATCTGTATAGGGTCAATTGTACACATATACTGTAAACATTATTCATAAAGCAGCATTTACAGCAGGGACAATGTTAGCATATGAATATAAGACTGGATTTACATTAATTCAGAAGACAAATAGATAATTTGTTCCAATCAAGTCAAAATAATTAGAAATTATTTCGATTTACTAATTTGATATCATTGTTATTATGATAAATTAGAAATTGTTTCGATTTACTAGTTTGATATCATTGTTTGATAAAAGACTCAAAGTAAAAAGGAATTATCCAGAAAGAGTATTTATTCATCATGGAACTTTTCACGCAAGTAAAAAGATGATGTTTTCAGGGTATTCTTTCTATTTTCAACCCCCTATGTACTGTAACACAAAATACTAGCATCTGAAAATTTGGTTTTCATGAATTCATTCAAAACATATCTTCAGTATCAACTGAACACCTCCTATCCTAACGTAACCTACATCATAATGACTAAATATTAACTTGTGACGTTGATACTATTCCGAATGCACTGACAACATTAAATTAACTCCACATCGTTATATCAAAGAGAGATTTCTAACACACTGTTGATGTAGCCCCGACAGTGCTGTTTCTGATGTTCTGAGAAGTCTCTGTCGATGCTGAGCATTCTGTTCTTGGATCTGAGCTTATGCAGGTCAGGTTGACTGTCGACAGAGGTCAAGTGACGACTGTACAGATCAGAGGTCAGTGACCTTGAACTTGAGTCTCCGCAGTAGATCACGGTCACGTCGCCTGAAAAATGTTTAAATGTGTGAACGTGATTGTGAAATAACCTTAGCTGGTTTAAGGATACATGGTGGGAATTAAAATGATTTATAAATAATTAGCAGTGTCAATAATCTTAAGTCAGGAGTGCATAATGCACTTTCACCTCCTGCAGACTGTAAAGTATGTGGTCAACTCCATTTGTATTTTAACTATATAACTGTTGGTTTTCATTATGTATTATGAAACTTTCGTGTAATTTTGTTTCATACTGAAAGGGTTAAAATGAATGGTAAATCAGACCTTAGAGTTGTGTATCTGGGAAAGAATTCAAAGGGGTACTCGATGACAGACTCACAAGGATAAGAGAAGTCACTGACCTCCGAACAGAAAAAGATTTCGGACTGTTGTGAGTCTGAGACTGCCCAGGCCTTTATCCGGGTCCTCAAGGATGACGTTCCTATCGTTGAAGTCCACATACACGAGGTAGACCCGACACCCGATCAGGTCTGGAATGTCTGAGTGCTGCAGGACGACTTGACTGAAGATCTGTGGTGGTGTCTGACCACTGGATTCGAACACCGACCTGGTGGTGCGGACGTGGGTCTGTTCAGTGTCGGTGTGGAAGGTGATGACACATATAGCGTTCTCAAGAGGCTTGTTCCATTTCAATTGATAGTCAGTTCTTCTTCCAGTTCTCTATCAACAGTATAGAAATAGCATCGCTGAGCTTAGAAAAGGTTGAATTGAATTTTTTTAGATACATTGAAAAAGATCAATGGACCTATTGGAAAAAGTATGTCAATTTTGTTGTTAAGGAGTCATTGGTTAGTATAGGATGGTCTCACACGTTATCACTTCATTATTTTCAAGAATATTTGTACACAAAATATGAATTTAAACTCGAACAAAATATACAAAATCTGCTGTATTACGTCGTGACACTACAGATATATTTATTTGTTTCATGTTTCATAGGGCAAACGACAAGCCATATTGAACTCTTCCAGTCACTGTGAACATGTATTTAATGATAAGATGAGGTTTTCTATGAACTATTCAGTTTCAAAAGGGATACCTCTCGGCGTGTTTGGGTGGTGGTCCCTGAAATATTACCATATCTTCTACAAGTGATATTCATCCACAACAGCCAAAGCACAGCCGGTATCAGTAGGACCACTAGAACAGCAGCGGAGACTAATTAGCAATGAATGTAACGTGATACACTTAAAAAGACTTACACTGAATCAAAATGAATACAATCATCTAAATTTTCTAAATAAATTCAAAATGTTTAAAATATCATCTTTGAGGGGAATCATAATAAGGACCACTGACTGCAACAAAAAGGATAAGTCCTGCTTCATACAGTTTAGGTTATTATTCAGCAAGATAGTCGAGACATTGAATATGATATTGTAAGACCAAAAAAAGGAAATATAATATTTAACAATTATTTCATAGACTTTATTTTAGTCTACAAGAAGCGATATAATATTGGAGAGAAGGGGGCAGGTATACCTCCTGTTTTCGTAACTTCGAATTCTGGACAATAGTTGTATGATAACATTGGTCGACATCAATGTCATCGTTACAGTGTATGTTATATGTTTATTATAAGAAGTCGTACAGTCAAAGGCAAATATTCTAAGGTAATAACCATATTGACAGAAACAGGAAGGTCAACAGTAATAGTTAGCGTTTACAAAATGAATTTTTTATTGAAAGGCTAATGACAATAAATGATAGCCAGAAATTACATCAACAGAAGTGGTTTTATTCGTGACAATTCTACGAATGAAAAATCCTCACTACTTCCACTTTTCTGATTACATGACAATCTCAAACTGTCTAAATGTTGAAATAATTAACCCTCAATTTGTTATTAGTTTTGGACACACGTTCAACGATGCTGGACTCGTCTCATTGTCCACTTATTTCAATCATAAAATTAATAAAACATGTAAGACACGAGTGCCTTAATTTCAGTATATCCCTCGCTCTCGCTCGGGAAAAACTAATATTAAGCACTCGTGTCGTGAACATAGTATGTCATGGACATTCATATAATGTCCTCTAAATTAGAAAAAGAAATGATTTTATCATTAAAAATATTTGGAAACTACACTGATTGAGAGATGATGTAGGCAACATTAAAGTTTAAATCAACACATATAGAGGATAAGATATATAAAAAATCTTGTGTGCAAATCTAGCTAGTTAATGCTCAACTGTGGACGGACAACTAAAAGGCGTAACCATCTTGTCTCAGGGTAAAACGTACGCTAAGGCGTCAAATAATCCACGTGTGGAGAATTTCTTTTCAGCCATGTTATCTTCTACTTTTTTTTCAAAACTTGCACTTTTTGAGAGGCTTCTTCATTAAATTAATCATAAATGTTCCTATGAACATTGCCCTTTCTTGGATATAACTTTATATAATATATATAACTTTATATGACTATATATATATATATATATATATATATATATATAGTTTATTCCTGGTAAATACATTTTGTTTCGTTCAAAAATAATTTCAAGAAATAGGTAAAATAATATTCTACTTACTTATATATAAGATTAAGTTCAGTTTGTATACACACTCTGTCATTAAAGATTCCATTTTGTTATCCCTCTTTGCTGAATTCTCCTCCAACGATCGTATTTCCGCCGAGAATAAGCTTTCCATTAGTTCAAAGAGTCTTTCAAATTCTTTCGAAATATTTGTCAATTTTTCAGAAAACGTTGTTTTAGTGTCTTCCAAACTTGATTTTATCTCTGGGACACGCGTTTCCAAATCATGTTTCGCTCTTGACATCGTTGAATTTAAGCTGTCTGTCAATTTATGTTTAATTTCAAGGATTGATGCGTTAAATGTTTTTTCCACTTCAATTGTCATTAGAGACCTTGTTGTCTTCATTATTTCTGTCAAATTGTGACTTAAAGTTTGAATTTCGTCGTGAAATATTGTTTTATCAACGCAGCCCTTCACATCATGTCTTTGCCTCATTTTACACTGTTCACGTTTTGTTTTCATCGTTTCACAAAAGCAATTGGTAGAATTTATACGAAACCCTGTCCCTAGAACTTCACATCTTTCCTTGGATGTGTCATTTAACCAATACAACTTATACCCCGATGCCATCGGACACACATGGTTCAAACAAAAACCTTCGGGTAATATTGTTTCGTAGACACCACCATTACATGCTTGCTTTGTTTCCGAAGTCGACCTGTTTCTGCCACACGAGTTGACTTCAAAAAGAAGGGCGTTGAAAATAGCGAGAAAGGATAGGTAATATATTTCCATTCTGAAACAGAGTTCATTTTTTAAGATTCTACAAGAGTCAAATGAAAGCAATCTATCATTGAATTCATCATAAGAATATGCATTGTTCTGCCACTGATGGCTCAATAGCGTAAAATTTACGTACCTGCATTGAGAAATAAACCACAAATAAATATATGGAAACCATCTATGAACTAACTGAGCAAAAATAACAACCAAACACTTAGTTTTTATGGCAAACTTTTCAAAATATTTGTTTTAAATCAATTACTGTATTCGACTGGTGTGCAAAAATCAATTGGGTATGATCAGAAGTCAGAAACACATAATAACGTTTGTCTTTAACGTCGATAACGTTAATGACGTCTGAATTCCCTCCCAAATGTTTTTCACAGAATGAAGAGAATCGATCTGAGGTGATCATTAACGATTGTGTCCACCTCTAGCGTCTCGTACAGCCACACAACGTCTCCTAATGGATCTTAGAACGTTAGTGAACACTTCCCGAGGAAGACGTCGCCATTGCTCAACAAGATGACGTTGAAGATCTTGCAACGTCTGTGGTGGATTAACTTGTTGACGAACACGTCGACCCAGTTCGTCCCAGATGTTTTCGATCAGATTGAGGTCGGGGCTTCGCGATGACCAATCCAGCATTGGACACCAGCATTTGTGAGAAAATTTTGCGTCAGAACTGCTGTATGGGGCCTAGCGTTGTCTGACTGAAACGTTAGTCAAGGGCCGTGTCTCTGCATGAACGGAAGGAGAACAGGTTGCAAAATGTGAATCCTGTACTGGACAGTATTTAAGCTCCCTTGAACAACAACCAGTGAAGAACGACCACGTGCAAAGAAAGCCCCCACACCATGACGCTGCCGCCACCAAATCGGTCTACTTCACGTGGGCAAACTTGAGCGTGGCGTTCACCTTGTCTGCGGTACACACGGGCCCTGCTGTCGGCAAATCTCAAGGTGAACCGAGATTCGTCACTAAAAACAATGGAATTCCACTGTCGTTGACTTAAATGCCTCATGGCCCACGCAATACGGTTACGGCAATGTAGAGGTGTAAGGATAGGTCCTCTATAGGGTCCCCGTGCGCGAAGTCGAGCGGCACGCAAGCTATTTCTGACAGTTTGTGGGTTCCCGTTTGATGCACTCTCATCCTGAGATTTGACTGGCCTGGAGCATGGAGCCTTCCCATAGCGCGTTGACGTTCTTCATTTGTAAGACGCGGCATTGCAAAAAGGTTATCGAAATTAAACTTTCAGTTTGTTTTTCCAAATGTCACGCGGTTCGAGCGTGCGTCCTTTTTCCCGCCTCTCATCTAATGTACTTTTATAAAAGGACACACATTATTATATATCTACTTGTAGAGGAGTTTGTGCCCTCTGCAATAAGCCTTTGTATGTTACTGAAACCCAAATATTTATGGAGCTAGGGCTAATTTAGTTTCACAGAGAAACACAACTTCGTGATATCTTGAAGTTAAGCTACCATCTTCTCTTGGGGCACGACCCCGTTCTCTCCGACGTCCGCACTCAGTGCTTTTAAGCGGAAAAAAATCCTCACTAACAGGAGAACCTTTTTGGCACTCGCCACGTGCGGTCGTGTTAAGAACTGGGCTTGGCTCAAGCGGTCACGGGTGGATTCTTGGACGTCGGAAGTGTATTGGTGAGGTTGATATTCCTTTATTTTTCTACACCTTTTTGGAGTATGTGATCACTTCCTTTAAAGACTTACAGTATTAACCTTACCTTCCCTCCCATTATTTTATAATTTCTACTATACCCCAACTAGTGTTCTTATTTATTTACTCACTCAAGTAGTGATTAGGGATCATTTAAAGTACTGTGTGCTTGTTGTTTATTCATCCCTATTTTTAGTCCACCCGTGTTCCGTCAGCCCCTTGTTAATTCAAGCAAGAGTTGATTTGTCTGATTGATGCTATCTCGTTAAGACGGCCATTAGCTTATCTTGTTGTTTCAATGTCTGGGGGTAATGCTAGAGTGATTCCTTGCAGCTTGTCTATTTGTTTATTCATCGGTCGTTGACTTCCTTAATTAGTTGTTAACTCCTGTTGAATTGACTACGGGTAGCTTGTTGTTGTACCCGGTTATCGTCTTGTTTAGACTGCAAATAAATCATTTGATTCACTCATTTGCTTCTCTCTTACTATTATTGGCTTGATTATTTTCTTTTCTTACCTTACTGCCGGATAAAGGGGTCTCGTCGGAGTTTAGATTTCGTCACACCGTGACACAAATGAGCTTCAATGTGCTTACTCAGTTCATACAAACATGCATCAATTGACCTCCTGATTTTCTGTTTATACGTGCATTCACAGTTTTACGATTTTTTGGGCTACAAAGTCAATTATTGCACGTGACTTGCACGTCAAAACCATTATTTTAACTACAAATAGTTTTAAAAGTATTTCAATTAACAGACAGAAACGATTGCATAAAATTAATTACCTGTGTCAAGTTTTCAATTTTGTTAAGTATAGTTATTGTACCTGTCTGTTAATCACCTATTATATCAGTTCAACGTTTTAAAAAATCGATGATGAAAATGAATTCAAACGTGAAAATGATATCGAATTATACACGCAATATATGTTACACTTGATCCCAAATTTCAAATTTTAAAATGGATTAAATTTGATTATTGGCATTGTGCATACACGTGAAAGCTATATATAGTTGTGGATCATACTTTTCAAAACATCTACTTTGCTCTTATGCTGTGACACATATACATCAACGTTTCAACACTGCAAATACATACGCCTCTTTTTGAACGACTTCCAAAAAAAACATTTTATTAAATACAGATAATGCTTTTCATATGATCTACCTACTTTCGCATGTCAACTGAAATGAACATTAATCAACAATTCTATTTCCTTGAAACGTGACTTCATTAGGTTGATGTTTTACTTAGTTCCAAAGAATGAAATTAGTATAGCATTATTTCGTCAAGGTTTGGTTCAACTGTAACCAATGAGTTAAAATTGAGTTTTTACTATTTGTCTGTTGTTTAACATTCATTTCCCTAGCAAATATATTACTTTCCAGACAGATAGTTACTATAAGCCCAGTTTCAGTGTTCACTTACAGTTATGGTCACATTTGGTAAATTTTATATAACATTTTGATATTGTATTAAAAAAACTCTGTATGATTTACACCATGAAAAAGGCATATTTTGATCCATGAAATGTAATAGTTGACATTCAATCAAACACGTAAGATACCAGGTTACACGCAATAAAACCCTTATTTACTTATGATTTATTCGAAACGTCGGTATAGAAAAGCCTTCATACATCTTTTTCAGCACCATCCTGTATTTTTACACAAAGAATTTGTCCGATAAGAGATTAAACTAGCGAATACCAAGTGTACAAATATAATTTCAAAGCGAAATCATATATGACATTATTTGATTTTTTTATTTTCAGTAATATCATATATATGCGTTATAAATTCAGAACATCTCACATTTTCTTCTCGAAATGATAAAATTATGACAATTTATACTTCTAAATCAAAATAATAAATAAACAGAGGTCAACATCACACTTCCACTTACATAAACACTACGTAGCAGTGAACATATCAAAAACTGTCAACTCAAATCTGAAGTGTGTGTAAAAAAATTTTAAGTAGGAATAAATGAGGCTCTCAATACATAGTATAATGCCCGGTGAAAAATCGCGACTTGCCTTGAAAATAAACGTCAAGCATTAGAATTATAAAGTCACTTTAGTACGCTTTTTCGGTAAATGAAAAAGGTGGACGCTGTCGGCTTAGGGATATACAAAATCTTTTGTCAGCTGTCAACAGAACGAAAAGATTATTGACAGTTAGATGAACTGTCATTGTGTGCAGCATTTTAATTCATCTCCGAACTGAGAACAAAGGATGAAGTATAGTTTAGTAAGGGAATATCATGAATTTGCCGATTTAATATCATACTAAGTGGCTTTCTTTTCGCTTTTCTGCAACGTTGCAAATGTATTCCTTTAATACCTAAATGGCTATTCTTTGACAAACAGTGTCAAATATAGATAAAGGCAAAGAAAATTTTAATTCTGAAATGCTCTGAATATGGTAAGAGCTTGTCAGTTAGTTACACTTTAAGGTGCATGGCACCTGAAGTTAAAAGTGTGCAGAGAAACCATACTATTTTTGTAATTTTGTAACTGTAACTATTAACGAAGCCAATTTGCTATCAAAGATTCCTCATCTAAATATCTGTATTGAGGTGAACCAGGTTCCTTGAATGATCTACAAACAGACAGGAAGTATCATATGCACGCCGGGATACAGTAAATAGTAAATCTGATAACACAAGTTGTAAACACATCTATGATAAGATAAATAAGATTATTAGTCAAATTAGCAAATATCAATAAGCATAAGTATATTGATTAAATACTTACGTCTGTTCTTAGTGTTATATTTGACTGAATACAGCCTAGCTTAGCATGTAAAATCCTGTCACATGCCACATAACGTAACGATCTTCTTTCATTGTAACCAATAACTACATGAGCTACACAAAAAATTCACCTATTGATTAAACATTCATATTGATTTATACTGACTCCTGAACAGAATAGTAGCAAGTAGATTCTCAGTCTATTGCTTACTTCTTTTGTCCAGCTCCTTCATAAGATATCAAAAGTGACTTTGTGAAGCTCACCGACATAGACCAGCCAACCTAGGCCTATTGGTATCGAGGGACGGCGAAACAGGTAAGAGGGGACTTATTTAAGCCATCTTTTGGACAAACTTCAGCTGTGAAGCCTACTCATGTTTTATAAGAGATGCACTCACTCTGCGTTCAATGACTCTATCATCCAATTAACTTACATTGTATATTTCATTGTTCTCTCAAATATAATATTGTCTTGTTTTGTATATATGTTTTGTACGTGGGCCTAAGGCCTTTTACTGAAATAAAGAATTGAATTGAACTTATGGCAGTGACACAATCTTCTGCTTTTAATAATAGGGATAAGGCCTTAGGGTAGCTGATCAGATTCTGTTCGTTCATCAATAGTAAAACTTATGATACTTTTGAATAAATTTGGAGACACAATGAAGTAGTCAATAACACTTTTCCCAATATGTGATATAAAAGTATACCGTCATGTTGTCTTGTCGCTACCTGCTCTATCGTTTACAACATGTATGTTATTTCTAATGCACAGCTTTGCAAGATTACGCCCATAGTTATCAATGTATCATCATCGGTAACCCTTGGTATATCGAATACATCTTCATAAGAACCAGGTTTATGCCTGGCATCGTCTTACTCGTCAAAAACAATGTAATCATTTTCCTTTCCTAAACGGGCATTAAAGTCCCCACACAGTATAATTTCAAAACTCTTATACCGACTTTTGAGTTCAAACACTTCTTGATTAAGTTCCTCGAACCCTCCATGCCGAGTACCTGGTATATGAAATACAGGTGATGTCTTGGGAGGAATTAAATACCACCTACAATAATATAACAATCTATCAACACAGCCTCCTTAGATATATAGACATAAAATTGAAATTAGTTTCTTCACATGCTAAATAATATTGGTTTTGATTATCAGACAGATGCATGTCACCCATGTACATTCCAAACTATGAAGTTCTATAGACTACATTATTAAATTGTGTATAATCACTATCACTATCTATATATAAATCGTGATTACCAATCCATGTTTCTAGCAAAAACAAGACATCAAATGTATATGAGATTTGAAGTCGCCAAAGTTCAGTTAAGACAAAAGTCAAGAAACGTTCCATGTTCCTATAATCATGTTGGAAGTCAACACATCTAAAATAGCATCGCCGTGGCCTTCCCGTTGAGATCAATAATCTAGTTTTAACTAGATTTGGTTGTTCACGACCTCGTGTCCAGTAACTAGGTTACAGTTAGAGTTACCCGCCCCTTGCGAGGCGCCCATAACAACCGATCCACTACACGACCCTAGGCCCTAGACTCACAGCTGATGCGTAGTCCTTTGACCTAACGTCTTGTGCTGGTCCTTCATGACCAGATCCGAATTGGAAGAGCACACCTGGGTCGTGAGAGGACATATCAACATTAATAGGCACATTTCTATCCAATCTCGTATATCAGTTGCTGAAGGAACAAAAGAAACACGTTGCTCACCAGAATGCTGTGACGCTCTGTGTGTGGATGTGTATCTGACTCCATGACAATCAGTCTACCCCTCTTGAAAAAGGCATTCTTATCCTCACGAGGCCACACTATCATTAGTACCTTATCATAGTTATAGCTCGCTTTAAAGGTTGCTATATCTAAAATAATAGGTTTATTTTCTATGCGACGTCTTCTATTGTCGTAAACGTCTGACAATGTCTTGTAATTTTCTAATATCTTAGATGTCTAATGCTATGCTAGACATCTTCCTACGGATTCAAATTATTGTATCAGAGTTAAAAGTCACTTCTTTGCGGACATTAAACAATGTTCCGACGTCAATGTTGACTTTGATGTCTGTTAATGTTCCGGACGTTTACAGTATTCAAAAGAAATATGGCATATGACGTTGTGGTTTCTTTTCCCCCATTTTAATAGCGCTATGGGGTTTTGGCAGTCTCTCCCAACAGAATTAGCTCCGTAATTAAGTCCTATATAACGATGGTTTCTTGATCTAGAAATGTAGAACGCTTATTCGATGCAATCAAAGTTAGGTCTATAGTTGTGCAATCAGCGACGCCGTTTCAAAAGTTATCAAATCACCTAAGTTATTTCCGGAAGCGTTCCAAAAGCTAAACTATATTTAAAAAATAAAGAATCCTTATAAAACATTCCTTGTCTACCTTAATTTACTTTTACGTGCAGTATATTTCACAATATTAAATCGTTAAGTTTGGTTTTACTTCCTCTAACCAAAAACTGTAAGTTGCATTGGTATAAAGCGTCTTGCAATTTTCTCCTAAAGTGGCACCACTGATTCCAGGATCTAAGCAAGAAATTCAGGCTGTAGTCTACACCATTGAAAAAACAATGATATTGACGTGATTCCTTAAGGTTTTTACTTGAATCACCTTAATGATGACAAAAGAAGTGATTAAACATCATTAAAATTTAGTTTGCCCTTTGGAACACAAGCAATCATCGGGCATAACTCTAAATAAGATTTATCACCTTAGGCCATTAACAAATTAAACAAATGCCAATGAACTGCCACACATACGAGCATTGGTCACGACTGGAGTGATTTTTATCAATACAAACACTACGCCATCAAACTATGGCTTTAACCTTTCTATCATTTGAATGTATTGTTTATGTTCCTGATCAGTAACTGAAGAAGGTCAATTTTTCTCGTTTTATTGACGTTGTTCTTTGTTCCTTCGTCTTAGAGAAGTGAATATGTCTGACCAAAATGGACATTCTATAGAGGAGGAGAGATCAGAACTTCAGAACATGATCCTGTCCATGCTGCTGTCCGACATGACCAGGCTTAGGAAACCGTTCATTGTGGCTTTTGTTGGAGCTGTTGGTGTGGGCAAATCATCACTCATTAACTCCATAGCAACCGCCATGTCCCAGCAGCGTTGGAGAGAACACTCTACTACTGGGTTCCATTGGGGCGAGGCTGAGCCAGTCACTCCTTATATTAAAATGTATGTATACTTTTCATACATATTACTTTATACGTATTTCCCTCTCTCTTTGTAACGGGAGCAAATTATGGGTGTTTCAAAACAATGGAATAGAATTGAAATTTTCACACGGAGTTTTACCTCTATTGATCGGACTTTGAAATGGCCGCTTTACACTGGAATGTTGAAAGAAATTGAAACATAAAAATTATTATATAAAATTATAATAATCAGTAAAGTCCATATATTTTTCTATAATTAAAGAATCTGTAACTAAAAATCAATGGAGCTATATGATCTGTAGGTCGTATGTGTTTTTATGGTTTATTGAGGTTTACACAGCAAGTAAAACGTATTTGGGTTGCAACGAATTGTCACAAGAGATACAATGAGCCGTTAGAAGAAGAGAAATAAAAGTTTACGGAGAAATATCTTGAATATCTTGATTAAACCAAGAATCACTCCAATACATTAGTTTCTTTAAATAAATATCCCTTTAAATTGTTATCTGACAAACACAAGAAGTTGATATTGAAATTGACCTTCCCCACTTCCCCACGCCAGTTG